>CM040755.1:9682562-10282562 GCA_022829145.1 Albula goreensis
AAAAAAGCTTCACTTCAAAATGTATCTGCTTTCCAAATGTTTGTAATGGAGTCACTTTATTAGGACACTGGCCACTGTTTATTCTCAGCCAGGTAGTTCTGAATCCTTCTTAAAACTGACCTCAGGGCTACAATTCAAGAAATGAGGGAACTGTAATACTAAAAAATCAGAAAATATTGCAAGTTTTAAGGTGAAAAATATCTATTTTAATATACTACATGGAGGCTTATGGTCTTCCAAACAATGGCAAAACAATTAAATGTTTTTCTATGAATGCAGATATAAACCTATACCTGAAAGAAAAAAAAAAAATTCACCAGGCTTCTTGAGCATCTGACATATTCATGGTTACCTCCTTATCCATGGCAGGAGAGACAGACCATAGAGGTATTGCAACCAGAAGGCATATCATCTACCTGAACATGCACACTTTTCACAGGGTCTCTCTGTGATGGGTAGCTGCATTTTTGACTTGACAGACTGGTGGGGGTAGAGTGGGGGTAGAGAAGGGGGGGACAGTACAATCAAAGTACCAGCTTGAGCCCAGCCACGGCGGTTTGTACAGTGTGCCTCCATTTGTTTGCGGGCTCCTCCGATACCTCCGGAGGCTTCTGATAACAGGAAAGGTACGAGCAAGCGCAACCCGAGAAGACCAAAAACAAAGAGAACCAAAGAAATGGAAAGAAAGAAAACTCATGGCAAATACAATATGCATGTGAAACACATGGCTGGTTAATAGCGTTGGAGTTTGGATTAATGGCTCTGCTGAAAAGTAGAGACATAATGGGAGTTCATTAAAATGTAAAAACATAATACACTCTTAATACTCAAAATGAGACTGTGGGTCACAACACTCACACGCTGTAGCACACCCACGAGCTGTATGAATACTAAAAAGACAGAAATTAAACTCATACCTCAAATTTATGAGTCTGACGTTCCTTTCTCAGTGTCTTCTGCATGACTCGGAACTCATACTCAGCCCGTGGATGGTCCTGGGAGAGGTAAGATACAAGATCAAAAAAGGCCAAAATATCTTACTGTACGTTACTGTACGTCCACCTTTGACTGGAAAATGGGTAATCCCAAGAAACAAATCAACCAGAGGAACCCTTTTTATAATAATCTGTCATAAAGAGCACATGAGTAATGCCACAGTAGACTGCTTTACATATTTAAACAAGGATGGACAATATTAGACCAGGGGTCTACTGTGCCTACAGATACACTTAAGTAGAATATTAACAGAATCATTATGTGGGGTCCACCTGTAGTGGACTGAAAAGATAGCATCTTCATGAAAGCCCTGATAAGCTGTAGGTAGAAATGATCTGAGACCTTAAAGGGAAAAGGCAGCTGCACTCATATAAATCGGCACATCATAATGCCCCAGAACAGCAGTGACTGCATGGCGGGCTGAGAGGAAATGAGAATAGAATCCTGAAGTGTGATGGAGAAGAGATATTGGAGAGAAGCGGCCAGAAGACCAGAGGGTGCGCTGGAACCAACGGCTGACAGGGTGTTGCTGTTATGGCGACGAGGCCAAGAGAGGAGCAAGATTAAGAGGCTATCATAAAAAGGGACTGGAGAGCGTTAACATGACCCATGTTAGTGAGAGAGAGATACAGAGACAGGATCCAACAAGCTCCCTTTGTGATGAACTGCAGAAATGAGGAGTGCTGTGAAGGTGAAGAGGTAGGTGAAGAGTGATCTCAAGAGACCGTTGCCACGTTAAGATTGTAAAAAACGGAAATAAATATCATCCAAACCTTCATTGCTTCCTTCAGGAAACCCAGGAGAAAAAAAAAGAAATGACAAAACACACATTTTAGGATTACTGATGCACTCTTGTATTACATTCATTCTGCTGGTTTCACGTTAAGTCTAAAATAAGAAAAATAAGCTATTAGAACAGACTGTTCTGGCCACTATGTTGGCCAAGCTGTTATCTGGACATACTGTTGCTCAGAACAAAAGTATTCAAACACGGGGAAAAGCTGACCCTCTGGGATATTGAAAGAAATCTGCAAAAAGAAAAGTAATCTGAAGTGTCATTTATACAAACCACAGCACATTTGGAGGGGGTTTACCAATCAGACTTAAATTAGAAGGTAGATATCGAGCAGCAGGGGCAACACTGAGTCTCAGCATTGAGTCAGCAGCCACACAACTTACATCTGTCTGATGGCCAACAGTAAGCTGGGCTTGGATTGGTTAAAACTTAAATGTGGTCCACAGTTGCAAGTAACAAGAAGTTTTATGGAGCCTTACAGCATGTTTACCTGTGGTCTAGACTCATTGTGATCACCAAAGCTCCCATTGCACTCTTGCAATTTTATATCCTAGTTTTCAGTCTAATATTCATAATCATGTTATATTAGAGTTAACAAGTCTATTCCTGTCCATTTTAGCCTATGTGCAGTGATTACTCTGACAGAAAATGGATGCTGCGCATCACCCAGGTGTTTCCGTTGCCTTTACATCACCAGCATTGGAACAGACAGCACCTTATGTGGACAAAGAGTAAATCTACAGAGCCTCTCTGTTTACATTTTTTTCTATATTGGCCTGCTCACACTACACCACAGACTTAGACAATCATGTTCAACACCCTAACAATTATATCCATGTTCTTCCAGAAATGTGGCATAGCAGCTACCGCAATGTGACGTTGGCATGAGCAGCTATGATTCTGCATTCAACATGGGTATGGACACTATCATAGACAGGGCGCATCCCATTTAATGTTTTTATTTATTTATTATCTATTAACGTATTTGCAGTCTTCCTGGCAAATAGTATTATATTGCATTGTAACTGCTTATCATATTACTTATTCAAAGGAAAGCATGAACAAATCAAAAAGGAACAGCATCATTGTTCTTTTGCACTTTGCCTTGTAAGTCGCTCTGGACAAGAGCGTCTAACAGATGTCCTTTAATGTAATGTAATGTAATCACTGTATTCCATTTTTAACATTCATATACAAAGGAACCATTCATACCAGATGACAGGGGTGAAACTGTAGAATTTATCATTGCGGGAGTGTTAATCACATGAAGTACTTCCACTGAATCCACAAAAACATTTATCGCAACCACTGAGCAGAGTTCATTTATTCAGTTCACAGAGGGAGGGCAAAAATCAATCAGTTCAATTTCATTCAGTGCAGTGCTTTTCACTACTAAGAGCTGCCCAAGAAATGGGTTAGAGCGCTTCACTTGCCACATCTACTTTCACCACATGTCTGACAAAAACACTATGTGCACATGAAAATATAAAATAATAAAGTATGTGAAACAGTGTGATAGCAATAAATAATGATGAAGGAACGGTCAGCTCTCACCTCTTGGTCCTCGAACCCAGTCAGATCCCATATGTAATTTAGTCGCATCTGTCTCCTCTTCCAGTGCTCCATGAACATGGCAGCTGAAAGACACAACGGCTCAGAGTTCACTTCGCTTTGCGGCTTTCAAACTGTATTTAAACATCATTATAGACAGCTTCACTCACACATCAGCAGCGGAGACATTATTTGAAAAACCAACAATTTGAAGAAATAATTGAAGAAATACATTAGTTTAAGCTGCAGTCAACAGGTCGAGTCTGTAAAAGGCAGTAAAAATGAGCAAACTGCGTGACACAAAGGTTGTGCATCCATTAAGCTGGTCAAGTTGCCTCCTAAGAGCCAGCATAAAAAAACATTCTCCTGAATTTTTCACGAAAAGACTAATAATTAATATGACCTGCCTGAATAGGTTGACAAGACACACTATGGCCATGATTTAATTCATATTTGTCAATCATATTGACTTACAAATAAATTCAAGAATCTTTTTCACAAACAGTTTGAACCAATATAGTTTGCATCCAAAGCTGTGTTTTAGAAGAGAAACACAGAAGGCAGTTACATGAATTATAACTCATCCAACATGTAAGATCACCACACAGGGAAACCTGCCCCAAAGGATGTCGGTTCAAATACCCATGTGAGTATTTTTTTTATTTCTCTTATATGTAAAAGGTTAATGTGATGATGTTAAGCCCACCAAAAAAATCACTTGTGTGCTCAAATCCAAACTTAGCATAAAACCACCATCAAATGAAAAACAGTCCTTCACTGGCACTGAAGCAGTCTGTTCTCCCTTACTGACCTAATGCCATCAATGCTGTATGAAAATATTCAACAGTGAGTCAGCCAGTTATGTAAAAGTCTGGCTAGTATATACTTCCTTTGTCTCTCTTCCTCTCCTCTCCTCCCTCACTCTCTCACTCTCTCTCTGTCTCTCTCCCTCCATGATAACATCTAATAATGAAAATAAAACTCAAGCAGAGTGGCACATAAAACTGCAAATAAATCCTAGAACTGAACCCATGCCCTTGTGCAGTGCCGAGGTCAATTGCTTCCTGCCTTCATTTGAAGGCCCATGACAATGAACAGGCCAGAGGAATGCTGAGGGAAGGTCTTGTTATTCCCGCTAAAGCCTCACTCGTTATTCTTGTAAGTGTCACAGATAGTAAAATTGTACAGGACTTGCATGAAAAACACTGGCACTTAGACAAGATGAACAGAGAGAGAGAGGGGTAGAGAGAGTGAGAGAAAAAGACAGAAAGTGAGAGAAAGAGAGGGAGAGAGTGATAGAGAAAGAGAGAAAGCATATCTGTGTGACAGAGAGAGAGAGTTCTCTATACTAATTATAGTGTGAAGTGGACTTCAGGTGTCCAGGCAAATGTTGGCCTTATAAAATGTCTCTGATGGCTAAATATTTAGATTTAAATTCACACTTCACCAAAGTCTATAAACACACGACTACTTTTTGCCTTTTTAAAAGGAAGTGGACAAAATGCATGGCCTTTTTTTCTTTAAAGTGGAATAGAGGGGGCAGGAAGGGAGAAATATGATACCAGTGAAAAAACGTTTGCAACTTGCAAGGACAAGACACAAGAGAAAAGAGGCCAAGATGTGTGTGCAAGTAACAGCACACTAGTGCCTATAGCTTATGCTGCATAAATACATATTCATCCACAAGCAGTGGTAAAAATGGCTTATACCAAAGCATTATTTCTTCACATTTGTAATAGAGACCACAATAATAGGCAAGATTAGATGAAAGGGAATTACCTCATATTACCTCAAATAATCACATTAATCAGGTGAATACACCTATGTTCTCTAGCTTAGGTCTCTCTGTGTGAGAGCATCTGCTGAATGACTAAAATAATGTAATGTGCCTCTTATTGAGTATGGGTTATTGAGTGTTTTAGCCACCGTGGGAGGATGCAGATGCCTTTGTGCTTGTGTGGGGACAGTGAGGGTGTGGGAGCTTTGATGGGAGTGCAGGTGAGTTTGAGTGCTTCAGAGGGTGTAGGTGTGCAGGTGAGTTTGAGTGCTTCAGAGGGTGTAGGTGTGCAGGTGAGTGTGTTTTCACTGAGTGTAAGTGTGATAATGGGTGTAAGTGTGCATATATGCAGGAGTATGTGGGTCTGTTCATAGGTGTGAAGAGGGCCTTAGAAGGTGTTCTGGCAAGTGTGAGCATGTTAGCAAGTGTGAGAATGTGCCTGAGAGAGTGCAGGAGTTGTGTGTGTATGGGTACAGTGCTAGAGAGGGTTAAGGAGGCTTTGGTGAATGTGAATGTTTTATTGTTGTACTGAGTCTGTGTGTGGTTGTGGTAGTGAGAGTGAGTGTGCTGGTGAGTGCTGGTGTGTTAGACAGAGAGAGTGTCCAGGTGAGTGTGAATGTTTTAGTACATTTAGTATTAGTGGGAGTGAGTGTGTAGCTGACTGTGAGAGTGTTAGGGAGTCTGAGTGTGAGTGTGGTAGTGAGTTTGAGTGAGTGTGTTAGTGGGAGTGAATGTGTGGCTGACTGTGAGAGTGTTAGTGAGTCTAAGTATGAGTGTGGTAGTGAGTTTGAGTGAGTGAGTTGGTGGGAGTGAGTGTGCGGCTGACTGTGAGAGTGTTAGCGAGTCTGAGTATGAGTGTGGTAGTGAGTTTGAGTGAGTGAGTTGGTGGGAGTGAGTGTGCGGCTGACTGTGAGAGTGTTAGCGAGTCTGAGTGATGAGTGTAGTGAGTTTGAGTGAGTGTGTTAGTGGGAGTCTGAGAATGTGTGGGCTGAGTTTGTGAGAGTGTTTAGTGAGTCTAAGTCTAATGAGTGTGGTAGTGAGTTTGAGTGAGTGTGTTGGTGGGAGTGAGTGTGCGGCTGACTGTGAGAGTGTTAGCGAGTCTGAGTATGAGTGTGGTAGTGAGTTTGAGTGAGTGTGTTAGTGGGAGTGAGTGTGTGGCTGACTGTGAGAGCATTAGAGGAACACGTCAGCTCACCCCACAGTGCCATGAAAATGGAGAAGAAGACGGTGGCGGGGTTGTCGAAGAGGTGGCTGGCTCTCGCTGTGCCGCAGGCTGTGTTCAGCTTCCAGTAGCTGCAGGCCCGGTCGCACAGCGGACACATGGTGATGTTATTCCGTGAGTCACAGATCTCCATGCTGGGAAGGGACAGAGGGCCCACAGTCATCTTGAGGATTGCCTTACATCCATACAGACATACGTGTGTGTATGTGTGTGTGTGTGTGTGTGTCTTTGTGCGTTTGTGTGTATGAGTGTGAATGTGTATGTGTGTGAAAGTTTGTGTGTGTATGCTTGTGTATGTATGTGTGATGTATGTGTGTCAGAATGTGTAGGGGATTCGCATATGCGTATATGAGAATATGTGTCTGTACGTGTATGCATATAAGTATGTAGCTGTATATGTATGTGAGAGTTTGTGCGTGTGTATGTGTGTGTATGTGTGTATGTGCATGTATGCACATGAGTATGTAGCTGAGTTTGTGTGTCCTTTTGTGAATATGATATGCAGGTGCGTGAGTATGAGTCTGTGTTTCTGAATGACAAAAGACATATAGGAGCTTGCCTAAGATTGCAACAGCAAAAGACATAATTTCTGACCCCCAGCCACATGTCCAATGGTGCCTAAAGTCACACACTGTGCACACCCAGACAAGAAATCAGCACCCTGCTGGCGTTCCACAGGGCAATAACAAAGCAATCACTGGACTCCATACACTAAATTTGAAACTGTACATTGCAAGGCTTAGCTGTGGGAGCACTCAGATAAGCAACACATGTACTATTATTAGCAACTGTAATCAAAAAGCCTTTCGAGAAAAATGTTAAAATCAAATATATGTAGAACATGGGCACAATCAGAAAAGCAAATGAGGGCAGATACAACAAAATAAGTAAGGGGAGGGACTCTAAAACAAACACTGGAGAGTGATATAGTGTTAATACGGCTTATAACAAAGAGCACAACACCCAACCATTCAAAGTAACAGAATTTGCCCTAAGCAACATTGAAAGTTAAACAAAAACATAAGATACTCAACATTATGTGATGCAGCCTGCTGGGATGTGGGGTCTGTTAAGGATTACTGAAACCCAACATAACACCCTGCAAACCTGTTCTTTGGCAGAGGGTGTGGACGGTAATTGCTGGAACCATTGTTCCAAAGGAGTGGGCCAAAAGAGTGGCTTTTTGTGTCCTTTGGCTCTTCATTGTGCATTTCTGTCTGCTGCTGAGTACACACCTATAGCCAGTGTGTCTTGAACAGCCTACAGTTCACAGTATTACCTATCTAACACCAAGACCAACATTGAAGATGACCCTTCTGTACAGATGGGCAGATGCAAGAACATTTCATGGTCAGAGACTGGCTGAGGGACACAACAATGGTCTCCTCTTTTTGTCATTCTCTACCTAAGTCCTCCGAGCACTGCTCCTGGTGAGGTCACAGCTTCATAAATTGGGACATGTGGGTTGTTACTATATAAACATTCTAATCCCAGGGTGGGGTAGTTAATGGATTTGCCTGACTGTGATTCAAAACTATTTTGACAATAAAACCTATTTGAGAGAACAAACAGGGAGGTGACTTGTTTTGCATTCCTGGAGATGTAATCCTCTGTTGGAAGGTACTGTGGAGCAAGAAGATAACCCTTTGCAAGCGACTGGAACTCACTGTCTGGAGCTCACTGCTCATGCATGTCAATGTATCTGGTAATGTAGAATGTCAACATGTTACCTGGAGGGGGCATGCTACATTTGGCCAGTGACATTTTGCCAACTCTAATAATGGACCAACATTATTTTGGACACAGTAACATGTTATAACATGTAACAGAAACACAGAAACATGTGTGCAGATATGAAATAGCTCAGCTAAACAAGACAAGAAGTCAATCTGGATTTCCTCCAGTCTGCATGCCAATATTCACCAACTTCACTCTGGCACTTTTTGTGCCATGTTGATATTCCTGTATGGAAGCAAGCAGGAAAGCTGACCTGGGAATGTCATCATCCACGGTGGCACAGCCGTACAGGAAGACAATGACGCCGACCACTGAGGCAGGTATCAGCATCTGAGTGTACACCCCCAGCCAGGCAAAATACAGGCCGATCTTCTCCCCAAAGTACTTCCTGAAATACGAGAGAGGAACTCGGCTGCTTAAAAGGTGACCAACAGCTTTGCCTTTCCCTTCATAAATGAACAGTGAGTTAACACCAATGATCAGATAAACCCACAGATTTTAATCTAATTGGATTTGATCTGAAGTTAACATCTGATACAAGCTTGTAAAAGTGAATGGGTTATTGGAATCATTTTGGAATGGAAAACCTTTAGGTGCCCTTAAACAAATCCACAGCGCATACTGTATTGTTGGTTGGATTGTGGTCTCACCTGATCAGGCTGATGGGCTGATATTTGTAGAAGACGCCGTAACTTGCCCATTCGTCACGCAAGAGCTGGAAAATGAGAGCAACCGCACAATCACAGCTTTTCCCATACATATGACAGCGGGTGCAGTTGTACAGTATACTGTTTCACTTCTTAAAATCCGCGAAGGTCTCTAGGGAAACAAACCAATGCGCTGGAAAAAAATGACCCCTATGTTGAGGTGAAGATAAGGTGATAGGGAGTCCAGAAGGAGAAGGGTTAGCGGCCAGCTTTTTCCCTTCAGCTGATGACAGATGTCAGGACTGAGTATGTGATAGTGTAAATGACACAGGCAGCTCTGGGATGACCATTTGAGTGGAACATCCTGTCACACTGGCAAAGCCACACACTCGATCTGAGCAGAGCGCGCCCTGGACCAGTGCTTCATGCGTGCCAGTTGTTCACTCTCTTGTTCTCTGTTTCACAATAGCCTGAGGACAAACGCTTGTATGCTTCCGTAAGTCCTTCAAACAACTTTGTAACGCTGATGAACACATATCCAGAAGTTAGTTTTTAAAATTAAAA
Organism: Albula goreensis; assembly: GCA_022829145.1. Classification (NCBI taxonomy): domain Eukaryota; kingdom Metazoa; phylum Chordata; class Actinopteri; order Albuliformes; family Albulidae; genus Albula; species Albula goreensis. Next base: position 9,691,853 of record CM040755.1, read on the forward strand.
AAAAATCCTAACATAGCCCTCAGTGCAATAGAACAAACCAGGTTAGTGGTTATGTTTTGAGTTTCGTGACCCTCATTGACCTGTTGCGGTTATGCTAGTTATATTATCTCACAACAGATTTATTATGATAGATATTATGCTGAAACATATTTTTTTCACAGCAGCAAATTTCATGTGTTAAGCCAGGTCAATAAAACCTGGTTTTCAGTAAAAGTTTCACAATGACCCAAAGATATAATCACATGGGACACGTTGGTATCACTCAGTCTGTTAAAGGCTGTCGCTCATGCAGAATGTTGAATGCCAGTAATGATATTCAAAGTTCATTCATGTAATAACAAAAAATGGAATATGTGGTGAGACCTCCATTCAGCCATACTATGCGGAATACTAATACGACAATTCACAAACCAACTCTTCACAAAGTTGAATGAATGAATATATCACAAAGTACACGTCAAGGATGGTGACTGAGGAGACAATGTTCTGAAAGCATGCTCTCTCCAGAATATCTCCACTCAAGCTACAAGTCTGGTTGTGGGCAGTCATAGTCTGAACTGGCATGTCAGTCCAGCTTCAGTAACACAATCTGGATGCATATGCACACACACAAACACATGCAAATTCCTGTTGAGGCCGGAAGTCTCCATACACCTGCCACCACCCAGCTCAGGCACCCTAACTTGTGGGTGACCTCCACTATGTTCTCCATCCTACTCTGTTCCTTTCTCTTTTTTATTTTCCTATATTCCCACCCAGATCGAACTACTGTTCTATTGGCCCTACCAAGCAGCCAAGTCAACACATGCTCAGTTCACAACCCTTTCAGGCCTCTAGAGAGCGATGAAGATTTTAACCGGCTTAACCCCTATTTTTTTCCCGGCAGGATTGAGTCAATTGTTGCCTCGCCAACATGGACATCTGGCTATAGCTGGTAATGGTGCGGCTGGGACTCAAACTCCCCACTGCGGGATGCACAGCTGCACAACAAACATGTGCTTTTACTGCGTGTGCTGCGCAGAGGTGCGCATTCCTTCCTCAGATACAAACCCCTCTTTCATTTGAGTGGGCGGGCGGGGGGGCGGGTGTGGTTAGGGAAGACCACTGCTACTCCACCCCTCATCATGTAAATCAAAGAAGAGAAATTATAAAGGTGTCATACAACTGAAATGTTGTGTTACGCTGAATCTTGCACGCTACATTGGCAGAAGGCATAGATTGCAGAATTCAAACATGTAGTCATCATACATTATAATTATCAACACATAATTGTTGTTTAATGACTTAATAGTTTTTTAGCACAGTCATTTACACAGGTCATCATATAAAGCATACAAAATTAACTAATTATGTATTTTATTGTATATAATATTTTGATTTTAAAGATATTAAATATTCAACACGGCTGGGTCAGCTAACCAGGATTTCCTTAGGGGGAAATGCTGAGGAAAATCTGAAGATAAAATTCACTCTAGCTCATAATAATGAGTTCAGGGATGATTTACGAAGTCTCATCTTTAATTTGATTTCTTAAATACATGTGAGCACTCACTACCACTGAAAATAAATAAATAGAAAAATACAGTAATTTATGAGCACTGCCAACTTCAGAGAATTTGTGAAAATCCATAATCAAGATGATACCTTAAGTGATGTGCATAAACAGCCTTTTTACTATGTGCTATCCTGCGACCTTTTCTCCACTCTAGCCCAGCACTCCAGGGGTGTGGCCATATCCTTTTTCTTTCTCACTTTCTTTGAATGCCATCCAATGCACTCCTGAAGTTAACATTCACAGCTGTGAGACTGGACACATCCCTGGCACCCGCTGCGTTTCTTGAAGAAGAGGGAGATGGGAGCATATGTGCCTGAGTCTCTGCTCTCCACAACCCCTGCCTGCTGACATTCAGGGGGACTTAGCCAGAGCCAGAGAGAGTGGCAGGTGATGAAACCACTACCCACTGATACGATGCCAGGAGGGCGCATTCATCACCCACACAGAAAAGCCCTTCCCCAGAAGCTGGATCCTGCAGCAGCCCCCAGTATCAAAATGACACCATGCTTATTTCCATATCTCTGCTAATGAGTCAGCCATGTGCAAATGCTTTCCCAACAATGGTGCTGCTACTGCTTATTTATTTTCCCTGAGCAAATGGTGCATATGTATCATTATTTCAAATGGTGTGCATGCAGTATGTAAAGATTGTGGGCATACGTGCCAAAGGGGAAAAGAATATACTCAGAACTAATATCGCAGTCCTTTTTAATTGAACAAAGTGAGAGGGCAGTGAAGAGTTGGAAGAATGAGAGGGCTTTCTTGAATCACTATTTTGTCCAAATGGCAGGTGAACTAGATGGATTAGGGTGGAGATAAGAGGGGGGAAAGAGTGCACCTTTTGCAGCCCTATCTGGTTCCCCTGTCAGCCCAGGCAGAGGACTTTCAAATGTTCCCCACAGTCACCCTGATAAGGCCCACAGACTGAGCAAGACACAGCTCTCCTTTCCGCTCTCTGCTAATAACATGGCTGCCTGTGCTATTAGCCCCTGTATGAGGAAGCACACAAAATTACACACTGTCCCCGGTGCATTTTGGGACCCTTTGTAGAGACGTCCTTCCCATTCATTTGTCAGCTTGTTGAAGGTGGTGACCTATAATCTGCACAGCTGTGGAGCTGCACAATACTACAATGAATCATCTGTACATGTGTCAGCTATCAAAGGAGAAATGAAGGAATGCAACCTGCACACACATATTTAACAACAAAAACACAAGAACAAATGCATGGATGAACAAATGCAAACGCACCCCAGTGTAAAAAAACACTCAAGCATGCACACACACACACACACACACACGCACACACACACATACAGGGTAGAATATGTCTACTCATAGCTAATGTAAATAATACGCTTCAGGATTAAAGTATATGATTTCCAAATAATGTCACCATGTACTTGTTAGTGAATGCCACACACATACACACAGCCTGTGGCTGAGCTAAAGAAATAAAATTGAATGTATTTGGCTGATAACCATGATACAAACTATGACAACCACATGCTAAATCCTTATCACTTCTAAATGATGTTCCATACCATTACGCACGAACATAAACACTTGCTAGTAAACGCAAACTAGGATTAACTTCACCAGCTTTCTGAAACCTCATCTGACCCATCAAACATGGAAGTGTGAATCATGCTATTTATGGACATTTTGGCACCCATGTCATCGCTCCTTCGCAGGCGGTGTTTCAAAGATTTCTGATGTGCCTCTGACCTTGGGGTCCGCAGCCATCCAGCCCCCCTGTTTGCCTAGACTTCAACAGCTGTGCCGCTCAGGAAACTCCCAAAACTGCCCTTCCCCCTGACCCCTCCTAACACCCCCCCAGCCCACACCCCTCTGGCCTGGACACTATGGTTATATAACAACATGCTCAGAGGCTGAAGAAACACAGAAGGCCCTGGCTGTCAGGGGGACTCATTAAAGAGATTTCCCTTACGACTGTAAACACCTGTCCAGACAAACACAGTGAGTGTCCCTCTTCAGTGCGAGGCTGGGACTCTCACTGCCAGCGTGCTTCAGCGCCGGGTCAGGCTGATAAGATTGTTTGAAAGCGCTCGAACGAGCTGTCAACCCCCGCAATAACACCGCCCGCGGACTGGGAGATGCATTCGTCCTGCCGCAGCGACAAGATGCTCCTCGTCCAGAAGCCAATGAGCTGACTACGTGGGTCTGAAAAGAGGCAGGGTGCCGCTGTGAATGTCTTACCTTTCTGTCATTGGGATCTGCGTTTTCACCCTCCATGTCCCCCTGCAACAAAGACAGCAAACACTTTAAACTCAGCCTGTCCTCCTTTTAATACATCCGTTTTCAGACATCTCTCCTCTCAAAACAAGTGAGCTCATTTTTCTCACTCTCACCAAGTCTACTGGCACTGAAACATGTACTCCTAACAAAAGCAATGAATCACATGGATTGCTGCGGGCAGAATCATCCTATGTAACACATGTGGCCTTCTAGATATGATGTTAATGCTTAATAACCAAGATGCCAGTTTAGATGCTCCTGGGCAATTTTAAAAATACTCCATAGCAAACAGTAACACTCACATCATGTAGAGGGTAAGCGGCCATGTACACCCCATTTGCAAGCAGACTGGTGATTCCTGCAACAAAAATAACATCTAATAAATGGTTAATCTAGACAGAGAGAGTGAGAGAGAGAGAGAGAGAGAGAGAGAGAGAGAGAGGATTGAGTGACATAGAGAGAGGTGGGAAATAAATGTACAGTAAGTTCCAGCTTAACCCTAGAAAAGCATTTGTCACACAGTCTGTAACTGGTAAATACACCATCTTATTTCAGCTGGGTGTATGAATTTTACATTAATATCAGTCACACATGATGAATGAATAAGGATATAAGAAGTACAACAGTGATAATTGTCCCATTGCATATAACAAAATTAAGCAGAGAGAAGCTGGGGAAGGTGGGAGGATACGGCTTACCCATGATGTATTTGGCTCTTGTGCACTGTGTACGTTTCAATATTTCAAAAACCTGACAAGAACAAGAATTAAGAATACATCAGACTGTAAACATTAAAATAAATATGCTTTCTTGAACAAAACAAATTAAACAGCAGAGCCATGTTCAAAATACTAAAAGGAATCATTGACCTTCAAATTGGATAGATTTCATTAATTTCCATCTGTCAAAATCAGCTCATATGGAACAAAACCGACGGGCAGAGCAGTAAGACAGATGGCACTTAAGTATTAATGGATGAATTACATTACAGTAGAATAAATGCATAAATTACTAATCTCTTTTAGGAATTGTAATATGATGGCAATAATAACATCTATGATCTTACACACATCATTCCCATACACTGGAAGCAGGGCTGATGACTCCCCTGTAATTATATTCCAGTTTGCCTTTACACGCTAACAAGTGGCACTGCCATACATAATAATAGATTAGATTTACATTGCATTCATACAGTGCCTTTCATTTTATGACCTAAGAGGTCTTTACAGCGATATATCATGCATGATCTAATGGAAAAGTCATCTCAACTACCACAAATGTGCAGCACCCACCTGGGTGCTGCGTGGCAGCCATTTTGTACCAGAACATAGTTCACGCACCCCATATCAGCTTGTGAAGGAAAGGGAGGGAATCACAGATTCATTCACGCTGACAGATGATTAGGCGGCCAGATGGAGACAGTGAGGTAGAGGATTGTGCCACAATACCATAAACCCCTGACTCTTTGTGATAAATATCATAGGATATTAATTTTTAACATCTCAGTTGCATGACAGCGTCTCCTAAGGCACAGCATTCCCATCACTGTACTACTGCATTGAGATTTTGTCTGGTTCAGAGGGAAGACTACAGTTTCTGGCCAATTCCTATTCCACTGGCAACTTCTCTGGGAGGTTTCCCATCAAAGTACTTACAAAGCCCACACCTGTGTAGTTTCAGCCATTTGAGTGGGCCTCAAGAAGGTATAACTGCAGGCTATAAATGCTTTGCTAATTTTATGCACACTTAGTCTTTGTCATGTAGAGTGTGAAGTTCTAGGCCAGCCAAAGTTATCTAATGGAATACTTACAATTGAGCTTCTTGTTTTACTGTCAAAGAAGGAGTCTCTGTCTGTCAGATCAAACCTGTTGAGAAAAAAAAACCAAAAAAAAACAGCTGAGCCCCAGGGCTGAGTTGGGTGTTTTCTCTGGCACCAAACTCAAGTTTCACATTTAGAAATTCCACTGCCATTCAGTTACATCATAAAACAAATACTCTGTAGACTTTAAACACCAAATGCCATGTCAGGAGGCTTGATACACACACGCACCCACACAATAAAACACATCAGCATGATTTGAGTGTATTAACACCACACAGAGACAGGCAGACGTGTGAATGAATATGATACACGACGGAAGGTTTCTTTAGTATCCACAGGTAGCTGGGTGTTTGATTGCAGGGACAGTACAGTGCCCCAGGGAAAAACCCTCCTAGAATAGCCCATGCCCTCTGGGTGACACTCGCTTGTACAAAAACAAACCTGTTTACACACTCTGCCTTAAACAAATAAAGCTCTCTGCTTTTGCCATAAGATAATCTGTTTGGCTTTTTATATGCAATCTCTGATATTTATTTTCTTGACTAGTTTATCTGAAAGCTGTTTTTGGCCATTTGTTGGCACAATTATGTGAGTGTACACATGTTTTGCGCTGCGCCTGTCACAGTGTTGGGTTTAACCATGTGTCATTTTAGATCTTAATTGCATTTCAGGTAAATACTAAAAGGATTTCACCAGGAAGCAAAATGTAAGCCCTGTTAAGCTCATCTAGATGTTATCATTATTGAGAGATGACTCTCTACTCTGATTAGTGCCAGTTCATAACTATAGTACTGCGTGGACCATATGGAGTAAATAGTCACTGCAACAGGTAAGTGTACTGGAGGAGGGCACACAAACTTGGATATTCACTAGACAAAAAACTATACAAAAACTCCTTGATAAAGGGAGCATTAGAATGGTCACCTTGTCATAAACCTGTGCAATCTTTCAGGTGAAACACACTTGCATACAGGTAAATGTGGGCATGGTTACTCTACTGCTAATTGTGTGTTTGACCTCCATTTCTGTGAATTTGCATGTCTGTTGCTTAAATGGTCATTAAATCTGCTCACGGAAGGGGCATATGTCTATGGCATGATACTGCTTCTGGTTGAAAAATAAAGTCACTCTCAAAATTAGGTAGTAAAGTAATGAAGTGATTCAATTCTACTCAAATATATCGAATATATTGTATACAGAACAGATGTTTTGGTGAGGCAACAATGAGCTGAAGCACAGCTCTGAAGGATCTGCTGAAACAGGGCTTACAGATGCTGCTTTTCTCTAGAGAAGGGGTACGAGAGGTGTTTGACGTTCTGTATCCTGTTCTCTTCCACTTTTGGCTGCAGTGGCTCAGTCACTTTGTGGATGAATGTGTTGATCTTCTCCACCAGGTTGCTTCCTTGTTTGACCTCATATACCTGAACACAAATGACACAGGCGAAAAAACAACAAAACACAGATATTAAAACAGATGCCTTACTGAACCTTACTTCTGTATCTGGCAGACTGAGGAGATGTGGCCTACTTTTTTAGTCGGCATCTTCAGTTTCATGAACTCAGCCTCTCGACAAAGAACATGCCATGGGGCGTGAATCTTCACGAACCCCACCCCAGGGGTTTTGGTCTGAAACACAAAAACAGACACACACACACACACACAGACACACACACGCACACACACACACACGCACGCATACACAAAGAGTAAATGAAGTGAAATGCCTTATTGAGCATTCATCTTGAAGATGTCAGATGCAGAGACTAAGCATGGAAATGTGCATTATTGGTTCTCATTACATTCAAATGAAAAGACACAAACAAGATAACGTTTTTTTTTTCCAGTGTCAAAATTTACTCCCTTTAATTATGAATGGGTATATTGTTAATCAGAACTAAACAATAAGACAGCAAGGAAAAGATTAGCAAATATTTATTGAGGCATATGCACTGCCACCACCCAAAGGATCTTGTATGTCAGCTTTGTGAGTAATGTGGATCATTCAGACAAGCAGACGGCCTGCTTGTCTGTCAGTCATTTTCAATGCCAGACTTTTCAAATGAGGATCAAGTCAAATCAAAGGACCCAGCTTTACAACTCAATGAATCAGGCTCAACATAAAGAAAGAACTATGTTACAAAAAGTGAACCAGGCCTGGATGTGGGTCAAACAGGTGTACACACTTTGAATGGCTTACAAATAAATGAAATGGTGAGTCAAATTGTGACATAAAGTTAATGACCGTAAGTTCATATGTATGCATACAGACCAACTGAATAATTATTAACACCAAATAGTGTAGTAAAATATTACAGTTTATTAGATGAGGCTCTATAGTGTTTTTTTTTATTTATTTGTATAATATGGTCATTTAGATGTTTTCGCTTCATATAATAATCATTTATTTTAATTATATAAATACAACAACTTAATTAGTTGACCATCCCTTTATTAGGACATAAATCTCAAAATTCATAAAAACCTTTTTTTTTCTGTGCTTAAAAATTTAAAACAGGGCTTTATAAGAAATGAATAGCATCTCACATCAATCATTAAAATGCCATATTCCATTGATCCCTTTCTTACATGGTTGTTTTGTTTTTCTCCAGATTTGAAATACAAACAACATTCATAAGCCAGGCTCATCACTGTATGCTTTTAATTCTAGGGGACAGTAAACATTACAGTCCTTCAGCTGAAACTGCCTCAGTCAGTTTGATAGGACTTGGTCCATATGCACACACTGGAGCAATGCTTTAGCTGGACCAGCCATCCAGCAGCCCCAGCATCACACTGTTTTAAAAGAGCCAAAAGATAACCACTCCAGTACAAAAGATAACTGTTCCAACTATTTTCCTAAACATGATCAGAACTTAAAATATGAAAATGTACTTAGACTGTTGACTCAAAAGGACAGTATGCCAAATTTAGTGTCAAGAGAAATGGCCAAAGTGCTTTCACTCTAGACATTATTGTGATAAGTACTATAATATTATAATTAACATTAATTAGCAAACAAATGATGGGAATCAAGTCTCAACATTCATCCTGTTAAAATGACTTTGAGTGTCTCTTTTCTGGAGCAGTTTTATAACATTGGAAATTACCTGCAGAGAGAATACAGAAAAAAATTTTGAAAGAAGGAAGAAAGATCTGAATTTTCTGAAAGGCAACGAATATTTCAACAGACAATACCAAGCAAGACCGTCCTGTAGAGATCCAGTCTCTGAAACTTCATGACCTCATTCTGAATGCTCCTCTGGTCTTTGGAAATGCCTAAATAAAGCAGTGCAATCTACAACACCCACCATTTCTGCCCAATCTATTTTTACATTCTGGTTCATTACTCATAAACAGCTTTCATTCAATGGATAGTGATTTGTTGATATGAGGGTGACAGGAAATAGAGGGGTTAAACGAAGGAATGCGCAGCATTTACAGTGTAAACATTTTCCTCTAAGTTGTATACCCTAGACAGTGGAGCCGATAGAAAGAATGCTTTTGTCAGTGACAAAATTCCGATTCAAAGATCCATTTCAAAAGCTCGTGCAGTTCTCAGGCATGAATGGCTGAGCTCTTACTGCAAACAACATCAAACATAAATCAGGCCAGGTCACTCAATGTAAACTGGGTTTCTTTGTTATCAGGACACTTGACCAGCCATATCTATGACAAAATTAGCGAAAGGAATAAGTACCAAAAAAAAAAAAAACAAGGAAAAGAAAATTTGGGGCAAACAAATCCCCCCGAAGACAAATTACTTTCTTCTGTAATTTCAGAAGAAAAAGCAAAGCAGGTCACACCAGTGACACAAAAAGACAAAGCAAATTATATGGGAAATTAGTATGAGAATGTTCAAGACACTTCCTGTGTAGCTCTGCAGCAAACACAGCCACATACCAAAACATGCCTCAACCAAGCATACGCGTAAGCATGACTATCTTTTTGGAAGTGGACAGTATCAAACAGGACATAAATAGCTACTTAAAACAAATAGCTTCCCATGATCAAAGCAGAAGACACAAACAGAAGCCAGCCTTTATTTATTGCTGGTGACTCAGCTTCTAGAAAGTGCGTAAGACTAAAGCATATCAGCTTACACGGGTTGGCTGATTTCATTAGTCATTCATCACTTCCAAACTCATATGGTTACCCTTTAATACTTCTTGTATGGAACACATCTGTTGACCAAGGCAGCTCCGTGGTTAGACATACTGTTACAATAGAGATAACTAATAATAAAAGAAAAGCAGATGCTTTACTGTCATATCTGTTTATTTATCTTTTTACAGTTGGCCACCAACTAGGTTATATTAGTACTTCCCTGTATCTCTGCCTCTCTTAAATTATGATTTCAAAACTGTAATATGGTCAACAGTGCCTATCTATAACTTTCAATACATACATCATCACAAAGGAAAGTTCCTCACTCAAAGACGCAACATCAGTGTTCCACATTAACCTGTGATCTTTAGGTAAGGCCAGTGATTCCCCCACATGGATGAATTACTTCCATGAGACCATAATCCTAACTCCAACATTCATGGCCATAACATGCATATCTTTTAAATCTGTTTATAAGCCCTCTGTTTTACCTCAATACCACAATACCATATTTAAAGTTGTTTTCTTTGGCAGACTTACATTTACATCACCTTCTCATGCAAGCAGGCTTCTTAAAACATTCAAATTCTTCTATCTTCCCTTTCTTTGTACAAACTTTATTTCCTTAACAGAATACTCCATTTAATCTTCTAAAATCAGAATTTTGTCTCCTTGGTTCCATGGTGTTTATCCTTCCTTCAGTCAGGCTCTTAATCCCAGTGATTAAAATGGGTATTCTACCTGTGACTCTTCTTTCTCTTTAAGCCTCTCTTTCATAATTCTTTTTGATCCTTCCTTCGGGTTTCAGGTCAGCATATTGCAAAATACTCTCTCCTCTTGCTCTCTGCACTTTTGTACTCTGTTTACTTGTTCAATTGGTGATCACTCAAGTCTAGTCTCTTGGACAAAGCCTCCTGTAATTACCACCTCCAGTGTTCTGGGCCTACTTTATTCCTTTCTCAAGTTACTCTCTCCCCAACACTTCATCCCTTCCATGCAGATGAGTTGCCTATACAGCTTTTTTTTTTTTTACTTTGTTTTCTTCTTTCTGGGATTCTAATGTGCGGTTTTTTTGCTGTATACCGCTGGCAGGGCTATCTCAGTTGATAATGCTTACCATTCTGTTAAAAATTAAATGTTATTCCTATTTCCTAAAAGCTGGGAAATCTAATCTGCTGGCTCATTCACATAATGTTTGAATGGATATACAACAAATTATTGCAATAAAGAGGTAATTCTGCTTTCATTACACATCTATATATGTATTATACAGATAAATCCATTTATTTATATTTTCAGCCTCACAAATGACTCTAAAACAATAATAAAAAATAAGTACCATTATTGCCGTTCTTCCTTAATTTGTATAAATTAATTAAAAATCAGTCACTGTACACTTTCTGCCTCGCCTCCTCTCATGACATCACAGAGTGGTTCCAGGGGACTTTTGGAGAGGTAAACAAAAGCAAACAGCATGGGCTTTTCAGGTTGCGAGACTGAGGTTACTCCTGGCTAAGAATGACATCACATGACCCCGCCATCGCAGCTGCCACTGCTGCCGTTGGCGATGAGGCATGCTCTTGTCCTCGGCTTCTGGAAATGCACTGAATCAGTGCTCGTCTCAGAGGGCCGTGAGCGAACCCCAAACCCCTCCCCCCCCGCACGCTCGTCAGCGCCGAGATGCCATGCTCTCTCTGTAGTTGCACCATCCACAGGGGCTGAGGTAATGTATGTCGAAATCGGACATCTCAAAGTCGTGACTGATGAAAAGGTTCACTGCAAGGAATACCACAGGCCCTAGGCCCAACACAGCTCTACACTGGGCACAGACATTGTTTAACATAAATCATGTTTATATAAGCATGAAGGACACTGAATATCCAAAAATAATGTGAAACTGAGCTAACACGATCAGATTACAAAGAAGAAGGATATACAACCAGTGAACACGTACATTAAAAGAAATTAGGGCACATTAACTCTGCATAGCTGAGAGGTGAATGTCATTTTGGTCTGGAAGAAAAGGTTCATGTGTAAATATCAGTCTAGGACTGAGTCAAATTCCTTGTGACCGACTGAAACAAATGTGACATGCAGGTCGACTGCCTGAAAATGTTGCCTTTAACTCGGTGCATTTCACTTTTCAACAATTCCTATAAAAGCAGCATTATTCAGTGCTATTTTAGATAGAAAATCCTGGAGTTTGTAAAACAAGCATGTCTACTGCCAACCCATACAAGGATAAGTAAGAGGATTTAAGTATTTGCACTAGACTTTACAGCATACAAACTCAGTCTAACAATTTGAGAGCAACTCAGCAGTTCACCACTGACTGTAACATTGACAAGACAAAACAACAGCTAGCTAACTAGTTGAATGTACGATATAATACATTATTTATGCAATACACATACAACATTGTAGTTTGTTAGGCAATATGGCTGCAAACTTGTCATTTTTAAATCAACTGATGGAAAATTATAAGCAGACTTGAATTAACTTGGAATTAAAATAAGAAGTGAGACAGTAGATGATATCGGTCAGCTGCTCATACCACACTCACAATTTTAAGATTATTATTTTTGACATTTTTGCTTTATTTTGATGGTGATGGTGGAGAGAGAGATGGGAGGGCCAGGGAGGGAGGGATGGGGGATGACATGCAGCAGGGGGGCCTGGGCCGGTTTCAAGCCCATGCCACTGCGGTAATGTGCTCAGTTTTATGTGGTGTTACTGTAACAGATGAGCGACTGGGGCGCCCTGCACTCACAATTTTGACTTCGAAAAAGCAGCCAGGTACATTGTGCTCTGTGCCTAACATGGAATATCAGTAAAAAGAAAAGACCAGATAAACAGATAAAGGAACAGAAGTGGGGAAGCTGACCTCATTTAGGGAGGTATCTATCTGTAATTTTTCATTCCTCAGACATTTGTTTTTTAATAACACATTTATTTGCTTACAACTGGCGGGCTACAATATGCATACTTTGCTAAATAAGTTTTATACTTAGGCATACAAATATTATTCTTCTAACTGCAAGAGGTTGACAAATATCACTATAATGTAAACACAATGACCACCTAATTAGGCATTTGAAATTTAAATAAGAACAGAAAAACATGCACTCAATAAATAAATGCTCTTCAAGCCACTTTATGCATGTACCATTCTGCTGTGTTTGTTTTTGTTGTGACTGAGGCTGGCAGTCACGTGACTAACTGCAATTTTTCTCAGCAGAAAAGCTGGGCCCAATGTATTGTGCTGTTCACACAGTGCCAACTGTGACCACTACAGCACGACTGATATTGTCTGGAACTGCAGGTGAAAACATTCATTCCTAGGATGAACTGGTTACATAAAATGTACATTATGTAACTGCAGAAGTATTAGTATGTAAACGGAGCATTACTAGTATGATTCAGCAATTCTCGACAACCTGCAGCCTCATGACAAATTTTAGTTTTAACTAGTTTTAACTGCGATAAAAAAAAAAAAAAAACTTTGATTCAAAGTAGGAAAATCAGTTCACCCTCTTACATGACAATATTCATGACATTTTGTTAATTATCATTCAAAAAGAAAGTTCAGTTGATCTGGTTGTTTTTTGTGTATTTGGTAATTAACTGTACACACCCTGTTATCACATATAATATTGATGCATAGGTATAACTTAGTTCTTTTGCGGTTCTCTAAGACATTGTCATGGCAAGTTTGTGAGGTTCCTTTCCTGAGGCTTGTGGTTTAATTTTCATGCTTATGTACAATTAAAGGATTGTGTTTATACATGATTCAAGACTAAGCTACACAACTAGTGATGGCAGCTGGCCAAATGTCTGAACAGTCCTGGATATTGAAGCTATTCAAAGCCTGAAAAGTACTTCCATAGACTTATCCAGAAACATATAATACCCGAAAGAGAAGGCTATAGTTAAATACAAATTCCTTTTTCAAGCGCTCAGTTTGAGATAGCATCTGTCCGCACATGCGGAAGCTCAAACGGTCACCGCACACTTTGAGATGAAGGCTGAACAACACTGGAGTAAGGCTTATTTATATTTCTGCTTCCCACTACCGTCCCAGAATTGGACCCAGATGTGAATCGGTCCCACTGTGAAGTATCTTCTATACACAGATTAGGCTGTGTCAACACTGTTTTAATGCTCTTTAATACACAGGGAGCCATGTTAATCACATAACCCCTCAATCAGACCCGTATAATAAGACATTCCACACCGTCACCACCCACCCGCCTGGAAGATCATTACAAGAGATGATTTGTAATGTTGTTTCTTCTTTAAAGCACATAAATACCTCAATGAGACCACGAAATGTGAAGGGACAGAATGGGTAATGGGAAAGGGATATTAGGATATTACAAAATGTAATACTTTGTAGCACATTTTGTACAAATGTAGCGCTGAAATGTTGAATACTATATTTATTTGATGGCACAAATGCACAAATGCATTTCAATCAAGAGTTAACACTGAAATACACCTTTAACCATATTATCAGAGCAACTCTGGAGCATTGCACAGTACAACAAAATGAAGAAACAAATGCAAGACTGAAAATCCAGTCACCCAAAGACAAGAACAATGACTACATCTGAACAAATGAATATCACTTCAAACATCAATTCATGTTTCCTCTATTTCAGCACTAAAAAAAACTAAAGATAACTAAAACTCTAACTAAAACAGGCATCCACCATCATCTTACTTTTAACAACCACATAACAACAATACATAATGATCAAGTGCCTAAAGAATGGATCAGCCTCTTTATTAGACATTGCATAAGAATTGCTGATGATTCCACAATTCCACCTCCACACTCTCTGCTCTCTATACGTGTTGGGTCCCGAGGCTGAGAAAATCTTGAGATGCTCTGTACGTCCACATAAATCACACGGTTTTCTCTTACTGTCTGCCTATAGACTGCTAACCTTTGCTGATGTCTCTTTGTACCCACATTCACCACCCACTCCTGGGCAATGCATGTGGCAGACTTCTGCTTTGCAGATGTTGTCTCGCCACAGTCAGCATTAGGACCAATCAGCAGGCTCAGATTCGCCAGGTCTGTTGGGTGGTATGTGACATCATGCTTCATGGATTTCAGACATGGTGTGAGAAAGAAGCATTGCTGCTATGGTGCTCTTTTCCTTCCACACACACACATCCACAAAATGTGCCCTTGTCACAGCCAGGTTGGGCGTGAATTTAGGATACAACTGTAATTCTACTCTTTCTTTCATCACCTAGAAGTGGGAATGCTCTTCTCTCCCATGGGCCTGTCACCATAACAAACTGCGTCCCAAAACTAGCCCAGGAACGATACATCATGCAAACAAGAACATGTCATATTGGCCATTGTCAGTGGTTGAGAACAGCAACAAATGTGATGGGGGTCAGAGACTCATTGAGCCCCCTTCTTTCCTACTGAGGTCATATGGAAAGAGTAATGATAAAAATAAAAGGTTAAAATAATTAAGTATATGCTCAGAAACAATAAAAATGTTGACAATCACAAACCAATCGAAGCACATATGTAAAAATGTGGCCACGCCCATTGACAGCTAACAGTGGTGCTGGATGGGGGATTCAGCTGATGCCTGAGAGCCTGTGCTATGCCTGACTACAATATACCTTTTGTGTGCTTTTTTATTGTGGTGGTTTCGAGCAAACTGGCTGACCTCAGCTCAAAGACAAAATACCCTGATCCAACACCCTACTGAGAACAAAGAAACGATGGTCAGCCGGCGCTTGGGTGGAACGCATTCCCACTCTGGAGCTGTCACCGGGGGTTACGCTTGACTCACCCCCAGGCCCATCAAGTCTGGACCTGGCAGGGTGACTTTGACTTTGGGGGGAGTGGGGTTTGGGGAAAGAAAGAGAGAGAGAGTGTGAGGGAGACCTTCGTTGGCTACTTACGTCCTCGTCCTTCTCCAGCTCCAGCCCCATCTCCTGCAGGTTGCACTCGAACTCCTCGCGGCGGAAGAGCTTGTCGTCCTCATGGTAGTCTAGGCTCTGCTCCTGGGCGGCGATCTCGGGGTCGTCCTTCGGCGGTGGAGCGCGGGCACGCCGGATGCTACGGGCCAGGGCGCTCTCCATGAAGCGGGAGGAGTGGCGGCGTGACCGTGAGCTGTTGGGCTTCTTCACATGGTAGGTGAGGACATAGTCCACCCGCCTCTGGCCATCCTGGAAGTAGAGGCCCTGCCGGCATTGTGTTCTTTCCTCAGGCGTCAGGGAGTTTAGCCGCTGGGTAGAGAGGGGAGGGTGGCTCATTAGACAGGCTGGGGAGGTCCCGATGATGCGTGCTGGTGTGTGTGTGCTGCGTGTGAGCGCGTGTGTGTGGGACATTGCTAATGCCATAATAAAAGGCACGGGCCTGCAACAGCCAGAGAGGGGGTCAAGGTGGAAACCCCGGTTTTCCTCTGCAGCGATCCGAACCCTCTGGATTCCTATGGGCTTCTGGGAAATGTGCGCACCTGGGAAGTGACTAATCACCTTTTGACCCTCAGATTTGCAAGACAAGCAGGACAGAGCAGCTTGGGTGCTAGGATGCTGGGTATTTTAAATATATATGCATACCTAATTATATTAGCATATCTGATGCAAGCTGTTTGTATGTTTGGGAAAACCCGAAAAGCTATATTCCAAAAACAAAAAGTATACATTGACAAAAACAGATGAGATGAAATGAATGTTGATTCAACTTTGCATGCACTACTTTCAGTTTTGAGAGATGCTAGGGTTGTAATAGATACCCTTAACTAATCATCTTACCAGGTATCTCACTTTTTGGCTTGAGCACAGTCAAAGCATTTATTTATTTTAAGAGTACTAGTTAATTAAAATTTGGAATAACCACTAAAAAGACACAACCATCTTAAAATAATGCCAAACTGTTGTTCTAGCTCCTTATACTAATTGTATGTTCATTCATTCATTAATCATGTGCAATTAACTAAAATTAATGTTAGCACAATGTAAATATGAAGATTGTGTTTAAACTTTTCTCATAGAATCCCAATTACTGTTATCAAGGTTATGTGTACATGCCCAAGAAAAACAGAGGTCAAATCAAAGATATCTAATTTGTCAGCAAAGCCCAAATATGACATTATGATAACAACACTATTTTGACATGTGGTGCACTTTGCAAAAGAAAGTGGTTATTGTTTTGTTTTATGTGTGATTTGTGACATTCTGTTAAATATGATATGGCATTCAAGTAGGACATGTATTTACAATTTAAAGGAATGTTGTGATTGTAATATATAGCTTAATTCTTTGCAATCAAACCCTGTTTGTGTTGGAGAAGACATTCACAGAAATTTTACAAATATGAAAAGAAAGACTGTGTGTCATTTTTATGTTCTCTTTATACTTGCGAAGGTTTATCTAACTGTTGCTGATGGTATGCAAAATCCTCTGCAAAATATGTTGCCATACGCAAAAGCCAGGAAGCTCTTGTCTGAGACAGTGCTAAATCTAAAAACCATTAAACTAGTAAATACACATGCAGTGATCTACTTTGACCAGAAATCCCATTCTCTACCAGTAAGGTGAAAAAATAGAAAAGTGACAGGGTATTTCTTCTGAAAAAGAAATATTAATGTTGAGACACAAGTTGTACAAATATTTTCAAATACCACTGTGATGTAGCTGGACTGTTTGTTGAATACAGCCAACCTATTTTTTTCTTACTTATTTTAAATCATAACAAGCAAGAAAATCTAACCCAAATACAGACAATGTACTTGTTTAGGCCAAGTTCTCAACTTTAAATTACTATCCCTATGTTCCAGGCAAGAGACAAGGAGGACTCCATCAGTGGCTCCTGCATGCGTTTCTGGCATGTAGCGCTGAAAGGTTAACAGAATATTCATTGTTGTTACGTGCCACAGATTTAGAACGACATCATCAGACTCTGCACATAACGTGTGTGATGATGCGCTGCTGTATTCGTCACACAATGAGTCCTGACTACCGCTGTTAAACTCAGACTTCCTCTCTGCAATATAGCAAGAGCACAATATCAGTGTGACATTCACTCCTCTCAAAATACTGCAATCTAGCTGGGCAAGGTATCCAAGAAATCTCAACATTATGTGCTTCTCCTGTATTCAAATAATATCTGAATATTGTGATACATTATTACATATTTCTTGTATGTTTTGTTAATTTTAGAGACCTTTTGTGGTACTCATGATTTGTTGCGGGCTAGATAAACAATAAAGGGATATTCGGCTGTATTCTTTCGCTCAGAGCTAAAGACTAAGTACACTTCACTTTTCACATAAATGAAATAAATTATTATGGTGATATTATGAACATCACAATGATTTTAAAAACAAATTAAGTAAGCAACAATGACAGACTTAAACTTGCTTATAGTGAGCTAAAAGAAAACATGGCCAAACAATCATCTATTATCATCTATTATTTATGAAAGATTATCAGTGTGGCTCCTTGAAATACTGATCTCATTAAGTTAAGCAAAACAGCAAAGAAAATCCAGCATCCATAAAATCAATAAACACCATGACAAAATGGCCCTTCAAATGATTTCCAATTCACAGCATGGAAGAATAAATAAACTCAATTTTGAAATCCTGAAAGATATTGGATTTACTGGTCTTACATGCTTCTGAACTTAAATTTAAATACATTTACGGACCACCAGACACACCAATGATTTGAGGGAGAAAAAGCTCAACACGATAAGATTTCACCTGCTTGACAGACAGAAGTAGGCTCTACAAATGCTTTATCACTAGCTTTGTCTGTCAGCTGGATTTGAGTTACATCTTCTGTGGATGACCATATCTCCAATGAATGGCCTGGGCATGGTGGTATTTTGCTTCGTAGACTTAGGGCTTTTGACTGACTGACTGATGGCACCTTCATGAGTTTACCATCAATGACAGTGCTGCCTGTGGATACAGCTCTAAATCAGAGCATTCCCCTCTCTAGGATGGGACTGAGCCTACAGCGCAGGTCTCTCTGGCTAGAACCAAGGAAACAAGAAGCTACTAGTGGACAAAATTACCTAGCCTTGATCTGAACCCTTTGAGATGTTTGATTTTTGACCAGCCCTTGGATTCTACTATTCTCATAAATGCAATTCACTCAGAACACCTCAGCATATTTTACTCAAATTTATTTTTTAATTGGAGACAGATTGTCTGGAGAGCTAGTTAAAAGTAACTGTTCTTGTTCATGAAGTGATTTTACAAGAGCTGTCGGCGAGAGTATGCCCCATTCTGACACAGTGAGAAAATGTCACTTCATGTTATGGTGACACAGCCTTATTAGGGGAATTTCTTTCTCTAAGAGCATAGTACCTAAGGAAACACACTTCTGAAATGACTGTGTGCTTGCTACCAACGCAGTGCTACAGCTGCAGTCCTGAATAGAATGATCTTTCCACCCTCAATATATGCATGAAATGCCTCAATGCCTCCAGTTCAGAAAAGGCTTAATTTCACATTTCAAATTCAAATTGAATTTATTGATTTATTGCCACACAGCAAGTCTACTATAATTTTTTTTTCAGAATTCAAATGTGCAATTTTGCCTACTGCTATCATCAATAGACTTGTCCTGTTTATTGATAGAAACATTACAGTATTTACCTTAGCTTGAGATTTACAACATCACCAGGTGTTAGTTAATTAAGGAAGAATAGCTAATTAGTGCCTCTTTGGGGATCTAATATACTGTTCTGAAGCAGGAATTTGGGCCACCTCTATTCAATAAATTAACTCCCATTTAGCTTTTCAGCCATGGATTAGCTTCTCTGAGCATAGAAGCTCTGATTAGCAATCCCTTGCTAATTAACAGAACCAGATCTGCCATGGAAGGAGCTGCATGTATGTGCAATTGGTTTCCGTTACATAAGGCTGAAAAACAGCATCCTGGGAAAAAAAAAATAAAAAAAGACAGTAATCAAATGTCAACAAAAGAAGCCTTGAAAACACACTGGCTGGTCCCACTGGAAAACATGTGTCTGCCTGCCCTGAGCAGGAAGAGAGAGCAAAGTTCACTTCTCACAGGAAATGCAAGGATGCGGTCTGATCACCCAGTGGCTGGCTCTCTCAGTTTGAGAACCACGCCACCAGTTTCTGCAGCGTGAAGCAAAAAATGAAAAGTGGTTGAGCGCACTCCCCTGTGAACTGATTAACATCTGAGCTACCCACTGTTAACATTAATAAGCTTCACCATGGCAACTGATTCAAATTGCACACATCCACTGTTTCATTCTTCAACCCCCTTGCAAAGAGATAGCCCAGCTGGCCCTAAGGGTCTCAACCTGAAATTGGCCTGTGGTGTTGAGGCTTGCCGGTCAGTACCTGATGGGGGTAATTATTAAATGTATGATGTAACATGCATGCTCCCAGCTGCAGGAAAGGTGTCTGAATCATTGATTGTTCTATCCAACTGATGATTTGATTATTTGACCAATTCTGCTCATTCTAAAGCAGGGATTTCCTGGGTGGTTACAAACAAAGAACAACAATGACCAAAGATATCAGTAATACAATTGTAACTATAAAAACTTATTTTGTAATCAACCAGTTTATGAATTTATCAATCCAAACAATAATACCCCCTTCATATTCTTTCCTTAGCTCCAGAAGATTCATATGGCTCATTTCCTGTGTCATAAAAACCTTCTTGCTGAATGCGCAGAAAAACCACAGAGGCAATTATTTCAGAACCACAGGTGGAAGAACCCTGATCTCAGGCACAGCCGCTGTTCCTCATTTTGTATTCTATTGTGCAACCATGGATCTTAGAAGACCTTACAGCAACTCCACTCAAAATGAAGACTGCTGAGCTAAAGTGACACCAGACACGCAGTGACACAGACTACGAGCTGTTCCCCATAGTAAACCCCTGCGCCTGCTAATTTGTGTCCTAACAGACTTGAGGCAGAAGCAGACCAGAGGTAGACCGGAGCTTGTTTGGGGAGGCTATATCCCCTGTCTTGGTATGATAAAACTGTGCACAGAGCTGAGGGACTAGCCTGTCTCACTATCCCTGTAGTCCCAACTGCACTCAAAAAGATCAAGCAGTGAGGCCAGGTGGCAATGACCCTGTCCAAATTAAACCTTCCAGCCTAAAGTGCTGTGGGTGACCTGAAAAATCGCAAAACTCACCCAGCAGAAGAAAAGGTTATATCACAAATGTGCTCAGCAAGATACAACCCTCCCCTCCCCCAGCCCTGGCCCAATCTCCATCCTTATTTTTGGAAATCAGGAACTCCTGGGACATGTTCTCTGCTGTCAAAGTTGTTTGTTTATTTGTTTGTTTTTTTGTATACAACACCAACAGATTCTTTGTGTGTTGCTGGCTGGGGACTGGTTAAAGGGAATATAAAACAATCACTTACAATGGAGTCCTGCTGGACATATCCGATGTCCTCGATGCCCTTGATATTGATTATGTCCACTCCTTTCTCTTCTTGGACGGGCACCGGGGTGTACTTCTCATTCTTCCTCATGGCAGAAGCCTGTTCTGGGAAGTGGTTTCCTGAGCGATTGTGGACCAAAAAGGTTTTACCTGCAGGGCAAGACAGAGAATATTTGACTTACTGCCCAAGACACACAGCACAGGAATCCTCCTTTATTACCTGTTCAGAAAAGGTGATGACCTATTGTCGCTAATATGAAGTGAATCGGCATGGCACTGCCAAATGAAACCATGGTGATGGCACCCTCTGTCAATTCTCTGAGCTTTGGATGCACCACTCTGAACAAACGTCCATTTCTTGAGTTATGAAGTCTAACCCGACATCAGCTCTTGGATTCACTAAACCAGCAATGGCTAACCCTAGCAGGGTGGGCTATTTTTTCACCTGGAATTCAACAATTTACTCCCCAAAAAATTGACTGTGTAATCAGCTCGTTTAATTAATCACTTTTAGTACTGGGAAGTAAAAAATCTGCTGCCCCTATGACTCCAGGGATGGCCACCTCTGTACGAGACCATCCCTCAGCCGACAAGTGCCAGACCCAGAACTCACATACATTGTGGGACAAGTTTCTGGTGTCAAGCCACAAATACCCACTTCGCTGGTGAGCATAAATCACAGGTGAAGTGTGACAATGCACACATGAATCACCATACTGCGAAGCTGATTGCCACATCTGTATACATAACCTTCGCTCCGCCACTAAAACATATTTTATGTGAGGAATAATGACATGTTTTGAAAGGTACAGTGTTTGCCGCTGTCATTCTGAGCTGTCAGGAATTTAGCATTTAGGAAGGAGGCACAGATGAAAGGACACTTCATCCAGCATGGTTCCATCTAATCCAGGGCCATGATTCAAAATGATGGCTGCAATGTGAAAAACACATCTGCTAGAACCACTGACAGTGACAGATGCAGACTATTATCATGAACAGTGACTTAGCTTATTGCACAACAGAAATGGTCAGCCCATTTAAAAACAAAACAAAGATTTCAACCAGATTCAATTAAACTATTTCAATTTATTCTAAGGGACCACATCCTTTATTCTGAATATTGAAATTATATTCGTTCTCATTATCAAAATAAAATGTCATGTTTCAGTCTGAAAACTGCTAGAATTAATATGTTATGCACAACAGAAAATAAGTCACATTTGTACATTTTTCACTAATATTTCATTCTAGGTTAAGGGAAAATGACTTATGGTGGGCTTCCTTGTTGGATCACTTGACACCTAGGGTACCACATACTTACAGAGAAACATCTTTCAGTGACCTTCCATGCTTTAAATTACAGGTAGCTAAGGTAACTACAGGCATATTTCAGAGAGTGTCAAGAATAAAATCCAGGTTGACTATTGCAATAAAGTAGGCCATATGTCACTTCGACCAGCAACTTTATCCAATGTGAACCCACTGTAGTACATTTAAACAATTAAGCAAGTGTACACCATCTCTGATTTATTAAGAAATAATACCTCAGCAATTATTTAAAACAAATGTCAAAACATACACAAAAAATGTACATTCAAAGAGCTATTTGATAAACCCTTACAGCTACTGCAGCAATGTCTTAACAAATGGGTGCTCAAGCAAAACAGATGCTCAAGCACACTCTGTGGAGCTATGACATTATTCTCTTGATCCCTCCGATGTCAAGGAAGATAAAAGACTGTTTGAGGGTCTTCTAGTTGAATGATTCAGTTTCTGAATCAGTTAAAGTGCAATATGTTAAACACTTATTTGCCTCTGCTGAACCAAGCCCGCATTCTGCCTCACTGTCCATTTAAAAGTGAGCATCTTCACTGATAAGCTACAGTCCAGCTGTTCTCTGTCTCGAAAGTCGCCCACCAAACTTACTTGCATTGACTGTTATGTTTTCTGCTTTGGGCTTCAGTCCAGTTACATGCTAAGGTCGTTTAAAATTGAGACTCAAGTATTTGAACGAGTCTCCGTGGGAATGAAGGTTTTAAAAAACAGCACAAGAACAAGTAACTTCCTTCAGTCTAATATTAGTATCGCTTCTCCATGGAATTCGGATATGCGGCTTAACAAGTAGAGCTCAAGTTGGCAGCAGCTTCTTATTCTGGACTTCGGAAAAATAAAAATATCACACCCTCGTACCCTAGTTTAAAAAGGTGACATTTTACAGTTCATTCAGCTTTAAAATCCTGCAATTTTTCAAATGAACAGTTGTATGAAAACTCCAAGGCCGAACATTAGCCTACAATTACTCTGCCATATTATGAGTAAGAAATAAATACATTTTGTATAATTTACGTCATCATGCTTATAAACACATATTTAATCGGAATATGCAACGACAACAAACCAAAAAATAATTCTAGCTACACAAGCAAATACACAATATGTGATAGTACTATTCCATATTCGTGATTATTTCAAATATACTACACGCTGCAACAATAATTCCAACGTTTCAGTTGATTAATTCAATTTTATTTAATGAGGCAGGTATTAGTCGTAAAAGATATACATGTGTATATCCCTACCAGCTCCTTTGGCATCGTGATTTTGTATGCTTTTCCTCGGACCCGTTCCATTGCCATCCATCTTTACCAGCGCACACTACTCCGTTTTAAATTCCCAGCAGACCTTCAGTCCTCTCGTTCGCTCTCCCACACTCTCTCTCTCGGCAGTGTCGTTACACTCCTGCTGTCAACGTCTTCCCTACACCAGAGGGCTCAATTCTGTAAATGTCCAGAGATAGCGAACTTTCGCCAGTTTTTCTTCTTGAGCATCGCCCACTCCTACTAGACTGACAAAGCGTAGCCTACATTAAAAAAGTAATGCATCAGGATAACGCTTTTCCCAGTTTACACTGACATAGGGGAGAAAGCCTTTCGCAAGTACGAATACACGTCGGTCCTTACTGTATTATGCGCCGTTTGTCTTCCCATAAAACATGACCAGAGAAATAACCTCAAGATATTAAAATGCATCACTGTGTATAAGGTTCAGCAAAATTAAGTGGACATCCGACAGACGACAGCTAATGCTTCTGCAGGCTTGTGCAAAGGGGAATCACAGTGGGCTATAACACGAATACACTCACAGCACGAAACAAGGAACCATGTGACGTTTATAAATAGTCGCAACATGTTGCTTTTGGTCCGCTCAATTAAAAAAATGTATGATTTATTTATGAAATAAATTAACCTGCGTTAGCCTACTGTTAATTCAGCAAATTGCAATTTGAATACGGAGTGGTGTCGTTTATGTTCCAAGGTGTAGCTTTGTGACAGTTTAGACCTTCTCCGTCTTCACTTCAGTGTGCGAAGTGTGAAGGACATCAACTTTTTTATTACAATTACCAAACGAGTCACCATTCAAAACACTGACAATTTGTGCGTCAACACATATGCCTGAAATCTTATGGATGCGATAAAACTCACTAGGTGACCAGGGGGAACTCTTGGTTTGAAATTGTCAATGCAATGAATCCAATCTGGATAAATCAAAAGCGTAACGTGCAATGCGCATTTTAGATGTGACCTTCCTTTTGGTTTTCTCAGAGACACCAGAGTGACTGAGCCAGGTGAAGCGTGCATTGAAAACTAGCGTCACATGTTCGTCTTGGTTTAGGATTAGGCTAGTAGTCATGTGACAACATTGCAATGGAATGGGCGTCCCCAAGGTTCCATCGCTAAATCAGGTGTCAACACAGAGGTGAAAGCTATTGTTTCTGAGCAAGCAACGCGGATGATTGAACATTTTACTTTCAGAAAGCTTGTTTTTTTTTCTCCAGGCTGAATAAACCCATCGACTGCAAAAACATACTGTACAGTATATTATTCATTAGTAGCCTAATACATATAAGAATCGGTTCAGTCTATTACTTCCCACTAAGAGCTCAGAGGGAACGACTGCGTACCTAATGCGAGCAAATTTGAACAGTTACCTTACTTCCGTGTATTAATGCTAATTTGTAATGCACTTTTAAATTGCATACTTTAAATTCTCAAAGAGTCCGTACATGTTTTGCTACTGCAAGTACTTTATACAATAATCCTGTTGTATGAGAGGCAGAACAGTGTCCAAAACATCAACAGGTGTGTCTAAAATGAGCTCTCTGGAGTCGCGCATGAGGGCGCTCTAAAGCGCAGCCTACTGAAGCTTCCAGGTTCCCACCAGCCTCGGGACCATGATCCCCAGGACCTCCAGTTGCGTTTCCAGTCACCTTATTTTCTAGTATAATGTTGACTAAATACGCACACGCATTTTATATATTTCACTTTACTCTGTAATTGTGAAAAGATTCTGTGTTGGATGGGTGGTTTTTGCCCGAAAAATGATAACGGCTTAGATTGTTTCTTCAGCATTCGCTACAACATTATGTTTCCCATATTAACGTAAATTCTGGATAGTTGTCTTAGTTACTAAAGAAATCAGCCATGGCTTCATTCAGCAACTAATGCATAACGTACGTGCATTTTAGGCTTCCAATGTTTCTATTGCATTCGAGGGGTTTGAAATAATGTGAAAAATACATTTTAGAAAAATCATTGCCCGAAACCTTATGTTAAAACAAATGCTTACACTTCTGTCGACCCGCAAGTGACATCAATGGTTCATAAATGATGTCAGTTTCAGGTCCGATTAACTGCATTCTTCCCAGACAACAACTGGTAAACCAACACATAGCGATATAAACCTCCACAAACTTGATTAAACAATGACCATCAACTGCAGTTTGTAATATTACGCTCCATATTTCTGAGTTTGTCTGACAGTACTGAACATATTTATTTTCTCGACTGTTTCTGCCAGGTGGCTTGGTGTGATCAATGGGGAATACGAGACAATCATTTCACGAATACTTCGCCGAAATTAAAATAATGTACATGCAACATCATTATAATTAAATGACTCATTTCAAACCGACACTTTCAGAAAACAGTCTCCTTTTACGATTAAATCGAGATTAGCTCATAATAATGATCATACCGAACTCACAGCTTTGTTTTTATTCAAAGCCGTAATTGGAAGAAGCCTTCACCAACTAATTGCACGAGCGTAAATCAACAACCAATCAAAGAAATAAATAAGCTGGAATTTACCTCAGGTTAATGAAATTATTTTAAAGACGGGGAAAGTGTTCTACAGGTAACACAAATCCATAGCGACTGCACAGCCTCTCACCGTCTTCAGATAGCAGTAACTACGGCCGCTCAACAGCCGGCACTCTAATCTTTCTTCCCAAGGGATTGACGAGTTGATGGGGCTGAAGCAAGAATGAGGAAATACACTTATCGTTGACGTAACTCTTGTAACCAGCAATCTACCTGTGTACAGTCCGCGAAATATCAAAAAATGACCACATACCATACAGTAGCCTGCACAACTTTAAGTGTGCACAATTTATTCTCGGTGTAAAAAGCAATAGCATTATTGACGATTATAATCGTAGATCAGCATTTCAAACTCTGGTTGGCATTTTTTTTTTCTAAACCAAGAATTCAGAGTCATGTATGGACAAGTGGTAGGCGGGGGGCGATCCCCATGTTTTTGCCGCACTTGCTTTCATTTCAGGTATTTACATAGGCTACATTTTCGTAACAGCAATATCAACAGGCGAAGGACTGCATTTCCAAAACATCGTCTGCAAACGATTACATCAAGATAATGAAAAGTACAATTTAGGAGAGTTAATTATTCTTCCGAATGCACTGGTTTATTACGTTTTCACTCAGTTATTACACGGTATTTGCTTTTACAATCATCTCAGGCTACATGCTCTTGACTTAAAACTGAAGAACAGTACAACCAGTGTTCAAAAGGCAGAGAAAGATAAAATACAAACTACCACAGTACAATAAAACAGGGGAAACTTTGTTGGACAAGTGTTTTTGCATGTCCATCTGAGAAAATTTTCCTGCCAAACTTACATGAGGAGATATACATTTTCATATGCAAAACTCTGACCCATCACAAGGTCTGGGCCTGTCACACTCTTTTTTTGTGTGAGTTTTGGTGTATACCAAAGTCTTTGCAGGATTCATTCAGTGGGATCCTGGGACACTGTGATTTCTATAAGAGTGGAGTCAGGACTTTCCTGCTGGAGCTTAATGAGGGTGTTTGTTCTGTGTAGATTATTTGGTGACAATGGGGGGTCTGTTTACACTGCTGAGAGATACATTACAGATTTTGCCAGCCTTTAAGGGCAATGATGCCCTGGGGCAACCATGGAAGGTCAACAGCTCCTCAATAACCAGCTGATTCAATCTGCCCATACCTGTTCAGTCTTTCTGTCTGCATACCTGGGACACATGATGCCTAAGCCATTATCATACTTTTAATATACCTTCCATTTCAGGGCCTAACTGTTCAAACAGCACCAGAACATTGGATTTATAAAACAGCGGTTGCATTGTTGAATTGTAGGGCCTGCTACCCTTCTCCGATGCAGTCCAATCAGATTCAGGCCTCAGCACAGCTGGGCCTCCATTGGCCAATGGGCACAGAGCCAGTGCATTGCCTCATTTACATATTTGATCAGAGCTTATGCAGATTTTTGATTTAGTGGCATGGATCTCCAGGTGGCCTCCAAATAAACTGCGATGCACTCCCAACAGTGATTAATGTGTCCACATGATGCCTCCTTTTCTCCCACTTGCTGTAATTACTGTACCTGATTGAAATGGTGGGTGGTCTGCTGATGAGCTTGTTGATGTATTGAATACAAAAAGAGTTCCTCCTACAGTACACCCTTTTTATGAAAGATGAAAAGCACTAACTGCTTACAGAAATCAAATAAAACAATAAAAAAAACAGACAAAAAGTGTGGATTGGACAAAATGTGATAATTATAATCTCTTGGAGGATATCCAGTAGCATAGCATTTATCTTGGTTATCAATGCTGTTGCTGATGACAGGATGTCAGAATGTGAAATCAAAGGCTCCGCTTCTTGAGCTGTGTCTAAAGTAGCATTTCCTGAGCTGCATAGCATTTTGATTAATTTTTATTACATGTGTTTGTGTTAACTGAATTTGTTTATCTGCATTATATCAATGACATTATATTTTCATTTTATAAAATGTATGTCTGTTATGTATGAAGATCTTTGAATTTATGAAAGTTTGCTGTGTTATCATTATTGTCAAAACCCATTTTTAATATCATATAGAGTATTTTGGATCACCACTTGCAATTATTAAAGCAGCAATTATAAACCACATTAAGTTTTTGAATGCCAACAGCTTGGTGGAAGACAGGTTCTGGCTAACAGCTTCTCTTTATCTACCTGACACTGTTAAAGCAGAGCTTGGTGGAAGGCTTGAACATGTCAAACCCAAGTGCCCAAGGGTTCAATCAAGTCTCAACTGGTCTCAACTGTTAATTTGGTTTTTGCATATATCTGTAGAGCTGTGCCCATAAAGATAATATAAGAATAATCACACAGCATATATCTATGCTATATATCTTCGAAAGGTGTACATTTCCTGTAGAGGAATGATAAAGTGGTTAAGATGCAAGCACACATCAAAAGAGAGGCATCTTTAAATGCAAACATCATATTGATATTTGAAAAGAATATGGCAATATCAGGGCACCTAAGCATTTTTTTAGAGTGAAAGCAAAATGTTCACACAATGAATCAAGGGGCTGGAACCTTAACAGAACTGTCTTAGTGTTTTATTTTGGAGGCCTTGCAAAATAAGATTACTACATTTTAGTGATCGTGCGATCAATACTGATGAATGATGATACCTGCACTACTGGTGAAGTTAAATGCAAATGTTACATTAATCTCACTGTTGTTTGTCATGGCCATCCTGACAGAGACAAAGAGGAAATGTGATTTTCCAAAAAAAGAGGAACATTAAAAAACAAATGTCAATTCACACCCATCACTGTATGTAAATAAATGCATTTTTTTATGCTTTAAATGTGTAGTTTTTTTGGTACTGTTTGCACTGGTAGCACTAGAGTAGCATAATAGTTTAAGAACTGGGGATGTTTGATTCCTGGCTTCACCATTCCTGGCTATGGCCAGAGGCCCCATTGGCAAGGCAACATTTGGCCAGCCTCACCGGGGTTCGATACAGGGTAAGCCGACCTAACTCTCTGCATTGGCCTCATCACAATTGCACCCTCCTTGTGATGCTTGGGCACCTGCAGCGGCACTAACCGACTGTGCGCTGACTGTTTCTTCCTCTGATGTCATAGGCAGCGTGTGGTTGGTGGTGCAGCCGCAACGTGAAAAGAAGCGAGAGCATCGTCACATGAATTAGAGGAGTCACGTGCACGACTTCTCCTCCCACAGCTGTCAGGGCGGGTGCTGCAGTGAGGTCAACCAGTTTGGTTGAACATTTGTGTTGGGAAAAAAGGGGAAAAAATCGAGGAAAAGAGACAAAATAAGAATTGGGGTTGTGAGTTGGAGAATTCAGGTTAAAGTCCCAGATGGAAAATGCCATGGTATCCTTAAGCAAGGCACTGAAGAACTGAAACCAAATTGCTGCATTAATAGAATGCATATACAAATAGTGCAAGTTGTAAAAGCCACTCTAGTTAAGATTGCATTCTGAATGCCAGTATTTAAATAAAATAAGATTCTTACAACCTGTGGGACTGAAGCATTATGCACAGTTACTCTTTGAATCATTGTTGTTGAAACAGCCCAGTGATACAATTTCTGTCCAGCTATAAACAAATTAAAGATGGACATTTTGATGACGGATTCCCCAGGCAACTGAAATCACTTTCATTTCTATTCTGGTCATGGCACAGCTTCCAGACAACATGTACGGGGGGTGGGGGGGGGGGGGTTATCAGACAGGGTGACTGTTCCAAAACCACCACTACATGCCTCTCTTCCACTCACACAGCCTTTTTTAAATTGTGATATTTATAGAGTATAATTTAAATAGAGATATTTATATGACTCACTGAGCATCCATATCCACTTGGAACAAGATTTTATGCTTTCTGGAAAATTCAGGACACAGTGTATGAGACTCATTTAGCAATTGTCAGGAAGTCTGAGTATGTTTGGCACTGCTCATTACTTAGGCTGCCTTTTAACCTGTGTTATGGATCAGAACGTTTAGACAGGATCAGATGTAATGCTTCCATGCTGATGTTACTCACTTAAACACACTTGATCCACATAATGAATACAGTTTGCACCAATATAGCACAATGCTGAGCTAAGCTCTGCCGCCTTGCTTTCACTGGTGGCTATTCGGCACCATTCAGACACATCACTAGAGGGTTGGTTTTTTGCTGGAATCCACACCCGGCATTGTGCTACATCTTTGCATTCATGCAAAGTAGTATTAGGTTGCGGTGCAGATTACTCTTTGAAATCACATTACTCACCAAAGCAGTTTCAAGAGAACAAATTCTCATACTTAAACTTTGTTTGAACCAGTGTCAGGTTGGAATACATGTTGCTGGCCATAAGCTAAATGTTAGAATGACTGAAATCAGGAGTGTCCTCACTTTCTCTGTGTATGACAGGTGAAAGTGTTATGCAATAATTTGTTCTTATCTTTCTCAAAATCACATTTGCTTTCAGTGTGTACCCTGAAAGGTATTTCTTTTGCCATTCGCAGGAAACACTGTTCAAATTTTTCTAGAAATTATAACAATAAAGCTCCTGAAATACTTTGGCAGAAGGATATCCAAGTGTTTGGTTGTTTCTGTGGTGTTGTCTTACTGAATATTGAAGTGAAAAGATCTCCCTGAAGGATTCTCAGTGCTGTTTCTTCGCCTGCCATCTCCCCTGTCCTTTTGCTTTACTTATTTGAGAACAAGAGATGGCTTTAGTTTCTACCGACCCTCAGCAATCCTGACTGAGTCTGATGAATTATGACTCATCCACAGAAGTGGCTGCCGGAGAGCGGCATCGTGGGAAGTTCCCGGCTGTTTGATGGAACGACGCTTTCCCATCCCGACTTCCCGGCTCTTGAGAAACGCCAATCTCCACATGCAGCATGGCTCCCCAAAGGACAGGGACAGCCTGCACCACTTCCTGCCCTGACAAATAACACCTCTGTGTCCGGGGCTCGGAATATGTTTGGGAAAACTCATATTTATCAGCATTATGGTGACAGGCAATGCTAAACAGTGGCAGGGTCCTGGAGATAATATTGTTAAAATGGTATATTTCACAAGAGAAATGAAACGCTCACATGGGTGGATGTGTTCCACATTTGGAGGCCCATTCAAACTGCTCAATGCCAGTTCTATTTATACAGTAGATACTGTAACCTTTATCAAGGTCAATTTACACTCTATCCATCTGACATTATACACAGTATATCTTGTGTATGTCACAGAACTGATCCTGCAAAAAATGTAATTGTATTTGTACATCATTTCTTCAAGAGCTTCATTGCAGAAAAGCTTTACATGTATAGTCCGGTTTTAAAGTGTTTACTGCGTCAAAATGAACTGTAGCAGTGTAAAAATAAATGTACAATTTTGCTTACTGTCATATTTTAATAAGTAAGTAGTAACATATTGTGTAAGTTTCATTCTAATTGAATAAAGCATATTGTAGAAAAATACAGAGTTTGAATGATGAATTCCATGTATTGAGTGTACATTGAACTTGCAAGAATGTCGAAGCTTTGATTTACCGTAAAGACTTAGACCTAAAGACCAACACTATACCGGAGATACAAGGGTATCAGAAACACCTCAACCCACTGACTATAAAATAAATAACGGTATTACCCTTAAAGTCAATTGACAATTGCCTTGGCCCTGAACCAGCACGATTACGAAGCTGTGCCATGTGTTATATCACCACTGCTGTCGCTGTTGGCAAGGCATTGGCAGAAGCCCTGCGGATGCAGCTTTGACAGGAGAAATGTGACTGCTGGCCTTCAGTGTTGTGTCCGACAGCCGCGACCCCCTCAGTTCTGTTTGTTTTCTAGTGGTCTTTTTTCAGTTCCTGGGAAGAGCAGGAGTCTATATATAAATGACTAATTAGTTTTACAGTGAATAAAAAACAGCTGTACTCTGAACTGGTGGCGTGGGATCCTTGTTTACGACATCCCCTGGAACAGGCGTATTACCAAACGCTCTCATAATAGAACAGAGCTAAGGCCCCCTCCTCTCAAAGCAATGCCAATTTGCATATAAACATCTAATAACAATATGAAGGTTTGACAGGCAATCGAGGATAGCTGGGGTGGGGGGTGGGGGAGTAGCACCAACTTTCAAGAAATTGCAGAACAAATTTTGGTTGGAGGCGAACCAAGCTTAAACAGGAAGTGGAAATCTGGGTGTCCATAAGCACAGTACAATCCGCACGCAAACCAGCTTATGCAAAAGGGCTTAGTTGAGGTTTTGTGACATGACAGGGTTCTGAACACTATTTTTGCCCCTTAAATCATAATGGACACACAGATTAAATAAATATCTGAGCATAACACTGTGGGGTGCATATCTGAGTGCAATTTGACATCAAAAAGAAGCAAAATCCCTGAGGAAGGCAGAGGGGTGCTGAAGTATTGCCGTTTCAGTAATAAGCACATATTTGTGTGCTTAAAAGTGTGTAACCTCAATTTAAGTTTCTCATTATTTGCAGTCCCACACCTCATTCTTTACAAGGTTGAAAGTCCTTGCAGGGCCGTTCAGAATAACAGAGAGAAAGTGGAACACTGAAGCTCTGTGCTCGCTCCCCTGGGGGTTTCTCCCTGGTGCGGGGTGGCCTTTGAGACAGCTGGACGTGAACATTGAAGCGCACGGCGTGTTCCAGTGAAGAGTTCACTCTGTCCCCACGGACCACTGACTGGCGGCCATGACCACACCGGCGAGCGCTCACTACGACGTCCGCATCTCCGACCCGGGTCGGACAGGCCGCCTGAGTTTACTCGGGTTCCCACAGCGTCCCAGTGATAACATAGCTACAGCGCTTAGCTGCTACGCGCTTAGCCGAAGGGACATGCTTTGAATACTTTCTTAACTATGGAAGTTGTTTTATTAATCCTGTTTTTTAGCCACAGTTTGAGTACCCAATCGCAAATTGTTGGATTGACCTATCGCTCCTCTGTCAGTCTGGGAGGGCCGCATGGTGGGGCACGTGTCCCGCTGAATGGACGCCACTTGTGTGGTACGTCACCTGGGAGCCATAATCATTTGGCAACGTTTTACCATTTTATAGACTCTAAATTCAGGCTCCCCATGCAAACAGTGGAATGAAATGATTTTAAAAAAATGCATGCAAAGACTCAAGGCGGTACAAGTTCTTAAGAAAGAACATTGAAAACTCTTACAGTTTGGGAAAATAATTTCATATAGATAACCATGAACCTATGTCAGCATGCAGCTATGGAGACTATCACATTTAATCAAAAGCCAAACATGTACATGAAACCTTGGGCTGCCACATTTGGCTGACAAAAAATAATACCCAAGATCTGTGTAATTACA
Source organism: Albula goreensis (assembly GCA_022829145.1). NCBI lineage: Eukaryota > Metazoa > Chordata > Actinopteri > Albuliformes > Albulidae > Albula > Albula goreensis. The sequence goes on from CM040755.1 coordinate 9,725,497, forward strand.
ACTTCATCTTAGTTTAATCAGGCTGACCTTAAAGTTGGCAGAAACAAACTTTGCTAAGGGTGTGAGAAACACTTAATTTAAACAATGACCCACCTTTTTGTGTCCATCTACCCCATTAATGAATGGTGGGATGTAAGTTAGATTGCATGACAATTTATATTCACTGACATGTGCATGTGGCAGTTACAAAAAGCTTAACTGGAACCTGTATCTGAACTAAGGAGCCTGGTAGAGAATATAGCACAGCCCATAGGATACCAATGCACAGCTAATGATAATATATTACATGTACCACATATATTTTATGGGCCTAAATCTAAACCCTTAATGTGACAGAAAAACATGGAAACATTTCAGACCCCATAGATATATAGAAATATAGAATCACTACAGTATTATTAATAAAGTAGTGAGCCCATACTTTCGATCTAAAGTGGTAACTTCCAAAAAAGTGTAATACAGAACTACAGAATTATCAAGCTTTTGTAGCTCACTTAAAGTACAGTACTGTACACTGTACTTTAAGTGACAACTACAACAATGGCAAGAATTTTTTTTTGTTTTACATATATTATAGAAAAAAACAAGATAAATCAAAGTGCAGAAATATGTTTGTGGGAGGATGGCTTAAGCTGTCTTTCCTTGAATGAGAGGTTTGATTATATGTTTTTCACCATTTTTGATATGGCAAAGCTTTCATTAACCAGTATTTCCACTACTTTGCCAGTCTCACTATGGTAAGGGTTACAAAGCCCAGCAACGTTATTCTCCATTAACTTGACCTTGTTACCCATTTCCCATGCATTATGCTCTTCCTGTCATACGACATGGCTTGATTAAAACAAACAGTCAGTTCCCCCTCACCATCAGGCGCGATGAGAACTCTATGAAGAACCACAGAGTTGGTAGAGACACTTTCTCACAGTCAGACAATGGCCATAAGGTTTAATGAACTCCAGCTGGACAGGCGGGCAGCCTTCAGGGGTCCGTAAACCACTGACCTGGGACCAGCACGGTGGGAATCGGTAGCTGTGTGGGGAGGCTGAAGCTACCACCACAACTCGGCTTGTTTTCACCGATAAACATTTTAATGAAAACAAGTCACTCAACAAAACAGATCACTGCCTATTGGCTGTGTGCAGCCAGCATATGTGATGCAAGCAGTCCCCTAGGGAAGGTGACTGAGGAAGAGCCTGAGAACCTTTTCCAGTTCCTCTGGACACTGTCTTTTTTAAACAGAGCGTGAAAAAGTAGGCGCCGTGGTTTCAGTACATTGGACGGTGAGTGGCAGATAGCTATATATATTTGATAAGGGTTATCGTGCTAAACTGAAGTCGCACAGAGGCACGCACTATGGGAAACTCTTAAAATGGCAGACTCATGCACTCCTTATGAGTAATGTACATTGGGAAATCCCTACAATTTACAATGTGATAAAAACAAGGGCAACCATTCATTTTGCGAAAAACATAGCTGACTTCATGTCATGCCAATGGCATAATGTATACAGGTGCTTACACAGGATGCTAGTGAGCCAGAGAATGTTACACTTTGGTGTCAGGATGTTTGGCTAAGGTAGGTTTGTTCCACCTGTCAACACAACCCTTTGTGTCATGAGAAATACCTCTGGATGTATATTGTGAGCAGACACCAAGATTCAAAACAGACTGACAGTTTGTATTCATGTAGCACCTCACAGTGTGAGTGATGATCTCAGATCAGCTTCACCTGTTACCTCAGAATGGGTGAGGTAAGGATATAGAAAAGGCAAACCTGATTGTAGATCAGCTCTGAGACTCTGGGACCACACCTAAAGTAGACCACAGTCGAGGTGTAACACGCCCACAGTCCTGCATTAGTCATGCTGGTATAATGGTCTAATTATGTTTTGAAGTCCTCTTCTTGGGAAAGGTACACACAGTGATGTGTTTTCCATATGCTGGGTTGCAAAGAAAATATTCATTTAGTCATTGATTACTGGTCACAAACCCTGTGTTTTCTCTCATTCTGTATTTCCTCTAGTACCAGTGGAGAATCTGGCTATGAAGTCCACAATCTTTTATGATGGGGAAAACACAGCACACTGCTATTGGGAAGCTCTAGACTGAACTGCAGTTATTTTCTGTCCTACAGGATCGAGCACTCTGAACCCATACTCTTATTACCCTAAAACACACATTGGTTGCCATATACTTTGCCCCTTTCATACCATTTTGTCTCAACTAATGTTCTGGCAAAGGACTAATGTTTGGATCAGTCAGAGATTATTTTAGAATTTCCATTTAAAGCATATATTTTACAAGCATTTTCAAGCTACTACTTTATATGAAATATATTTGTTAACATTTTTCTTTATTGTGGGAATCATTTTAATGTAAATTTGAATCTTTTCCAAAACAGTGATTTTTGCCAAGTATTTTAAAATGTAAAAGTTTAAATGTTTGAATACTGCAGTATGATGCAAATATGTTTATATTTTCAAGATAAACAATTCTTGTATACAATGATAGAACAATATTACCAAAGGCATTAACATTTAACAACACGCTTCATACTTAAGAGTACAACATTGTACTAACTGTACAAAGCAAACAAAGGGGAACTTATATAATCTGCATATTTTCACAATTCTCAGAGTAACATGGTACAAAACACCTTTCTGTAGCAATTGACAAATCTGAACAAGTCGGAGTACTACAAAGCATAACACACAGAAGACAGGCATTACATTTGATTGTCCCTTGAATTTAAGTTTTAGTCTGGTTTTTGCATATAATTATATTTTATCGTTATGCAAATGTCACTTAAGTAAATTTTTGGCCTTGCCACCGACCATTCTGCTCCACAGAATCCTGATGTGAAACCCAAGATCAGGTTCCCTTAAATTCAGCAAACCTGTTCTTCACGCACTGGTGTCATGTTACACAGGCCCAACGTAAGTGGAAATAAACTATGGAGGCACACCTTCAAACTTGAATGGCCCCACAGACAATGCGCTACTGCTATTAACCAAGTCTATGAGAACTAGTATGCTGGTCGAAAAACTTGATCAGCAAGACAGGTTGTTACAGGAACCTAAAAAAGCTGTATTGCTCTGAGGCCTGGGTAATACACCAAATACTCAGTGTATTGCCCAGGCCGCAAGGCACTTAAAGCATACTACATTTTCACTTTAGCTCTCATAGACTTTGTATGAAGTATTGCAAGCTATGAAATGGCACGTTGACATTTGGAATGGCAAAGATCAAGTTTAGTCAGATGTGGGAAAGACAAAGTTGGACAAATGAGCTGTCTGACAGATGTCACATTTCAGTCAATATTTACTAGGTCTAGGATGGGAGGAAATAACCACGAAAGGAAGTATGACTCATACACTAAGTACCTGCTTGGGTGTGTCCAAAAGCTTTTCACTTCTCACCTCCTTTCCTCCACTCCCACACTACTGTGCGTCTCTTACCTGGAAGTATGTGGAGGAAAGGAAAGGAGGAACTGAATGGAGGAGAGGAGAGAATAAAGAAGGAAGGGAAAAGACATGGAACATCTTATTTTCTTCTCCATCATCAAACTAAATTTCGCCAGATACTATAATACTATTCTGGCACTTATGTGCTGGGAAATAACATGTCATGTTTTGGAGCTTTCTGATGGTTTCAGATTCTGTGGGATGGTCTTTTAATGAGACTGGGTGTAAGCACCATGATGTCACCCACAAATGTGAATGGTATTCTGGGATAGGATACATTGAAGTGTCCTCGAAGGTGTTGGAGGAATATACTGAGGTACATTTGAGGCTGCTTTGCGCAAAGTTTGAGACACGGGAGTAAGGGAGGACAAAATGGCTGGTTTCAGGGGCATGGAGGAGACAACCTTTAGTATCAGTGTTTTCTCACTACATGTTTAGGTCTTTGCATATTTTGTACAGTTCATGTACCACAGTCTATGGACAGGAAGTGGAAAAGGAGAGAGGGGCAGGGGGTGAAACCCAGGAAGAGACTACAGCAGATTACTGTGCCTGTTGAAGGCAAATAATTTTAGCTGTTAACCAATGAAGCTTTAACTAATAAGGCTTTAAAACACCTCTGCTTTACAGCTTTGACTGCTCATAGTTTAATTCCTGATGTACACTCAAAGTTTTGTTTCAGAGATTTTGAACAGACAGGTACACTATTGTGTTCCCTTTCCAAAGAACTTCCACTCATGATATCTGATCTACATTCACATGAAATGACTCAGACACCAGACAGAACTGATAAAGTATTGCATCATATTACTGTCATGAAGGAGAAATAATTAATTTGTGCCAGCTCGGACATCCCTTTTACAAGTATATGTACAATACAAATATTGGATATCGTCCTTCTTAGAAAGGAGATTTTAATGACAGTTAAAGTTGAAACTATAATACAATATTTTGGGTGAGTCAAACTGAATGAAGTATTTTCTCACAATAAGAAACATTGAGCTACACTGAGTATCAAAACACTGTTTTTAATGGGTAGCACTAATGTTTTATCCACAGTAGTTTGTCTACAAGTAGAAGTTTACTAAGCCCTTCAATAATTCCTGCATTGAGAATGTGGTCTCAGGTCTAGTTATACGAATTACTAAGGCCTACAAAGGTCTTACTTCAGTCTTATCACAATTTCACAGAGGACATTAAGAGTGAAAATGTAAACAACAGCGACCTCTTCTGGTCAGATCATAGTTAGGTTCACTTACAGGTGTAATTGTAGGAAGTAACCACTTTGAAAACACACCACATGGGATAGAGACATGTAAAATAGTTTTTCACTTGCATATTTTGCAAATATGAAATAATGATGGAGGAGTGAGGTTCCATGAAACAAAAATGGGAGGAGCTACCATATTGCATGAATGAAAAAGATTTGGACCAAAGACCACACTGTGCTAGTGGTAGAGGAAAAAAACATACAAAATAAAAAATTACAGCTGATGAAAATCCCATGTATACAATATACAAAAATTACATAGCCAGTGCTATTTGGCAGAAGTTTACCTTTTATGTGTTTTTCTTTTTTTGCAGCACCAATACTCAACTGGCAATAAGTATGCTCCTTTTCTAAAAAGATGAAATGTAAAATGAACAATGTAATAGAAGTAGTGGTAGTAGAAAGCCTGGTTCACATGTGAAGAGTGTTACTAAAACTTCTAGACCATGATATGCCAGGATTGTCTGCATGTCTGTACTTATTACATTGAAGGTATACACATTTTATGATAGTTTAGACTGTCAGAAAGTTCCGTAAAAGACTATATATTTTAGGGAGTCTGATTACATTTTTTAATTCATGAAGATTATCCTGTACATGGAAAATGAGGGGGGGAAGTGCAAGTGTTAGTGTCAAATATATTTGTGCATAAGAAAACATTTATTTACAAAGTTGTGCACCTGTCTGAGAATCTCTATCGTCGCATGCCTCCTTGAGAATCCTTGTAGTTTCTACATCTAATCTGAAATATGAGGCCGCTAGGTGACTCACACAGTAAGACACTAGGGAAGCAGAAGTGAGCAGTGTGAATGGAGCGTTGAGTCCTAGCTACACCAGGACTGGCTATGGTCAGAGGTCTACACTGGCAAAGCAACTTTGGGCTCAGCCTCGCCAGGGAATGATAGGAGGTAAACCGATTACATTTGTTAGTCTAATCACTCTCTAGTAGCCGCTCCTGGCTGGTTGGGCAACAGTCAATGCATTAAGCAAAGGCTGGAGACATAACCAGCATGTAATCGGTGGTGTACCAGCAGAGTGGAAATAAGTGAGGGCTGGTCATCACATTAATTGGAGGAGTCACGTGTCACCAAATACACCTCTTGGGCCAGCAGAAGCAGGATGCCACAGTGGAGTAAACAGTTTGGTAGTTTGTGGAGGGAAAAAGGGAACACTGCAACAAATGTAATGTGAACTGTAAGATTAATGTAGTCTGTGGAACATGCTAAAGGGATAGTGACTGAAAAATCATAGATTTATAAAATCATTCTGTACAGTGACATCAAATAGTATTTCATTTCCCTCTCAGCACATAAATGAAACCAGAATTTTTTTTAACCAGAAATCTTCCAACCAAAAACATTTTATTCAAATGAAGGCTATTGAATGATTCTGACAATATTTATTTGCTTTTTACTTTTGCATTACAGCATCAGTGTCATGAGAGCAAATGGAGCAGAACAAAGAGCTTCACCATAGTGACTGTTGCTAAGATATTCCAAACATAATTTCAATACAACAGATGATGCAACAGACTGATTCTGAGCAGAGTGAAAGACAAACAGGCAGTTTATCATATCAAATGTGGATCTCTCCCTTAAGGAAATGGTAGTCTTCCTCATTCCTCAGTGGCCTGGGGGACCTTGGTTTGCATCTCGTCACAACCACTGCCCGAGGCCAGGCTTCAATTCGATGGATAGAAGCCATCAAATACATGTGCTGTGCCCCACTTATTCACTCATTAAGCATTTCAGGTTTGATCAATATTGCAATAATATCAACCAATTTTAGAAGCCTCAAATTACTGGCAATATAAAGATCATTTACAGAAATCAGCAAAAATGATGTTCAGCATTGTTCCCCTGCAATGATTTTCACAGCTATGTCATGTTGCTCTGAAATTTTCATTGGCTCCAGATCACCAATGTTAAAGTCTTGGAATGGACTTTCTGCACCTGGTGTGACTGTGAATGATAAAATTACAGAATGAAGACCAGAAAGTTTTATCCATTAAGTCACAAATATGTAACATGCTGGCTATATTTAACAATCACCAGTACAAACAAAAGTGATTTGAACAACTCTCCAATTAGTGGTCTAGAATGACTTTTCAAGACTGAAATGGAGCACCATTTTCAAAGCTAAACATCTTAACTTGTCCTTGACTACTGCTAACAACAACCATAGTAATCGTAAAAGTATTTATGTTTGGAACAAATCCAACGGTAATTCAGCTAGTGTTAGTTAACTGCAAGCTAACTGCTATCAACACATTGACTATTGGTTTGGTTGCAACACAAACTTTACAAACCAAGTGAATCTGGGAATTTTTTATGTGGTGACTTCACTTCACAAAACTTCACAAAAACAAATCAATCTGTGAATAAGATATGTTTTTATCCAGGACATATGTTTTGAAATGTTCATTTCTAATGGACTGATGGTATTGAATGAATGTTGTTATTTTTGACAGGTGGCAATGTTATAAGTGGGAAAATGCACTCTAGAGTGCCCTGTTATGAGAAATTATTGTACTCCACATGATACAATAATTTCATATAACCAGGTGTTTTGTTGGGCTTTAGCCTTTAACTAAACTTATCTTGTCAATATTATTTTAATTAATAACATTGGGCTTTTTAGTCATTCAATACACAATGATTATACATGATAATTTATATCACCATTATACATTTATTAAAAACACTGTGTCTTGTAGTCCAGCACACAAATGAAAGGAACCCAGGTTTGCTCATTGAAAGTGTACTCTCTGACTTCCTAAACCTGTCTGGACAGCTGGCATCCCCTCCAACAATATATTAATGAAGTCTAGAGAAAAATCTTATATTGCAAGCACTCCTTTCCATATGACTATAACTCTAAAATCCAAATGGAGTCATCCACAATAAGCTTGGGGCTGAATTTTAATAAGCTTTTAGCCATATTCAGATTCACTGCACTGTCTCCATTGTGGAATAATATCACTGATTTGGGGTATTGCTAAAAACATAACCCAATGGTCAGCCTGTGCCACTGTTGCATCACAATTTCTTTATGTAGATGGGGACTTCACTCAGAAGCAGCTGTTCAGAGCCTGAGAATTCTATGTGTGTGTGTGTGTGTGTATACACACTCGCCACTTTTCTGGCTCATATCTATTCAGTCTCCATGACATGCCTTTTTTGACATACCTAAAGCCAACAGGATTACTTGACTAGCTACCAATGGACAAGCTATCAACTGTCTGGAGCTGATAAACCCATTCCCTTAAAACATTTCACTCATTCCATCACAAGCCATTACTGTGAATAATTACTCAACAACAAACCACACTCCGTATAGACCAGGCTCAACAGATCACACTTTTACCACATCCCATCAGCAGACAGGCAAGGAAGTCTTGTTTAGACAGGACAGCTGAGGAACAAAGACATTTTTGTGGATTCTAAATAAGCTGACAGCGAACAGAAAGTTTAAACTTTATGAAAAATAGCTTAGATAATAAATCTGGAATTTACATATTAGCAAAACATACAGTAAAGCACATATCTTCCACAAGGCCTGGACACAAAACCAAATCATCATTGAGTTGTTGCGGATGGGAGGGGTAGGGTCGGGGGGGTCGGGGGTGGGGGGTAGGCATTGCAGTTCAGCCGGGTAATGGTTTCCCGTTGGCTCAGACAGCATGGAAGATGGTTAAGTCCATAATCTGTGTCTGCCAGCCTGCCCACCCACATGGGCCCCCACACATGTGCTCAGGCAGACAGAAAGCACGCACTCATGTGCGCATGCACAGAAACCGCTGTGTGCATGTGTGCTGCAGAGCCTGTGGAAACTTGTGAGCAGCGATGGGTGAGCCTCTGCTTTACAGTGCAGACGTGATTATTAAAGGAAGCAATATCTTCAGTTTCAAAGGCTCAGAGTCAGGGAGTACATTGTGGTCTGTGGTGCTCAAACTGAGCAGCCTGGGAAAAAAAAAAAAAAACAAAGCTTTGGTGAACGTGTTGTGAACTCCACAGGGAGCTATGGAAGTATCCTGCTGTAATCTAACAGGCAGTAGATTCATATAACAGCAATGTGTGGGAAAGCAGGAGGTAGGCTTTAGATGAAAAGACTGTACTTTAATTTTCTTTGAATCCTATTAAAGGGACTATGCGCAGGATTTCTATATTAATATTACGGCTGTTAAATAAATAGTCTTAGACAGTGCATCGTGATTCAAGAAAAATACACAAGACCATTTCCACTGCCATTTCTATGAGCTATTTTCCGCATAAGGATAGTGGGTGGGATCTGGTGAAAAAACTCTTTTCCAGTGATGGACTGAAACTAGCAGCACAATAAAGTAAAACACAGCTCCTCCCAGCCCAATTCTTAGTGGTAGCTGTCCAGCTACGAGGAGGTGACGCATTCGACAAGAAAACAGCTGCCTTCCACTTAAGCTTTTAGTGATAGAGTGCGGGCGAAAATAAGGGTGATCATTGGTGTGACATTCACACATTGGAGGGAACTGCATAACTTGAAAACCTTTAATTGGTAGGGACAAGACAAAGTTTTTACTTAAGGGCAGGAAGGTTGAAACCTCAGATATTTCAATTTTAGCCACTCGGCGTCATCAAATTACTCAGACATCCAAAACTATACATAGTAGGTGTATGATAACGCAATGATGTGTTTCAACTAAACCAAAGACCAATCTTAAGAATGAGTCAAATCAAAATGATCCAGCAGATATTCATTACTGGACATACGGACATTATTGGTTCAGATTGGTCTGGCCTTCAAAGGCTAATTTCCTATGAAGATTATTCTGTGTTCACTTCATGAGATAAGCATGAAAAGAATGACTATTACTATTTTATGCTCTCAAATGTTTACCTGAAAACAGCATTTTATGTCCAATACATTCATGATCCAAGTAAATGCTGTATTCAGCAGAGGAACATTCTTCTGAACATAATTCACTTTCATAGTTCCTTGCAACTCTATGTTATATTACACAAAATCCATACAGAATCACACTAAACACGATAATCCACACGATCATGTACAGAACACACAATGGTGAGGACCATGAGGAGAGGAATTAGCCCCTAAGGGTGTGGCTTAAATCAGTAATTGCAGTATGAGGCTGATGTTCTTCATTACCTATGTAGCACCATGGAGGGGCAGAGAACGGCAGGCTCTGGCAGAGACGACGCTGCATTCTCTGTGGGCTCCCACATTGTGGAATCCATCTAAACAACGACAAGAAAATCAACACATGAGACAGCTAAAGAAGGAAAAATCAAGATATGAACAGTTACCATGTTTGAAGTTAGCATTCAATGGAAGTGGGTAAATGTCAATGATTATTAAATTGTAAGAATAACCTGTCAGAAAAACTTATATTTTAAATGTTATGTTTTGCTATTGATTATTTAATACTTTCAGACCAATCTTTCAGAGCCCCTTTTTTCCCATTATCTCTCCCCTCAGCAGGGAGAGCAGGGTTACTGAACACCCCTGTGTATATCTCTGTGTGGGAAAAAATAAATGAAAACCTTTTGGAGGGATCATGCTGTTTAAAGGTACTGCGTCTGTAACAGAGCAGCTGGGATGACATGTAGGTGTTGCATTGTGCATCTCATAATAAACTCAAAACCCAGAGCTGTTTCACGAGGGTTGATGAAGAAATAAATTACAGACAAATATTATAGTTTTGTAAACTTAGAGCACATGAGGTGAGGACTTTAATCTGAGACTTTAATCTAACCGCATAGATAAGTCATTTTTAAGTAACAAATAACAACTGGTACAGTTTTACACTCTCCCTGTCCTTTTGAGGAATACGTCCCAACCCACACACTATAATAACATTGCTTGCCAGATAACACTGTTTCTGCCCTCAATTAATGAAATCAATGCACACCTGGTACACTTTTAAGCCAGCTCAAGTGTGCCCAGCCATTAAATACACAATGCCAGCAGTTTCCCTCCAATAGGTGACCATCCAATAATTACAGTGTGCATGCTCCTTGCTCCCTCTCCCTAAACCAGATCTGGTACATGATAAGATGGCTGGGGCTCTGTTTGTTCCGGCAGGGTCCTCTAACCATTGTTAGTGAAGAGGCTGGGGAGTGATCCGTGGTTGGAGTGGCCATTTTTTTTTTTTTTTTACCATTTCCTGGTGTAATTGGAACCACACTTCACACATTACCGAACAGGCTCTGGGATGCTGCTGTGGCTCCCTCATGCTCCCCTGACCACAAGAAAGACGCTTCATGTGCAGGCCCACAACCAGGATGAAAACCGTCCATTTCCGTCCCCCACCATTAACCTCAGGCTGAGGGCTGTACAAGTAAACACAAGCGTATGGGGGCTTGTACTCTGGAGTTGTAACGTTTGGGCTACTAAGGCCATGCATGTGTTTAGGACAGGATCAAATGAATAGTTAAACTAGTCATAAACTGTCACGGTCACTTATTTCCAAGTCTTTTTTTTTCCAGGTTCAGGGAAGGACATTTTCACTAATGTGTTTCGGCTGGTCTATTACTGAATAAGCCACACACTGCAAACTGAAGGTGTCCTTAACGCCACTAGTCCAGGAGCACCCACCCCCAAAATTCATTTATATGTAGGGAGTCCACCATGCAAAATAAATACAGTTCATGGAAAGCAGGAACAAGAGTGGAATGCTCATTTTGTTTGCAACAGGCATCGATGCATCTACAATGCAAAAAACCCACAAAATATCCCTCCCACTCCGAATCCATGTTGTTCTCCATGCAGTAACGGGTCTTTTTTAAAGATAGGCAGTGATGCATTTCAACCACAAGGTGTCACAGCATGCTCACAGGACATAGCTGGCAGAATAAGAGGATGAAACAGCACAAATTTGTTTCTTACACAGCCAATATGGAAACAATATTGTCAGTCCCCTCAAACAACTACAAGAAAAAAGTTGACACAGACCACAGGTACCTACAGCTCACCTTCTCTTAAAAACCAAATCCTCCTTACTAGCCTTATTGGGATTTCTGGATTATTATACACAGAAATATGTGGGGATCTCTGCTCTTATGATCCAAGCCACACATCCACTGGAAAAAGGGATAAAAACAATTGTACCAGCTGACACAGATATGTCTGTATGCTGTATGCTGATATGTGCATGCTGTGTTGTCACTGGTGTAGTTTGTAACATATAACAACATGACAATAGTAGTGGACACTTGTCAGATTTTCAAGCAATACTACCACAGACACTCACAAATGTGTCTTTCATTCTTATGCTGAAGCTCAAAACACATAACAATATTATGAAGAACTGTGATGAAAATAATGCGATATGTGTATATAGTCTCTATTTTCTCCTAACTACAAATATATCACAAGGTCAATAAAGAAACAACAAATGGCCATAACACAATCACATCAGCTATGGCCTGTTTGTAATGGCTTTGAGTGGCCTGGGCTTGGCTTTGAGTCTGAGCTGGGACACCTGCACTGCACCCATGAGCACTGCTTGTTACCTGGCCTCAGTCCAGGACAGTGCAAAGTGTGTAAAACAAATAAGGGGGTCAGTCTTATCATATTACTCAATGTTCTGACTGGAACTCTAAGAGAAATCGGACTTCTATGACATGCTTATTTTGGCTCGTTTTGCATGTCATCCTAGTGTGTGATGTTCACTGGAACGGCCTTTACTGCTCCTGAACTAAGCCTCAGACCTGTATTTTGAGGCATGATATTATGCTACAGTCTGAGCAGAAGCTCCATGCCACAAGATGCAGAAATACAAAAAACATCCACCTCAACTGAATTTAAATAGCTTATCCGCACAATTATTCAAATCATTATACCATTATAATAATTCTGTGAATCTGATGAGTTATCGCACTGTTTTGCTGAAGCTGGTTTCATCCCATTGCACATTATGCTATTATTTTCCATATTTCTGACTCAGTTAATGAGTCAGCAGAGACATAAATGTGTGAATTTACCTATCAGCATTTCAGTGAATCACATTCCAGATGTCACTTTATTGCACACTGTTTATTGCAGGACTGCTATTACTGTCAAATGTTTTCAGATCATGGTGGATGACTGACATATTAACTTAAATTCTATATCATGGCACTTCATGATCATTTGTTCATTCCTGCGTTATTCCAGATATCATACTCAGCACATATTGTACATGTTTGTTTCAGCTTCGCAGCTGCTATTGGGCACACATAATGAAACTCCATGTGTCCCCGCATGGCTCCCTGGGGAGACAGCATTGAGCTTGCAGGAGGAAATCCCTGATGCCGACCACGCACAAGTGGTATTTCAGTGCCATGGAGTTATGGAACTCTCCTCCTAAAGATGCACTGGGAGGAAGCCCTGGTGACCAGTGAAGCCCGGTTAGATGAGGGCTGACAGGCTGCTCTGAGAGTTATCCTGGGCCCCTGATGTGATTCCCTTCCCCATGGCTGTGTAACGTCATCCAAAGTGGTCCTCAGCAACCACCAGTGACTTCCGGCAAACGCCCCCTCAGCGCCATGCACACGGGCCGTCCGGCCCTTGTTTCCCATGTGATTTCCGTATATGTGGTCTCTTAAACCCGCGTCGGTGGCCTTCCAGTCAAGCGTGGCGCTTGACTGAGCCAAGTCTGGGTAAAGTGGACTTGTCTCATATCTCCCGTCTCTCACTTCAGGCCTCCTTTTTTGAATTTGGGCTTCTCCCACACAGAGATACAGCTGTAATGAGTTGCATATGTGCTTGACAGGGTCTCGTGAAAGAGAGGAGGAAAACATCTCTCTTTAATTGAAAAATTCAGAGGCAGTTCCTTAGTGCCTTGAAACCCTTTCTAATCCTCACCAACACAATTGCAATATTTCATGAATTTGGATTTTCAATTATATTTGGTTTTTCAATTAAATTGAAACCAGAATAAAAAGACCAATAGGTTTGTCCAACAATCAGAATTTAAGGCTTTGGAGATTTTTCAAAATATAAGAAGGATCCTTTGGAATGCTAGAGACCACAGCAGAATTTATGAATGGATTCGTAGCAGTCTGTTACTTTAGAGTATTGGTTTAGTAAAAGCATTTACTAACCAGCAGCTTAAACTGCATAGGGAGATTAGAAGGCATTTCCAAAGCGGACTGTACATGACAGACATTACTGACACCCTGGTATCATGCTACCTGTAGCATGCTACCTTCAGATGAATTGAGTGTAAACAGTACAACTGCATCTACCATAAAAGCTGCATGACTTTTCTCATGTGCCACTCCTCTATGCTAATGTAATGCACTTCAATGAGATGATATGTACAAACAACTCTGAGGTGGAGGAAAAACAACCAATTAGCAGATTTATTCCACTAGCCAGCTAAACATGACACTGGGAATCACCTCAGCATGAGTAAAGTAAAGGTGATGAGCGACTCTTTAAATCAGTGTGTCAGCTGACAAACAACCCCTGTCACAGCTGACAGAAATGACAATTAATACTTGATAAATTAGATGCCAATGGTGGTGCAGGAGGGATACATTTTTTTCAAACCTCTTTATGCTGCTATCTAAAAAGCAAAAACTTCCACATAAATAAAGTCCTCTTTTAATCTTCTATAAATTGAATCTTTGCATATATGCCAAAATAATTCTGATAAATGATTAATCAGTCATTATGTGACTCCTTGCATTGGGCTAATGCATGAAGCTGAAGTTTATCAAAATGTTAGTTCTGTAAAGAAAATCATTTTGGACATCGCCATTTGAAAACAGCTTTTTTAACCATTAGCGTTGCACATACAAATTTTATCTTCCAATGTCAAATGTTTCTGTAACTACAAATTTTTGCCCATGCTGGAGTGTAGGGAATATTATTTGCAGGGCTGAACAGTATTGAGGATGTTTTTGGAAAGTTGAGAGAAGCTTTGAATCCTAATATCTTAAGAGAGCTTTGACCTCAAGTGAAGCCAAGTAATGTTTTTTTCCCTTTTTCCTTTTCAGTGCAGCCAGTCTGAGGCAGATTCCACTGGAGTCAAGTCCTAGCTACAGGAAATACAATATGGCACTTTCGTTTCTGTGGTGATGCTAACGAGAAGCTGCGCGATTAAGAGGCGTGAACTACATTTCTAGGACACTGGCTACGTCACAGCGCGTCGGAAAGCGGCGGTTGGTCCTCAGCACTCCAGGGAACGAGCTGGGAATGACTTTCTCAGCCTGGTCCACTGGAGCAAGCTGACAGTGGCAGGACCTGATTCATGTCATGACATCAAACAGAGCCAAAAAAGTCGCAAACAAGCAGCGGGGGGCCCGGTTCTGATGACAAAGCCCGTCATGCCCCACCTGCAAGCAGCATGTACCCATAAACAAGGGCATACCCTCATGCTGGAGGCCAATCGGATTCACACTCACGACCACTCAAGTTTTGGCACTGTGTGACGTTACCACTGACGACCTGGTGATGTCATACCCCTTTGGGGTGAGAACATAAATTTAGCAAATATATTTATATATAGAAGGTTACTGTTCCCTGTATGAATGATTCACTACTCAAGAAAGTCACTCTCATGCTGGGTGAATTTCTTGAGAAATGAATACTTAAAAAGTAAAAAAAAAATTGTGTCAGGGTCCAAAAATGTATACCAATGGCAGGCACAAGCCAAGCCTGGGCTAGACAGCCTATTCACTACAACGGAGGGGTTTGCCTTTTAACTGATAAAAGCAATAAACTGCAATGGCCGGATGGCTGTTAAGCACAGCGTTGGAGGCCCTTCCCATCCCTCACTCTCTCCGCTGTTGGAGGACCCTCCATGACTGAGTGACGCCTCACTGGAAGGCGTCTGCAGGGCTCGTTTGGCTGATGTTTTACAGATGACTCTCCCGGGGCAGCCGACCCCAATGGGCGGCTCTAGTCCCAGCGTGGCCGCCTGTCTGGCAGAGAACGCACACATGTGCCGCTAGATTGCTCACAAAGCGCTCCTCGGCCACCAAAGCTCACCACCCAGCCACGCACCCACAGCTGATAATTGGCTTTACTGGCTGTGTTACATTGTTTGAAGACTATTTTAATTTATGCACTGTGTTTACCGCAGCTGGTTTAAATATTGTACCACAGGTATTTTGCAAACATTTGGCAAGCTCTTAATTCCTTCTCAATTTAAAAAAAACAGACTAAACATTTTACTAGAGTTGAATATGGACATGTTTATCTCATACAAAGACGCACTCAAACAGAGCTTTCAGTGACTGCTTTTGATCATGTTATTCTCTTAATGGTAAGCTTAGATGAAGTATTTCTTGATTTTATATGGCTATTCCATCAGTTGATCATTAAATTCTCTATTTTAATGGCATGTACTTCAAAAAGATCTTAACAAATGTTACTAACACAGTGACACCCACACAGCACAGTGAAATTTGCCTGCATGAATTTTCAGTATGAAAGCAGCTATTGCAACAACATTCCCGTTTCTGTTTGAAATGCTTTGACAGAGGTTGTTTTCCCGTCTTAGGCCTAATTGAAGATTTTCTAAATAAATGTCACATCTGAAACTGCTATAGTGCCCAGAAATACAGGAAAACATCTGAGGTAGTTAAGAGACAAAGACCCAGGAGTATGCTCCTTTAAGTGACCTGGGAAAAGTTTCACATGGAAATCACTGTATTATAAAGGCAAGTGTTGGTCACAACCAGAAATGCACAATCCACAAAACACAAGAGCAATACGTAGCCATTGCAGCAAGGTTTTGCTCTTTTATCCACAAGAAATACTATTTTTGAAAAAGTTTCTCTTGAAAAAACAACTTTTAAATATTTGTCCTGAACACATTGTCTCACACAGCCCTCTGGACATAAAGCAGAAGGTCAGTTGTGAAATGCTTTTTTAACCCCACTTTCATTCCTACACCCTCTTCCATGGCCTTGTGTGCTGTGTCATGTTTCCAGCATCACCAGACCTGTGAAAAAGCACAGAGCCTTTGAATCACTGTAGACTGGCCAGCTTTGTTGCAGCAACAAAATTATCAGGGGAAAAACAGCAGCTTATCAGTTATCGGATCAATCAGCTCACTGGCAGGTCTAGCAGAGGTGCTAACAGACAGCACTCACGCTTGAGTGCAGCCCTTCAACAAGGTAAGGCGTCTGTCAGAGGATGCCCCCCTCCCACACACACACACAAACACACACACACACCGGACCCCTGCATAATCGAGGACTCCGCTGACTGACAGGATGAGGAAGCAAGCCTCGGCTTGGACGCGAGAGCGTGGCACTGAATAACGCCACGCGCCTGTGAGTCACCACACCTAAGGGCCGATGTCACAGACCCCCTGCGTGCAACAGGGCAGCGCGGACCAGGATCACCCTGCTGCTCACTGACCTATTCAACATGGTGGCAGACCAGCGGGCTGTCCACCCACCATTCAGTGCGGTTCATCCCCGGCCTTGCCCGAGACCGGGAGGGGGAGAGAGAGCTCGCGCTACCATTTGGGAATCAGCTTTTCCCCTCACTGGCCCTTAGCGTAGAGCTCCCTGCTTCCAAAAGATGGCTTTGCCCTGGATGGTGTGCCTGTTGGCAGGAGCTGGGTCACTTAATTAGGGCAATGAGTTCTTGTCAACAGGGTAGTATCTGAAATTGTCATCTCTTAAAATTAAAATTGATATGATAAAAAAAAGTTGTGGTCTCAACTCAATTTCAGGTCCTTCGACCGCATAATGTTGGAAAATGTGCAACCACATCCTACGATATGTGTTTAAATCAAATTGAATATAATGGCACTTAATAAAAAAGGGCTGCTGAAAACCAAACGTAAATCTACAATTAACAGATGGAATGAACTATAAATTTATAAGTCTGAGTCTAGAGTATCTAGATTAACAACGAATGTCAAACTAGTTAGAGATCCTGAAATATAACATGGGCATAAGTTCCTGGATAAATACCAATAGTTTTTTTGTTATGTCTCTTTTTCCCCACACAGTTGTATCCCCTCTGAAAGCATATTTGTTTACTTGCAGGAGAACACCACTGGTAAACACATAGCCCATTATCAGTGATCCACAACATCAAAACACCACACTACAGCAAGCGGTCTTAGTGCCCCCCGCCAGAGCGTTAACCCCACTGATAGCGTCAGTCGTCACTTCTTTCAGAGAGAACCCAGCTAAATAAACATTTGGAGTTCTCTTCTTATTCTGTCATTGCCTGTCCCTGTTAGTGAAAACTGATGTTGCCTCTACATGTCCTTCCCCACAATGAGAGGACAAGGATGAATGTTAATTGAGGTGACTGAGAGTGCCATCATCCATAACAGCAAACATTTTGCAACAGGTAGAATAGTTTGGTAGCTTAGCGCACATGTGAGAGTATAATGTATAGTTATTGACCTTCTTGAGGGGTAAAAGCTGGACTGTCAGAGGTTATCATAATTCTGATAAAGAAAGCAAGCAAACGATCAACTTCAAAAGGAAATATTTCGTAGGTAATACTGCATTGCCGCACAAAACAGGGTAGTGTGACGTAAAGAAGTCCACTGTAAAAAAAAAAAAGGGAAATTCTGGAACATGCTAAGCTATGCAATAACACTTCTGTAGTTTGCTGGTCATTGAAACCCAGTCACACGGGTGCAAAACACTGCTGTGATCGTTTAAGTCAACGGAGCAGGAGGTTCTGCTTCTTATACCACCTGTTCTCTGCAGAGCATGACTAGCAATCGTGCAAAGCTGTCGAGGAGCAGGGCCCATTTGAATCAATTTTCTCAGAATGTGCAAGCCAGCTGCCTGACCATCGGCACCTGTGCGATCCCAGTGCCAGGCAACTCCCAGTCATTCTAGTGAAGATACCGGGCGGCCTCCTCAGGATAATACAAACTGTTATTAATGTGGCTTGGAGTAGATCACGAAAAAACATGTAAATGGTCTGGCACATGAAGTTTCCACATCAGCATTCTCTCTGCAATATCAGTATTCCATCCTACGAAAGCAGGACGTAAATCACCAACTGTGTTTAGAAATTGCAAATTAGGTCTAATACAATCCCTGCAACCTTAGACTCAACATCTTGGCCAACCACATGTTACAGGAAACAAATGAAATTCAGTACAAACTTTGAAATCTGGCATGACGAGATGTGCAGCAAAAATGAAAACAGTCATCTAGATAGGTATACAACACAAACCGCTCTCGTCTGATCAAAACTGGCCAAACAAAAACAGTTTCTGTAGGGTGATTGTTTAAGTCAAGCGAGGATGAATGTAGGGTAAATAATACACTTAAGCCCATCAGATTATTTATACAATTTTCTATTTCACAAGATATTCATTGATTCACCTGAAATGATCTGCAGCTTAATGAAAACATTAAGCAAAGATTAAAGATGCCCTTCACAATAAGACATCCAACAAAGTCACAGTCAAGATGTAGTCTCCATTCTATTGTTACTGTACAGTTTAATTTATGAAAATCCAATAATAAGGAAAAGTTAGACAAAAAGTTATGGGCTGAACAGTTCCACTGTTTGATTGTCCACAAAAGGACAGGTAACCACCAGCCTATGACTCACAATTCTATCTTTAGTTTATTGACCAGTCAAACTGCCTCAACCCCATGACAGCCCAGGCAAGGAACAGATAGAGTTGTGAGAGAGTCACTCTTAAAGTGGCCCAATGCAGAAGGTGGTAACAATGACTACATAATTTGATCGGTTCATGGATATAAAGAAAGTCAGAATAAAGTAATATCTAAGTGTTGAAACAGGCCAATTGTTATTCACATTATATAATGAAATATATATCCAAGGACAAGCTACCTTATTGAGGTAGGTTACTAAACTGATATTTTACATACAGCCATCTGGACTAGCTGCTACACTCCTACACAAGTTGCTACATACAATGGCAAAAAAATACACATATTGCTGTTAATAATGACAAATAGTATCAGACCTACTGATTTTTTTAAAAAAAGCAAATGCTTCCATAAGGACTGATGAATCTATTAGATACAGACAGCAAATAAAAGATTTAAAAACAGTTGGGTTTTTTTGAATGCGCTCAACACGTCAGTTGTTCTGTCAGAAATCTGTTTATCTATTGCAAGACATGAACAGACGTTCTGTACCTGAACACTGGGTGGCAGTATTTTTCCTGTAGTTACATCTGCTCTGCTCTTTCTCAGAACTAATGATTCAGTGCCATGCAATCATTGACTCATGGTCAAGAGAATCATTCAGGTAAAACAATGTAGCTACATGACAATTTAATTTAAGTAATCAAGGGCAAAAATTTGATGACAAGCACAGACATTACAACAAGATTAAGGGCAATCCTAGTTTTGCCACTTAAATTATTCATCTAATAACTTTGATGTTTTTCAATTTAATTTATGGAATTAATTTATAAATCAATGTATTTCGAAACACAGAATACTATATTTTAAAATATTTTCGTGACCCTCAAGCGATGCTTTTAATTTGTTAAATGTGTTGCTTTTTTGTTTTTGCTGTAGTTGTTTTTAGGATCTTAAAGTAATTGCTAATTTTTTGTTAATTTAATTTGTATTTGAATTAATATGAAGAATTAATACAGGGTTACTCCAACGTAAAATCCAGACAGAAACACATTCACACAGGTGATTACAGCCACACACACATACACGCACACAAGCACTCATAAACACGCACACATACACACAGACTCACACAAATATAAACAGTATCTGGATGGACTACTGTTCTATGGTCACTCCAAATTCCATTCTGTCAGCAAGGGTCAGTTAAGGACTTTCAAGTGTTCATTCACGACAGACCTACAGCAATGAGGGGGAGAAAAAGGGGGTTTTATTTAGGCGAGTGGGTTACGGTGGCTATTCTAGACAAATTATCGGCACTGAGGAATCCTTCAACTCAGATGTACTCTAAGGGGCAACCTTTAACCCTGTGTTTGCCATTAATTCCCTGTGGGAGCACTGGACCTGGTGCCGGCCATGTTAAAAATAGCCCATGTGACTGGCCATGCCATTGAGGGACTGACAGACTCTCCATAATTACCTTGTGCAATAATGACAGATGCGCCGCACATGCCTTTATAACAAACCAAACAACTGCGTCTCCAGGGGGAGGGAGGTCTTAACCCGTTTGAGTGGTTCTGTGGCACTCTGGAGCGTCTCTGGACGCAACGCACAGGGAGTCGATGCCTGTCCTGTGCGATTTGTAATCCCAGGCAGGACGATGCGGGGGCCGGGGAGGAAGCCGTGGGCGGCTGGCGGACCCGGACACTGCCTGTGGCCTGCGGCCTATCAGATGCTGTCTCTTAGCCCCAGGCCAGCTGCGTGGTTTTTTTCCCCACATGGGCCCCCAGCACGCTAATGTTCCTGGGAGCTAGGGGAGGGAACCCCAGCCGTACCCAAAGACTGTGAGTCCAGAGGGGGCTGCCGTTAGCACAGCACTGCATGGAGCTCTGTGCCATAGGCACTTTGAGTCATATCACATGTAAACCAAGACCCCTTCATGAGTTTGATGTTCAGAAATGAAAATAAGGTGTAATGACAAGACACAAGTGTTTTTACTGGTGTTATTTTAAATGGCTGACAAAAATCTGACTTCAAAAATGAACCTAAATCCTGTATCCTGACATGTAGGTCTGGTGATGTTTTTTGGCAGAAATTATCAGCGTGATTAATACTGAACTGTAATAGCTACATGAAGCTTCTTTCAAAATTGGCCTTTGCACAGTTTAATTCATTAAAATGATTAATTCGTTGTTGATACTTGTAACATGTAAATGCGAGTAAGATTCCAGCTAATTTGTGAGGAATAGCCAAAGTAAATTCACCCAGGCCATAAATTCTCAGCTAACACATGTAACACAAAGGCCTTTGCAGCAGTGAGTAAATGATAAATCTCAGACTAAGCACTTCAGACAATGAAAGAGACCATACCACACACTTCTTTACATGTTGTTACAACTACAAGTAAATCCAGAGCTTAGTAGTGTAGTCTTTATCCACCCCCCCTCCTGTTTTTCTGAAAGGGCCTTACTTGAATTACTAAGCCTACTTTAGACAAACAGTTGCTTGCAAAATGTTTGATCCTGTCTTTCTTCTTAACAAGATGAAAAAAATCTTTGAATCAAAAGATTCATTTTGGTAAGGATGAGGGTGAGCTCTTATTGTAAGTTGTGCAAAAGTTTGGTTAAAACAAGGGGAGAGATCTCCCAGTCATGAAGGCAGGAAGTCTTGCCTGACCAAATGAAAGATGGTGCCTTTTTCATGGTTCCTGGAGAGGTAGCATGGTCCATTTACATGCGGCAGGCTCTTTGTCACTGCTTGTGACAATGAACAATAAGAACACCATAAATACACAAGCTGATTTTTTACAAAGAACAACAAAGAGAGACACCACATCCTACATGAAAAGCAAATCAAAGTCAAATGTTGAGCACTTGGCCTTTTTTGTATTCTTCACTTGTTCCTCTGTGAAAAAATAGTATTTAATCATGGCTGTCACTGGTGAAACCCTGCCAAGGACATTTGGACATTCTCACTGAAAGTGCCATTCCCAAATGTGTCTGTAAAGATTTTACAGAGCCTCTGAAGCAAGTCTAAACTGCAACAATACCTTTGTAATGAACTGAAAAATGGAATGGAATAAGAACAAAACCTCAAACATGTTACTTTAAGCAGTGTGGATTATCTGAACTCCACTGGATTCAGTATTGTTGGGAATTATCTGGTGGTCTGCGTTAATAGCCTGGTATGATCCACCTGCTTAACATCTGGCCGGTTTCCTCTCCAGTGGGAGTCCAGGGCCGGCTTCTTCTCTAGTATTGCAGGCCTGCAATAACTTTGTCTTCCCTTGTGGTAAAATCAGTATTTATAGCACTGCAAGCTTCACAAGTTAATGTAGTGTACCTCATGACGGGGCTCGTATGTGTTCCCCCCATATTTTTAGCCCACAGTTCCACATGCTCTCTGCCCAGATCGCTTCCCTTGAGACTCTTTTCTGGTTTACAGGGAAACTTAAGGTGACCGCGTTCTCATTTCCTTAGCCATGGCAGCAAAGCTTTAAGCATGTCTGTTCGGCACATAACCACAGAGGATATTAAGGGGAAATGGGGAAGGGGGGGGTGGCTGGTGTGATATGTGGAGATTGAGGGTGATTGATGATCACCTAATGGACTTAATTTCAAATTTCCCCTGACGAGGGACATGGATGTTCTAATCCTCCCCACTGACCCTTGCCCGTAACTGTAGTCGCGGGTTTTAGCGTCGTGGGACATTGCTAGGATGTTTAAGGTCTTTAAATTTAGAGGCGTGCAGTGAAAAACACTGGCCCTCCCCTTCCCCCGCAGCCGGCCCGCACAGCACACGACATCCGAGCGGCAGACAGCCTCAGATCTCCGTAACAAGCTGCCACTGTGCAGCTGCAGACCTCATGGAAAACGCAGGCAAAATTAATGCTGTCACCTGCCCTCAAAATCTAATAAAGCCTCTCCAGGCTCCGACTAGAGGCGTGGACAGTACTTCATTCACTGTTAAAAGGCAAACATTTATTAAAACAACCATTTAGGAAGGCAAGATTTTGTTACGACTTTTTGCCTTCCTCTAAACGGCTCACATAGCTGTAAGTGACAAGGCCGCCTGGTTCAATGATATAGTACGAGCAGGGCTGAAGGACTGGATCGTGTTCACCCGGCTCTGTTTATCTTGGAGCTTTGGAAGCGTTGACCTGACCTGCTGACACAGGTGAGGGTGCAGCGTTCACGTGGGCCGACTTTGGGCGCCGCTGGGTCACGACCTTCACAGGATGTGAGGACGAATGGGAAGAGGGGGGGGGATAGCGGGTATGAAACCACAAGCCAAAAAGTAAACAGAAGACATGGTGGATCCTCTGTGCCTGCCTCAATTCACAAAGCCGGGAAACAAGAAAGTGAGGGCCAGGAGAAGGCAGGGCAGGGCGGGGAGGGGTAGGATGGTATTGGGGTTTGGGGGTGGGTGGGGGTTAACAGGAACGAATCAGGTTTAATGCAAAAACGGTCAATGGCTTTTTGACTCATGGCATGCTTTGAGGAATATATGGACTGTGACTTTTAGGCCCTGTTTGCACAAAAGCGATGCCCCTTTGAAAAGAACCTGGAATTGACGGCTTTTTCTCTCCCGCACAGGGCGGGGCAGGGCACTCATATCACTGGGGCGTGACGGCGGGGAGAGTGGCTACACTTTGAAAAATGCACGGGGTCCTCGGCCCTTCGCCTTTGTCCCTGGTACAGTCCGCCGTTCCCGCCTGCCGCTTGGAAACAATGAGGGCGCAGCCGCTGGATTGGCTGCGCCCGAATCCAATGGGCCGACGGCCGCCGATGCAGAACTAATCTGCGGAGGAGTCTTCCTGTGTGATAAACACCCCCCTGCCCCTCTCGCCCACTCTCGCCTCCTCCCCAAACCCAGAAACCTAATCTTTGATGGGGAATGACAAAAAAAAGAGTAACTGGCTTTTAAGCATTGCTTGAATTTTTTTTCCTTCTTCACATCAGCTTGAAGGCTCCCATTTAGGGTGTTCCTGCTTATTTGATGTGGCAGCAATTAGCGAAGAGACTATGCTCTATGAGGACGAAATGGCCCACTTCAATAATCACGTTTATGCTCTGAATGGAAACAAAAAAAAAAAAAAAAAAGCTGAAGGGACCAAAAATGTGGGTACATCAAATGGCGAACTGGTTGTGCTTGTAACTGCTACGGCTCGCTATTCTTTTATTCGGGGCAAAGTGTTACTTTTCCCATGAGAAAGCTCGCCAGGGCCCCGTGACATCAGAGGGTGCCGGGCGCCCACCTCCAGCCATTAGACGCTCCGTTTATGTGGGTACCTAAGTCCTCTCTGGTCTGCTGCTTTGATTTCCCCCCCGCTTTAAGGCCCTATTGAGAAATAACAGCAATTAGGGTTTCTTTTGAAAAGGGCCCAGTGTCCACCTGGGCCACATGCCGTGTTTATTCTTAATTACACAACTTTTAACTACATGAAGTACAAGATTAAAAAGGTGCTTCCTTGCCTTTGCTCCGCTTGAAGCGTGCGCTCTGCCCCGATCACAGGCAGGGCTCAGGGGAACATGGAAACGGCTGATGGTGGAGCATTGGGGGGGAGGGGGCTGCTTTCATGTTCACTTGAAAAAGGTTTCTGTAGGTGAAGGTGTCTACAGGATTGTCTGGGTTGATTTGGGTTGGTTTGAAGAAAGCATGCCTATGTCTGAAAAGGGCAGAAGTGTGGGGCTTCCCTTTAATTAGTATTAAATTCTGTTTAGTGTGGGTGATTTCTTACGGTTTAACACTGGTGGGAAAAAAATGCCCAAAACTGCTTTTTACTTGATATAACAGATACCAGTATCCCTTTCCATCCATGCAATGTCATACTCGAATCACTATTATGTAATATGAACCATAAAGCCTGGGTCTTGTTTAATGTTTGCGACCAAAACTGCCATGTTCCACCTCAGTATAATTCAAGACCTAAGTACTAACTTAAACCTCTCACCATCCCTCCTTAAATCAATATGCAAGATCTGCATTCACTCATTTGTCTGGGTTCAGAGTAATTACCCTCTCTGGTAATGCTGCTGATAAAAAAGTAAGTCTGTCTGGCTAAATTGACATTATATGATGTACAGAAAAGATTCAATTAGAGTAGGATGAAAGAATGCCCTTAAATAACACAATGAAAGACAGGAAAATCCCAAATCAAAATACACAAAACACGTTAACTTATGTTTTAGCAGCCGAAATTCTGTACTCCCCAACCGCTAAATATTGTGCTAATTTCAAGGCTGGCTTGTTTATCATGCATGTACAATAGAATTGCGAGTGATTAACAGCCTAAAATTGTTGGCACATCAGGAAAATAATATGGTTAGTCCCATAAAACCCTGTCATAATTATGTGGGCTCTCGGTTCCTTTCATTTAGAGGTTTGCATAAGTAATATAATTAGTGCCCGGAGATGATGGTTCACAAATGTTTTGTTTTTGATGGATGCCCCTTCCCTCTGCCTTGTGTCCGCTGTCTACCAACTCTTAGGCTCTAGCCTCAATCGGCATTTGTCATTTTCAAAATGCAAAAGAAGCTTTTTGGATTTTGGAACCCATTATAAAGGCTTTATGAAGCTGCAAAGTTTATGTGTAGTGCATTGCTTTAAAAAAATTCTTCTCGCCATGTTCAAAGGCCATGTTTACCTTCATCAATTAAAGTGCTGAAGACTCCCACCTAATTGCCATGCTTACCATTCTATATATTTGATTGGCAAACCAAACCTGTTTTTGCAACAATAGCCTTGCTCCTTTGCACACTGTATTACACAGAAATGTCATGTAGTCTTTCCCCCGAAACAAAGTGTAGGCTTTTGTTAAAAATATAGTTCTAAGTCTAGGTTCCAAAAAAAAACTAGGTTTTGTGAGAAGCTGAAGACACTACAATATTACTTTGCTCAGAATAGGAATCACAAACATTGCATGCTATACCAGGCTTCAGAACAGGAAAAATATCCCCTGACCAGTTTATAGCTTCCACATGGAATTTACTGGCTGCAATGTCACAGACAGGTCTCCCTCAGGTGAATTTCACTTAGCAACATTAAACAATTAGCAGGACATTTTTTTTCTCCTTTGAATGATTCATCTCTGAGAAACCAAGCAACAGTGTTGATGTTTTGATGTGTGCATTACATGCTTTGATATGTAGTTTACCATTGTTTCTTCCTGTTCATGCTAAAATAAGAACATTAGGAATTAAAGGATCAAGGCTGGCGAGTCACTCACCTACAGAACATAGTAACAATAGAGTCTCCCCCACCCCACTTAACTAAACACAACCAGGGTGGGTCAATGGAAATATGGCTTTGCTGTATACAGGTCAAAGGTCAAATGGCCTTTAAAGCACCTGATGATTCATTTGGCTATTTTTTCATAATGATGATGTCCACTTAGTTATACAGTATAATGATAATGGCTAGGATTCATTCAAACACATTTAGTCTCTTTAAGGGCACATGAAATTCAATCAAAGCAGACTTTGTATGGCAACATGATTTCCTTAGAGTAGTTTATATTTAATTGAAATCAAGCAAACATGTCTTTTGTAATACATTTATTTTGTTCATAATAGATTATGCCCTTAAAATTTCGAAAGTTTGTTTTGATTGTTTTGTTTATGCCCTCAAGAAGAGTGAATTTGAATCTAAACCACCATCTCTTTTATGAACTGAAAATAATATATATCAGATCAAACTCTTGTTGACAGTGCCAAGAGACAAAAACCAGAATCTAACCAGAAGAAAACTGAGTCAGACACATTGATGGCTATCTTGCATATTAGTTGATGATGACAGAGGAAGTTGAGGGGAAAAGTATAATTTAGCAGAAATCATTAATGCAAGACTGTTGAATGAAATTTTAACTTGGTGGAACATTACGTAAGCAGAATTTCAAGTTGCATAATTACTGATCTACCACACTTGCTTTTAGTGGCTATATCCCATAATGCAATATCAAATCATAGGTTAACACTACAGCTACTGACAGAGTGCTACATAATTGGCGTTAGAGTCGTTCAGGGAAGGAGTATTTCCATAGGAAGGGCATTTCCTGCTACTTCCCAGTGATTCCTTTGAGTAATCAGGCACCCAGAACCTGCCAATACCAACTGTGTAATCAGTGCAGAGCTCTAGCACAATGACTGCCCAGAAGAGGAAAACAACAATTAAAAGATACACAATAATCTATGAAAATATGAAAATGTGAAGTTCTAAAAACTTACATAGTAATTCCCCCTTTCAAATTAACTTTGAATCTCTGTTATACTATGGTCTGGATTTTAAGGAGAGTCCTTCCATTGTTAGTAGATTAATATAACAATCAAACCTGTAAAATACACTGATTCTGCCCCAACCCCCTACCCCCCACCCGGTTTCCAAGTGACCCCAGGACTCCCCCCAACCTCGCCACCAGATGAAAGAAGTGTGTGAAATTTCCACCCTAGCGTGGAAAGATCACTGGGATTTTTCCATGTATCGACTCAATAAAAAAAACAATTCTTCAAACGTGGTGGGGAAATAGCAAGTTGGTGAAAATGTTGCAGCGGAACAATAAAGTGTTTTGTATTGTTGTTTTACAGTTCGGCGGTGAGGGGAGTTCAGGTTGTCCCTGAGGCACAGGTCTTTGACACTTCCCAGCCCAGTAGGTGTTTTCCTCAGTGAGCTTTAAGACAGCAATTTGCTAGCTCATTATCTGCTGGACAGTGTCTGAATGTCTGTCACATCAAAACTGCTATGGCCCTTTGGGCTGAAAGTATGTGGGTTGTCCCTTCAGTCATCCTACTCCTACTTCACATTCCCCAGTGCACCTGTGACAAAGACAATACTGGAAGTATGCAGTGGCATTTTCTACATACTACTGTACAGAGGAGAAAATATTACTTGGAGAAAGTAGACACTACTGACTAAAATGGAGAACGACTGCTTATTTCAGACCCTTAAAAGGGTTTTGGTGCGGTGGGTTTGTCAACATCACTGAGTGAATGTGATATGAGGTTGCTATGACAATAGATGGAACTCATGCACACATGCACAGGATCAAACTGAACATATGGTGAATGGCACCGTTTTTGTAGCATGTGTTTACAGTGAAAATAATTGCTTGTGATTCAATTTCTGCAGAATTTGGCCAGAATTGTATTCAGGGTTATGTCTCAAGAACAAAACTTCTTGGAGGGACAACAGATGGCCAAATATGAATGACCAACAATTTAATGTGCATAGGTATTACTGGTAAATTGTTTCCAGAGGGACAATAGTAAAAAAAAATAGCTTTGCATTAATATGTTAGTGACACTTCTTTGTCACACATGTGAACAGAAAGTGAGAATTGTTAACAACATAACCAAAGTATTTGTTCCTTTACAAAGACTGCTTCGTTATGTAGTTTAATTGGTATTGTTAGAAATCAGTGTCTGTTACATGAAATAAGAAAAGAGTGTTTTAAAATATAGTATAATATATATATATAGTATTCAGCTTAACTACAATAAGAATGTCATGACTTATTAATGTACATATGATTAATAGACATGTGATTAATAGATTTTTAATATAAATTACATTTCTATTGTCCAAAAACTGGCTGTACACAGCACATGCAACATCTGAAGTCTTCCTTTCAAGGCCTCCTTCATAATGGAAATTTTTCGCAGTTCCACATAAGGAACTGTTCTACCCTGATATGTCTGGTTAGATTTTTTTTTTTTTATTTGTGGCACATGCTGGAACATTCCCTTGATTAAGAGGAGAATTGATGAGTGAATAGCAAAGACACTTACTAAAAACTTGATTGAAAAACTTATAGTTGAAATAACTTCAAATCTGGACAGAACTCAAGCCCTCTCCTTAAAGCCAGATGCTTCCAAAGGCCTTCCAACAAATGGTGTCGCTTTACTGAGCTGAAGGGCTGGCAAGCAGTCAACAAACCCGATCCATCATCAGTACAATTAAGCTCAAATAACAAACAAATCACAACAACGGAGACACATTACACACATCACTCCGGAGCCTGGTGTTGGTTTGTGGCCACAGACAAGATCAAATTGAGGAAGCGGATAAAAGAAAACACAAGCGTGGCGAGCTCCTGTAACATCATCATTGGGACACCATTTTAAATCCCTGTAAGGTCAAAAATATAAATTACAGCTTTAACGAATGTTAATTAGGCGACACATATAAAGAAACTTGAAACTCAGGGAAAGACTATGGTGGGACTACAGACCTTGTGCAGCGCTGGCATGATGAGGTTTAACTCAGGCCTGTGGGCCACAGCAGTGCACTAAGAACAAGTGACTTACTTGCATATGCCACCCTGCTACCCATCTCACTCATTAAGAACAAATATCCATAAGACAGCTGTCAAAAAATATACCTTTCCACCCATTCTACTTCTTTAAATTGCACTTATATATCAGTTTTGGCATCATATCAGTTTGTTTTAGTTCATTATGATAATAGTTATAATAATAAAAAAAGATCTTAGGGCTCTACATTTCCTCAATGGAGTGTGAGATTATTTACTATAGCCAAGCACTGCTTAAATAGCTTCCCCAGCCCATTCTGGCCTGGACAATGAAACACTGCAAAATGGCATTGAGTTACAGGTGACCACATTTAAAGTCCTGAAGAATGGTAGGTATAGGGCTACCTTTGAATGCAGATAAAAGGGGATGAAACCTCTGGCTGAATGCCAAAAGGGACGCGCTGGTTTCTCCGCTGGCAGCGGTGCGTGAAAATGGGAAGCTATGTAAGGAATCTCCCACTTGGTGTTTCCCCTTGTTCTCCCCATTGAGGGAGCGGGCCCTTTCTCGCAGGGACTGACACGCTCACTCTCCCATGCCGTCTCTGGGGCGAGAGGCACCGTGTAGGACAAGACTGATGACAGGGGCGAGGGGAGACGGGGGGCACAGGCGGGAGGAGTACGCCGATCGATTAGTGAAACAGGAGGCTAGGCCCCCGACTGTGCCCAGCCAAGGGTTATGGGGGGCTGGGTCGGGGGGAGGAAGTCCCCGAAACCTCCCACACTGCACATGGTTTAAAACTCCTTCCACCCACTCGGATCTGTGGTGCGGACACCGGATCCTACCAAGTACTCAGTTACAAATGGAAGCCTCTCAGCATTCAGCTATGCTGCATGTTTACAAAAGCAATTCCTACATAAAACTGGAAGGTGACTCCCAAAGTGACATACATGAAAATCAACACAAGACTCAACTGTGTGCTTATCAAGTTTCAAAATGAAATACATTTTATTTCATACATGTATCCCCAAAAAAAATTAAATGCTGCTGTCCAACAAGTGATCCAGTTAAAGCATGCATGATTGAAACTTTAGCTGAGCTCCTGCCTCAAGAACACCAAAACATTGCAGCTTAGCAGAAATGGGTCACACCAAAAGGCTAATATTCAACCCATCAACAGAATACATCAACAGAATATTACAGTATCATTACAATAGCCATACTAATGATGAGTCTCTCCACAGGAAGCACTAGGAAGCCTTGAACACACATTAAAGGCTGTGGCACTTTTGTTTTCAACGCATTGGTGGGCCCAAAGATGAGTCACCACTTATGCATTCGCTGGAGGAAATTCTCAATTTATTGTTCTGCAGACACCGTGTGCAGTGTGTTTTAGGTTAGCCTCCTTCAAGGCATCTTTGTAAACATATTGCACTTATGAGAATTGGGCTCTGCAGCTCGAGCAGAGGGGTGATTACGTGGCCAGTTTTATTTATAAACTGCTGAAAGCAGACATCATTGCATCTGTTCAAGCAATTAAATATCTGTCAAGATTAACGGTGACTTCAAACATTTTAATAAAGTCAAGCAGGGGATGTGTTTCTTTTACTTGAGCAGAGAATGCAGCCTCCAGCCCCCACCCCCACCCATCCCTGAAGTTTTTTTTTTTTTTTCGTGCTGGCTGCAGCCATCGCCTGTTAAGCAGATCCGGTTATAAGAATGCGTTCCCAGGCTTGGCTGTTCGGCGTTGCTCAGTGCTCGCTCATCGCTAAAACTGTATCCCCACAACATCAAAAACAAGCCGCAAATTGCAATATGATACTGAGCACTGTACATGGCAACCCTGTGCATGGCCCCTTTCCACAGAAGTCAGGAGTGGAGATGTTCTCTTCTTCTCCCCCCTCCACACCGAGGGGTACATAGAGAGGAACTTGTTGGCCGGAATGATCTCTTTGAAAACATGTTTTTTAAATTCAGAGCGACCGATTTCCAGCCTCTGGGTCCCACAGATGTCAATAGTTTTGCCATCAGATTTGGTTGCGTGCAACACTGAGGCAACATTACTTGAGGTAACCGCTGGTATGGCTTTAAGAAGTGACAGTGCCAAGGGCTCATTTCAGTAAACAAATTTGCAGAGTGTATTTAAATGTGCACTCGTCTTTTAAAAAACTATTTTAATTCCACCTGCACAACAGTTACAAATCTCTCCCTCCTTCCTTTTCCTTCATCTGAACTTCACACATGATTGCATGCACTGTTGCCAGACACATTTCTGGATTGCAGTATATGGCCGGAGGATTTGGCTGTTATCAAATTGTCAAGTAGTTTCTTAGGTTTTGGCAGGGCCCCAGCTTAAATGTGGCATAGCGAAGATCTAAGCCAGCCTTGGCTAAAGTGGCCTCGAGCAAGACACTGTATTGTTTTTACAGAGGACGACAACTGCAACACAGAGGTGGGGGGGAGATCTTGTTCTCAGGCTTGAGAATAGTCTTTAATTGCATGCCTGGAAATGAGACTTGGTTGTACGGTATTTCAGTCAAAAGGCTGAGCTTGACTGCGAGCCGCCTATTGTTTCGAACCTCACTGGGTAGCAAAGAAGAATGGGGGGAGCGGCTTTCACGCCTTTGGCGAAGGCGAAAAGGAAACACAGGGATTACCTCATAACGGGCCGTGTCTGGTGACACTAGCGCCTGCTTAATGCTACAGCGCAGCGAGGATGGTGGACATAAACAACGCGCTCCGAGAGAGGGATGAATTAAAGATGTTCCGAGGAGACAGCTGGCCAGCAGGAGGGAGAAGTCACATGAAAATACTGACACCAGTGGCTCCTATCCCTCCAGCCAGGGGCTGGAGTTTGTGCCAGGATACCAATCTCCATACGCTGCTCTTAAATGGGTTTCAACCACAGGTGATACACATGCCACCTTTTACAATCCATCGCCATTTTAGTGTAATTTCTCTTATGTAAGCCACCATTATGGATTTATTATTTAATATTACAAATGTTCATAACGATGTGATGCCTTAAGTGTTGTTCCTAATCAGTTTGTCTACGAAGATACAAAATCACTGGTTTTAATGTACAATAGGACTGATAAACCTAGCTCCAGTCAAAAATAAATTCATCCAGGTTGTGTTCCTAGCAGTAGCCCTTTGATTTTCACTCAGTTTGATAACTGCTAACTATAGCCATGTGCATTGTTCTGGGGCTTTTTTATTCAATTAAAAAATAGTCTTGCAGTTCAACAGAGTTTAAAGAATTCCTGCATTCTCTTGTGTATAGTCATCACTAAATACAAGATGTGAAAATTGTTCAAATCAAGCGATTCGACTTTTACCCAAGAAAACTATTTGGAAACACCTGCCCTGGCTACAAGCTAAGAAATGATTACATGTAGTATTCAAAGCAAGGCAAATTTGCTTTGTTGCTGGAAACACAGCTATAGGTACAATACCTTACTGCATCTGAATATCTCCAGCAAAAAGTCAGCTCAATAAATAGGTCACAGTATACAGTATGTGCAATTCGATACCTGCCATGCAAGCTGCTCTGGATGAAGGTGTCAACTAGGCAAACAAATCAAGCTTCAGAGTTCAAACCCAGGATGGGGAAATAGCTACTCTCCTTACCAGTGTGCTTTACAGAATGCTCTGGTTATGTAAGTGGGTCATGATTTTAAGAAGTAAGCACTAAAATCACCCCAAAGAGTTTTACAAAAGTGTCTGTCCCTCAGCAAAAAGTAAGTCTCTTTCAGCCTCTTTCAGAACAGACTCACGCTCACCGTTTTCTGCTGAGACCCAAGCCAGGCCCAACCCAAGCTGCATGTGTTTTTAAATTCACCAATTGCTGAAACGCGAGCAGAGCAGTTGAGCCCAAAGCTTTTCCTACTGAACCCCCTCCCCCAGCCCTCACCGAAAGCTCCGTGACTGAAGAATTAAGAGCCCACCACCATAAGGTGTCACCGTGTCCTTCCCCTATTGCTTCTCCATGAGGACAACATGGCGTCCCTGTGATGGAGCACTTCTGATGTCAGCACCTTTCTTCTTTTGTCTCTTTGTCCACTTATCTGAGGATATTTATACAAAGACCCCTGATCCTTTACTTTCAAAGAGTCATGTCCTTTTTGCCAGGGTAAATAGGTGAACCTACGCGGGGGCATCTCTCTGAGACACTAGGAGGCAAAGAGCTTTTTACTGAAAGGAATGCTTTTGTGATCAGAGGCAAACATGACACCCCAGTTCTGTTCTGACTTGCTGTGTCATATAAGGGAAGCATCCTTTGAATGTTTTTTTAAGGGAACTAGTGCACCAATTTAGGAGGCTGTGGCTGATCTTATTCTAAGGTCAAAAGTTTGATGTAAGCCATGAAGAACACATATAAAAATGTTTTTCCAAAGCATTGAAAATTTACCAATAAAAAATCATAACCTTAATGTAGGTTCTTATATGAAAGCTAGAGTCAAACATAATAGCCAGGATTCAATCAGAATTTAACTTTAAATTTGGCTATCAATTAAACACAAAAGTTGCACACAGTTGGCGACTTCAGCAACAATGAAAATTAACTTGCAAAACTGTTCTTGTAGCATCACACTCCTATTCAATTGTAAGAAAGGCTTCAGGATAAATGTTGGTTGAATCCCAGCCATTTTGTGTCAAATGCTTCTAGTTATCCTTCAGGGACCAACTTAAAACCAATATGAATTTCCAGAGCTATCTGAAGAAGTGCTGCTTCAGACATCTGTAATCATTTGGCTCTCTGGTCCCAATGCTATTTGTCTTCTGTGAAAGCAGACTGTCTTTTCACAACTTTAGTTGGGATACCAGCCAAGTTGTCTTTTTTTTTTGTAAATGGTGGCACGGATATGTTTCCAGATGGTTCAGCTACTGGTGTCCCTAAATGTAAGCATAAGACTAAATTAATTTCCTTGAGCATCAGGGCATGTATGTCATAAACTTTATGGTGCATTTAAGACATGTTTTCACATGGCTTTAGTCCTAATATCATAATAGGGAGATATTAGTATACAATGACATAATATATTGCAGTTCACAGTACACAGCTAATGAATTGACAATGAAAATGAAAACAATACCAACAGTTCATGGTTAAATGTTATGTATGGTTGATGCAATATCATTCAATGCAGTATTGCATGACAGTACAGTGCAAAAAAGAGGCTGTTATTTAACATTGTAATTCTTGAAAACATACTGATATCTCTCTTTTTGAGCCCGACTCCACCCCACCCCACAACTCCCTACACCTGAAAAAAAAGAAAACAAAACAGTGCTCAAAAATGTCCAAGTATTATTGAGGATAGAAATGGATGAAGGGCCCTCAGCCTGCATCCTTATTTACCCCTAAACAACATCTGAATCATACAAAATTACAACCTTTACCACATGTGAATCCATGTCATGAATTACCTCTGGCATACCATAGCACAGCATTTTTAAATGACTCATTGCTACTCCAGCACGGAGGGTGCATGAGAATCTCACTCCTTTGGTCTCTGTGAAGATGCCCTTAAAGAGGCCGGGAGTTCTCTGACCCCCAGGCACCTCCGCTACAACTGAGGAAATACGAGCAGAACTAATGACTGCAAAACACAACACAGACAGCAAACGGCGCAACCAAACCGCATGGGGACTGAGAGACAGGCGGGGAAGGGGGCAGTGGTGCTTTCTGCTCTCAGAGTGGTAGTATCTCACCACTGTGGCCTGCGAACAAACACTAACCATGTTTGTTTTCTGCTTAAGGGGGCACCGCCCGACGTGCCAAAGGGGGAAGGATGACATCTCAAACCCTGCTGGAGGACGGGTCTCCCTGGGCAAGGGCAGAAGCTCCAGCGGAGGTTTTGATGAGGAGGAGGAGGAATCTCTGGAGTTGGGCCCTATGATTTAGGAGCAGGCAGAGGCAGGGGAGGCCTCCAGTCTGCTGGCTGCCCTCCAGGGAGAGGAGGCAGAAGCCGTTTTATATCGCATTACGCAGCGACTAAATGCAGCAAAGCCCACTGCTTTAACGGTCTGGGCTGCATGCTGTTCGGCTAAGCAGCTGAAAAGCGCCAGCTTTGACACCCCGCAGTGTGAACACCTATTTAGTTGATGTTAAATGTTGTCCATGCACTTAGCAGAGACCACAGCCGAGGGTAATGGGAGTATCTGGGCTGGGAGGAGAGTCTGGGGCATGTTACCGCTTCGCAAAGAAGTAGATAGTGGAACAGTAACACGCTCGTAAACCCATTCCACTCTGGGCAGTGCTGCTGCCTGGGCCTTGCCTTGACCACATATGCTTGTGTTGGATAAAGTCTGATGCAGAATTTAGACCCAGATCTATGCAATGCAGCTAGACTCATTCAGCCTCAACTCTCCATCATGGCACTTCTCAGAATCTTAACACTTGGCTTGATACTGGATATGTTGACAGGGTAATTGATTATGCTAATGGCACAGTTGGGTACAGCACTTCTTATTTGCAATCATAGTGGCTCTCAAAGTGTTAACTATCATTCTCAATTATTACTTCTGCTCTTACAGTTCATAAGCAGAAAAGCATCTGCTATCAGTAATGACTGTAATGTAATGGAACCCATTTCTTTGGCATGGCCTTTTGAATGTAGTACAAAATACTCATGCTGTATCACTTATTCAGATGATCAAAATGTCCTAGTGTTGCCCTGTGAGGCTAAGATGTTCAAAGCATTTCAAACAATGAGTCAGAAGAGAGCTGTCATGTCTTTTTGCCATCTTAACAATCCTCTTTGCAGCAGCAGTTGTTTTACAAAAAACACTGTCATAATTATGTAATAGGCTGAATACAGCAGGCAAAGAAATTCAGAAAGGGCATCATCCTCAGCACTTTCTCTGTTAATGTGGCAGGGGGCACTGGGAGCCACTGACAATCTTAGAACACGCTGTATTATTCTAATGCTGTTTGTGTTCTGTTATAGAGCCACCCATGTGTGGGGTTCATGAGGCTGTGAAATGGAAGGAAAAATTGACCGAGCACCTAAACCACAGAACACCCAGACTCACTGTTGTGCAGTGTGGTTTCCTTAGAAGCACATGTTTAGCGTAAATATCTTTGGTCAGTGTTTCTACTCTGAGCTGTCAAGAATTTCACGTTTTCCGAAAACTGTATGAGTAAATACTCATGATACTTATGACATGTTGACCTGCTGTTGAGCAAAATCTACCTCTGACAAAATAAAAAAATAATTAGTTAGGTTTTCACGGTGGAATATAGTTGGAACAGAGGTTCAGAAGGGTAGATGTAACCATCTCACAGGGAATCGTGTAGCTGTTCTAACATTGCAGTGTATTCTTCTAATATTATTATACTGCTGAAGAATTAGTCACTTGAAAACACTTTGTGTTTGATAAGATCTAAGAGAAGATGCAGTAACAAATTGCTGTCCATATTTATTATCTCTTCAAGGTGATTTCTGTCATGTTTGTAAAAAAGAAATAGATTATATTAAGTGTCCAAATCGTGTTCTATTCCCGATGTTAAAATACAAGTTCTATAACCCCTTTAAATGAGGTTTGGACCCCTGCAAATAAAAACAGAGCATTCATTTTGCCCCCAAAAACCCCACTCCGCTCACATGGGTGAGGGGAAACAGCAGCCAACGAATGTGGATGCTGGATGGCTACCAGAAGCCGGGGTAATTAAAGACAAAAGCAGAGCCGTGATGTGCAGTGAAGGGGGCAGATGCAGCCAGATCTTGGCCTGTGTTCTGAGCAGATAAATGGCCCCCCCTGCCCACCCCCAACCCCCGGCCCGGCGCGGGGTCCACAGAGCCCCCGGGGGACGACGAGGCACGCAGTAGTTAAAGCTGGCATGTGAATTAACCCTGTCTGACTTTGAGTGATCTTAATTGCGTGGAGTAGGAGGAGGGGTGCTACACATAACAATTAGCTGAGCCTTTTCCTTTGGGGGGTGGAGTGGGGGGGGATTGCTGCTTCCTCTGGGTTACAGTCAAGCAGTGTTTACTGCATTCTGCCTGATGAAGACGAGTGGAAAAAAAGAGGATATACTTCCTCTTATTGCCCACACTCACATGCTCACGCAGACAAGCAGACAGACAGACAGAGACAGAGAGACACACACAAACACACACACGTATACAGGCTAATTCAGAAATGGGCTAATGGAGAAACATTCCAATTTTTGCTAATACCCTTTTTAAGTTTAAAGAATTAGCCTGCAGGCAAAGTCCTATTAAGCAAAAACTTTATGCATGTTCTCTGCATATAAAACTGCAACACTAATAAAACTAGGAATTCCATATATACACCTGCTAGTTGACATATAATACACAATGGATGAAAGGTGAACCACCCCATGCACGCCATCATTTTAAATACATGTGCTAGCCCGTATGAGAAGAGAATAGATCCTTCAGCATGGTTATTTGCAAAGTGTGCTTATAATCTTCCCATTGTCTGGGACAACAGCCTCATGTGGGCTTTTACATCTGTGCTCCCAGCTGGCATTCCTTTGCTGATGGAGCCCTGAGTGTGAGCAGGTCTGCTCTGGGGTTGGCTGGCCTAATTTACAGACCAGACGTGCAGCCAGATTCTGGTCCACTTTATTCATCTGCCCGGCGGATTCGCGATTCCATTAAAGGCAACAGCAGGCGACTTCCATGGAAAACGGGCACGGCGCAGAACGGAAATGCTCAACAACCCCTCTGGTGGAGCGCCAAACTCAGAACGATGACACCTGTTTGCTGTACGCCACAAAGATCGACTCGGAGGATGGCAGATTAAAAAGGTACGGAGTTAAGAGAGGGGCAGGGCTGTTATTGTCTCCTGGAGATGAAAGATACTGGCGAGCGGGCCTGTCCCCTTTCATGAAGACCAGAATCAGACGAACGAGACCAAAGAGAACCCACCACGTCCTGTTCTATGTTCAAAAGCCACACCTGCTGTTTGCAGTCATTATCCCACCAGTTTTCAGCAAAGAGGAAAAACGGCACGCAAAAGGCTCACTTCATGCTCCCCACCTCTTTATTACAAGCATACAATGATCTTAACCTGTATGAAAGATAATTGTTTTTTCATGCCCTTGTGCTGTACAGTTAAAAGGTGAACGTATAGGTTTAGCTATTGTGTAAGATACCATTTCAAATAAACTAACAGTGACACCGGCCTGCACAATTGCTGTAAGATGAATACCTTGACCTACCCATCATCCCTACTCAGAAATCACAAAGTCCACACACCAGCTGGCATTATGCAATAGATTACTATGTGCTGGATCACTGAGTCCCGGTTAGGATGCGAGACAGACTGGACACCAACGTACAGGCCCTCTCCGGCCAAACTTGCTTCCTGATTTTACTTGAATGAAAACAGGTGGTGTGAGTGTTCAAGGAACTATGTGGAAAAGCAACAGTGCCTCATGTATTCAGTACAGTTTACAAACAGGATTGCTAAATCATATCTGTGTTATATGCAAGACCGTACCTCATGCAACGTGGTAAGCCATATTAGCAAGAAGTCAGAAAATTTACTTTTAAGGCCAAAATACTCATATTTTCATGGACATGTAGATTTTTGGACTTGGATCATTATTCCACATTTTCAGACTACAAGAGGCTATATATGCCAGAATAACATCAGTACAAGTGGGCTTTTGCACTGTGCCATAAAATGAAGTTTGTGAGGATTTAGCAGACAGGACTTATTCCATTCACAATCCCGCCAAAGGCTGTTTGGTGAAGTGTGCGCTACCAGAGAGCGCATTGGTGTATATATAGCTGTGTCCTTGTGCGCTCCGATGGCGGTGCCAGACAATGGGGTCCTTTCATGCTCACACACACATCCCCAGCTCCACTGTGAAGTCACAATAGCCTTGTCTGAAGAGCTGCCCATTGATTCAGCATGGGGATCACTCCTCATTGACTCAGCTCAAGAATACAATATCAGACGCTGAGCTGACTCAAAGTCCTTATTGCTTCAGGTGAGAAATCAAAAGTGAAACTTGGAACAAGTGGGGGTTGCAGTCGCGTCTTTTAGCACAAAATGCTCACGCAGCACAAGTGAACTTCAAGTGTTATGGTCTTTAGTAAACACAGTTTTTTATAGTGGTAGGACAACCACATCAAACAGAACCAAAGTGCCGCTGGCCCAAACAATGAGCAGCAATGAAAAGAACAAAGATGAAAAAACACTGAGAGATTAGGGCACAGACACATGCAACATCAGGGTAGTCTGAAGCATCAAGGTGAAAATAATATTTGATAAATGGATTTTCTAGAAAAATGTATATTTTTTGGAAGTTATAAAATCCATCTAAAGAAATAAAATTTGGCATTGAACATTTTAGTCCTCACTTGTAACACTGGGATGAAAGGGAATATTAGGTCAGGTGACCTGGAAAAAAACAATCTCTTCCAAAACTACATTTACGCCAGTCATTTACAAAAGCCAGCATGAGTGAAATTATCCAAAGTCTCACTACAGTTAGCATGTGACATGGGCCTGGACTAAACCTACACTTATCCTTAACTTTGGTATATCAAACAATAAAAGTATTTGAAATTGTTGAAGATTTGTAATTCAATTTCATCTTCTAGTAATCACCAAAATCAAGCAGACTAAAAATATATACATAAATAACACATAGTTCCATAAAGATGAGTATTGATTGAATCCGGTTATCAAATTTCAGCATTTGCTTTTGCAGTGAAATGTGAAATCGCTATGCATAAATATCAGTTCCCTATGAAGTCCTTCATCATTGAGAACCTTTCATGGATGATTGTTATATTTTAGCCTTGAGTTTAGTTAGCTTAAGGGCATTCAGGTGAAACATCAGTTTACTTTTGAGAAAGGGCTCTCCAGGGCAAAGTGAATGTGGGGGTTTTGTGTTCTCCATCACACCTGTGACAAACGGCGCGGGGGGCCTAGTACTTTTTCATCCTTCGTGTTTCTCACTGTCACTGAGGTATGTACCCTCCGAAAGGGCTACGTTCCATTGGCCATCTGCGACTGCCCGGACGCAAGCTCCTCCCACGGCTCTGACGTGATTGGCTGTACATATGAGAAGCGGGAGATTTTGCCCGACTCCGTGGAGGGAGACATGTCTGAGTGTTCTGCTGGCCCTCAGGGAGGGAAATTAATTTGTAGGCTGCGCGATCCTGCACACTTTGAAACAAGAGCGCATCTGGCATCAGGACTGGCCCGGGGGTGCTGGTTTGCCCCACCCAGCTTACCGAGTCTGGCCATGGTAAAGACACTCAAGAGTATAACCGCGTGTTGCAGGTCAGACCACCTGTAACGCATCAGCCGTCCTCCAGCTCTCTGCAGGAGGAAGAAGAAGCAGGTTACATCTCGGTTATGTGTGTCAAAATTCGCATTGGCCCCTCCCTTTTGTTCTGACGCTTTGATTTCTCTCTCTCTCTCTTTCTCTCTCTCTCTCACATAGCTTTCCTTTTTGTTCAGTCTCTGCCATGTCAGCCCTTGATGTCCCACCCCACTTTTCCCCCCCTTTTGATTCCCTTTTTCATCTAAACGATACCTGCACAGAGCTCTTTAAAAAGGGACTGAGAGGGAGGGAGGATAAGAGGGCGGGAGGGGATTCGGTGCTGTCACATAAAACCTGCGTTTCTCAGTTTTCAAATATCTTATTGAGCCTCTCGCTGCTTTGATATTTTAAGTAGGTATCACAACAAAGGGGAAACAAATGGCTGGGAAGGTAATGCAGTATATTAAGGCTGCTAATGGCCTCAGCCCTGCTGAGCAGGCCTGCGTGAAAGGGGAGCCCTGTCCCATGGGTGCGATTTAGTTTCGGAGGGGAGAACTCACCTGCCTGCTGCCTACAGTGTGGACCTCTGCCGAACAATAAAGGGGACGCTTGATTGTTTGCGTGAGAGGAGCGCTAGCTGTCCCTGCGCCTCCCGCTCCATCCACTCCAAACCGGCCAACTTTGGAGGAACGTGCTTTACACATCATCCTATCCTTCCCCCCTGAGAGGGTTCGGGGGCGCATGACTTCAGAGTGGCTCTCAGGTCTTTCCCCTTGCTATGTGTGGAGATATAGAGACCCCTGCCCTTACCCCACCTACGCCCCCAACTCCCCCCAACTCAAATCCACTCACAGCGGAGCCATTGTTTCGCCCGTCTCCTGGATGTTTTGCTGGGCCTGCACGTCTTTATTGGAATGTCGTGTGGTTTGGCAGGGGGGTTAAGGGGAGCCTTGTCGCTACCCCACAGGGTCTGGTTCACCTGGAGACCCGGCGGGACTCGCTCTGATTTGACGGTCTCGGAGAGCGCGGGTTTTTGACCCCTTACCTGCCAGGGGACATCCTGGGTTACACTCAGATTGTTAGGGTCCCTCTGGAGATCATATATCTTCTTAGCTGACGGCAAAGCAGTGACTGATTTACGGCCCTATTAAACTGTGATCTCAAGATGTTCTGGTAAAACATTACACGCATTACCAGCAGGGTTTTCACAATGCAGGCTGGCCCCACAGTGAGTGACGCTCAACTGACTGCACCCAGCAAAGACAGGGGGGACCAAAACAAAAAGCTCACAAAAATGACCAAAATGTATGTACACCATTACCAACTGTAATCCATTACAGGCTACATTATACAGCTCTTAAAAAGATCAAGATGTTTGACTTCAGGAAATATGACATAAATACTTTGAATCATGAAATATTCAACAAAAAGCAAAAATGCATACTAAATACGAATTTTAAAATTGACATTCTTAAACAATCCTGTATTTATTAATATTTGTGCTGGATTCAGCATACTTGAGCATTGTCTTTAAGCACTGTATTTAATTGCATACTTGAGAAAAGATATTCACATTGTACAGGATTTACTTTTTTATTTGCAGTTAGTTAAAACGTGTTTTGGTGGAACGGTGATGCCACTGTGCAGACCTAACTGAAGAAAGTCACTGAGCTTCCACACCTGACCATGGTATGGCACACATACAACACAAAGATTTATTTCACCTTACATGGAAACCATCTCAAATGCCTGAAAGCCATACATGGTGTTTTCCCACTCATGTAATTCTATTTTCAACATACAACTCGGAACCTGTCAAGTATAATAAAATATTGTTCCAAAACACTGATTTCCTAACAATGCCAGACAAATTCACAAAACCATTTTGTCAGGAAAAAAACATTTTTCAAGCTGGATATTTGGGGTTTTCAGTGGGGTATGCTGACCACTGCGGCATCACACTTCCTCACTGGCAGAAAATGGGATTAGGAGCATGTAGCTCATTGAACGGAGCTCTGCTTTTCATTAGTATCCCGCCCCCCGCCCCCCGGCCCCGCCTTGCCACCACCCACAACCAGCACACAGCAGCAGCATCCCAGAGACTAATTTCTGTCTGAGAAGAGCACTCCGCAGGGGGGAGGGGCGGAGGCAATTTCCTCATCCAAAGCAACAGGCAAAAAATAGAAGAGAAAATCTGTTTTAGTTTTGGATTTTGATGTTCTTTTAAAAAGCAAAAGTGGAAAACACTGAGTGGGGCACTCCCTGCCACGATTTATTGACAGATTAAATATAAATACAGCTATATTTTTTTCCCCAAGAAAAAAAAATGACTGAAAACATTCCAGTGTGGTAACATTATCATATCTGAGGAACCAGCAAAAAAATCTGCAAAAAAAGATATAACATTGGTATCATTTTACATTATTGATGTTACGTAAGCCTCTGAAAATGTATGTGATCAGAGCTCTGGTCTCTCCAAATATCAAACTTGAGTGCTGAAACTGTTCATGTGTGCTCTTCAAGAGCACAGAATTGCTGTCAAAGGTTGCTTTTTAATAGCGGAGTAATCCAAATACTAAAGAAGGAGGAGGACACACACCCAGTATTAATGAGGTACAGACATCATGAGGAAGGCATGTGTGCTGACACAGTTAAAAAAAGAGCAAACGTACAAGAGCGTGAGATTTTATGTTGTTTGCCAAGACACAAATATTCAGCGTAAATGTTTGTCAAGGAGCAAGTCAGAGGATTTTATGCTGATCTGAAAATCACCATGTTAGTAAAAGACTGTTTAATTTGGATTGGAGTAATTTCCACTCAAGGTAAAACAAAACCATAGTTTCTGTACCCATTTTTAGCATAAACTAACAGCACTTAACCCCTTCACCTTTGAAAATGACTTTTCCCAAGATCTGTCTCCTTGGAGTGTCCTTCAAACTAGGACTACAATGAGGTGGGGTACAAACCGACAGCAAGGAACACTCACCACCATCAAGTAAGTACATACAGGTTATGCTGAACATTTTATGTCATTTCTGAGGTCAAAGGTCACACTCCATGTACTCTGCTGTTTTATGCTTACTACTACAGCACTTGTTCAAGCAAACAAAAGCATAATTATACCCAATGGGAAAATGTATTAATGCATCATCATGCCTTTAATTCATTGATTTATTTGGTGTGTTATGCACCCAGCGAGGAAATGAAATAGTAAACATTAGCATCACTATGATTTTATGTAATAGGCTTCAGCATCATCCACAAGATTCCTTTGGAGTACTGCATGTTTTTTAACCCACCATCAAACCAGACAGAGCTGTTAGTCTCATCACAGACAGTAATTCATTTCTAATGGTAGTTGAAATGTACATATATAACAAACTCTTACACAAGCTGCCTCAGAAAGCATAGCATTATGATTGCACACATAAAATGACAGCCACACGATACACCCATGTTCGCAAGAGCCTTTGACCTCAATAGAAGTGATATCCCCATGGGAGGATGAAAGCCTGTATAGTTTCCTTACAAAGGCTGAAAAAGTATGTGTGTGTGTGAGTGTGTGTGTATGTGTGTTTGTGTGTGTGGATACAGTATACACTCTATGGTTACCGTAATGCTGGTCAGAATGGCTCCTAGTACAGATAGAGAATACTCTCCTGGCGACCATGGCCAGCGATGGACAGCATAATAGGAATTTTTTCCCTTGTAACCAGAGAGCTTATCCCTGCTCTCTGGTTCTTTGCGTCCGTGGCCTCTAACTTTGCTTGCCCCTGCTCCCTAACACCTGTTGGCGGGCTGTCTGACAAACAATCATGTCATTATTCATTGCTGAATTGGCAGGCTTCTCCCCACCCCCCACGCTCCCAGTCCAAGAAGCCTGACCAGAACAAAGGCGGCTAAAATAGGATGCATTTTTTTCTGC
Source organism: Albula goreensis (assembly GCA_022829145.1). Classification (NCBI taxonomy): domain Eukaryota; kingdom Metazoa; phylum Chordata; class Actinopteri; order Albuliformes; family Albulidae; genus Albula; species Albula goreensis. Next base: position 9,770,199 of record CM040755.1, read on the forward strand.
TTTTAATGTAGCATCAATTAGTTCCAATTTTATGGTGCTCCCAAACTTTCCATCACACAGCTCAAGAGGTGTGTCACTGTAAAGCTAAATGCTTCAGGGAGAGAATCAAACCCGGCTACTCTGAAACAAGACTCCCATCCATGCAGGAAACCAAACTGGAAACTGATGTCAATCAAAGTGGGGTCTGTGTTTGGTGGTTTTATGCATTTTGAATTGAAACAAGCCTAGTGCAGTGGTTAAGCATGTGTAGATCATTCTGCGCAGTGCTTACATGGGATTTTGTGTTGTCATTGGCAAAAAAATATTTTAGAAATAATCTGATGTAATTAGAAAGATTAAAATGAAGGGTAGTTCATGGTTTTGTAGTTACAAAAACCCGTTTTCTGTGTGAAGGAGTCCAAGTTAGCACCCTACAAGTATACTCTAATCCATCATTATCTAATGGCCATCTCAATGCCCTTAAAAAGAATCTTAATCATTATTCCACTTTGATAACAGACAATGGGATTTACCCCCAAACTGTATACTGTCCAAGTATTCTTGGTTCTACTGTGCTGCAATCAACTGAGTGACCCTTAAAACTGCAGACCAGATAGGGTAAAGTAGTGCTGGAGGATTCTACCGTTCTGTTTGGCAAAGTGCATACAGGAGTTTGTTTCAGAAAGGACGTCAGAGCTGTGGTGACCGTGTGAAGGTTGAAAAACACACACAGGGCACAAATGCCAAAACTCTGCACAGCATTTCTCCCCCTTTCTGATTCCCGCTCCTTCTCTTTACACACACAGCCCACTTCGGGAAGACATCTGGTTTTGAGCTGGGAAAACTCTGTGGAAAAAAAATCAGACCCATGCATTGTTTTCATTTTTTTCCCCTTTACATAATGGCATGTGTGGTCCTTTTTTTTTTTTTTTTTTTTTTAAAAAAAGGTGCTCCTCAGTTTATTGAAGCTGTAAGCATCAGACAATTTTACAGGAACAATTACTTGCAGGACCTCTCACTCTTTAGTGATACACACACACACACACACACTCACACACGCACACTCACACACACACACACACACACATGCACACACACACACACACACTCACACACGCACGCACGCACACTCACACACACACACGCACGCACGCACACACACACACACACACACACACACACACACAGACACACTTCCCAGGTACATAAAAAATGAGCCCAGACGATTTCAGAGCCACTGATTTGTGATGGAAGCCTCCTCAGTATTCTGTGCATTCTTTTATTATTAAGGCCTAAGGCAGAGAGATATTTTCATCCCATCCTTCATGAAAGCACTGTGATCTCCATGAACAAGTGTGTTTTTTTCCTCCATTTTTTTTCTATCTGGGACTCATTAGCAACTATTAGCCTTGATGTGGCAACTTTTGTGACCCTCCTCTCTGGAATGACCTGTAGCCACATAAATCAGTTCATAAGGGCTAATTATTACTGTTACAGGTTGCACTCAGCCATACCGAGCTGTACAGCCATAGAATTTGCCAGACTTCTGAGTAACTGCTCAGCTTTAACAAAAGGTTTTTTTTTACTTCTTTAATAGATAGACTGACCTTCAAGTTATACTGTAGACCTGTTTCTCCATCAGGCTAGCTTTGGTATGCTCAGTAAAATCAGTGAGAGAAAGAGTTGCCAATCCTAAATTTATAGGCTTATTTTCAATACATTTCAAAATGCTGCCCCACCCCCTGTAAAAAGTGAATGCAAAGATGTATTGCATTTCATGTTCAATCCTATGTTGGGCAGAGGTTGTTACATTTAATAACATAAAATATAGCTGGGGAAACATATATTGTGACCTCTTTCTTGAGGTAAGAGGCTGTCTAATACTGATTCATTACTTGGTTTCTCATGGATTATGGAATCAATCGACTTGAGCACAAAAGCATAATATATCAAGTTTCCTTCCTCTCTGATCAGCTTGTAATTGCCAGTAGTTTTATGTCTTAGAATCACATATTTTGTTACAAAAACATTAAAGCACTTGACAAACTAAAATTGTCTCTAATTTGAAACCAACAATACAAAATTGCTTTATCAAGAGTTAATGGGTTATATTCATATTTATTCTCATATTTTACGTATTTAAATACTTAAAACTGAAAATATTCCATACATTGATCATTTCCCCTTGTTTCTCTTGTATTGAGACCCCAGTATGAGGCCTAATGTGATACGCTGAGTTAATATCTTTGCAGACAAATGCAAGTGACTGAGGCCTTGCACAAGCCTAGCCTGCAGTAGCCGATCCAGAGTCAAGGAATCAAAGGAGTGGCATTAACATAGCTTAGTGTTGTCAGCTTAAAGACCCCTGAAAGATATCAGCAAACACTGCTAGAGTGATAAGTGCCTTTAGGACAGACGTCTGTCGACAGGCCAGATTACCCAGTAGCAGTGTGGTATCCAAAGCCAGTGGCCTGAAACAGTAGCATGCCGGCCTCTCCATGCTGGCTTATAGAGAAGGACAGTGAGGGGGTTTTCACCTTAATACAGCTAAACCTCAAACCAAAAAATCTTGCCGTCGCCAGTGAAGCAAAGATGGGTTCAAAAACAATAACAAACCACAATGACACACTCTCTCCCCAGCAACAGCCTGGCTGCTTCAGTGTGGCAAATACCCTGGCCAGCACACATACACTTGCATACTCACACACACACACACACACACACACACACACACACACACACACACACACACACACACACACACACACACACACACACACACACACACACACACACACACACAAAAACACATGCATACTCACTCACACTTGCATACATACACACATACACACAAATACATGCATGAATAAACGTGCAGGAATGCACAAACACAAACACAGTGGCCATTCCAATATCATTTTTAACATACAACCTCTCCATCTTCAATACAATGGCTTGATCAGAAAAACAGAGGCATGCATTTTATTGATTTAGGCAAGCCCATTCCTAAATCCCAGTCATATATGATGCTAGTGTTGTTGAGATTACCACAACTTTGAGCAGCCAGCTGATCAGAAAAATACCACACTTAATACAACAGTTTATATTTTGGGTTGTCATTATTTTTGTGAAAATATGCTTTAAAAAAATCTAATTGCAGGACTGAAATGTGTAGCTGTTGTTAGGGTGGGCGAGCCAATATTTTGGCTGACTAAATGTAATCAAATCACTGAACTGCTCAAGACAGCCCAAATCCTGACGTCATAAAAACGCACTTCAGTTATTCACAACCAGAGTAATGAGAGTGACTCACTCCCTCACAGTTACAACAAAGAACCATCAGATTTTATGATGATACGGCTGGTGAATGTTTTTTTTTTTTTTTTTTACTAAGGAGGTGATTAAATCCGAATGTGAATGCAGAATGATTTGACTTGAGGTTCAAACAATATATTTAAGAAGGCATACATACTTACAGCTTTCGAATTATGATAAAAATAAATGCATTAACTTAAATTTGTTGTGAGGCCTCAGGCCAAACCACTGAATCATCCCCAAGACCTCACTCAAAACACAAACTAACACCGTATGGGAGCACAATGGCCACAAAGCAAAAGGCCGGGGTCCATTTAGGGTCCATATAAATGTCACTACAATGTTTTCTAAAGAGCATGGGGGACAATGCACATGCTGGAAATGGTTCTTGGCTATCCATCTTTTTAACTATAAACAACCAGCTTTCTCATTCTGCAGGTCCTGCTGGGAGCCCCGTCCCTCTGTCAAGGGCTTTATATTAAAGGGAAATTAGGTTACATTGAGTTTCAAATGAGCCGCTGACAGCCTCTGCGTCACTGTCACTCTGAGCCTCTGCGAGTCCAGGGCCCTGTTAAGGGGCGGGGGTGAAAACAAGCAGGGGACATGAGGACTTCCAAGGTGACAGATGTAAGAGTTTTTTTTTTTTTTTGTTTTGGTTTCCCATACATTTGAGTGCAAAGTGTCATATGCTTCACTAAAAAGAAAAGCCTCTGACCCGTCCTCACTGCCCACTTGCTTCGACAGTCACAGCACCGCATTATGCCAAGTTTTTCCAGTGTTCACTACCCCCCCCCAGTTAGGATCTCGGAATGCTTTCGCAGGCATGTGATCCATTGAGGTACCTCTCTTTGGTTTTTGTCCCCATATCATACACTTAGTCTTATGCTCAAGTCTGTAGTGTGTGACAGTCATTTGGTGGCTTATACTGTTACAGGCCATCACAATCATTTTACTGTTGGGGAGAGTGCAGCGCATTCCAGTTCCTTCTGAAAGGCACCTCGAACCTGGAGGCATGAATCAAAGGGGCCTGAAAGTATAAGAAAGCTTATCCGGTTTCAAGCGAGAGAGGAGCCTCCTTTCATGCCTTGGTTTGAAGTGCTGCTTTCTAATCAACCGCCGCACTGATATATACCTGTGCTCACAAAGGCGGCGGCGACAATGCCAGCTCATTCCTTACTTTTGTGAAACCATCCGGGCCGGATTTAGCCAGCGCTAGTGCTACCTGTAGCTCCGGAATCATGGCTGGTTGCAAATTTTTGTGAGTACTGAAGCAACAAAGTTTCTGCAGATGAGTCCAGATGAGGAGCAAATCTGCACAGTGGCGACACATGATAAGAGGTCTATAAGATGAAGACGAGCTTGGGAAATGTAATATCGACCTGCTTGGGGACCCCTTTACTTGTTTTGTCTTTGTTAGATATTATCTAGATATAACCTCAATAATTATTTTAGCATGCACTCATTACTCAATTGAAGGTGTGTGTTATTTTAACTCTTTTGACTATGAAAGATAACACTGAGTTTCCAATCAATTACTCATCCACAGATTAAAGAACTAAACATACTTCTCTTCTGCTCTTTACAGGCTCCTCCCTCTCCAAAAACTGTGTGTAATGTGTTTTCCCTTGCATTCCAATCAATTACTGTGAATGAAAACTTCACTTGCTCAAATAGCAACCACCAAGCCCAAAATCTTCACTACTAAACTAAACACTCCATGCATTGCTATCTGAACTAGATGCACACACGGACATATGGCTGTAATTTTTATGCACTGATTATTTTACCTAACCTGTAAATACATGTTTTATACAAAGGATAATTACTGCTTGGTGAGACAAATTTGCACATGCAAAAGCAGCAGCAGTTTCATAAAACAATGTCGAAATACATGCATATGCTCCCCACTCTGCAGCAAACGCAGCCATCCAATGCAGCACAGATCCCCTGTCAAGCTGTGGCAATGAGTCATTTCACAAATCATGTCATAATTCAGACATTAAAGAGGATGCCCTGTGATGCAATCAGGAGTAGAAGGACTGCAGTTTTTCATTACTACTTTTCTGCGTTACATTATGATGAGGTGATGATTTGATACGGCCAGACCCTGCGAATAAAAACCACCTTACTTCACACTATACTGTCTCAGGCGTGTCTGCGAATAACATGTCTGGCTTTAGCTGTCAACAATGATAAGTTACTCATTTAAATCCAGACTCGCACAGTTAATATTAAAATAATAAATGTATATTATATTAATTTTCAGTGTTCAATTCATATTAATATTCTTGTTTGTTTTGCAATTTTTTTTACTTTCTTTATTCGACGACTAAGTAAGTGGAATGCACATTGTATATTTATACATTGTCCATATCCAACATAGCACGATTATGCGCGGATCCTTGCTATACTCAAGATTAGCTATACATGGCCTGCCAAAAAAGAATACTGCTTCTAAGGAAATGTTTAAAAATAGGGCCAAGAAATGCAAAACCTCTCTACATTTTTGCCATGCCTACACAAAAATGTACCTCAATGCAGCAATAAACTAGAATTTATGTATTTATTTGTTTATTTTCAGGGGGCTGAGTGGAAATAGTGGCAAAAATAAAGGGTTAAGATTTCTGAACTGACCTGCTGAAATTGGGTATGGGAATGAAATGGTTGCCAATTTGTTTGCAACGCGTTCGAACTGTACGGGAGTTCTTTTCGCCCTGACAAGCAGGTGAGATCAAAGTAAAGCGGGACAAAAGAAGCTCAGCAGCGATTTGTCAGGGGACGAAAGGCAGTCCCGTCTGGGAAAGCGGCTGCAGCCGCGGCCAGGCCCTCAGATCACTCGCACACTAAAGAGACCATGGCATGAGAAAAAGTACAGCAAAAAAGGTTCAAAGGTCAGTTAGATTTGGTTTGGATTATCGGTGCCTCCTTTTTCCACAAAAGAGTAGGGAGAAAGAGGCAGTGGCTAATAACCTTTGTAATCTCGGAAAAGACCCTTTGTGTGCACGATTTTGGAATTTATGGACAATTAAAAGGTACCCCACGTTTCCCCCTTCTCACTCCTTGCTCTCTCTAGGACAGTGAAAAATAAATGTTTGACGGTCAACAATGAATAAAACTGGTTTTCTGTGGACTGATGCAACGTACGTGCAACTTTAACAATGTATACAATTCAGCATTAAAATCGATAATTATCTGTGTTTGAAATGTCCAAGAAAATTAAGTTCGGGTGAACAGGGTTTATCTAGGAACAGAAAATCGATGGTTACGAGATAAGGTACCACATACTACACTTATTAAAGCTTTGGAAAGAGGTATGCAGGAAATGTACACGAAAGGCATATTCACTAGTTAACAAACTAGAATGGAAACAATCATTCACATCACAATTAACTGTTTCGCCAATGTATGCTTTATTTTCAATATTTAAACATTTTATTTTTTAATTGTGGAGAGAGACTAGTTTTCTATTTTGACACGACTACCACTTTGAAATGAATTTTGCAAACAAATTTAAAGTTATTTTTTAAATCATACCACAAATCAAACATGTATATATCATGAAATCGTTTACACGGACACAGGATGGGACTGACTAGCTAAGGTACTGCATGTCTATTTGATGGACCTATGAATTGGATAACCGCATGACTCAGTTAATTTGGGCAATCTTAACATTTCAATTAAACGGTCATCTTAAGTGCTGCACCCATGTCCAGCACGTGATTAAGACTGCAAATTACAAGTCCTCAAACTGAAATGGGACAGGCTGTGTCCATCTTGTTGTGTTTCGCTCAAATCCAAGTAAAAAAAAAAACTTAAAAGAGATTTTATTTCCCTGTCTTATAATTTGAAATAGGCAATAGAACATCAAACATGGATTGGAGCGTCCTGACACATATCAAAACAAGTGTACGTTATTTAGCTCTTAATTACACGATGAAACACTCAATTTTGTAATGATTACAGTTTTTACCCGTCAAGAATAGTCTCAAGACTGAATCGATGCCATCGGTTACCGGTCTACAACGGTCTCTGCCATCCGGCTCTCTCTGGCCGAGCAAAATTCAGACTGTTCTCTGATTATTACTCGAGCGTTTGTGGGCGGTTATAGACCGTAATTAAAATGATTCCACAAAGAAACTGCCAACCACATCTTAAGTCCCACCCTCTGTCAGAATCAAACCACATCAAAAAGATCGCTCTCAGAAATGGTCACCAGAAAACGTATGATATACATCACTTGGCTGATGTTTAACCGTGTTGTCTGATTCGCAGCGTGCAAGTGCAGCGCAATACATAACACTGTTACAGGCACCTTTTCTTGTTGCTTTGTCGAGCTGTGACAAACTATGGTAAGAGTGGACAGATTCTCGTTACATTCCCGAGAGATTTCGAAGCAGGGCTTTTAATAGCAAACACTGGTATGATGCCAAAGGGCAGAGAGATTTGTAGATGATGGTGCTAATTATGAAAATGGTAACCATAATGCGACCAAGATGGAAGCAATTTGAGCAAAAGTCATTTGCGTGTTACTCTTCCGCCCACGGGCTGCAACATACCCAGGGCTTAAACATTAAGGCGGGGGTAGTCTAGACTCTACAGCAGTATTCATAATCTTACACTGAAGAGAGAAGGCGCACAGTGCGTACAGGGAGACCTTACAGTACGAGACTGGATGATAATAGCAGGATCAAGGGCAAACGAGAGGTTACCCGCTCAGCTGTTCTGTGCTTTGGACATAAAATATATTGTTTGTCACTGCCTGGAAAAGGACCGTAAAATAAAAAATGGTTGAGGTCACCTCAATCCAGCGCCTCGCCTACATGATGGAATAGCTCTTCAGTTTTTTTCCCTCTCAGAAATAGCAAGGATAAAATGCACACGAGAGGGCACCGTTCAATAAACTCCTCACTGGACTGCCAGTCAGAACAAAAAAGGTCTCGACAGGTCGATTTCCTTCGGTTACTTTGCGGCCAGTAAAAGCGTTCTTTTTCCCTCTATAACTTTAATGTGTAAGAAAATCTGTTAGGACTGATACTCTGTGTCGGAATGCCAAATTTCTTTTAAATTTTCTTGTAAAAAAGAGCCGACTGTAAGAAATATCAAGTTAAAGAAAATTACCAAAGACGAGAAAGTGACAGACGTTAATATAAGTATGCCATGGTTTAAATAATTATTACTTACAAGCAGACTTATTCAGAAATAAAATGCTAATTTTATATTTATGTAAGAAATACAATTGCCTGTGAAATTAAGACCTTTAAGAGGAAGCCCGCGTATTTTCAATTTAGTAATAGGAAACTGTTATTAAAATTTCAGTTTTACGTTTTATATGGTATCTAGATATTGGTTTAATTACGCTTTTAAATATTTAAACACATCCACTAGAAGGTAATGATTACATCAGCCAAAATAAACATATACGCATTACGCACCAGAATGCTAACCGTTCTTCACATGACAATCTATATTCATAAACTACATCTAAATTTTAGGAATATAATCTATCCAGTTTGATTTATTTAACCATCATAAACAACTAGTCATTACAGTCGCCATAATTCCCTATATAGCTAACTTGAAAGGGATGTGCCGTTTTATTTTTCATGGGAATGCTTTAAAGAGACAAACCTAAAAAGAATGTTATAAATGAACATCAAATGTTTTATAATGCAGCTGCTTGGAGCGTGCGTCCTTACGGGCCACATGTGCATGCAGCTTCGTTTCAGAATCGCTCAACCTAGTTGGCACTGTATTGTGAATTTGGATTGATAGTAGCAGACCCGAGGGAATGTTCATGCAGATGCTCACAGTGTATAATTTTCGAATGTATAATTGGCCTTTTGGATATTTCAAAAGGAGAGCTCAGAAGAAACTCTGCCCTCGGATGGCTCGCGCTTTGTGATGCGGTTTTCCGCAATAAGCCACTGTGTGTAATGCTGTGTAATTTTATCCACGCTGCACTCTCATGATTCACACAAGGCTGATACCTTGCCTCCCTTCTCCTTTGTATCAATTGGTCGGAGTTCAGTCCATTGTTGCTGGAAGGATCTTTTATTTCTATGCACTGTCGATCAACGAAATCTCACGATAGCCTCCTTCTGAAATCCAGTGGCTTTTCTGCAGATGCGGTCTATTTGGAGAGCAAAGAGGACCCATGACTACCACCACGACTAATCCACGACGCTGTCACCGTGCCGGTCCTAATCGATGACTACTGGTTTACTTGATCTTTACAGATAACGAACAGAGATCGGAAGAGATACTACTGCCAATGTTTCGTGGGCTGGATCAGTGCGCTTTGCTACCGCGGCAGAGGCAAATGATACTTCTTTAATGGGACCCCTTGTGTTAGTTTCTTCTATTCTAGCAGGAAGACTAAGATTTTCGGCCATGCCACAATGGTTATAATTTTGGTCTTGTTGTTGCTGAGTTTGTTGGATCCCAGTAAACAGGAAGCTTTGTCTCCGAGGCGGGATAGCACTCCCAGGGCGTCTTGTGCCAGGGGCCAGGCGTGTGACCCAAGGCAGCGGAGAGATGCAGGGGGACGCGGGGGAGTTTACGAGCACCTCGGGGGAGCACCAAGATGCCGTAAGCTGTACTGTGCCACCAAGTACCATCTACAGATACACCCCAATGGAAAAATAGACGGATCTTTAGAAGAAAATAACCCATTTAGTAAGTATAACGTTATTTTAATGGGATATATCTTGCTATTCCTAAACTATCATCAACTCTAAACACGAAGCTTTTTGACAGAGATACATTATGTGGAATCATTCCAATTTCATTGTGTTTTTTCTAATCTACGTATTAATGCAACACTTCAGCTGTACTGTTTTTTTTTACAAGCAAGTTAAGTGTTAACAGAACATCCCGCTGTGCCAAAGCACTACACCACAACATCGGCACAGTTTGGCTGTGCTGAGAAGTTACATATATATATATTTAGCAAACATAATAGCATTAACCATGGAATGCTTAATTTATAGCATGTTTTAAAAATGCATTACAACTTTAGTGTGATTCGCATGACTTTTGAACGGTCTGCACTGCCGTGAATCGTCACTAAAATTTAACAAAACAGCCAAAGTGATCGATGAGAAGTATATTTTCATGGGTAAGCAAAAATAACCCATACATATCAGTGTCTGTACCTGACCTTCTAGTGCCTATGTGACACCCTGTGTAACCATTTCGTTAAGAATAGCACAGGGAAGCTTGTCATGAAAATAACCATAAAGGGGAAAAGTCGTTCATTTGCTATTGCCAGCGGCAGCTAACCAATTATTCATGTTAAGCAATCTTACCCCCATTACGAACGATTTTCTCTTGTTTTCAGTTGCGCATTAACTAAAAACTGATTTACAACAACGCAAAACATGTTTGTTTTTGTTGTCTTAACAAAAGATGATTAGAGGTGATTTGGTCTTTCTGTCACTTTATGGTCTGTTCTTTTAAAGTTTAACCGACTGACACTTGTAATCTGATTAATTATAATACATTTACTACCACTTATCAAACGGCTAATTAGCCAAATTTTACTTTGGGCAAATGTGGACTTCCGTAAGAAGATAAAAAAGAACACTCTTCTAATGAAGTGACATGGACAAAAAGGGACATGCGTGCGTGTCTGTATGACATACTCTGTATGATATATACTCTAAACATTCGAATAGACTGGCCCATCAGTTATCCAATGCCAATTCGGAGATTGGCTTGATTGTGTGGTTTTATCCAGGTAAACCACCATCATCAGTGGCAAGGTTTTGTAAAACCGTTTTGATTTGTCATTTGTCTTAGGTCAGAGGAAATTCCAAATGTCATGTATCGCAATTGATTTGGTAACTGTTATTTAAGGTTGTCCTTGCGTTTAAAACAACAAAATATAGATCCACGCTTTATTCAGTAATTGCCATGTATAAATTAACTTTACACGTCTGAGTAGACTGCTGAACCTTATCCTAGCTATACAGACAAAAAAGATGTCAGAAATCTATTAAAAAATGTTTTTTTACAGGATTAACCAAACCAGTGGCTCAATGTCATTCAACTTTTCTTTAGATTGATAGTAAATCTCATTGACCTCTGTTAGGATTTAATCTTGCTCCTTCTCCAAGGTCTCAATCAATCGTGACTTGATTCTTTGTAAAAGTCAAACGGGCACTTTTCTTAATCGCCTACGGTTCGCATTTAGACTAAGGTAATTGCAGTAGCGGTACTTTAGCCCATTATACACAGAGAGCAGGAGTGAGAGGGAAAGAGAGGTTGAGGGAATGCTAGAGAATGGTGGGAAACAGCCCCTAATCCTGCAAATCTACGTGGGCGTCATTATTTCTAACCGTAGAATATATTCTCATTTAAAAAAGTCCTGTGAAATGAAGAAACATATAACATATAGTGCTCAGTCTTTAATCAGAGAGATGTATTTCAGAATAAAGTCCTTAGTTTCTAATGCATTTGTGGAAATCCATTCTATAGAAATCAATCAGTTTAAACAATACTTTGGTCTTGTCTCCGCAGGCATATTAGAGATCACAGCGGTTGACGTTGGAGTCGTGGCGATAAAGGGTCTATTCTCGGGAAGATATCTTGCCATGAACAAAAAAGGACGTCTTTATGCTTCGGTAAGTGTTACGTCACATCTGTGAAAGCCGGTTGTAGATCTTGAGAAGGAAGTTTTCGATAACAAGTGCCATTTTTTTTTATCTTGGCTAATCAGCAGACCCAAATGATGCTAAATTGCATAGATCTCACCAATCAGAAGTCTTTGATATCAGAGTTTCCCTTGACCAACACTTCCTCAATGGCTCTTCAAAAGCAGGGGCAAAACACAATGCAGAACAAGGAATGAGCATGCAATAAATTGCACTGGCTTTATCGTTTGGGTGTTTCAAACACATTTGCTTTCTGAATGGTATGGTGTAGTTTAGATTTTGACAGCACCAAATTAATCTGGGAAACCAGAGCTCACCACAATATGGGCTAGTGAGATACTGCAGCTCTTTATATCTCACTTCCTCCTATTGAAGGATATCCCATTCATTCACAGAATGAATCATCTTTATTAATGTCAAAGAATGGCTGTAAACCACCATTTAATTACAATGACTCTGATGGTCATTCCACCCCTTTGCTGTGCACAGTAGTTATGAGAACAGGTTTTGGAGCATGAAGACATGCATTTCATTTTGTACAATCCCTAAATGTCCTTTCCATGTTGTATGCCCTGTTGAGTTACATATTAAAGGGTAGTGGGTGCACTGTCTTGCAAGGGTCAACATACTTTTAATTGAAGTTTAATCATAGTAATTAAACACTAGGCAACTACAATTTCAGTTGTTGATAACAGAAAATTGTGCTTAGGAAAATAGGCATGTTGTCATTGGGGATATGTCAATAACTGTGAAGTAGGACATTTAGATGCAAATGCTGACAGTCCCCCCTCCTCCCCCCACAGGAAGTCTTCAACCAGGAGTGTGAGTTTGTGGAGCGAATCCATGAGCTGGGCTACAACACGTATGCCTCCCGGCACTACCGCACTGCACCGCCGTCCCCAGGGGGTGGCCGGCGAAGGGCTAGTGCCGAGAGACTGTGGTACGTGTCCATCAACGGGAAAGGCCGGCCCCGAAGGGGCTTCAAAACCCGCCGGACGGAGAAGGGCTCTCTCTTTCTGCCCAGGCTGCTTGGCAACAAGGACCACGAGATGGTGCACCAGTTCCGCACCAATCACCGGTACCGGGAGAATATCCTGAGGCCTGCCGGGAGAGCTGAGCGCAGGAGGCGCCGGCACCGGCACAGAGCTGCCAAAGCTGTGGTTAAAGAGCATGAGGACTGATACAGCACCCTTACAGATGGAGGTAAAAGAAAAAAAAACTCTCTAAGGCTCAACGTGACATGCCCTACCGGGCTGACTCAAACTCCTACCATGTAAGCCAGAAAACTGACACACCACCACAATTAAAATATGGGGAAAGGACACAACTTTTTAATGGCACAACAAGTAAGAAACACTTTGATGTGATAAGGTCGTGTATTTACCGTGTACATATAAATAAGTTAATGTGACCAAAATCAAAACTGCTGGATTTCTTTTTGTACTTTTTTGTATCACATGGAAACCACTTAGTTGGGTTTTTTGGAACCTGTGCTGTATTTTTTAAATGTATAATTACTGTATATTTGTGTACTATAGCTTTCTGTATTATTCTTGTTTCAGTAATGACCAGTTTAATCTGTATAAATGTTTCTGGCATCCAACATGGACTGAGTAGATGTGCTTAGGCTGGCAAAGGTGTGTTAGTTGAATAAAACTAGAAGTTGGCATACAGTAAAGCACTTTTTAGTTATAACACTAGTAATAAATAACTAAATAAATAAATACCCAAGGAAAAAAACATGAAAAAACATGACTTAAAGTTAATTAAATGACCTATGTGACAGCCTACTGCATAAATTTACTTTGTATATTACTAATGTTATGCATATTTATTTGGTTTCATTACGTTTTTTAAATTATTGATGACACAGTTTCTACATTTACAAATGTTATTGGTTTTGCATTTCTTTTTTATCAAAAGGTCTCACTTATTAAAATGAAATTATAATTTTTAATTGGTCTCAGAAGTACTGTTTCTACATCATTTATAAAATGACATTTTGGAATTTCATAAGCTAGTTTTAAAAAAAAACATTGAGTATTGTGCCCTCTGAAATCTTTGTCTGTCTACACAAATTAAATGGTAATACTTGTCTTTCACAGCAATGTCTGGGGAAATGAGTACTTTCATCTTACAAGACACAAATTGAGTGGTAAACTAGAGTGTAGTGTAAGACTTTCAATGCTGTATCAATCACAGGGGAATACAGTTGGAGAGCATTCTTGTTGTAATAAAATGATTAAATTATTCAAGGAAAAGTCAACAATAAATGATATGGCATCAGACTGTACATATTGTGTCTTTTTATTCAGTTATTCTTATTTATCACACAGCTAAATGTTCAATGTTAGAGCATTGCTGATGGAGTGCTTTCTGTCCGTTATTACTCATGTGACCTTTGTTAAAGCTGAATTAACACTGAACATTGTACAATGCAGTAGGCTATTGATGTAGACTGTTTTATACACATTGGGAAACATACATCATTTGCCATAGGAAGGAGCATTGAGACAGTGGTCCATTGCTTGTCTCTCTTGCATGCCATATCCCGTGTTGCACCTCCTGTGTATCTGATCTCACCTTTGCTGTATAAAACAGGTTTTGCTGCAGCATTGCTGAATGAAACATCTCTTGAGATTATAACCAAACACTCTTTGTAGCTGCTCTGAACTGTTTTTGGTGACATCACATTTTATGGAGGGAGAAATGGAGAGCTGCAGTTTCTGATGGGGGAAAGCTAAAAAGACCAGATGAAGCAGCACTTCAGAAAGGTGTTTGGATTGTTGCTTTTTTATTAATTAATTTATTTGTTTTTGGCCCCAGTGACTGAAACTCTAAAGACTGGAGTCTCTAAGGTGGGGAGAGATGGTCTCACAACAGACACAGACTACACAGAAATCTATAGAAAAAATTGGTTATCCTATACTTTGTAGGTTTGAAAGCTTCCTGGCTTTGACAATGGCCACATCTCTGGGGAAACATGGGAAGATATTTAGCCTGGGACATTCTTTTGCTTTTCAAAACGACTAATGCCTAAAATCCAATAAACAAGGCAATTCCCCAATGAAGAAAAAAAAACTGTGTCATAGAAAGTTACACATTGCTATAGTCTGCTATGAATGCCAAACTCTAATATTACTTAACAAGAATGCAGAACTTTAGATAAGTGGAAGGTATTTGAATGAGCTTTTGTGTTCTCGGCCTCTGTCTTACTTTCAACAATCAGCTGCATCTTTGAAAATGCAGGCCTTAAAAGATCACGTCTTACAGAACAAAACCTCAAATGTTCCCCTCTTCTCATGATTCTTAAACCGCCCTAATTATGCTGATGTTGAAATGCTCTGCTGTAATAATTGGGTAATAAAATATAAGCTTAGACATAACACCCTTTGGGAGGATAAAACAGATGTAAATATTGGCCACATAAAAAGCTTGAAACTCATCATATAATTATCCCTGAACTATGAGTTCTAGCAATATTTGTGGTGAAAATACACCACTGATCAAAAAGAAGTACAGATAACCACAACCATATTTTGTCATTTTGAATTCCACAGAAAGTGGATAAAAATGGATAGAATTTCCCAAATATTGCCTTCCATGAAAGCAAAATTACATTTGAACTATATCAGTTGATGCATACAGTGAGAATTTCTTTACTAGATAATGCAGAAGAATAATGATATTGAACCTAAAAGGCCTGTTAAATCACAGGTAATTAAGAGAGATTAAAATTTTACATTATATTTGATAAGATTACTAAATCCAGAGCAAAATAATATTTAATCAAAGCCAGCAAAGCTAGCAATAATTACCCATTATCATTATACACATATCAAAGTAAAACTAAAAAGGGCTTAGGACTGATATCTCCTCAAGTAATTTTTTATCGTTAAAAATTCTCTATACAAATTCCAAATAAAGAATACTGAATTATTAAAAGTCCAGAAAAGAACAACTAAGGGAAATAACCCAAATTACACCTAATATGCATGGAAAAAATCAGTCTATTTACATGACTGTTAGTACAACTGGAAGATGGTGTCAAAAAAGCGAGGAAAAAGCGCTTAGCTGTTTGCATTCAGTTAGTGTGTCTTCCTAATCCCCTAATCGCTTGAGCTAACTTCCATTCAGTGACTGTCTATCATGGTTCTGAATGTCCACGTGTAGTATCTCTATGGGCATCTTGGCCTTATTAGTTCACTGGCTTCAAACAGGTAAACAGAAGCTCTAGAGTTAAGGTTCTGGGTCTTGATCAAGGAATTTGCAGTGACCCGTGGCACAATAGTCTGTGTGTAGCCATGTCAAGGGGTCAGAGGTGCTCATTAACGCAGTTGTGAAACATTTCCTCCCATCACACTGTGGCCTGGACCCAATCATGTTTGCTTTGACATCCGCCAAAGCATCCTATCCCTAATCAGACAAGGTATAAAACTGGGGGGAATAAAACAATAAAACATGGAAACCTTTTTAAAACAAAACCCATCTCCTGTGTTCAAATGAACATGCTTCATAGAGTGGACAGAAAGTCTGACCACATGGCTACCTGCCCTGGATGATTTAAGCCCAAGATCCCTAAAACCATTCATCTGAATGAATGGAAGGATGGGTATTCAGCGGACTTACACATCAGGCATGTCTTTTTAGGGAATTCAGTGAAATTATTTTCTCTGTGGTCATTTTGAATGAGAGACACTGCTTTGAGATCTTCAACTGGATCTGGGCTCATCTATTATTGGAGGACCTATTATTGGAACTGTTCGGATAGAAACAGATGAGTCATTTAAAATGATACGACTCCATCCTCTTAATATATTGCCCTTTTCCAAGAAGAGGAAGAGACCCAAGATCACCTTTGCTTGCCTTGCATATATCTGTGTGTGTGCGTGTGTGTGTTTGTGTGCACTGTGTACATGTGTGGTACTTGCATGCGTGTGAGTGTGTGTGTGTGTGTTTGTGTGAATGCCCACATGTATATGCATGCATGGTGCATGTGTATGTGTATATGCTAGTACATGTGTGTTATCCCCACAAAAAAACCCAACGAGAAGAACGTTATCAGATGCCAAGATGAGACCTCCAACAGAACGTCAGGACATTAATGAAAGATGGCCCAATTAAAAACACAGCCATTCAGCCTCTCCCCATGAAGTCCCCTGGCCTTTCAGAGTCCTACCCTCATGCCTGCCTAATTGGTGTAGTCAAGAATGCCTCCTGTACAAAACGAGGGAGGGCTTTGTCTGCCCTGCCGTCTGCGTCTGTTAGACTGAAGCGTTTGACCTCTCAGCACTGACCATGCTCACTTTGTCAAGACTGACAGATGCTTTAATCTGTTCAGATTTGTTTTTTCACTGAATGAACACCTCAGGAAAAAAATAACTAAATCTAACAGGTCTAGTATCAAATGCGGTGTTATTTTATGAACTAACAAAAAGCATTCACACATAGCATGCTTGGTTGATTCTGGTTGATGAATAACATGTCCTGTTTGGCTGTATCTATGACCCAAATGCACTTTGCACTCTCTTGTTTCAGTTTTGTATTCATTTTGGTTTTCATTCTCACCACTACTTCAGCATAGATAGCTTGCCCCACAACCTTTGAGAAACTCCCCATTAGAGTGACTTAAACTGACCCTGATGCTAATGTGTATATACTTACATTAGTTTTTTTTACATTTAAAGCCCTAGTTTAATTTTTATTATTATTTATTATTTTTAAATGATGTTTGCCAGCATTAAAACAGAAGCAACTTGTCATTAAATGATGACATATAATTTCAGTACAGGAACAACACTCACTTTAGAATGCTCTTGTAGTTCTACTGGGACTGCCACCTTGGCAGTGGACTTACCACTGAAATTGCAGATGACTACATGAGGATAAGAACTCCTCATAGTTTTCAGCATCCTCATTTTGCTCACAAATAAAATGATCATAACATTCAGGTGTCATTCCAGAGGCAGAAACATTGTTTGTGTTCTCTGTGTGCCTCATGCAACTATGCAGCTCATGCAGTAACAATATTCTACCACTAGAGGTCAAAATAGTTACAGAAATTATTCACAGTCCCCATTCAGGCCTCAGTTTTATCAATTTATGATAATATACTAATAATACGTAAATCCATAGCCTAATATTTTGGATATGTCTATCCTTACTATATATTTTAAAAACTCCATTCAATGTCTTCCATTGCTGGCAACAGCTGTTATTATACTTGTCAAATAGGGGGGATTTCCCAGATGCCCATATATGGAATATAAGGTTTAAAAAAAGACATAGGCAAGTATCCCTCCTCCAGGTCTGGCAAGACCACTTTGCAGCATTAACCAAAAGAAAGACTCAACAGTGCTGGACCACACATTCAGTTAACCAAGGAGCAAAGATAAGTTTTACTACTTTTCCTTCCAAGTATCGGACATTGTGCATCCATCCTTGTATGAATACGATTCTGTGTGAGGCTCAGGGTTTAGTATTTTTCCATGAGGAAGCATCCAGTATAAATGCCTTGAACTATGAGGAATGCATTTTAGAAAGTAATTGAGCAGATATGACATTTTGACAAAACATTCATTACCACAAGCAATAAAACCAACAGGGTTATAATTAGAGTGTAGTACTTGGATTATTGTCTTAAATCACTTACTCATTGCACTTGCACTTTTCTCATTTTATGCATATTTAGGATAAATGTGTAAACTAGTTTGAAGTTGTAACCCCTTCAAAGCAGCTGATATGTGTTGAATAGTATGATTTGACAACCCCATGATAGTGATAAAACAGAACAAACACTCCCCCTCCTTCCCATACACACACACATGCAAGCACACAAATACAAATATTAGCAGCACACAATATGACACACAATGGAGAAAAAAATAATGAAGAAAAGTACATTTTGTATTATTTGCATTAACATTTAATTTAAATATTAGACTACATTCCATAACCAAACAAAGCCTAAAAATTATCATCAAGCCTTCTGGATTCTCTGCAATTGTTACATTAGATTGTGGAAGGAGCCAGTAAAACACACATGTCTGAGAAGGATGTGCTTTTTATATTAAGATTGTTTAATAATATTATTTTACATTGTTAAGAGTCCATTTTACATAAACACCACAGCACCTGTTTGTCATTTTGAAACAGCAATATCCACATTATATGATAAATTACCCTCTTACTAGTTCATAGACAGCCAATGCTACCTGTGTTCCTGGTGCAAGTAATCATGCAGAGAAGCATGCAAATATGTCATGCATATACTTCACAGACACACTGACATAGCAGATTTGTAATTTATTTAACATATTTATGTGATAGTAATTGAATATTCAATATGAACATATATTTGAAGCTATATGGGGGATTTGATAATCAACACCTCCACAGACTGCACTTGCAAGAAGCATGCTCTGAGACTCTAAACCACTCTGTAAAGTATGCTATTGATTCACATATTAACAAAAATATTTGTGCTTTATTATTACTTTTAAATAATTGAATATGTTATATAGCATCATACATTCAAGCTTCTAATTCTGGAAAGAATTCTGGAAAGAACATGTTTTCTTTCCTTATCTTAATAATAATAATAATAATAAATAATAATAATAATAATAATAATACATTGATGTTGCACAGTATTGTACTTGAATCACAACTCTGTTAATTTCTCTAAAGCTTGATTCTCGACAGCACACATAATACATAGCCATGTGGAGGACTTCTGCGTAACTTTCCTCTATGTAAATAAACAATTAAGGCAAGCTTAAGGAAAATAATTTTTGAACACCATAAATATCCTGAGATGAATTTTTACAACACGAAAAAACATCAGGCATTTCATTAAATAAAATATTATCAAAGAAATTCGTGTGTAGTTGACACATTCATATTGCTAATATCCAGAAATGTTAGAAACCACAACGAAACATCAAATTTCAACACGATGAATAAGAGGATTTGCACTGTGCAATGTATCTCAGTGGCCTAAGGAGGGCAGTATGATCGATGCGATTTGCATCAAACCATTAGGCAGCAAGGTAATCATCCAGCGGAAATTCTTGATCATTTTTCATACAACGCCCAAACACACTTACTTTCCGAACCTATGATTACATTTTGTGCATACCCCGTCTAAATGAGTTTTTTTTTTTTTTTTTTTGCCAGAGATAAGTGAGAAATGGGTAAGGTATGAAACGTTCAAGGTTCAAGGAGAGATTCCACTTGTCAAGTAAACGGTGAAACAAATAGTTATTTGTGGATCAGTTCGCAGCTCAGCAATCCCGGATGCACAAAACTCAAATGAAAATTTAAGACAAGTCCCAAATTCCAGCAATCCCAGAGGTTTTTAAACTGAATCCAAATACAAAAATGTTCCACCCTCATCCATGTCGACAAGGGTGAGTGTTTGCTCCAGAACCACAGGTATGCTGGAATACAACGAAATACAATCATTTCAGACATAAATACTAATCATATCAATTACACTAAAAAAACTGACATAAAAAGGAATCACATGGAAAATATAAATATTTGCACTGTCAATGATTTAATCAGAACGTGTCAACTCAGTGGGTTTATACACAACATTTCAAAGCCATCCGGAAATTTCGCTCTAATTAAAATAAGAGGTTGAAACACACCTTCCCTTTAAATGTTATGCAAAAGCTTGTTCAATAGTCGACTAATAAGACCTATATTCAATTAATTTTTTTCTCTCATTTATAAACGCATTACCTAAAACACTGCCTATAGTTTAAAAGCATTGGCCATAAGGAGACAGCCCCTTTTAAGACACTTACCCCAATGAAAAATGTATTTGAGTCAGAACCTTAAATTGAACATGCATCGTTTAAGGACAACAAACCTGATTTCGGGTTCAAGTTTTAATAAGCGCGGAATGAAACTGCAGCACCATGGAGAGCGGCAAAATTGGACTGAAACAAATGCTGAAGATCAACCGTAAAATCTTCACAATGCTCGCAATATAGAGGACATAATCACCATGCAGCAAATGATGCTATTCTTCCAAATTACTTGCAGAATTAATACATTTCTCGCATATTACTAGAAATCTTGGACTCTCAAGGCAGCCGACCGTGGTCTGTTGAATGAAGCAAGAGATGAGAAAACCATTTTTCAGTGAACAAGTATTTTGGAATGTTTTCAGTGAAATGACTGATTTACAGCCCTTTCAATTACATGTACATATTTGAATGTTATTTTAATTATTTAAAATACATTGCAACTTTGAAAATACATCTGGTGTCTATGATATCACCCATACAATATAATAATTTTAATTAACATTAGCCTACATACATAATATGTTATTAAGTTCTGCTTCATTTTTCGAAGTAATCGCTATTTCGGTTGCACTTGCGTATATTGTTATTTAAACTCACAAATCCATCAAACTAGTTCCGAAAAAATGTCTTTCATACTTATGGAAGCGTACCATTTGTTACAATAGTTAAAATCCCTTGCATGATTTAAACCCATCGGTTACTTAATACATATTACCCCAAATAAAAACAAAAACGTTTAATCCCAGGAGAAACAATTGTTATATCAAGGATTATGAGTTTTTGATTCATTGCCATGTAGTCTTCAGATTTTCTCCCAAACATGCACGACTTGTTGAGTGTCATTGTAGTAGGATGCTCTGATCTAACTCAGTGACTGTAGTGATCGCAATAGCACAATACGTCACAATGAAGCGGTTTGATCTTACAACTCGATACAAGCAGAGGTTTTCTACAGAAGCACACAGAGATCAAATGAACCGACAGAAAAAGACGCGTCTTGTGTACATATGGCCCATCAGCGGGCAGCATTTAGTGAACCAGCGAACCCTGGATGTGAGAAGTCGCTGGGCGACAGGATGAGCAATTTGGGGTTGGGCCCCAAGATCTGACGGCATTCCACATTGATATTTGCGGGAGAAAGTTCTCTTATATAGAGGCATCCAGTCGTGAACGTGAGAAAACGTTTTCATGCGAAACCCCTGCTCAAGGACTAAATCTTTTTTATAGATATATAATTACGCAGCCAAGTTTACTTTGAGGTAGCTACTTATAAACGTTTCCCTGTGCGTAATAATGATTTGCAGACAATTGACTATCTTCTTCATAGTCATAGATCAAAGACATGTCTTTGAATGATAAAGAGTGGGCTGCATAGTGGTTATTTTTTGTCACGTCTTTTCTTTATTCGATTTCACAAAACGGATAGACAATCTGCATTTGATTACATGTGCCGCTGTATGATAAGACTGTGGGAGTTCCCCGGCCACTGAATACCGTTCAGCAACGCTTGTGTTGGTCTTGAGATCTGTACAAATGTTTTTGACCCTGATGTTAAGACATGCGTTTCATACTGAGAATAGTGGAACAATGTTTCGAAACAAAGGAGATAACAGTTGCACTTCTTCAAACAAGCTTCGAAAAGGCGATACATAGGGCTGGCATACATTTTAGGGCCGTCGCATCAGTATTTCACATTTTTTTGGGGTGACACACTATAGATTACCTCCAGTCGTTTGGGGATTACACAATTGGGGTACTGCAATACAAATATGACAAGCTGTTACAGAATGTCTAAACCCCTTAAATAAAGCTCGTGTCTTAGCTTTGAGATTTACCTGACAATTATGTCTTGTCTGATCTTCTGTGACTAATTGTCCTCCACCAATTTCGCGTCGAGCCGAAAGAAACACTCATCGCGTGGAACAGGTGCAAACGCCACTATGCCATTAACATTTACGCTTTTCTTTCAAACGATCTGTGAGCTAAAAAGGGCAATAGACCCCGCTAGGTGTAATGCGTCACACTTTGGGTACAAATTGCGAAAGGAACTTTGATGTTCTCTGCCTTGGACTGCCATCTATGTTTGTATATACTGTTCTGTATGGTGCATTAAATTCAAGTGGCACCCTCCTCAGAGTCACACTGCAGAGAACAACTACACTATGGTTTGGCAAAAAATACAGACAATATAATGTGGCCAATTATGCATGCAGAGATAAGGTCGGTAAGGTCTGCAGCTTTCGCACCAACTTTAAGTTTCACCTTGCCTACAGCTGTTCCATTTTGCGTAGCACCATCTACTCCAAACAGCAGGGAATATGCTTTACGTGCACAGGCCAATGCCACCCCAGGACATGGAAGGATTCTGACTCATGACCCGATAATTCATGCTTTAGTACACCGGTTTTTGTCCTTTAGAAGATCGTTTGACACACACGCAGCATGAGCGTGAGGAATGTTCAACGACAAGAGATAATGTGCTGTGCGGACGAAATCCTACCAGTCTCATTAAAAACAAGGCACAGGTATCCCTCTTATAAATTAGTATGTCGAAATAATGGTTGAAAATAAGTCGGGTTGACCGGTTTCAATCATCACTTCTTCATAACACGCATACTCCGCAGACAGCCGAGCTTTACACAAGAAACTGGAGAGTGTACAGTCACGACGGCAGACTCTATAATGCTAATCCCTACACAGTGTTGATATTAATCAGAAAGGACATGTACTTATCATGCTTATAAATATTTTATTTTGTCTCATTGTTCTATATACAAGACGGGGTTATTCTTTTTTTCAAATCAGTCTAAAAGTAGAATGCCACAAGTCGTAGAATTCAACTTTTGTTTTTTCCTGTTATTGTTCATTTATAGAACTGTCTCCTGTTGCACTCTACAGTCTGTTGGCTTTGTAATTTCCTATTTTACATCCACCCATACATAAATTATTTTATTTTTTTGCTGATAATGAAGGAAGTTTTACACAAAGAAAACTCATATGCCCTGTAGCCAAGGCAATGCAGCCACTAAATTCCGAGAGTTTCACAATGTGTGACTGTGTTCTTGACCAAGGCATTGTTTTCATGCAAAGCTCCGCTCACATTAACATTTGTAAGCGAATTCAGTTTTGTTATCTGAGCGAGATGAAATTTGACATTTGTTGCCCTCCTCTGTTCTACCACGCTCTGGTCAGACATTAAAAGAAACAAGTCCTGGGGCGACGATTGTATTAAAGCTGACTGAAGACTGCCCCGTGCTGCAGTAGGTGGCGTGTGATGTAATTTCGAAGCAGATATAAATATCGTCAGTGAGCGAAAAGCGGCATGGCTGTGCTAGTATAGGCGATCAACAGTTCTTAACGTCTCCTTGGACTCAAAACAACTTGGGATCTCAGTCTAAATAAACTTCCTCGGAAGTCACAGCCCTCTACAACAGAAGGGTCCATGCAGCACCCACGGGAAATCAGCAGCTTCGTCCTGAAGTGAGCGTTTGCGTTACCCTTTCATTCTTGCCCTTTTTTGCCTTCGACCTAAGAATACAGCGGGCAGAGAAGACGGTATTTTTAGTTCATTTGCCTCCTTCTGACACGTGTGTCATTGCTGATCAGGATGACCGGTCAATCGGCCTTCTTACCAATATTGGTCTTGGGACTGGTGTGTAGTTTGGTGCGCTGTGCTCCCTTCTCTGGTAGACAGAACACCACACTAGAGCGACACTGGGAAACTCTCTTCTCTCGTTCATTGGCACGGATCCCCGGGGAAAAAAGAGAGATCAGCCGGGACAGTGACTATCTGATGGGCATCAAAAGACTGCGGCGCCTTTACTGCAATGTAGGCATTGGTTTTCATATTCAGGTCTTACCCGACGGGAAGATAAACGGAGTACACAACGAAAACCGATACAGTAAGTTACATTTATCATTACATGTCATACTCATGTCGGTAATTATTCGATTATATAATTTAGCCGGTGAATTAGTGGTGGAGTTGTCATTTTCTCACTTGAATTCCTGAAACAAATACTTGTTCTATAATATACATACGATTATGTGAACAAGTTAAAGAATTCGTGACTGTACGTTTAGATAAATGGTTTTACTTGCGCACATCTGTCTTGACACCTTAAATATTTGGAAAGCAAATCAGGGAACCTAAATATGTTTCTGTTCTTGGGCATCTATATTTAATTCTCAACCAGATAATTATACAACGTAGGAAGAGTTTTAGTGTAAGATAAAAGAAGCATGCGGCTATATTATTAAAGGGTGTAATATGTCTGTTGATGCATCGGATGGATTCTTCGAATATTTCACAAGTTAGCTGCAGCGCAGAGCTAATGTTTTGATGTGTAACCTCACTGGGCTTATATGTACGGCCTTGAATACAGTGCTTATCATTGGTTGCTGGAACAATTTGCGCAACTTCATTTTTAAAATTAAATGCTCCCTGCCAAATATTCCCTGACTTCAAAGGGAACCGGGAACCGCGTGCTACAGCAAGACTTCATAGGCATCACTCCTTTTGTACTCAGTAAATATATGTGGGGATGAGATCAATATCAAAACCCAGTCCTCAAGTCAAGGAGGGATAATAATCTTTTATTGGGGTTAACCCTGCGGGCTCAAGTGTTATTGAATAATAAATATCATTTTTATGCATCAATCACAACACATATTTTGTACAACAGTTGCTTCATACATAGCATATGTTTGACTTGTTTTAAATATATCGTGTAAAAGATACTGCAGGACCAATGGGAAGTTCAGGCCCAGTTCGAGATTTGAAGGCTGTTTTGTGTTCCCGAGCCTATTTTGGTTCATGGCATAACATTGTAGGGGATACATTACATGGGTTTACATCAAACAAGATTAGCAATCATAAAGCACTGCAGAAATTGGGCACAGCACAATAGTCACCGAATAGACCCTTGTCTGAAGGGAGTTAGCTTCTAAATCACTTTAACTGAGTGTAAGCTGAGGGAAAAGTCCGGGGGTATAATTGGATTGAACGGCATTAGGAACAGTAATGCTCTGGCCAAGAGCCGTCAAACCACAGCAGTGATCAAATTGAACTACGCAAAAGCTAGTCAACATTACTTACTATTTTACTTACACTAATTCGAATTAGCTGTGCGGACACCTAAGTTCCACAGCCGTCTTGCTATAATTTGCTTCAACGGTCGCTTAAACGTATCAGGACTGTGCGTGGTCTGTCTGGGAAAACACGCCTTTTCCAAGGCGGATAATGTCATTTCCTGAGGGGACGACAGACTACCGGCTTGAAAATAAACCATTACGGATATTTCAAGGACCATTGATCAATCTGGCTACACAATTGCAGTCCTCTTTGTTGTGTATTTCAGGTCTTCTGGAAATATCTCCGGTGGAAAGGGGGGTTGTGACACTGTTTGGCGTTCGGAGTGGCCTATTCGTGGCCATGAACAGCAAGGGGAAGCTGTACGGATCTGTAAGTATATGAAATGATTTACGGCCGATTTCCGCCGCTAGATGGTCTTATCAGTGGTCGATGACATATCGTCCTGCACTTGAGTTGCACCGACAGCCCTCCCCGCATCGCACTGAGGAGCGCAGTCGTGGCGTGCCTTACCATGTTTTCATTGTGGGCCGGATAAACTCAGGAACGGTAGCGCAGTAGATCATCCAGGCTGCGCATTCCATTCCTTGCATTGCCAGCCAACACATGTACCTACTGTCCTTTCCAGTGTAAAGTTGAACTGGCCAACAAGGACCACCCACATTTTTCCCAGTGGTCATAAACATGACACCCCCTCTCTTTTTTGGGTTTAATCAGGTACTTTTCTCTGATACTTCTCTCTATTACTCTGAGGGCATCCCTGTTTTATTAAACTACAGGTTAATTATAGTAGAAAGTCAGTCTATTCATGACAACCTGAAGACAATTCAAAATGTACACATAGCAAGTCACTTAACACCTGCAGTTAATCAAAATGTAGCAAACTCAAATGACAGCATTATGGATCAACTATTATTGACACATTTATTTTGGAATGCTGCAACATGTGTGTGTTGGTATTTGTGTGTAAACCATTTGGTGCTTATTTCCTCCCCCATAATCTGCAGTTCAATCTACATAATTACATATTTGGAGCAATTGAAAATTAATAATTAAAATAAAATTTTTGTTAATAATTCCCCATTAACAATCAAAAAGATTTGATCATTTTGATAGTATTGTTGTTTATTATTATCTTGTGCTGTCTTAGATACAGCATAGCAGGCAAACATGTTTGGATTTGGCAATTCAAAGACATTTAAAAACTAGCCACATTCAGTGACTGCTACTGTCATATATGTTATTTCAAGTAATACAATTAGCAGATGATTAACAAGTTGCATTCATATAATTGAAAATTTGTGTTTGTCTTTATCTTGCGGCTTTAGCACCATTTCAATGATGAGTGCAAGTTTAAAGAGAAGCTCCTGGCAAACAACTACAATGCCTACGAGTCAGCGGCCTACCCGGGGATGTACATAGGACTGAGCAAAACTGGCAGGACGAAAAAAGGAAACCGAGTCTCCCCAGCCATGACAGTGACACATTTCTTGCCGCGAATCTGAACGGATCTGGTGGGACTTTACCTCAATGCACAGAGGAGGAGAAGGGGACTCAAAACCATGCACTTTCAAACGGAGTTTTATGCAAGATTAGGTGTATCATATTCAAATGAATTATTTAAGGATGTACATATACATATATATATTTTGTGGGAGACCTTTATTTATAATGCTCAAGAATTTTGTATTTCTGGGTAAACGGCCTGCCATAGGTGGAGCAAAAGCGAGAAAACCACAAGTTTATTTAATTTTTTTCAGACATAAAGAGAGTGCTGCTATTAAGCGTTTGGACAAGTGAAATTCCTTTACTTTACAATGAGATTTTGCACTGTTTATGAATACTACTGTACAGTGGCTGCATTGAGGAATAAGTGTACTTTTTTCCGTGGAAAGAATTCTTAGTCTTAGTCCTGGGCTATGGCTGGTGGAGATGTGTCGATCCTGCTGGTTTGGGGGCTGAATACATAGGACAATGCCTGACCTCCTTTGTGTGGTGTTGGGTCTAATTGAAATGGTATCAGCTTTCCACTCATTACAGAAAGTGCAGTGTTGAAGTCCTACCCCTCAAATCTGTTTTTAGCTCTGCCGGGGGTGGGGGGGTTGGGGGTTTGAACTTTGAACTTTCCTGCAGTCAATCTCTGTCGTAAGGCCCCAGATAGAGAGAGGCATCTTCTTGACATTTATATAAGCTAAGAATTTAAAAGTTTAAAGGCAAGGCCTGCATATTGCAAATGGGTCACTGTGCCCTTGGCTCTTTTTATAAATACATATTTTACAATGGAACTTTAAAAGTCTATCTGCTTTGAAGTGTGGGGGATAAACAGAGCTGTTGGGTGGTTGACTGAAATAACCATGTATGCACCAAGCATCAGTATTGTTGTAGGTAGGCAATTTAGGAAAAGGAGAAGAAAAAAAAATAGAATGGCGTATGTTGCTCTGGACGATATTTTATGAGTGCTCTATTTAACTTTGTGCAGTATTTTGGAGGAGGAACATATCGCTGCTTTGTCATTTTCCATTCCCTGACTTTTAGTTGGCCCTTTTTTTCTCTACCTCATATCACTAGTAACCAACGGCCTCCTTTTCAAAATCTGCTTCAGAATATGTTGATGTTGGCTTGACCTCGACCAGGTTTTTTAGTTTCATTCTAACTGCGGATCTTGATACGGTGCTTTTCCAAAAGCAGTAGTCCAGGCAGCCATTACGTCCTAGTTCAGCCTCTTCACGTTCGAGCTATCTTTACCCTCTGATTTACTTTTAGTAAGGATAATCATGGCAGAAATATTTGCAGGCAGCTGTTAGACTGAGCTATATGGTCGTCCAGTAACCCTATATTTTTCTTTACATGTTTAGTAAATATATCTCTTGGTAACCGGTTGAACAGAGGGAAGCTGCTTTGAGTACTTAACTTGAAGAATATGTTGGGAATCAAAGTTTACTTTCAATCACCTTGTTTCCAGGAAAACTAAAGGAGGGAAATTGCTTTTAAGGAAATGGGCATGCTTCTTTCATTCCTCTCTTGAGGAAGATTCACTCTCAGATTTAACATTCCTTACTGTCACCGTTTTATGCTGTGCACATGGCTTCAGAAATACCTTACTGGTTAAAAAAAGACACACAGACAGCCACTATTCAATCTAACCACAATGCACCGTATCCTCAACTTTGGAGTTACAATTTTAAGGATTTTTATGTGTATTCTGGCACTTGTATAGCTTTTTTTTGCTGTTTACCTCATAGACAGTTGAGTTTATGTTGATAAAGAAGAATTAAAACTCAAAATTTGAACAAAATTACTTTGTCAAAATTATGCACAAACTTGCAATGCAGTTAGACTGTACAGTGGCCCAAGTCTGGCAGCCTGCACATGCTACCACTCCACTCCTACCTTATCAGTGTATGGAATTAGAAAGTGACTTGTACCGACTGTGCGGTGCTTCTGTTCTCCCTAACTATTAACTGTATTGTACCTTTTCATTGTACTGTTACGGTTTCTGTATTACAAGTTCATGTCTCTCATCCACTTGAATGCATAAACTCAGAGGCAAAACTCTGTTATGGATTACATCCATTCAAATCAAAATAATGACACTCTGAGCTTATTTTTTCCGAAGCTTGTGCCAAACGTCTTCAACAGATTTGTTCTGCGCTGCTGTGGACATTGTTTACATAGGCAATATAGTTAAAATTGTCCCTGGAAGCAAATATCACATTGTATCCCCCAAGTGGGTCAGTTAATAATCACTGATTTGTTGGTTAAACAAATGAACGAATGCTATGACGACAATTCACAACTTTAAAAAGGCAATAATAACTCCTAGTTAGATGCCAATGATTTAACAATGCAATACATTTTCAGAATATAGTAATACAATCAGGAGTACACTGATATAGGTTTCTATGGTCAGCAGTCCCACTGTCTGATGTTTCTGCATTCAAGTGAAGGATTCTAAGCAATACGCAATAGTAAAGAGACTGAATTCTGTGGTCACATGTTATGTATTTAATTGACATTTACCAGAATTTGTCTGTAGTTTTATACAGGTCCTGTTAAATATTGTGGTGTATGTGCTGTGCACATTATTAAAACATAACTTAAATGAAGTAAATAAACTATGGTCTGCAAAATAAACGCTTGTTTGTCAAATGCTTCATTCATGTAATAGGATCTGACTTGGCTGACCAAGATACAGTGATTTGTTTCCTTAGATTAGGACAAACACAGTTAACTGGAAATTACATGGTAGCAAGAAGTACAACAGTAGTTGATTATACAAGCTTTTCCTCTCACTTTAAAACCAAAATGTAACCAAATGAAGCCAAAAGAATTCAATAAAGAGCGGCCTCATACAGCTCACAAATCTTACATTTTCCCCACAAACTAACAGTTGGCATTTCTTAAAGAGATTTGACTGCAAGTCCAAGTTCTTTAATAGTTGAAGTTAATAAAACAGTTTACACACTGTTGTCCAATATACAAGCAAACAGCAAAAGGTTTTTGGAATTTAAAATAATTTCAAGCCCATTGGTACACATGGTGTATTCACCCAGAGGCCATAATGTCCAAAGAGAATGCCACCCGTCAAAGGGAAATTTAGCATGGCTCCTCTTTTTCCCTGAATGATGACTAATAAGGATAGAGTGCAGACTTTAAACTGTATGACACTTAACTCTGTCACAAATAACAGGGCTTCCCAACACTGCACAAAATGTGTAATTTTTTTTGCACCATTAATTGAAAGCAGGAATAATGGAATAGCGATATATCAGATGACTTGTCAGCAGTTTCATACATACCTGTCTGTAAATATTACATTTGAACTGACATCAAGACTGATTCCAGGATACTCAAAGGGTGTCTTACACAGAGAATAATTTTGAGCGAGAGTGTTGACATAGGGTAGACATGCCACAGATTTGTGTGGCAAGTGTCTAAAAAGAAGCATTAACTACGTATTTCATTGATGCATCCAACAAAAAGGTGGAGTTCCCTAGGGTTCATTTTCCAAATACTTTTTGGCTCTTTGAAGAAAACCAAAATGAGACAAGTATCATGTAAATGCCAACTGTACGCTAACCAGTGATCATGTTCCAAGAGTAACCCTCAAAGGCCTTCAGTTTATGGAAAGCCCATATCTCTTAATTATGATTTGAATTATCCATATAAATTATTACCATATAAAACAACAGCGATACAATGATAAAGCTAGTTCAATCCCCTCTGTAAATCCTTCACTAAATTGGCAATGCAGATAGGCAAACACTGTTAAACAGCATTGTGAGAGCAGGCTGAGAGAGCGCCAACAGAAGACAGGTCGCAGCTATGTAGCAGTGGGTGAGCTAACGGGAGGAGGAGACCAGTCTATTTCAGAAGACAGTTTTAGTGGTGCCACGCCACCGTCCCTAACCTTGGTCAGCCCCCTCATTCCTGTCCAGGCGGAAGTTCTGCTTGACTGGATTGGCTGAATAAAGATGGAGCTGACACCGTTTTAACCATTTGTCTGCTCATCCCAATACAAAGAGGAGAACAAGATTCAAGCCATTTCAAAAGTCATCAATCACATTAAAACACTCCAGATGCCTTTGGTATTACAACACCGATATGCTGAATAGAGCTTCCCACTGATTTACCATTAAATTACTGTTTCTCATTGGCTTTCCTAAGTTCTTATATCATTTAACAATATAAAGCTGTTTTAGGGTGTTTCTTACAAGTTTAGCCAATCCACTGACTCAGAGAATGTCATCCTCTGAAGCTTCAATTAACCACAGCCCTCAAACTGCCCCAAAATGGAGACTTTGCAGTACCCATTGTCCAGCACCAAAATAAACATTTATACATGTTTCATGTTCTGACCTTCCATTAAACGGTTTGACCCTAAAAGCCTGTATATTCCAAACAGGCCCTTCAAGTTCCGAAACACACAAAGGCCTCAAACAGCTCCAGACAGCTCAGGAAATTGACAACAATGCGTTTGCTAACAGAAAGTGGATTGGGTGGTAATTGACTGGCGCTCAATGGTGACCTAAGTAAACATGCCGCCTGCCAGGGGAAGATGCTAGATTTCTCGCATGACTTGTCCCCCATCCTCGACTGCGTTGAAACCAACGTGTCAGGCCACGGGGGATGGGGATTGGGGTGGGATAGGGGGTTTGGCTCTCTGCCAAAGAATCTTGCTCGTGTCGACAGACACACCAGCGAAAGAGTGTGAATACAGCAGCATTTTTCAGCTGCGTGGGGCTCCTCAGGTGTAAAAGGGGAGGAGAACCCTATGACTCCCAACCCTAATTTATCTGCCATTGATCATGTCGCCATGACAATGACTTTTTGTGTGATGCCTCTTACAGGTGGCAAATAGTTGGTGTGAGGTAGTTCTGTGAAAAACAATAGATCATTCAGACAATTGTTGTTTATTGCAAAATAGTACAAATGGAAATCTTTTGAGATGCAACTAGTTTCGCCAGTCTTCACAATGAAAACACCACTGGAACTTCAGTAAATGGCCACATAAATGCAGCAAAAACACTTACTGATTGATTGAAAACTAAAAATGTAAAACCCATTATTCTGAAAGGAAACAATGAATAAATGAATACATGAAAATGGGATTACTCTGAATAAGCTGGCATGAAACCCATCATGTTCCTTTCTGATCCTACACTAATCCAGCAGGGGGCAGTATTTCTGGCCTTGTGCTGGGGGCTCTGCATTCCGTAGGTGTTTCACTCACTAAGATACAGCTTGTGGGCTTTTCCTCTTTAATCTGCAGGCAAACAAACCCAGCGCCTGGGTTTTTACCAGTAGTAGGTCGAGATCAACACTTGGTGTGTCTGTGTATGTGTATGTGTGTGGGTGGTGGGGTTCACGGTAGGACGGAGGCTTATGCGCAGACTGATTGGCTTGAACAAACAACACAGAGAGGTATGATGGGACATGGGGAATTACACACACATCTACCACACCCCCCTCACCCCACACACCTGAGAGCTGGGCCCAGCAGGTGGCTTTAAAGGAGGGCCACAAACACAGCAACGAGGTCGGCGCATTGCAAATACAGTTCAGCTCTCCAGCTCCACTTTACCACAAGGAGGGGATGGCTTTAAATGTGTACCAAATATATCTATTGTGTCAGTTCTGGCTGTGAATTTTATGGCTTTGTTTTTGTTGAGAATCCTCACAGATGATTCAATGGTATTGTAAGAGTCTTGCTTGCCATGCGTGTGTATTCCCCACAGTTGGAAAGATGACATTCAATAACAGACCATAAAAGGCCCGTTCACACTGCACAATGGACAGGACAGGACATATAACCAACCTACATACATTTACATTTTCTATTAAAAAACCTTTCAAAAAGGGCACCACAAAATGATGAAATGGCCAAATAAAAGGCTAAAATGAACAAAGAACCCCCTTAAAATACATTCTGTGGGTAAGTATGAAGAGGGGAAAAAACACATTTCAGTTCTTCTCTTAGCTCGAGTGAATTTTTTGCTTCATCGACTTTCAGTTGTTCAGCCCTCTTGGTGTTTGAATATACGCAGCACTGCGAGGGAGTCGTTTTGCATGCTGGGCTTCGTTCTGGGGCTAGGCCCTCTCCTGCACAGGGATCGTGTGACACAGATGGACACCGCACGCCCTTGTTTGTTTTAGTTTTACTGCCACAAACAGACAATTGTGTTTGTGTGTGTGTCCAGGTGCTGTGAAGCATGCCTTTTCTGTTCCGTCCAGCAGAGGTGGGAGACTGCACTCTCCTGTCTCTGGCTTGTTTGATTGTCTCAGATGGATTCCAGACAAAGGCGATTTCATATTAGATTTCTACCTGTCCATGGCATGCTGGGATGCATCCATTCCTGAAGGATCCCTCATTTACATCACTTAAAATTACATTTCTTTCCTGTCATCCCCAGTGTGCTGCAGTTCAACAGCAGCCAGATAGACACAAAGTGCTGACAAACTCGCCGACAGCTCCTCTCAGGTACCGGAGTGGTGATTTTAAGACGCTCACTTTGGAGTAAAGGCCTGTGGCCTTCGTCATTTGTCACGGCTCCTGGTTTCCGTAAGGCAGTGATCCAGAGCAAGAATGAGTCAATCACAGTGGTGGCGTTAAATAGACTTGCAACAAAAACACAGTCGTGACCAGAGGCAAATGAGTCCAGCGCAGAGGAATTCAAATTTTCCCAGCTGGTTGGACCACAGGCAAAAGACCTGTTACACCACAGGCTAGACCAGCATGGCTATACACCTGCTAAGTGTATGACTCAAACCCTACACAGCAGACAAACCTATAATGTATAGGTAAATCCAGGTTAAAAAAAAAAAGACTTATACCTCTTGTCTGTGGACCCAGACACTGTCAAGATTTTTTCTCTTTTCCGGGAACTACACCACGCGTACACACATGCATGGAATGTCTATGTGAACACTGAAATTTCAGATACTGAAGCTTTAGCTGGATAGCCTTTGCTTGGCTGCTGTACTGTTTTGACTGCCCCCAAGTCTTTATCAAATCACTTCCTATCACATTACATTAAAAAATGGAACAGATGGAAACATCTCTCCAAGGCCACAAGGATTCAGAGTGTACACGCCTCTGCTGACGATTTACGATTTAACAGAGGTAATCTGTACAGATGAGACAAATCTGACCCGTCAGTATGGCTAGGATTCACAGGCAGCTCACCTTTTCCATCCAGGTTAACTCAATTGCTTGCAGATAACTTTATCTAGGGGGAATTAGATTGCATCCACTTAATATCCTCAACCTTCATGGCATGGTTTCTTACCATTCGCTTTTCCATGTTAGCGGAAGATTTTGGTCAATCTAATGACCTTGTCTAAAGTTCCACCAATGAAAATATTAACTGTGCCCTTGGGGTACTGCTGATTGGCTCATCCTGCTTAAGTACTGCTCCAGTGTGTGAATGGGCCCTGTGATTTAGCATCAAATCTGGATAATGCCATTGGTCAGCAGTCCCACCAAGAAATGCATAACAGGTCATAGCCTTGCATGGGGAGGGAGGGATTTAGCCTATTAGTTTATGTGTGCATGTGTGTTTTCTAGCAAGATCATGATTGTGCGTATGTGAATACATTTCTGTGTACATGCACACGTGGATGTGTGTATGTACATACATCTGTGCATATATGTACATATGCATGCATGTTTTTGTCCATGTTTGAGCATATATGTCTATACAAGTGTTTTGTGAGTGTATATATGAGCACATTATTATGTATGTATGTCTGCATATTTATAGTTACTTACAGGTGTGCACACATGTCTGTGTACATACGTGCATGTGCATGTACATGTGTGTGCATTCATGTGTGCATTTGCATGTGACTCCACAGTCTGTGCCTGTATGTATGTGCGTGCGTACTCTGCAGCAGGGGGGGTGGCATGTTTTGTCCGGGTCCTCAGTCAGGAGCAGAAGCAGGTCCAAGCTCGTTCCTCAGGGGCCAGACCACGCAGAGTGAGGTGTGTATTTAGCCGGGGTGTTTTTGCCCCCTGCTCCTTTGTAGAGCCAGCTGTGAGGTGTCTGTTTGGGACGGGAGAATGGGCCTCCAGATGTTTGGCCATAAAGACGGGGCACTTCAAAAGGGCCGGCACGCCACCCCCGCCCACCTCCAGCGGGACGGCACTCTGTGCCGATTTCAAAAGGGGAAACGACGTGGGCTCTGGCCCTGTAATCAGGGTGCCGGAGGCCGGCGTTTAAAGTATGAGCAGGGCCCATGGAGGAACGCAGGAGGCTCCAGTCACTTTCTACCGGTTCCTTGAGAGCTGGCCAGTACCCTCATTTTTATCTCTCCCAGGCAACTTGAACTTGACTCCCAGATGCCTTGGCCTAATACCCACTGTGGGATGCCTAATTGTCACTGTAGGCCTCCATAAAAATCAGTGTCTAAACTGAACCCACACGCAACAATACATTCCCATACCCCACAAGCAAGCCAATTGTAGTCGAGAGAATGGAATGTTTTGAACAAAACCGAATGAGATACAGGCACACATTATCCACTTAACCATTTGCAGTCATGTTTGTAAGTAAACTGATATGTGCAGTAAATGACTTCAGATCAATGCCAATACTGTCAAAACCACAAATGGTTTTGTTACATATAGTAATAATCACAATAATCATTACTTTGGGGGACAAATCTAGTTTTGAGAGTTAAACAATCCCATTACCAGTACAGCAATAGTGCCAGGACCCCCCATGTCATGGTAGTGACACCCATGCTCTCCAAAGCTAAGGAAACAGAGCTGGCAGGTTCACAGTACGAAAGTAACGCTAGTGAGAGGAGCTGATGGGAACAAGTGCTGGGTCACACCTTCGGCGTTAACATCTGAGAGTCTGTGATTAGTGCATCAGCAGGGCGGGAAAATGAGACTTCTGTTCTGGAAAGGTCAGCCTCTTTCTCGGCACATTCCTCCAACATGTTTTCAGATTTGCCAGTCAGAGCAATCAAAAGTTCCCATTATTCTCGGCTGGCGCTCGCACACAGCGGAGGGGTTGGCGCAGGTCATGATTGGAAGACATGGGCTTGAATATTACAGCTAAAACAACTTCCCAGCTCAGTGACGGAAAATGCAATTCACAGAAAAAGACAGCCTCAGAGCACTGGATGGGGGAGGAGGAAATATTTATTATCGTTGTGGGGGGGAGATATGCACATATTTTAAATTCAATTTTCATCCCCAATTTTGTATACAACAAATTCACAAAGCCCAGTAGTAGGTCAGTTCCATTACTGGAAAGTCCTCTTGAATTTGGAGGGGAGGTGTGCAGGGACAAATCTGCCAAACCCAGCCCCCGCCCCCCCAGCCACCGTGCCCTCCTTAGACAAAACTATGGCCAATTATGCATTGTCCTGCGAGGCTGCAATGCCACGGACAGGAACTCATACCACACTTGATTATCTCACATTCTGTCACATTCTTACAACTCTGCTTTCACAGAGCTTTATACATGCAAGCCTGTGCCATTACACCTTCCACTACACCAAAACACACAAGCCGCTGAGGCACCCTCCTACCTGGACTCCAATATATAACTACCATTTCAACAAGTGCAAAGTCTCCAACATCAAAGGTTTGGCATGGCTGGCAGGCACACACCTCTTCAGTGCTGGCAGTGCTGTAATTATGACTCTCCTCTGCTGTCAAAGCTCAGCCCTGAGACTCCGGCACAGCCCACACCCACACACCCCACAGACACCCTGCTGCTGCAGACCACAAAGGCATGCCCAGGTATAAGATGTTTGCAGACTCCTTTAAGATAGGGAACACAGCTACAGAGATAACTTCACCTTTCATTTATCAAAGAGGGTCACAGCTGCGCCCAGCCTATGAGAGGGTGAGGTGCATCATATCTGATCTGTAGGCTAACAGTTATCTCCTCTCTTTAAGCAACTGCCTAATCACATGACACACTCAGGTATGAGATCCCCTGTCCCTGTGATTTCAGCTGTATACAACTAAGGAGTTATGACTGCTCAAAGCTGAGTTCAGCTGATGAAGAGCCGTGACTTTTTCTCGCATGAAGCTATATTCATGATGATTTTAACCCTACATTCACACTGCAGGCTCCACAAGCCAAATGGTGCTGCTCAAGTCACCCTGTCTGTGTTGCTTGTGGTTGTACTCTGAATTTTTTTAAAGTGATTATACTGTTATCCTGCACTGTCCAAATGTAGTGCTAGCACCAAACCTAATATTGCTTTTTTCTACCATGAACATTGATCACTTCAACTTTCTCTAACCACTGCACATGTTTAACACATGTTGAACTCTAAATGAAAATACTGGCTACTATATTTTTCGAGGGTGTAACAGTCCACATATCATAAACTAGCCTGTTATCCAGTCAAACTATTCTAGCTCATAACTATCCACATATGAGTTTGTTAGCTACGAATGACATGAGACATTAAAATGACATTTTAAAATCAGAATTGCTACTGAACCACTACATGAACTAGGTTTTGTTAAGGTTTAGAATTTTGGTGGAACCAACATGTTTGCGTGTCAAGAATCAAGGGGAGCACCAGAAAAACATTCCTCTCCTGCAGCTGGTTGAATGCATGTAACGTGAACTTCAACCATCATTGAAAATCAATGACTTCCTGTTGCTTTGTACTTTGTGAATCTTTCACAGTTACTGACTACACATAGAAGATTAGAAAGAGCTCAAAAGAGGGCGTATAGATTAAAATTTCCACATTTAAAATTGGGGTGGGATATGCAAATTATGTCTCCATATGGCCCTTTCTGTCTCATGATTGGCTATTTTGATAGTGTGATATAATGTGAAACTGAATTAAAATCATTCTATATGGTGGAAGTTTTGACAGTAACATACGGTCCTGAGGTCAAACTGGTAAAAAGAAATCACATTTTCTCAAAATAAATCGTCCCTACTCATGCTGTGGACACAAGTGGAGATTCACCCCATCTCCCTCACAGGAGGGAGTGGCTTCCAGCCGTCTCTGCACACACGAATGTGAACGTAGCATTAGCCTTGTCACACCACGGTGAAGACTGCCGAGTCACCTTGCGTTTGTGTGCTTTTCTAAACTACTTGTGTACTTACATTGCTGTGGGGGATTTGTCAGGCCAAGCAGAAACTTCTGTCAGAGAACTGGACAACCAACAGGAGCTTAACCCTGTTTGTGCTCAAACAAACCATTATAGAGAATGCACGAGTCGTGCTAAATGGATTAAGTTAGCAGGAGAGGACATGTGCTAACAGAGTAAAAACATG
Organism: Albula goreensis; assembly: GCA_022829145.1. Classification (NCBI taxonomy): domain Eukaryota; kingdom Metazoa; phylum Chordata; class Actinopteri; order Albuliformes; family Albulidae; genus Albula; species Albula goreensis. The sequence goes on from CM040755.1 coordinate 9,808,831, forward strand.
CTTCGACAGCTTAAAAGTCATTGATGCATGCCAATATGTGACAAAAAAACAACTAAATGCACAGATTATATGGGAAATGACAATAAGCCGGTACTCTTTATGTTAAATTCTTAATAACATGGCTACTGAGATGAACATCCTCTTATGTTGTACATCTGCCATTACTCTAGTTTATATACCTATATACCTTAATGACAGTATGAGTAAACAGTAATAAGAAAAAAAAAACACAGCTTTTTAGTCCATACAGGACATGATATACGGGATAAGATGGTGTAAGAAAAAAAAAGTAGAATGATGCAAATGTCACTTGAGAGCATAGTTAAGTCTGCACTGAGTCAGAAGAGATATAACAGCAGGTGAGCTTTAGTTTTGCTCTGGTCCAAGCAGCTGTAGTTGGGGAATGGCTGTGTGGCTGTGCCTACTCGTGAGTGGGATGGTGCCTGTGGATCAGTTACTTCTTTTTCCAGGACATCAGCTGTCTCTCCAGGGTGATGGAGCTGCAGAGACGGCTTCTAACGTGCACAAAAACAGACACCTGGGGCAGGAACTGGGGACAGTGGAGCAGAGCTGACAAATCTGTAGCCTCACGCTTTATTTTGTGAGCTCTGGGAAGACCTAATGTGTGCACTTAAATAAGGGAAGCATGGATGCCACTAGAGGGCAATGTTATTGAAAACAAACAAGGAGGGGTGGCTCGAAAAATTCCCAAGTATCATTTGTAGTTCCGACCAGGTTCACCTGTCGTGGTTTTCTAGATTTACAGGACTCAAGCAGATTCACTCTCTTGTCCCCACATGTTGGTGTTTGGATTTTGCTGAATGAATGGCAATTATGTAAAATACAGCCCATGTCCTGAGTACTACCTGCAGGTCCTCTAAGAAGCTCTGAACGTCTATACCAGAAACACCTGTTGGTATTTCACAGAAAGACCACAACATCCAATAAGCATTTTAGAACTCTAATAACTTTAATCTCATACCACCATATATGTTTGTTTTACTGCAAGCACTGATAACCTCTTTGGTAAAAACCAGTCAAATAAATTGAAAAATAATCATGAGTTGAGCGATGTGAGTCACCATGCTCCAGCTTTATGCCACACTCTGCAGTGGTTATGTAACAAGATGGAAACCAACAGCGATGACGCCGCAGTCAGGTATTACAGTGCTGCACTCTGATGAGTGAAGCATGCCTTCTCAGTGGTCTGCTCTGGATGCTGAAATCACATGTGCTTACGCACAAACATAAACACAGGCCACAACAAAACCTCGCACCCTGAGTCACATATGCCGCCAGACCACCCCACGCACAACCAAGTCCTAAATCAGACAACTGTATGCTAATTACATGACATCTCAAATAAACAGACCACTGCACAGTTTTCTGGAATGCTACGAGTTCAAATCAATTCTCATAAGTGGTCCCTTTATGTAAGAGACTTGACAGGAGTTATGACACCAGTAATGGGTGAAGATGTAATATGTAAAGAGTGAGTCATTGATCTGACCTGGTGATCTGATTTGTCTCTCGTTGTAAAGAACAAAACATTCTGATTGGCTGAAACAAGTCAGTGATTGACAGGTAACTGTAGCTCCATGGATGTTTTATGTAATGATACTTCACTCTACATCGCAACTTTATCTCTCCACAAACACTCATCAAGTAAAGGTGCATTTAGTTATATGCTATTGCTTCTTACAAAGCTGAAACAGTGATCTTAAACTGTTTTTTGGCAATTTCACAAGTTAGAGTCCCACCCACAGTGAGCTACTCTCACAATGTCACAGAAACGTGACCTTTAAAACGGTCTCATAAAAGCATGTAATTTACCTGTGTTTAGTATGTTTAATGTAGCCCATCGAAGGGCAACTTGAATGTTGATAAGATAGCATTTTCTTCTAGGTTAAATCCATTCACAACAACAGGGAGATGAGATAATGTTCAAGGTAACTCTACAGGCCATGGCAAGGCAAGCCCCAAGATTACCCTGATGCGGGTCAAGGAATGTTCTTTAATAGGGTTTCTAACTGCAGGAGAACATAGCGACTGCCCCTATGGGTAGCCATGCTGGCTCCTAGGATGCTTGCCTCTGCTTAAGTACTCACTTGAAAGGCTTGAAACTGGCACTTTCTGCTTCCCATTACCACCTTGGTGACGGTGGCCCTTTTCATCACCCGCTATTCTTCCATGAGGGATCACAGGGTGTCCTTAAACAAAGAGAGATGAATATCATAAATGGCAAGTGTACATGTGTTCTTGATATATGTATAATGCACAATTCTTTTGCTTAACTCTTCTCCTCCCTAAATGTTTTATTTACCATGGTCCATAAACCATGGTCTGAAATTAGCACTGAAAAAATTCTTGTCAGCTGCTTATACTAGATTTAAATGAATGCATTTATAAACCAGGTGAAGTCATTGAGGTTCGACATATCTGTTTGTATTATATATTTACCCTCTCTGATCACATATTGGAAAATGTGCCAGAAACTGTTATCTGACAAAGACAAGACACACAGAGCATGCTTGTTCTAAATACTGTTGTAAGTCTTTTAAAAACAATTTCTTGTCTGTGCTTCATTTCCCAATTTCAAACTAGCTATAAACATGGATGTGGCTGTATAGTGAACATGACACACAGCACACATAAGAAGCCAGGGCATCGGCAGACCAGAGGCCTTGCGCCCTGTGGTTCACATTTCTAAGTCACACTACAGACACTCATGGTGGGAACAGTCATGCTCCCACAAAGTGCGAGTAACGTGAGTAACAGCATCTCAATGATATAACTGTCAGTACGCCAGCTTCCTAGCTGTGTTTGTGAGACAATCCATGTGCTTTTGTTTTCAGATTCCTCCTGTTTCTGCCCTGCCCTGCCCTCCTGCTCCTAATTACCTGAGCAGCCTCACCTGCTCACCTGTTCCTTGTTGTCTTGGTACCTGTGCATTTATACCCTTCCAGTTCCTGTGCTGTTTGCCAGTTTGTTTCAGTATCTCTCTGTTTCGTAACTGCCTGTTGTCCCGTTTGTTCCTGAGCCTGTTTGTTACCGATTCCTCCCTGGTTTTTTCGACTTTGCTTTTTTTTTTTTTTTTTTTTTTACCGATTTAGATTGCTTCTTTGTTGATACCTGGTTTTTGACCCTACCTGTCTACTGACTTTGATTCCTGTTTGCTGGACTTGTCTTGTTAATAAACCCAATTGATTCTGTCAACTCTGGTCTGCGCTTGAGTCTTTGCCTGTTTCGTGACAATAATCCACCTCACTCATTCCATTTACAATGGTGATAAAGCCACATCTGCTGGAATCCATCATATAGCTTTGATTTTTGTAAAAATCTTTTAATTCTGCCTTCACAAACAATAAATTAACATTGTCAATATACTGACATGGGTGTGCATCTTTTCCCCTGCAATTTAATGGAAAATATTGAAAACCTTGATCAATCAAGAGTTGAGCATTTCAGCAAGGTGTAGTATAACTCACTAATTCCTCACCCATATGGATATGGAAAATGATTTAACTAAACAAGGACATTTTGAATTTACGGGTTGTTTGATTTGAGTGCTTCTTGCATAACAATGGTTCCCAATACTTGTCCCTTGCTGGATTCCTATTAATGGATTTGTATGGTCAAACACAACTAAACCCGATAGATGACCTGTTCAAATCAGTACAGTACAGAGTTGTGCATCAGTACAACACCAGATAATGGAATGAGACAGCTATAATGGATAAGTTCTTTTGGTATTTGCAATGAGACAAACTCACATGCTTATGTGAAATCAGGATGACCACATAGGTCAACATTATACCCGCCATTAAAGAAGTTCACTTCCACAGCAAATTTTTAGGACAACTCAGCAACACAAAGTCAAGCATTCATGATATAGTGACATCATGTTGGCTACCAACCTAACTCTGACTCAGACAATGTAAAAGGTTCAATTCACCATTGCATTGCTCAACAAGCTGCAATTCCCAAAATGTCATTGAATGAACACACATTTCTAGGTAATTTATTAATTATTTCTACTGATTATGAATGAAGCGTTTTGACTTTTAAGAAAAACCCATTGTCTATCATTCTAGTATTTTTTTTTCAAGAGATGTCCCAAAACACAAATTAACAGATGTCAACATCTCGTTGATTTCAGATTGTTAACATTACATTGACTAAATCTCCTCCAAGAATTTGCATTGTAGCATTTGATGTCATTCCTTTCTCCTCTAAGTCTATTGTCAAAAGGTCACACTCCTCATTACAAGATAAATAAGGTCTCATAATTTGTACTGAATAGAAACTGTTAAAAGGTCAATTAAAGTTCTGAATAAAAGTATTTTCCACCGGCTGGTAAATAAACATTTGAAATGTCGCTGGTGGAAAATGTTTTGTCGTAGTTCATGGCCTTAAAAATGTCCATTTAAGCCTACCCCTGTGTTCACAATGCCATGACATCAAGAGAGCTCCAGATTTCCCACCGCTGAACTTTGGCTGTTTTGTTTGTGAAGACTGTGGTATTTGGAAAACAGCTGGCCAGCTGGAAATTTTGTGGGCGCATTGTCTTCTGAGGAGAGTTGATTTTTAAACACCGTTCTATTCACAATTCCATACACACAAAGTACTGCGCAATATCGACTCTAATTTAACAAATATGTGCAAACTAACTTCCTCTCCCAGGCACCCATTGGTGAGAGACCACACTTCTGTTCTGCCTGTATGATGCTTCACAACATTAAATCGCCAATGATGCCCTCTACAGGACACAAGTATATCAAACAATAAAGTTGATGTGATTAATACAGGTCCCTGTACAGCAGCTCTACCAAAACAAGTACTGTATTGCAACATACATTCATAGGCTTCTCTCATGAAACATTAAATATTATATGGACAACTCTTCCTCTAGAATCAGTACTCAATGTGACTTCCACCAAGTGCATTTTTACAGCAACACGCCACCTGACAGTCACAGTAAATAAATTACCAGGAACAGGAGACTGGATCTCAGCTTTTTCTTAGTGGACCCCATGTACATTTCAACCAAGTGCTTTAACAATTAGACAATAAAGGAACTTTCTTAAGGAATAAGGTACCATTCAAAACAATGACAGATTAAAAGCATCAACTTATCTGACTGACTTAAATCCTCAAACCTGAGTGTAGAGGCAATAGACTCTGAATGGAATGCACTTTCACTTCTTACATATACTAGCCTAACAGTGGTTGGAATCAAAAAAAAAAAGCATACAAAGGGTGACTGACAGACCAAGGGCATTACTAACAATACATGTAGAACCTGCGCGTGCTCAGCTCCGTAGATGATAACTGAGTAATTAAGACTCGAGGACCTAATTAAACAATAACAAATGCAGAAAGGACGGTATGGCAAAATACGCTTTCAGTGCGGGTTCAATAGATGAATAACTATTTTTATTCAGTAACTGTGACATAAACAGTTTAAGTCCAGCATGTTTGTTGGGCGACCGTTGCTGCTTTAGCTGTTTCCTCACTAATGCCGCTTGTTTTTGGCACCGCGACAACCATCCCTACATAGCTTCATACTCACCAGTTTTCCTCCTCGCAGGTTTTGTGTCAACAGGATAGATTTAAGTTTCACTGAAAGGACGCACAGGCATTATTTGTTTTTCCAGTACACCTTCACCTGTAATGTGTTTTCGTTATTAAGGGCGACTAGACGGATCGTTTTGTTTCGGTAAATATCATCCACAGGTGCACACAAATGCAATGGCGCGCGCGTTTGTTCGTGACGTCACGATCACTCTTCAATATCGACTATACTGTGATGCTCCCATATCACAAATTAAAGTTATCCGGTTACACGAGAATGTAGACAGTGGATTGTCCTGAGAAAAGTACAAAACAATGACGTGACAAATGAACGGACGATAAACATTCAAAGGGTTTTAAAGTTTGTGCCATGGGGCACATTCGAACAGTTTACACAAATGTCTCAAAGTCTACATAATTACTCAATTCTCGTCGTCGAAACCGCCAGAACGTAATGTTGCTCGGGGAATGTTAGTATTGGGTTCTCACAAATGACCTGTAGAGGGGTTTATCGATTTAACTGATAACGAGTAAGTTTAAAAGGACGAGGAGATGTGTTGCTTTCAGCGCAGCGAAATCCTCTCTAGGTTCGACGGCATAGTAGGATGCGTGAATTATTGAAAAGAAATGCAGTAGACTGAAGGTCTTGATCAAGACACACCAAGTCTTTTGGGATGTTGCGAAATATTTTAACTGCAATTTGCCAGATCAAATTTTTCCTTGCCGCTGGTGTGTTATGTTTCCCTTTGTCAGACTCGGGACCACACGTTGCCTATAGCTGGGACAATCCTGTTCGTCTCAGACACTTGTACGCTGTGAAGCTTGGCCTTCATTTGCAAATCAACGGAAATGGCAAAGTGGATGGATCTGCTTTCCAGAGTCCTAACAGTGAGTACAAAATACAAACATAAGATGTTGCTTTTACAGCACCATAGGGGAACAACAATGTAAATCCACGTCGGTTTGTCGGAGAGAGAGTCGATTAAAAAAATCGACTACAAAATGAAAATAAAAACATTCTAAAAGAATTAGGTGCCATATAGCGCAACAAGAAATTGAAAGCCTTAATTGATCTGCCTGATTTTCCTGAAACTTATATAAATGGCCCAGTTATTGTTGATGCAATACATTGCTTGTGATAAAAGAAAGAATATATATTCCAATTGCACCAGGTTTGATGGAAATTCGACCTGTTGATACAGGGTGTGTTGCAATCAAAGGAGTAACGTCATCCAAATACCTCTGCATGGAAGAAAGAGGAAGATTGTATGGGTTGGTAAGTAATTGTAATTTTCAATACACTTGGTTGGTGTCTGTCAGTTGATTAAAAAATACTTATGTGGTACATAATGGGAAAAGTTCAAATGCACTTAGCTTTGTTCCATTTAGAAGTTGTGTGGAAGTCTTTTCTAGACTACTTTACCCACAATCCATCAGCTACATTTTTCAGTAGCTGGTGGACTGTCATAATAATTTGGGTAGAGTGCATTGCTACATTTTCACAGCATATATTTTTCCTTGCAAAAAAAAAAAAAAAAAAAAACAACCCAAAAACAAATAACTGATCTTTTCAATGTAACAGGGCTGTGATTATTTCTTTACAACACACCCAAATAACTTGAGAAATTTGGGGAAAGCATCAACATGGGTCTTGTTGCCACAGCAACCTTTACACAGCTGTCAGGCCTGTTTGTTGAGTGAGAACCTCAATGAGGAGAAATGGCAGTAACTGTCCTGGCCTCCAAGTGCTGGATCTGTGTGCTGTATAAACTGCCCTGAGAGCAGATGTACTTTGAAGGCAGCGCATCAAGGAGTTGTTAACTTTTCTTCTTTGCTGCTATCAGTCCTACCTCCCTCTCTTTCTTTCTCTCTCCCTCTATCTGATGTTATATTGGCAGGACATAAAACTGTAAATACTGTCAAGAACAGTGAGTGTATTGATTTACTTAATACACTGTCTCTCTCCTTACAGCATGCCTACAATAAAGAAGACTGTACTTTTGAGGAGCACATCCTTCCAGACGGCTATAGCATTTATATCTCAGGCAAGCACAGGGCAGGAGTGAGCCTCAGCAGAGTGCGGAAGAGGCTGAGAGCCCAGGCCCCATACATGCCCCCACTGTCACTGTTCCTGCCCATGGTAAGCGCCCAGGTCTCCCTGCCCGAGAGTGCCAGCCCGGGGGGTCTCCGCCCTTCTGCCACTACCAGGCAGGAGGGTCAGCGGACACTTGACATGGAGAACATGGATCCCTTTGGGATTGTGTCCCAAGCTGTCATACAGAGTCCCAGCTTTGACCAAAGGTGAAAACTCTTGACTGCCTCCCTGCAGAGAGGTCGGTATGGACAGACCACTGCATTACAGACTGCTTGGATTCAGTGTGGAGGTCTGAAACAAGGCCATGCCATCCAGCAGGAGAGGGTGGAAGACAAGTCAGGAGGATATCTTTAGCACTGCACTAGAAGAATCAAGCTTTTTCAGATACCCTACCCCCACACTGAATTTTGGAAAGCTGCTTTTTCATTTTTGATTCATGGTTTTTTTACATGTCATTTTAACATGCCAACATATTGGCTGGGTCATTTCTGTGAATGAATTTAATGCACAATGCATCTGTGGTAATGGAAGCTGAGTCCTGAAAATGTTTTTAATCTCTCTGTTTACTTGTATTATTTCATTCATACTATGATGCCATACTGTTGTTGTTACGTCTGTAATGGTGAGGAGTTTGACTGCAGAACAGGTCTCGCTTAGTCACATGTGTTCATACTTAATACATACCATCACAGGTCTCTCAAGAAGATAACCTGTATAAAAGTAGGAATAAAAAACAACAAATCTCAGAGAAATGGAATTTGCAGTGAATACAGAATTACATTTTATGTATGACATTTGAAAACTTTCTGTGGAGACAAGACGTGCATTGTTTACTACCTTTACCGTATAAAAAGGTATGCATCAAAATTATGTGGAATATTCTCATGCATTAAAGTCATTTTGGCTCAGTCGTGGTGTCATGAAGAACCAACGTTCCATGTATAAACAGGCTTGAATTATACATTAAGGAAAAATGCACTGCCCGTTATTTTTCATTGTTGTGTCTTCTGTTTTTATTATTGTATTCAGTTACTGATAATATGATTTATATAAATTCAATGTTTTGTTACTACATAACATGAACCATGAAATGGTTTATACATTTTTGTTCATTATGAATGTTTTCACGGTCTGTGCACTGTTTACATTTTTGTGGTAATATGATTTCCTTAGATTTCTTCACATCAGTTTACAACCATAACTATCACTATTTCCTGTTTTGTGAGGTATCACAAGTAGTATTACAGAAATAAGGGGCTTTATCCAAGGTGGGTTTTTCAGTTTCAAATAAAGAAAAAATTCCAAAGGTGTGTCATAATTTATTTTCTTTCTTCCATTTTATTGCAATGCTTTCAGGAGTAAATGAATAGGAGGCAAAAGTTTGATGCTATGTAAAAAGTACTAGGTTTCAGAACTGTGGGTACAGACAATGCACATTAATACATTTCCACCATGAATGTATAGCATTTATAGTCTCATTAAATTACTCCTAGGGTGTTAATAGACGGCACAAGATTAAATAGAGCAAATGATATTATATTGTGTCTCTAGCACAGTGTGACTTAAGCAGAGTCATATCCAAGAGTTCACATTGTGTAGCTACAGTACTTAATTGTGACAGTACTTAAAAAATTATGAATTACCTAATTTACATACATACAAATACATGCATAGGCATTAGTTCAGAAAGAAACGAGTTGGCGTTGAAATAAACTTGGTTCTTACTGTGGTACTTCGCAAATTTCAATGCACAATTCTCATTATCTCAACAATTGCGCCATCTTCTGTTTAAATTGCAGATAGCACCTTGATGAAATAAGGAAGCTTACGTCATTCTCTTGAAGGTTTTTGTGGCGATCATTTATTTAAAATATTATTATTAAACCTGAACAGTCGAAATTGAATTACATTAGTTTCTCGCCTTATTGCAAAATTGAAAAATATTATACACTGATGTATGAACAAGTCGCCCCATGTCAGGTGTACAATGAACGCTTAACTTGTTATGGACCTGGCTATCAAAATAACGCTTGTTTTCATATTTCCAGAGCTTCTATACACTACCCACTGGGACAGGGTGTAAACTCATACGAAACTAGAACGGCATGGTCCCGTTCATTTCTCCAAATATGGAGAGTATGCTTGGTGGTCACTGTACAATATTTAGAATAAATTACAATTAAATCTGAATTCAAAGATATCTGAAACTGCAGATATACTGTGATATAAGTGATGCAAAATGATTGACACCTACTTGACTGTCTTGAAAAATCAAAGGGCTGTAGTACAATTAAGGTGAACATGAAATACATTTAATATGACCAGGATAAAAATCCAAAAGATTTATTTATTTATTTAATATACTGTTTTAATATGTCAGTTGTCAGTCAGTCATTAAAGTAAACGTCAAAAGACGAATGTCGACTAATGAATATTTTGGAAACGTTTGAAATAATGCCCAATGCTGCCACCTTATGGTAAAAACGAGGAATTGCAAACAGTGGCAGCCAAACAATAATAATTGAATTTAAGGAATACAGATGAACCTCTTTTACACTAATGATATTGATCATGAATCTGTTTTCATCTGCAATACGTTTCAAAAATTTTGTAAAGACTCTCATCAGATTATTTATTGCATAATTTCTGTTACACTAACTTTGTTTATTTCACAGATTTGATTTTAAATATGCCATAATAAGGTTTCTTTCTGCAATGTGTTATTTTTAAAAGGAATTTCAGTTAAGCCTATAGATATATTTCACCTTTCTTATAACAGGGTTTCCAGAAACATGCACCACACACCTTAGCTTTGACTTAATCTTGTCTAACTTAAGCCTAATTGTCTGTCAACAAATTCAAGTGAATCAGAAACAGAAATATCCTCCAGGAATCCAGTTAATATGAAATGTGACAAATCAATTCTTGCTAAAACGAGCAAGATTACAGGAGCAAGGTTGAAGTTTACTTCACGGTGGCCAATGTGTGTAATTACATATGTGAATTATATGTGTTACTAAGTACAGTACGTGGGAGAAACCCTTATGTAATTACATGTGTATATGTATGTACTGCCAACCATTTTTATGTAATAACACAGGGTTATGTACATAATACACACTATTTATATGTCATTACATATGTGAGTGCATATAATAATAACCTCCATTTGTATCTAATTATACATTTGTATGTGCATACTACACTCTATTTATGTGTAATTACACAGGTGGAATGGCCACTATACATGTGTTACAAATATATAAATACATCACTTCTTGTAAAAAATGTACAATCTGTAGCATTTCATCACAGAGACAAACTGATAATTTTTGTTGTATTTGTGATGATCATTTTATAGATGATAGTGCAGAATTCAGACTGAAGAGTACAGTTTTGTAATGTATCATATGATAAGGAGGTATACAGATAAAAGAGCATACTTGCATACTTGAGTGTGTGTGTATGCACATGTGTTTATGAACATGCCAGCATGTATGTGTTGTTATGTATACATACATGTGGGTGATAACGGATATGATGAGCCATGCAAGGCAATTTATGAACCCTTCAATTCATGTCAGTCATGAGTTGAGCTGCCCTTACAATTCATAAGCACATATGTGTGTTTACTCTACTTGAAATATGACAGCACAATGTAAAGAAAGACAGGCCAGTGGAACCAAACCTTGACAGCAAACAACTAGCAGCAATGACAGCAAAGCCAAAACGCCCTGGGAATAGTGTATGAAACTGCATCAGGTGAAGCAGGTAACATTTAGTGTAAAATTTGCAGTGCTGCACTCTAGACTCAAGGCTTGAAGGTTCAAACCCCAGCTGTCCTGCTGCTGCTGCTTGTGTCAGGAACGCACTTTATCTCAAACACTCTTGTAAAACTCCAGCTTTATAATTTAGTTGTCCAGTGTGTACAGTGTTTGTCAACTGCCCTAGGTAAAAATGACTGCTAGCAGAAACCATAATGTAGTTAAAGGCCTCTCAACTCTTCCAACATGTTTTAGCCATACAATGCCTCCTGCTGTTGAAAAGGGTGATGCATAGTGACTCAAGCCGTAGGTGGATTTTGGGTAATTCACATGTGAAAATGAATGCAACAACATGTGAAACCCAGATTTAACACACAAGTACAGCTGACCCCGTAAGGTTCATGGGTTATATCATTTGCGATCTTCACATTTAAAACCTTAAAATATTCATGAGGAAATGCTGTAAGGGGCCAGATTGTTTGGTGCTGAAACCACAACATGCAGCTCCTGAATATGGCTAGCAGACCACTGTAGCAGTAAATAATCGTTATTAATAATAATAGTAATGCAATAGTAAGTAATTAGATGTAGCGTCAACCTGGTTAAGGATCTCAATTGTTTGGGTATTAGCTCAGCAATGAGGCCCCAAACTGGTGCCCACAGTTTGCCTGTACAAACTACCCATGAACTTTAGTGTCTGGTGAGCTAAACCGATGGGCTGGTAACTGAAAATAAGCAGTAAAATTATCTTGAGTGTTTCAGAGAAAGTCATCTGCTGTACGTCTCACCGGTACGGGCTGATCTGGAGCATTTGCATGACCATTCTCTGAGGTTTTGGTGCCAGTGTTTTAGAGCTCTCAGAGAACCGGCTTGTCTCAGAAAGGATGCACCTTTGACACCCAGGTAAGACAGGCAAATCATACTGAACCTAAATTACCTGAGTAAATAGCCCAGTGCATAAATGGACAATGTGTAACCTGTATAAGCCTAGGATAAGGGCACTGGCTAAATGCCTGTGGTGTAAGATGGGAGGTTTTTAGTAAAGGCATGTCTGGTAGACAGCATTCAGCTCTTCTCTGTGTGCCCAGCTCGCAGGCCGGACTGCAGATGATCACAGTGACGTCAGGGAGGACAGGGATGATGGCAAGGCTGCCTCTGGTGTCCGATATCAAAAATTCAGATGGACAAAACAGACAGGTGGCTGACAGCTGGCCAATACTGCAGCATAGCAGCTGAGAGCCGCCTGGCAGCAGCGCTCCAGCACGACAGACAACACTGTGGCTTTCACACAAAACATACCAGCTACCAAAAGAAGGTCAGAGCAATCACTGTGCATTATTCCCCTGTAGGGAGCCATCAGACTTGATATGATTTTCTCTTAATTCATACATCTTGGTTACAACAGCTGGCTGGAAAAGAGGAACCAAGGATAGAAAAGGCAATGGAAAAACATTACATTATAAACTATTTATCTTTCTTATCATGCATAACGCAAAAATCTATATTGGTCTTCTGTAAGACCACCTCATGTTAAAATGTGTGACTGCAGTAGATGTATGCACACCTTACCCTCTCCTGGCACTGCTGCTCCTTTAACCAATAGTTACATATTGAAATTTGTCTTTGGCTCATAGTAGGTGTTGCAGAGGTAAATACTCTAACAGGAGACCTCTTTGATTATGGGTTTAAGTTCTTAAACTCTTTACACTTCTAATTCATTTGCCACATTGTTTGTACACACCCAGTATATCATATTAAAATGTCTCCCTGGAGATTGTTTTCACATGTTTATTTACTGTTCCCAAGGTAACATGGAAATATATTGAAGTTCCGATAAGAAGTTCATACAAAATGAAAATGTGTATGGTACACGCATAATCCTCAGATCATCCAGTTCCATTTTAAAGGTTCTCTTTTTTATTATTTTTGGTTATAGTCTAAAATGCACTCGCAATGATATTGTCTTCCTCTTTGTATGTTCACACTGGAGTAACGTTCTTGCCACCAATCGTGGGATAAGCGTGAGATATAAAGTTTAGTTTTCTTTCTCTTCTCTCTCCTGAAACTTGTATTTCAACCACAAGAGGATTTATTCTCATTACATAACACAATACTTTAGGAAGTTCCTAATTACATATTTCTGCAGTGTAGTCCCAACACATGCCTTATGATCTCAGCACCTTCAGCAACATTCTTCACATTTAATTCACTTTGAACACCTTTGTAATTCTAGACATAAATGAAACAGAAATTTGGATTTCAACAGAGCATAGAAGGAAAAAAACAGGCAATACAAAAGATATATTGTAGATATATGATATATGCTGTGTGTTACTGCATACACACTCTAAACACATCTAAATAAAACCAGGAGCTGGCCTTTATTAAGTACATTCATACAATAAAAAGACTCAAGTGTAAATTATGTGAGCTGCTTAGAAACCACCTCCTTTCTTTCATTGACACATAACATAAAGCTTCCGATTTCCATCTGTAGCCCACAAATAAGAAGTGGTCTGAAGACCGCAAGGCACTTCCACTCTTGGCTTTCTTTTTTTGAGCTCACCCCCCTACCCTTTACAGAAGAGGAAACAGATCCACAGTCAGAAACGTTCTGTGACTAATTCAGAACGTGGTCAGAGCAGGAGAAGGAGAGGCGAGAGAGGGGCCAGGAGAGAGAGCGCAGTGAAAAAAAGAGGCGAAGCGGTGCCGTTTCTTGGGTTTCCTTTCAGCCAGGGATCCGGGGGTTGGTAAATGTGCAGGAATTTCAGAAGCAGGTGGTGAGTGGTGCCATGAACAAAAAAACCTCAAAAAAAAAAAAAAACAAGACAAACGCTACCGCAACGAACCCCTAACTGCGGCCCCAGAAAGCTCCCCACCAAACAGAGGAGCGTCCGGTCCCCCCCCCACCCACCCCCAACCTCATACTGAATTGTGGGGTGCCCTGTGTCTCCACACACACACCCCCCACCCCCCACCCCGGTAGTGTTGTGCCTGGCAATGATAAATGTGCAAGTCCCTTTTAAACACAAACAACCAAAAAACCGGGCCACATCAGAGGCTGAGACACAAGGATTGGCTAACACAAGGCACAATCTATTACAAAGGCCATTGAAGAGGGTTGAATACCAGTGCTCCTGGGTGACTGGCGATTTATCTTTTGCTAAAGCGGTGTATAAGAAGGCTATGTGGAGCGGGGAAAGGGTGATCCGCGGACACGGGCGGGAGGAGAGGAGGCCTTTGGAAAGGCCGTGTGTGCCGCCGTGCTCTGGAAATAGCACGTCTCACAAAGTTCTTCCCTCTCCCTTTGAGCGACTCCAGAAGCAATGTTGACCCTTCCTCCCAGAAACCGCCGACTGCTGTGATAGCTGAGTCTGAGGGCACTGTACCCCTGCCGCCTCTGTCATTGGCAGGAGCCTGTGAAATACTTTGAGCTCTTTCCCTGTTGCTTAGAGCCGTACGAGGCCTTACTGACAGGTTTCAGCATTCATTCCTTTGTTTCAGTGTTTACTGTTTTCATAACAATAATGATAATATATTTGCCATTTTCAAAATATTCCAGTCGCTGAAGAAGCAAAGTAGACATGCACATGGTTAAATATCCAAGGAAATTCGAGGGATAATGTCTGAACAGAAACTATGCAAATTAACAGACAACTACCAGGTAAAGTGCATGATTTCTTTGCATTGAGTTTTATGATCTGATGAAACACATTGGCATAGAAATCATTAACTTGTACACAGCACAGTTTAAGAGCAATGATGTATGACATGCTCTTTATTCAAAGTGATTGTGATGAATTTACATAAGAATACGTAATGACATGGATGCCGTTCAAGTCTTTAAATTACTGTTCATCTCACTTTTAGTCATATATTCACCAACTGTACACATTGCAATGCCTTATGAATACAGGGACAAAATGAAACTCTTTTTCTTTGTATATTATGAGAGTTCACAGCACATGCGGTTTTAAAACGTGATCATCACCTTAGTCATAAATGAAGCCAATCAGTTCAGCTGTACATGAATGGGAATTCAACCCAAAATGTCTATGAGCTGCAGTTTCAGTTGGTGAGATGATCATTATATTAATAATTAACATATTCTAAATTTTGCTTCTTGTGAATACAAAAATTATGAATTTCAAGCATTTCTTTCAATTGTAGTGAGAGATTAATATACACATAATATTACACATAATATTACAGCACTGGATGGAAAAACAATATGGCACCAGAACTGGGGAACAAGGCAATGTCACCACATCCATGAAGCAGTGTCAGCTGTTTCACTATGTAAAACAGGTCTTGAGCTGCAATGAAACCGGCTGGGGCCCCCACTCCATCACACCCATGTTGAGGAAAACTTTTACTCGCACACAGCACAAAGCAAAAAGCACAATGGGACAAACAGACCTGGCCAAAGAGGGAACAGAAACAAAAACCTAAAAACAGCCAGTGCTACAATATGCACAAGTCTCAAGAACATAATAATAGTGCACCTAGGCTGTGAACAGCACAGGCCGCAGGAAGTGTTTTATTGCCTTGAGCTTTTTGCCTGCCTCTGACCCAAACCAGACCTGAAGAGGAAGTCTGTCATTCTGTCTCTTTCACTGAAGAAAGATAATGTACTGTATTTGAAAATTATACATGACAAAACACATTTTATGTGTTAACTTTCTACAGGGATACAGAGTTTGCTGTTAAGGGACTGGATAACCATAGTGTCTGAAATGTAATGGCTTTCTAGTAAGGACTTCACTAATGATTCAGCAAATCAGCACTGGCAGATTAGATGCGTAGCATGCCTAACTTTGGGTGGCTGCTTCAGTCCAGAGGGGGAAGGACATATCTGAGACTGAGATGGCCAGTGTAAGAGATTTTAACTGTGTGTATTAATGTGTTGGTGCTGTGTACCACATAATGAAACCCTAGGGAGGATCCATTTTGATTCATTTGTTTGCTTTCTTTTTCATAAACTGTGTGTGTGATGTTTAAAAATACCAATGCGGTAAATCAATCTGATTATATCAATTAAAAATGGTTTGGAACATGATTGGAATTCTGGTGGTAGGGCACCTGATGATGTGGACAATCTTTGATTCTTTTATTTTTTTGTAAATGTAAATTTAAATCTAATAAAATGTAACCAAAAAGACACAAATCATTCAATAATTGAAGTATTACTTTTTTAAGTGAGTGTGTGCTGGCTGTGTATTTTTGTTATTTGTGTCTGACATGGTTGTGTGAAAGCACACCAGTCCTCAGCAGAGAAGGTTTCCTCTCAGGAAAGTGGCACGTTGCAGTGTAAAGTGTTAAATTTCGCCCTGCACCAAACACACACAGTCCAGGGGGACCTGCGGGCTGCATGGCTCGTGAGTCAGCAGGGCTTTTCGGAGGTGCAGTGTTCCCCGTCCCTTTGTCCACTCTCCGTCCAGCTCACGTTCGCTGGGCTGTGGGAACGGATTAGGGTTTCAGCCTTTTTTTTACAGAAACCTTTGATCAAAGGCATTCCTTGCATAACAAAACATTGTATACTGTGTCACACACATGCGCACACACACACATGCTAGCACTTAACCCCCCTCCTTGGCTCTTGAGAGACACACACTCGCGCATGCAAACACACACACCCCAACACACACAGGCTTGTGCACACACAAACACACACAAACACATTCTCTCTCTCGCTCTCTCTCTCTCTCTCTCTCTTCCTATTTCTCTCCCTCTCTCAATGACACACACACACACACACACACACACACACACTGTCACACACAACAGCCCAAATAAAAGACTACAAAATTTAGCATATATTTCCCAAACCAAGGGGGTAATCTGAAAATCTTATTCATAGATGTATATTCTCCTGGTTAAGGTCAATAAAGAAATATGAAATGACAACAAAACTATACAAAATGTGTTGGAGAGTAACTGATTAGGCTACATGCAATCATGTTTACATGACATTTAAAAAATTAAGACTGTAATCAACCCAGATTTCTTTGAAAAAGGTTTGTCAAGATTTGATTTGATTACGATTTTTGGATTACAATAGGAAATAAAACAAATAAAAATAGATGATTTGGTTATTGGCGATTGATTACATTAATCAGCTTGCCAGCTCTCACACTATAAGGAAAAACAGTATTGATGCATTAAAACAATGAAAAGCATTGGCTGTGGGAAATCAAAACAGTGGTAAACTGGTGATGTAGCAGTGTTTGTGTGGAAAGGGGACTGTTATTGTAGTTGACTGGGAATCTGAAATGGTCCCTAAAAGGAAGCGTGAGTGATGATGCAGGATCCTCCAGCTCAGGCTGATCTCTTCCCCTCACCATCACAAAGCCACTGCCTGCCCTTTGCTAATAGTCCGGACTGAGACATCACTGGGTTTTGACAGGCTTGCATTGCTCTAGTTGGTTTAGCAAATAAACAGAATAAGCTTCAATATTTTTCCTTGGGCCTCAAGAGGCATATAACACAACATTTATATGTGTGTGGTTTGCGAGGGTTGCATGACCAACCCTCGCCCAGTGGAAAATAATTCAGTTCACAGTGCGGATGGAACCAGACACCCTGCAGTGAAAGGTTCGGTCCGAATGTGCACACATCACACCGCTAGTTTCTAAGTAAAGTGAAAAATGTTCTGGGGAAAAAACATGTGGATGTGTGTGTGTGTGCGGTAACTATCTGAGCTTATAACACCCACTGACTATGAAGAGAATAATTTTGTGTGTGTGTGTGTGTGTGTGCGCGCGTGTGTGAGTGTGAGTGTGTGTGTGTCAGTGAGTGTGAGTGTGTGAAGAGAATCATTTCATTGTGTCAATATAAAGATAGGAGATACAAAATCACAAGAGATGGACAGATGCTAGTTTTTGGATTTTAAATTTTTAATTCTATTTTATGCTGATGCTCCAAACATGTTCAATACAGGTCTGTGAGTAAAGGTTGTGCATTCAGACCAGCAACCAGAAAACAAGAACAAACATGAACAACTTTTTAAAGAGGTTTGTTGAATCCTGGCCCTGCAGTTGACCTTTGGCCTTCAGAACAGACACAGAGCGTCTTAGACTCAGAGAGGGACTGCAGTCCAGTCAACATGCCATAAGTGAAGGAAAACGGCTGTATATTCATTAGTAATGTGAGCGCTAGCCTGATTACCCAGAATCCCTCAGAGATTTTAGATGAAGAGGGGCCCTATTCCCACACTTGAAGCCTGAACCATGATTTGTTTGGACATAGGAAACACTGAGAGATCCATGTTTTCTCACTGACAAGGGCTTTTTAATAGACAGATGTCAAAAATATAATTACTCTTTTTTTTCTTGAGGTAAGGAACATTCTCGATTCTGAACAGAAATTATATTTAGGCACCCTTGGTTCCAGCTCTGCTTTACAAGCAGCCATATTGATCGATTCTCTGCCTCTTTCTCTTCTGTCCATTCTAGCAGAAATCACATAGCAGCACCATGCCTGAGGCTAAGTGGACTCCTCCTGGCTGAGCAACGTCTCATGGGGTAGAAGCCTGAGACACATACCCTTACAGCCCTGCCCTCCTCACAGATCTAAGTAAAGACACTTTCTCATGACAAACTGGCTGACAGCAACTGGCATTCCGAAATAGGCAGGAGAAGAAGGAATAGCGGTGGTATTCGATGGAATCTACTTCAAATTTATTGTGCAGTTAAATACACTCAATTACAAATGCCATGTCTATGGCCACCTGCATTGAAGACAAGACAACATCAGGTACATATAGCTGTGTTAAGTTACTATCACAAAAACGTACTATGGCTTTAGAAGTAGACATGGCATTTACAAATCCCATCATTTCTGCTTTCAATTTGTACAAAAGCTTTATAAATATAAAGGGCCTAATGGCCTAATATGGGGGGTACAGTCTCTCAATGAAACAGCTTAAAACTCAGAGAGTTATATATTCAGGTTTGCTATGGCACCAGTTTCAATCAACGCTCCCTGTTCTCTCCCTGCAGGACCCATTTGGAAAATGATAAATGCATCTTAATTTGCAGCTGAAGACAGAATTATCAGGCACTGAATAAACAAAAATAAAATAGAATTAAAAATAAAAGCAATAACCCAGACTACATTAACAATAAGTCTTGACTGTTGAATGAGGTATCGTGAAAAAAACAGGAACTTTTGTCTATTTTTCACTTTTTTTATCTTTTTTTTCCTTTTTTTGGAATAGCGCAGAAATCACATTAAGTAAAAACTGATCACATAAAAAAACTACAAAACAACAAAGATGTCAATAAAATCATAATTTTCTATGAGAAAATTAAAAACTATTACATGGCAGTATATTGACATTGTAATAAAAATGATCCAAAATAGCAGCAAAAAACACTTAGATACAAGAAAAAAAGCATTGTTTTTTCTTTTTTCATTTTTTTCATTTTCTCATTTAAAAATTCATCATACTTTGCTGGGAATATTTCCATAGCAGCTCAATACGAGGAGTGTACACTCCCATTTTTATTCTCATTGTACAATCAACACCTTGATTCGGCAGCAACGCACTGACATCACGCCATCTTCTCTCTCTTCCCCCTCTGCAACTTCAGCTGTTTATTCCCTCCAGCCTCAACCCAAACACTTCTCTCTAGAAATACAACAAAAATGTCTTCCAAGTTTGTGCAAAAATCCTCTTGTAGCCACATTAAAAGTTTTAAATTTCATGCTTGGGGAAACACATTGCAAAATGTATTTTTTCATTCTTCCTTATTTCCCTACCCCGAGTACACCAGTTCTATATAAGGTTTAACTATGGTGTTTCTTGTACATTTTAAAATACCTCTCCTAAGTAGGGCCTGATGAGTTGAAGCAGTTTTTGCATTAGACAAACCCTGTCCTATACCAGTTTGCAAGCAATCATGTAATTAGCAGGTTTAAGCAGGTTTAAATAATCATTTAAAGAAAATCTAAGCATCCTTTCATATTCTGTACTGGCCTCAAGAGGAGAGTATTTTTGCAATAAATAGTCATTAGTATTTAATATAACTATAAATTACTTACTTTAGTGTTGCAAAATGCTTAAGCTTCAGATGCAAATTCAGGCAAAAGGAAATACAAAGCTAACCTGTGGCATCAGCTGAATGCACACTGGACATTTTTACAGGCCCTACTTTTCCATACTTTTACCATATGTCATCATGTGTATATTGTTTTCAACAACAAGGAAATAATTGCGGAGCTTGGAACACTGGGATAGGACCAACACTCATTGGCTATTGATGCGGTCCTCCCAAGCATTCTTACTTTCTCTAGATAACACCATAGTTAAAGAAGAGACCTGCTCCATGGCAAAGTCTGCCTTTACTTCTAAACCATTCCATTTTTTTGTTTTCTCTTTAAAATGTCCCGCATGGTTGTCAAAATAGCCAGTGCTGCATAAACTGGCTGAAAGTGCTTTTAAAACAGAATGGATTTAGAAAAATAAGACAGAGCAATTTCTGGAAAGCAAGGCTGTGGATTTGGCTAAAGGCTTGACGACAAAATCAGCTTATTGTTTCGTGCCTAGCTGCTGGCTGCTCTATTGTGTGAATTAAAAGTAGTAGGAAAATTCTGAATGAACTCTTCTACTAATATGCATAAGCTTTGAATGTGAATGTGAGTAAAAGCCAGTCTTACACAGACAGTGTTAATGGTTACACCTTAAAAGCCAAAAGCACCAGTACTCCACAGCCTTCGGAGGAATAACATATAACAACATATGCTAAACAAAAATATGCTATAGGGTTACAATACCATTTCAAACGAGAAGATGACAAACCTAAGGACAGTGAATTTAAATAGTCTAGACAACAATGTAATAAAGTGACTAAACGCATGAGCAAGCAGTTACACATAAGCCTAGACTGCAAACCAAAGATTTTTAAGAAGTGTAACAATGTACTATCTATCTAAGAAAGCAGGAAAACAAAAAAAACTTCTCATTTAAAAATGGTTTTACAAAGTCAAAAATGACATCAACCCACATTCCTTTCCTTTAGGCACAAAGTAATATGAAAAAAAGAAAGTTTCTGGTGTAAATGTCATTTTTTGTGGCATTTTGTTGTAAGTTGCACAAATTCTATGTTTTTTTTTTCTTTTTCAGTAAAGTTTTTGTATTGTATTTAGAAACAAAATTAGGGCAATTTCTTGAGTTTTTTTAAGCCACAGGCCAAAGGGAAGGGAGAGTGATGGCAATGAAAAGAAGCGAAGCCTCCATCCCTTCTTCGGCGCTGGCCGCCCTGGCGAAGCGTAGTGTAGCATCACTTGTTTTTTTCGCCACGCCGCGACGCTGGGGCTCTATGCGCCGGTGAGTGACTGTGATAGCGTGTGTGTTTGGCAGTCGCCGGGGAAACGCGTTCCTCTTCCTGAACAGTTCTCCGTGGCGGGCTTCCTGACGAGGCCGGGCCCGTCCCACACCCATTGGCCAGCTCAAATGTTCACATCCCGCACGTCTGTGGGGGTACAGGAGAGGTCCACCTCCTCCTCCACGGTCTTGGTTTCCGAGGAGACGCTGTGCTGCTGGGCCTGCCTGAGGCTGGTCTCCAGTAAGGACTCGATCTGCTCCTGACACGCCCTAAGACAATCCTGAGTGAGAGACAGAGATAGAGAGTGGACAGAAGAAAGACAGAAAGAGAGAAAGAGAGAGAGAATGTTTCAAATTTAGTACTACATCCACTAGTTTTGGCATACAAAGATCACTTCAACAAGCTTCCAATCAGCTTTTCTGAAAAAAAAAAAAAAAAAAAAAAATTTGCCCATAAAAGTAAGGCCTGCTGGTGCTGCTGCTACTACTGGAGTGGACATGCATGGGCCAGCCTGCTCAGAGACATTAGCCACCATCTCCCTGACCTCTGCATGGCCTCAGTCCCAGAAGCCACTGGGGCAGGAGACATGGCCCCTCAGAAGCGTTAGCATTCGCGTGACTGGTGGTGAATGGGCCAGTGTGGAGGAGAGGCCAGGGGCCTACTGCATTCTTTCAGTCCGGCTTCAAAAGTAGACCAGCATTCACTAGTGCCTTGTCAACTCTTATATTCCTTGTTTCGCAGTTCACAATGACACTTTTTATCCTGTATGGACTCTGTAGACCCTTAACGCAAAAACATAGCATTCCACTAACGATAAGAGCCACTATCAGCAGACATAATCTACAGTCCAAGACAGCTATTGTACATATATCCTTGAAATACCTCCATTAGTACTGCGTGTTACACACAGTTCTATGGACAGATGAACAGAATAATGTATATATATATATTTGGCCAATATGAAATCCGACAAATAGGCCGACATATAGGCAGACCTAAAATCTGATGAGAGGTCATACTCTTGTTATCAGTGGCCGGGCAGGGGAGGAATAGCATGAGCGCATGAAGCTGCTGTGCCTCTGTGTGGGAGGATTAGGGGGAAGACAATGCACCATGAAAAACCAGAAACCCAATCTGCCCCAGCAAATTCCTGGCCCCAAAACAATGGAAGGTAAAGCAATTCACTGGCTGTAGGATAAGAGGGATGTCTCTATTCCGGCAGAGGAAGGATTGCCCTCAGGGCCCTAATTCTAATGATTTGGGCTCTAATTACCCAGGATCAAAGGGCCGACAGGAAATTGGATCCCTGCCGATGTCAAAATAAGGCTTAAAAAAGTTATAATCAAATGCCTTTATTTATCTTTCACAAAAGTTCTCTTGTTGTTGAGAGCTTTGAGGATGCCGATCAAACATTGATGTTTGATTTCTGGATTTAGCCATTTAGTCAATAAAAGTCAAATGGGCATTGTTTAAGCGCACTGCTTGTGATGGTTACTCAAAAATACTTTAACGCATCCTGAATCGGCAAAAGCCTCTACATTGTCAGTGCCCTTTTTATATTTTAAATCTCCCCATTGGAAGTTATTGAGAGAAACCCGGTTTTCTGTGGCAAACCCTGACATGCATTATGAGTGGATTCCACTGCTCCAGCCTCTTGGCCTTTTACTACCACCCCCCACACATCAGCCAGCCATTACTAAGGGGCACCCCCCCTTCCTCAGACACATTGTCCCAAACACCGACAGACTTTGATGAACAAGAGGTCGCCCTCATTCCACACACAAGTATTTGCATGCGCACTGGCAGCCTCCCCTCTCTCTCGCACCCCCTTTGCCCCCCTGCCCCCCAGATCCTTCTGTCTAAGAACAGCCCTGCCTCCTGCTTCCAAGACCCCCCAAAAAACAAAGCAAAGAAGGAGAGGTGTCCTCTGGGCCTTTTATACCACCATTCTAATGCGGATGCCCGTGCTGGAGCCCCCGGCCTGACGGGCCCCTTTCGCTGGCCCATTGACTGACCAGATGATCTGGTCTGGCTGCCTGCTGAGCTCCTGCTGCTGCTCTCCAGTGCAGATACTCTGCTGTGGCCAGATCCCAGGCACCCTTCCCCTCTCCAAACCATCCAGCCCTCGCATAATAAAGCTAGCTGAGATCATTTGGTGACAATTAACGTAGCTCATTGGGAATGCCTGACAGTGGTCTGCAGGGGTGGATAGAGGTCCGAGGAAGCTGCAAACACTTGATAATCGGTTTTATCTAAGTCCTTCACCCTGCCCTGGTGCTATCTTGCTCAGCTGGCGGCCATTTTGGTGCCACTGCAAAGTGGAAAATTCCACACAGTGTATGCAGCCACAGTGGTGGGTGGACTCCAGGCCTTTACTGTGCTGTTATAGTGAAAGTGCGTCTTGTTAGGGTGACGTACCGGGTCGCTCTTGATGACTCGTGCTAAGAAGTCGGTGAGGTTCCTGGATGACAGCGTGCTGTCCGTGGTCTTGAGCCGCAGGCCCTCGAAGGCTGCCGCCACGCTGCCGGCCGCGATCATGGAAGGTGGGCTGGCGATGAACTTGACATCTGAAGAGGAGAAACACACACAAAACAAAGAGAGCACAGGTTAAATTCCTGCGGCAACTAATGTCCTCGCGCACACACAACCACAACCACATTCTGCCAGTGGACGGCATGGTGCAAAGCCATAAAGGAGTTGGTGACTGAGGTTGAGACAAAAAAAAAGGGGTAGGGGAGAAAGAAAAGTCAAAGAGCCTTTCTCTCCACATTTACTGCTTTCCAGTGTGGAATGTGGGGGTTGTGGGGGGTGGAGTGGAGGAGGAGGGGGATGGCTACAAAAAGAAGGGGCCGAGAGGACTGTGGAACAATTGAGAATGCTCTAAAGTCACACCATGCTGACCACTGGTGTCCCACCCTGCACTGCGCTGCAGAGTTCTGCACTGTAGGTCCTGAATGGCTCACCCCCAGAGCCAATCAGATCATCCGATGCTCCTCACAACACACACTCACACCTCCTCATGAATTCATATGCAGGCACAAGATAATGCAAGCATGCACACATCGGTCCAGCTGACAGAACGTACAGAATACACCATTCCTGAGTGAATCAACATTCATGTTAAAAGAGATGGAAACAACATGAAAACCCAATGAGAAAGTATGGAACGTAATGATTGTAAAGGTAATACTTGTAGATCATGCTCCAAAACGCTTACTGCCTGCCTCAATAGCCTTGTGTCCTTACCCCCCCCACCCCCCCAACCCCCAAAGCCCTAGCCTCCATAATCAGCCCCTTTTATTTTTAGATCCGCCGGTTTTTTGGCAAGGATACGCTCACAAAAGCACTTCAGCTTGGCCCATTGTCATAAATAACACAGATTTATTTATTATGTCAGCCATTAATCTCAGTACATTGATTGGGAGGTCCTCCAAGCTTGTAATTGGATGTCCCCTCTGCCCACAGTAAAAGAGTGTGGCACTGTTGTCAGCTCCCATTGCCTCAGCGCGCGCTATAGAGGACCCAAAGAGAAGGGAGCGTGCGGTGTGATGAACTGGACCTGACACTGGCACAAAGGCTAAGGAGGCCTCGCTTTCTCTTAGGCCGCAACCCCGCTAGCCTATCCAGGGCTCCCCTCCAAAAAGGGGGGCGGCACGAGCGGCAGCCGCTCTGAGAGAGGCCGGATGGCCAGCTGCCCCCGAGTCCAAGCGAAGCAGAGATGCCCCCAGACACCCCTACCCTCACCCCCTCCCCCCCACCACCACCACCCACCACCCCCTTCTATTGAATTGAAAGAACTTCATTGGCGTAAATCAAAATGGAAGTCTGCTGTTGCCGGGAGACTGAGGATGTAACAGGTTTGAACTGGCTGCATACCAGGGCCACGGCTTGCTCAACACAAAACAGCAAATACAGAAATACAGGAACTGCAGTGCACTTTCTCTCTTGTCTTCCTCTTCTCTGTTTCTCGATCTCTCTCTCTGATCAGTTCAATTCAGATTTCAATTGCTTGACAAGCATGTTTTATTATAATGCCACAGTGTATAGATTTGCTAGAAGAACAATCAACAACAGGATAGTTAAGGGGGGAACTAATTAGCAATTAGATAAACCAGTAAGAACAACGGACTAAAAATCAACAAAAACAAAAGCCACAGGGACAATGTGATGCCATAGTCGCCTACTCAGTGTCCCTCTTCCTGCTTCAGCCCAGGTGTTTCCAGCAGTAAGACTGACAGATTTCAATATAAAAATGTGATTAAATTGACGGGAAGGGAAATACCTAAAGGTAATGAATTGTTCACATTTATGGTCATGTATGATCTTTCCCTCTCTCTTCCCCTCCTCTCCCTCCTCCCCTCTGCAGGAGGATGGGTCCAGTTTGCCTGTGTGGCCCTGCTGAGGCCTCTCCTGTGATTAAAAGCCTCAGGTCTGCGTAACACCAACTTTCACCCTTCATTAGAGCTCAGGTTTTCTGCGGCGTCCTCCTTCGATTACTCCCACCCACATCACCCCCGCCCCTCCTCCAGGAGTGACCCCCTTCTCTCTAAGGCACAGACAGTGGATGACAGAGCCCTGCCAAAGCGTGTTCCTTTCCCTCAATTAAGTGCTAACTCCAAACAGCACCACGAGCAAAGCTTTCCCCCTGACCTACCACAGCACAAAAGAACTTCCTTCACACAAATCCACTCCTCTTAAAGAAGGAGTGGGAGGAAGGGGGGGGGGTATTCAAAAGCTGCACAGGAGGAATGCTCCTTCAGATCACCTTGAGCGAAATTCCTCTCGCTCCCAGAAGCCAAGCTTCCACTCTCTGGCCCTCGGCTGGGGCTTAGAGGATTTGGGGTGGTGGTGGTGGGGGGAAGGGGGGCTGCCATGCGCTCCAGCCAGGCGCCTTCCTAAGGCTCTTTCTCCCGTTGTTTGGATGTCAAAGGGCCCTGTCCTGGGCCAGTGCCACAGGGCAACCACCACGTCGCGGGCCACAGGGCTGGCAACAACACGGCACGCCCACCAAATATAATACAATAACGAGTGCCACCCTTCCTCGCTTCATCTGCCCTTATTAACTTAAGGACTTAAGAAGCACAACAACGGGCAGTGGGAGATAAGGCGTAGCCAGGGCTTAACTGTTCCAGTTTACCCCACCTTCAAACTGTCAGACTGACATCCTCTGAGAAACTGCTGCTCCCACAGGCACAATTTTTGCAATACTTTGTAATATAATATCACCTTTTCCTTATCCATCCATATTAGAGTCATTGGTGAACAATGACTCCTGACAACAACGCATAAAAATATCACTGGGCAAAGCATTGCATTGAATTTACATAAGGATGTTGTCCTTAAGTTCAAAGTAAAGATGAAAAGTGATGAATTTATACTTTCTGCTTCGTAATTTGATAATCAATTCAAACAAAGACAACACTTCCAACGTTAATCTATATGAGAAGAATATAAGAAGTATGTGTATAAATGCTCAAAATAAACAATATGGTGACCAGCATAGCAGTGCACTACAGTGAAACAAAATTTCAGGAAAAATGAAACTTTAGAGAAAGAGCAGAAAATGAAATACTGCACACTGCTTTTTAAAACTACAAGTAACAGTTCATGCCATTACACACATACTTTAAGCCAAAGAAAATGAAAAAAGAAATCCCCTTGGCAAATATCAATTGAAATGCTTACCTTTAAGAACCTTTTTTTAGTAATCCACTCCTACACCTCAGGGTAAACACACAACATCACCCTAAGTCATTTGCCCTGCACAAAAGCCATGATGGCAGAGACAAAAGAGTACAGAACGCTCCCCATCGCGCGCCGGGGGGCCGCGGCGTTAGCGGATGGCTCGGTGACTCCCATGCATACCTGTTGCACACAGGGCCACGAATGTCTGGGCGTGCTTGCGGAGGATTTGCTTGGTGTCCTGGCTGATCGGCAGTTTGGACAGGAAATGTTCAATGAAATCATGAGGAGTTACAGAGGCTAGATCCCATTTCAATTTATTCAATGCTAGTAGTTCCATTTGCTGCAGAAAAGATAAAAGAGAAAGAACAGAGTTAGCCTAAACCGCTCTACAAAAAAGTTCTGAAACTTTGTTACGCACTAAATTCCTCCTTTGCACCGCTAGAGGGAGGTGTTGATCTGTGGCGTTCAATTGTCCACTCTAAATTAGCGGGCAGCAGTACAGCCTGATTCACGAAGCCCCTCTCCAAATTGTCAAATTGCGATTATTATTTTTCTCATGTACATATCAAAACATAAATACCAATAACACATAGGTATGAACCAAGGCGTTAGATCAGCAAACAATCGACGAAGTAATGCTTTTGCATTAATCTCGTTGATTACTTCAAAGAAGTTATGCAACGTGTTTCATCCCAAAGGCATATATGTAGACTAAATGCAATTATATTGCGAAGTATAATTTGCATAAGTGCGCGTGCAACATTGTTCAGGAGAACTTGTTTACTGAAATCAATTTACCAATAATTCGCCGGGTCGGATGGAATTGTCGGTGTATATGCACAGTTTCTCGGCCGTTAGCGGGATTGTTTCCTTCATTTTAGAGGCCAAAAACATGCAAGTTGCTCCCAGTAACTGTAGTCTGGTTTTCTTTGTGGGTTCCACAGACAAAAATCTGTCCAAATAATTCATAGCCAAAGGAAAGACCTCCTCTTCGCATTTCTGCTCTTCGCAGACCTGTTACAAAAAGGAAATCGCTTTTAGAGACCTTAAACAAAAACATTAAAATGCACTGGGCAAATACTATAAGTAGTCCTCATCTATATATTAAACTATACGTAACAGAAAAATAGTCACAGGAAACCTTTCATCACTTTTTTTTTTTTTTTTTTTTTTTTTTACATAGAACTATTGCAGCCTACGCGACTGCGTCGCAATAGGCTCTATACGTGATGTATAGTTCACCTTATACATACGATAATCATGTATTTTCCAAAAAATACGCCTAAAATTAAAAATTTGCTCAAATACATGAATTGCAATAAGTAGTACCGAAATTGTCAAATGGTTTTTTTTGGTCTTTTTTCCCCTAGTCATGCCTTTCCCAAGCACAAAGGTGGCGTCCAATGCAAGATTCTGGAAGAATTTTATAGTTCGTCATCTTTTCAAAAAATATTTAAAAATATTTTAAAATTGTTACAGTGCTTAAAAATAATATGAAAATGTCGAATGATGCATGCTTTATTATATAAAGGCAAAAAATTCCGAATATTAACATCATTAATGAGCAAAAATAACTAAAATAAAAAGAGACCGCTTATTCCCTGGGACCATGCGACATTTACATCTCGTAATCATACGCAACTTCAAAAATTAATAAAAAATATACGGACAAGTATAATATGCACATAAAACACATGTAAATGTTGAAAATTATGTACACTTTCACACCGTATAAACTTTATCACTATACTGTCAACCATTTCAATAATATTTATCATATTTGTGAAGAAGGCTTTAGAAACTCAGCGCTTTAACTACGATTGCTGAGCTGTAACAAAACTTTATCAAAAGAAATACAACGTTTTCTTTTCCAAACATTCACATAATTATAAGAATGATGAGAATAAATACTATTCGATGCATGCAATACATTCATGTCAATGAGCTGATTATTAGAGATTTTTTACAATATTAAATACTTTATCGCACTAGAACAAAGATGGCGCATAATACTGGCACGAGTTGCACTGCATACGTGTACATTGATATTAATTTAAAATAAAATAAAAAACAATTTTTCTAAGCTTCCAGGCCTGGTAAATAAACAAAAAATAATACTGCAACAACTGTTTTATGACACAAACAAATAAATAATAAGAGCACAACCTGGTGCACACTCAAAGAATATATAATATTAGCCTATAACCGTGCTAATGGCACAACGACACTAAACCCTTAAAAGTCAGGAGTCTTTAAATGCCCATAAAGAATAAGACTAAGAATTAAAGAGTGTGCGCTAACAACAATACATGACAATAACGAAGTCGCTTCGCAAGCTTAAGATATGTTAGTCGAAAAGCCCTATATTTTCAATACATTAAAAGGGGTCCAAAGGGCACACAGAGAAATGTCAGGAGACAGAACCATGTAGAAATATTACGCGTAGCCCAAAACATTTGTTTGTTTTAATTTTTTTGCTCAAAAACACAAACCTCTAGCATCCATGTGGCAACAATTTTCCTCATGTAAGGCACGATTTCTTTCTGGACACATTTGAAGTAATTTGCAGAAGGGAGGTAACTGTCTTCAGCTTTTAGCAAAGTCTGTAGAACTCTGTCATTGAGCAGGTTAGGATCTTGGTGAGCTCTTCTGATAGTTTCCCCTTCGTAGCACAGCAGCTGGTGTTCCATGTCTTTTGGGCAACTGGAGCTTTGGGCTTTCGAATGATTCAGAGGGAGCGCTTTGCAAAAAGTTCCGCGGATGCTGCGCGTTGCTACTGCTGTGCAAGCCCTCTGAAGCTTCCAGGACTTCGCTCTTCCAGACAAAACTCTTCTTAAGAGCCCTCTGCTATGACGTTACTGTTGTTAAGGAGAGATCAAAGCCAGAGTGAGCATGGGAGAGAGAGAGAGAGAGAGAGAGAGAGGCCGCAGGGAGGAGGGTATTAGTCTTAAAGAGCTATCACACACGAGTTCCTAGTCCTACCCATCGCCGCCAGAGCATTGCTTAGGTATGGCGATGGGAGGTACTTTTCTCTTGTTGGCAGGCCTGGGCGGGGGGTGCATCGGAAAAGGGGGCCTGATGCATTTGTAGGCTATTGGCGGGGCGCAACTTGGGGTTTTTTTTTGGGGGCGCTGTGATAGACACATTGAAGAAATTGTCATTCACAAGAAAATGGCAGTCCATTATGACAGTTTTCTCTCAAATACCCATTCATTTTACATAAAGAGTGTACACGTCTAAGCTAAGGCTGTTACTTATTTATCTCTGCATATATGAAACAATACATGTCGATCTAAAATGAACAACAAATGGTATGCAAAAACACTTCACGGCTCAATAGCAAGATTCTTGTTCCTACCCAATAATATACATCATTTATAATGTATTTCAAATGCAGGCTAACACCCAAAACCTCATGGCACACTTACAACTTTAATGTTGATTCTTAACTTACAACTTTAATGTTGACTTTGAAATAGACATTCCAACGTTATACAGAGTATTCACACATGCACACATGACCGACAATAATAACACATTTAACAATAATCAGAGCGCCAGCTCATTCATTCAAGCGGCTATGCATTTGAGACATATATTTACAAATACATGTATGTGTGTGTGATGCACACATACACATATGCATGTATGCGTGCTCATTTCTGTACTGTGTAAACGGTGGGCTCTGCAATAGTTAATTTTGCGTGGGAGAAATTGGCTATTATCCCTTCAACACAAAAGGTGTAGAACTTACTTCCTTCTTCGAGTTTCGATATTGGCTAAACTTAGCGGGCAAGCAAATATTTTAGAGGAGGAACCCCAGCTCCAATATGGGAGGAAACCGAAATTAGTTTAAACCAATGAGGCAAACTTCTGTTACTAGGCGGAACTGAAGCAGGCATACAACCATGCTGTCGTATGGTGCTTCACTAAGGGACCGTGTATAAAGTGCACAACCTCATAAAAAAGTTACACGTTTTGCAGAAAGTTTTAAAAGCCCATGCCTACTAAATGCACACAAACAAATATACACATGGATGACTGTAATCGAAGCATATTAAAGTTATTGTTGTTCTTTTTTAAATATAATAAATTACATTGTAAGTTATAACATTAGAATCCTGTGACAGAATGTCCCAAATCTTATCCATGAAAGCATTACACAAATGAACATGTGTTTATTTATAGGTTGGCTTGATAAGGCAATCCGAAGCTGACAAATTTACATTTTACACACAATGGGTATGCATTGATACATTGTTTCAGGAGGTCTTTGGGGGGTAAACAGGTAGTAACTACTAAGAATGCAAAATGAAACTAAAACCATCTAAAGACAAATGAACAAATACCCTGTAATTCACGCCTATTCGGAAGATCCAGAATTTCAGGTTCATTGGTCTCACCATTAATCTATACAAGGAGAATTATTTCTATTGTTACTTTAAAAAAGCAAATTGACAAACCACTTATGTAGGTGTACTAAAATATAGTCGCTACCACTTTAAAAGCTACTGTCGCTTGAGCATAAATTGGTCTTGTACATTCCTTGCATTCCAATCTCTGCCATGTTACCAGCGTTTTTTTAGCACCATAAAACTTATAACAAAGACGCACAAGTAAGGTCGGGATGAGTCCAGAGCAACTGGGCAACTTTTAACGACAAAAATAAAGTATGAAAATGAGAATAGCGAAAACATAAAGTAGCTGAAGGATGGAGACGTTAAATGCGGGCATATCAGGATTTCCCTAAAGTGCCTCTTAAAACTCATTGTGCGCAGCATATTTTGTTGAATAGTGAATATAATGTAGTTTAAATATTTTATTTTCCTTAACCTCGTAAGGAGAACATGTTAAGGCAGCGTTTATTTAATGCGTGTATTTAAACTACAGCCTATAGTTACATATGTCACACATTCATTGTAAAACGCAGTTCATAGTATTGCATTTGTTGCAAAAACAAAACAAACTTTCCTGTTTTTCAATAAAATGATATACTGAATGTACAAGTATATACTGTAATCAACACGCATATTTATTATCCCTTAACAGAAAGAGTCCCAATCTGCAGTACTAACGACAAATGCTTATGATTTATAAATAAACAAAGCATTTTTTCAGAGACTTCATGGGTATTCTTATCTTATGCCACTATATATATGTAGTCTATACATATATACATATATATGTGTGTGTGTGTAAAATAGTGTTTTGTATACTTTTGTCATATATACAAGAGGAAACCTCAAGGAATCAAAATGTTTTTGAAGAACTACATTCTTTATTCTCCTTCCAATGCAGACAATGACTCTCCGACCATGTGACTTTTTTATGTGGCCACTATTGCAAAGACTACGGTAAAATTATAGGAAGTGAAGCTGCATGAGGAACGGAAGCGTTTAAAGGCACAGAGCCACATGCACGTTGAGAGTTTAGTGTGAGTATAGTGTACAATCAATCAATCAATCAATCAATCAATCAATCAATCAATCAATCAATCAATCAATCAATCAATCAATCAAATTTCTTTTCAAAGTATTTTTATAACAGACTTAGTTGACCAAGTTAGAACGATAATAATCACAATTTCAAATGAAAAAAATATTTACTACATTTAAAAAACATTTACTATGGTACAGCAAAACAGACATTTCTGGATGCCATTGAATATTTATGAGAGCATGTTGACCAGTTCTATGAAAAATAGATTGTACAAAATCTGTTTTTCTTAAGAATGCTGGTTAAGTTGTTCAGCATTGCATAGATGAGAGATTGGTCTTCTCTGTGACCGATGGATGAAAAGTGAGTGAGCCTGGATGAGAAGCGCTGTAGTAGTCCTTGTTAAAAAGCAGGCACAGCATAGTTGTTCAAATGCAATGTGACTCCAGTTGTTTCCTAATTCAGAATGTTCACTATTTGTTTCACCTCAGGGGATGCTATAGTCAAAATAAAATGATAGCTTTATTTGTCTTCACATATATCATTCATCACTATAAGGAGCTGAAAGGAATTCAGATTCTTTTTTCCTGTGAGAAAAAAGAACATACACAGATAAGTGGTTGGTGTTAGTTCAACCCTTAACAGAATTTACATTAGGCCAAAGATGATACAATTAACTGTATCTGAGGGTCAGTTAACACAATTGTGTTCTATGCCCTGTACCAAAACAAGACATTTCCCTTTGTAGTGTGCCACATTGCCAATATAAAGGCTACAATGACAGTGAAATTTTTATCTTCATGGGTTAAGAATAGTTCAGATCGTGCATTCATTCTTTTTGGTGTTTGTTGTGATTCATCAGAATAAAATGAGTGGAAAATGAGTTGTTACATTTTTATCTCCAGGAAAATAACATGGTATAATACATTTGATACATTTGAAAAAATACAGCTGTGGGGGGGTGGTTGGTGGGGTGGGGGGTTAATGTTTCAGTGTATGGAGTATAAGGTGATTTCAATTCCCCCCTTTTTTTGCAGGGGGAATTTTACTATCAGTTGGGGACCAAGTCGCACCAGCCAGATGTTCATCGTTCCACGTGATATTTTAAGGTTTCCAGCCATTTAGCCATAAAATAACAAACATTTTTAGCCCACCAAGCCAGATGTGGTTGAACATAGCCTGCAAGTAGGCTAAGGTTACCATGCAGGAGGCTCTGAGAGCAGTCATCTAGATCAGCTTTACAGGTTATCTTGAAATTTTCATTTTTTTTTAATCTTCGAAGTGGCTGGCTGTTGTCAGGTGGCCATAAGAATTGAGTTAGTTGAGCAAACATCCGTTTGGAGCTGGCGCCATCGGCCTTGGCTGACTGGGATCTCGCCAGGGCAGAGCCCCGCCGCGATTCTGTGTGCCTGCCGACTCGGGGCGCCTTTTCACCTGCATAATTAGGCCTCCATTGCCTTGTGCTCCTCTGCTTAGGTTATGATGGCCTCCCTCCGATGCGCCACATTCAGGGAGGAGCTGTCAGCAGGAAGGCGGCGGGGCAGATCGATCATCGCTAGCCCTGAGTGTGCAGGCTGACGGCTGGCCACCAAGAGCGTGGGCCGGAGAGCAAGAGGCGACCCACGGGGGACAGCAGTCGTATGCGCGTTCCACAGCCCCTGGTCTGTCTGCGGGGTGAATGGGAAGGTGAGGTGCCTGACATTAAATGACCCCTCTGACCCCCCGGGGTAAAAAAAAAGGAAAAAAAAGCATTGCTCAGGCCTAGCAAAACCCCACAGTCAGAACAAAGGAAACTAGAGCTGACTCCTTGCAACAAAAGAGGCGTTTCTTTACTCGGATGCAGGTCCTTAGCTCACTCCTTCTGAACATACTGCACCTTTCTTCTCACAGGTGGGGATATAGCTGAACAGGAGTAAACCTTTTTCATTATTCTAGTCATACACACTACAAGTATTGTTGCACTGATGCATAAATCAGTTCATTTCCTGTGCTGTTTGTTTGCAACAATCTCCATTAATACAAATGTGCTCACAGCTTCACAGAATTTTATTTATTTCAGTGACAGCCAGCACAACTTTGAAGGAATGACAAAAAAAAAACAATGCAAAATTCAGCAGTGTTCCAATCACCTCCACCTCTTGGTCCTTGTCTGAATGCCGTTTGCAACCATTGAAAGGTGAGGTGCAATTATGAAAAACTGTCACAGTAGTTGAAAAGCAAAGGGAGCGATAAGCGCTGCTGCTTTTCGTCTGGGGGCCGAAGGGGCGGAAGGGAGTGTTTGCTTTCTGTGCGTCCTTGGGTGCGTACTGGCGACACATACTGAATGTGCGCACACCTGTGTGTGTGTGTGTTCATGCAGGCCCAGCCCTGGTGCAGGTTCTGTTCAGACACTCATGAACAGCGTGGGAGGGGAAAGGTATGCATTTTTCCCATGGCCTACCGGCGACTCCCTCTTCTGCTGAACACACGAACAGGTGCGCTGTGAGTGTACACTGCTGCGTCCACAAATGTACCTGACTTACTTTGTCTATAAAAAAAGGGTTGCAGGTGACCTCCAGAGCAGATGATTAAGAGGTCACCTAGACCTTGCATTTGGTTGCCCCAAGCAGCCATTTGTCAGGAGCCATGTCTCCAGCCAACGCTCTCCCTTCAGGCGCCTTTAGTTCACTTTTGTCTTTCCTCATTGTCCCATGGGTTTGGTCACCAACACACCCAGACTGATCGCTCAACTCTGTGTAGGGCAATTAAGATTTTTTTGCAATTCCTGAAATTCATGTGCCTTTTGAAGTGCCACAAGCAAACAGTAATAATATTGGGATGATCACAACTTACTGCAAATTTCTATTGTGATGATTGCCGCGTTATAACATATAACAAACCTAGGGCTACAAGCCTCGTTTTAATATGCCATATGGTGTTGAGTTAATGCAGTTTTGAGATATAGTACAGAGTTTACATGAAGTTGAAGTAGTTATATCAGAGTAATAAGTCTTCAAAAGAAACTACATTGGAAGTTGAGAAAAGAATACTGAAACAGATCTCGCCAGTAATATTTGAAAACTCTTTTAAGATTGCTCAGAAAGTTATAATACTTTTTTGTGGGTTTTGATGCGTTCTATGTTAGATAAATAAACCATTTGAGTTTTTCCCAAGCTTTATTTTCCTGAGGGTTCTAGCCTCTGAAGCACACCAAGGCCACCTCTGTAACCCAAGACATAATTTTGAACCTTCACTGTGAGATGTTTCTAAAAAAGGGAACCGCTGGTGACATCAAACTAAGTTTGTAACAAAGCACACAGTTTATAGGTCTAAGTAGGTGTCTGAGGTTTTTGGGGTTTGGTGAGAGGTGGCTAATGGGAAAAATGTCCAAGCCCAACTCATCGTTTAGGACCCTGGTGCATCATCTCTATTGTCCCTTCTGGACGCAACCTGACCTGTGACATCACAGAAAATAAATTACAATGCTGAAAGTAGCCGAAGACTTGACGTGACAATAAATCAAACAATATATTGAAAAGCCAACTACACAGGGAGTGTTAAAGTACCATGTAACGGGAATCAGAGATTAATGACCAGCTCTTTCCATCTTTTGACTAGAACACTGTGATCAGTGGCTGTAAGTCAAAGAGCTGCTCCATGGTTTACACTTGAAGTAACACTGGGCCAAAGGATCAGACTCTAAGTGATGAGAACATGTCTCATATTCCTCAGACAAGGTTTCCAATGTGTGCAAAACAAAAAACAAGAGACAGAAGAGTAACATGGCTTCCAGAGCCCATAAGGTCTGATGTCTTTTTTCCGGAGTAAACTGAACACAGGTAGGCCTGATGTCTTTTTCACAGGTTATTAATCAGAATCCCACAATTCATGCTGTGGAGCTGCTTTGGCTGCAGCTAACCCATAAATTGAATCTCTTAGTGGAGCCAATACGTGAGTAACGTCCAAAGAAACGTGTGGAAATGCACTTGCATAAGCATGTGTACTTCTCCTCTCCATACACGTGTTGACTCTTGTTAGACGCACACATTGAAATCCTGCAACAGATTCCAGACATTTGGAAATAAACCTAGCGGAGGAGCTACGTCTTGGAAGGCATCCCTCTCAAATATATCTTTGCACTGCAATGCAATCCCTACAGTACATAAATCCTCAAATAAAAATGAGAAAACAAAACTGTAAAATATGTTTAAGCTGACCTTTATGAACTGTGCCTGTGCATCACAGTATGCTATGGATGGAGTGGGCCATACAAACCCCAGTACGTTTGGGTGGTTTGGTCAGGGTATGCTTGAGTAAAATGTTTCACACACACACCTCTAAGTTGCTGAGTCTGTGCTGCTCTCCTGGGCCTGGATCACCCAGCTCTTTTCTCCTCCAGAGATTTTCCTCTGCGTGACGCCCTGGCCTGGGCTCAATAAACATGTGTCCTTAACTTTGACTTATTTTGCAAGTGTTACTCTTTCTTCCACAAACATGGTAGTGGTGAGTTCAGCAATCACCAAAATTAACACTGCAAAGTTTGGTTGTGAACAAAAAAAAGTAATTGGTAAGGACAAATGTTTATTGAAACCAGGTGTCTCTCTGCTTCTCAGGCCCTGATGGTTCTCTCTCTCTCTTTCTCTCTCTGCACTTTTTTATCGATTCTAGTCTGATGACTTACCCAGCTTGTATGTTGTGAAGCCTTGTACTTGCTGTGTTTATCCTCCTCCACCAAGCCTGCACCTGCTTTTTGGCTTGACACAACCAGGGAATGGGAACTACATTTGCTCTCGGCTTTCAGCCTACTGCCGATTCGGCATGCTAGGTATGGACGTGGGTCCCTCCAGGGCGAGGGACACCATGAACGGTGAAATCAAAGGCCAAGGCAAACCACTGGACTGTTTTTTGTATGCTAATTCACTGCAGCAATCTTTTATTCGTTGATGAAGATGAATTTGGTGCCAAATGGATTTCCCTTTCGCCTCACAGGTGGCCGGGCTGCAGACCCTTTAGGAGAGATTAACTAAGACGAATTGGCGCACTGTTGTTTCGGGAGACTTGGATGTCAGGGAGAGACCGCTCCTTCGTTCCCAGACTTCCCAGGAACTCTAAGGTTGTTTGATCGCTGATCGTGCCATTTGCATTTTGTTCCCAGGCTGCTCATAGTAACTAAGGGTTTTGTGTTTACATATTTCCCAACTTTGTGTATTGAGATGCCAAAACTGTTAATCTTGATAAGACATCCTCTTGAGTGCAAACACAGGTACTATGAATATTAACTCAAAACCAAGAAGCATCCTCTATGTTCATGTACTCAGCTAAAACAAAAATGCTGTCAACATTCAACAAAAAACTATGAATTGTATTCTGTGTATTTTATTATGAATGTCATATTATTTTATCCATCTGTATTTAAATGATCCATTCAAGAAAAAAAGCAAGCAGTGAAAGAATTTTCAGCTAACACACTGAAATGATGCATATGACAAATCAGATCAATTATCTGAAAGGTAAAAATCAGTTTGTGCGTTGCATATTCTTAAACATATAATCATTTTGTCGTCGTCTCTCTAGCTTTGATTGATGAACTTTACTGCCTGACTTCCTGAAACTGATGCGCGTCCCTTATAACTGTAGAGCATCAAATCCAAGGTCTAATCCCAGGGATCAAAATGTGCGGAGCTGCCCACGGCAAGCCCTACAGGAGTCATACCCAACACAGACCAACTGAGGTGTCTCTGCGGTGTGATTTTTCCCAGAGCACCAGTGGAAGACCTCGCTGCTTTCAAGTTGGAGAGGCCAGATTAGGGTCTGTATACACAGGGTAATCTCCAGAGATAGATGTGCTGGATCAGGGGTTCGAGGCAAGCTGAGGGGGGAGGGATAGGGAGGGTGGGTGCCGGTGGTCTCTTGCAGGATTGTTCACGCTTCAGGTTCTAGGAAATGCACTGGTGACAGACACAAAGTCGCCTATATAATCTTCCCCTTGGGCCCTCCCCTATATCCAAGGAGATTTCTCCTAGAATCACAATTAGAGCACAACTGTGGGTTTGGTGAGGGGAAGGAAAACAGTGCTGGGACTTATCCAGCAATCATGAACAGATTACCACACAGCTCTCGATGGAAGAGTACAAGATATACCTGCACGAATGCATTGGTGAGCTGACACCTGCTCACTCCTTACCTCAGCCATAGACAATTTGTTTTGACCTCCCTTATGGTCCATTGCTTAGAGAACAGAAGCAATATTTTTTCCATTAAATGTGCTACAGTAGTTAGCTACATGTTTTTGATTTCAATCAGATATCAAAGTAGCAACTAATGCTTTAATTTGATTCATTACATACATAAATATGCATGTGGAGAAAGTATATAAATAAATATGAAAATGAATACATTAATGACAATGGTGATAGCAATGACAATAGATAAAGGTTAAATTTATCAACATTTTTTATTCCTGATAGGATCTGGGCAGCTCCAGGCATGTAGTGGCTGGCATATCAGTACATGTTATGCATTCCATGAAGTAATATTTCATTGCTTTAGTGTGTGTGTGTGTGTGTGTGTGTGTGTGCGTGTATGCGTGTGTATGTAAATGAGTTCATGTTTCTATATGCATTTGTATGTGTATGTGTGCATGCATGTCCTTGTATGTGGGTGTAGTAAAGGGTGGGATGGGTTATGTCTGAAAAAGCAGGAGATATCTTGAAATCTCTATTTGCTGAAAACACATTATGGATCGTGCACGGACCAGTTTCAATACTTCCTGTTTCCTGTTCCTCTTGATGCAAAGGATGCTTTGTCCAAAAAGATGCCTTTGAAAGGATAGTTCATGACTTCTGCATGCGAGGCACTGTAGATCTAAGATGAACAACTTCAGCATTCCTTTCCATATCACATGTGTCTCTGATTGATGAGGTTCCCTGGGAAACTTCCCTGTCACCCTTCCCGTCGGCACATGATTTCCAGAGTGTAATCAGGCTGACTAGTGAAAAGGATTCTCCCACAGCCCTGTCAAGTCCTTCCTATTCTTAGACAGCTTCACAGAGGCAAACACAGAGCAGAGGAGAAGATAATACTACCAGGTTTCTGCCGTATCATCTTCCTCAAAGACTCCACTCAATACCTGATACGATCTGTGTCCAAAACAGACACTTCCTCAATCCAAGTGGTACCAATGTCTGAGGAAATTATGTTTCATGGATTTTTAGCCCAGTGAACTCATAACATATGACTTGAAAGATCAATCAGCGTTCCATTGGTTAAAAGAGATCTCATAGTCTGTCTGTCCACACCTTTGTGGTTTCATTACCTACATGGTTTCATTTTGAAGATATTTTCACTGGAGTGCTTCTGGGTAATTATCCTGGTACAAAATTGCATGTCTGTGTATCAATACAGCACAGAACTTGGGATTGGATCCTGGCAATACCAGAGCAGTCTTAGGCTAGCTGCCCCACAGGGCGATGAACAATTGGTCTTAGCAGCACTTGGGAGTGCATCCTTTTAGTTAGAGGGACTGTCATCATTTCATCACTCAAGAGTGAATCCTCTGGCTGATTGGGTGCTGGCAGTCTGGCTGCACAGATTGGGCATAAAGGTTGTCCTGTGACAATGATGGTGGAAAGCAGTGGCTAACTCCACATGCTTCAGATGAATATCTACAGAGGAATTTCTTTAACAAGACAGCCTGCACTCCGGAAAAATTTATTGAGAAGTGTCATTAGAAAGACAGCACTGTGAAAAAAATTGTGCATTCTAAATTTGGCAAACAGTAAAGTTATTGTTAAAATTGTTAAAAACTATTTTCAGCATACTATGAGACACTGTGTCTTTAAACAGAGGCATATGTTTCTAAAAAAACAGACATAAACAGTAGGAATTTAAGCTGATCTCTGTTCATTCTGTTGGAACTTGCTTCAAAGGAAGGTCAGGGTAGGCAGGTATCTAATCTAAGTTCTTGGCAAGTGATTCATAAAATTGGATTTAAATGTGCCTGCCAGTGACATCTGTATGAATAAATACCGACTGTCAGCTTCAGTTACACAAAATGTCAGCATCATGACTACCATTTTTGCCTCATCCTCTGTTGATTAGCAGCATGAGGAATGAAGCGGTTCTGTTCCATCAGGATCGATTGACCAATCTCTATGGAAACAGGCCTTAGAGCAACACGTGTTGACGAAAATTCTTTTGCTGTCCCTTCTGCGAGGGCCCACCTTCAGAAAAGCCATTAGTCATCACAGTGGGCGAGAGTGACAAACCAAACCCAGACCCTCTGGGGGATCATTGTCTCCTCAAAGTTCTTCCACTCTGGGTTTACGAATAGAGATGCAAATCAAGCAGCTTGTTTGAAAGATTATTGCTTTGTGTGAGCAGCTATTTTAACTCCACACAAACATGGGACCAGGTGCAGCCCTGTCCTCTGGGCAGAACTTCCACCAAAGTTCTTATTTGTCTGACTCATCCCTCAACAATACCTGTGCTCTGCCTGCCTAAGAATTTATATACAGCTACAGAATGTAAGGCCTGTCAAGGCTGGTAGAGTATAGAGTACAAGATATGTTTTCATATCAAGATAAAGATTAAACGGCTAATCTCTGTGATGCCACTCATTTGTATGTAGATTTACTGATCTGTAGCTTACTCTCTACGTCTTTCATTTTAGCCATTTGAAATACACTAACTGATTCAGTGACTTTGCTTAAAATAAATATAAAACCAGGTCTTGCTCATCACTTCAATATAAGGATTTTGATGAAATGTTCAGTACTTTGTTATCAGATTACATATGTTAGGCTAAAGTCATGGGTTAAACTCATTACTGTATTTTCACATACTTTTCCTCTATTTGAAAATGGACTAGTTATTATGATACTGGGAGACTACTGAGTTTTCAAAGAAAGTCATAGTTTTTTGTTGATGTTGAGGATATTTATGCTCACAACAATCAGACTACAACCTGGTTTCTCATTAGTGTTTTGGTCTGCAAACCTAAACGGAATGTAAAATGATGCTCTTCAGAGCATGAGATCAGACAAGGCACCTGGATGGGCTAAGAATTTACTAAACACCGTTGTGACTATCAGCAAATGCTTGGTGTCTCAAATGTTTTCCCTAATGAAGTTGCAAATAAAATGCAAATTATCTTCCTGAGGGGAGCATACGAGTGATTGCAGATTCCTACTATATACATTTCAAAATTGCCCTTTTGCCGCCTAAATTCACCCATGCCATTAGAACCACCCACCACATGCTTCCCCCACATATTCAGCAGGACGGCACTGCACGCACAACTCCTCCAGTGTTGACCTCCGTCCATTGCTAGTAACAGCACATCTGGGAAATGGACTCCCAATCCCAGGATGCACAGCTGCACCACGAGCATCAGCCTTTACCCTGTGCAACACCCGAAGACCTCCCTAATTATATAGATGTCAAAGGATCATGGGAAGGTAGAGTCATCACAATGCCCCTGGGATCTGACCTTTATGGCTTCTAAAATAATTTCTTAAAACATGTGTTTTGGCTATACAAGTCCACTGACTGACTTTTTCTCTGTTCCTGAAGTTACCCATCAAAAGAGGGGCATTCATTTCCCAAATACTTCTGTGCATGTCTTCTTAATTACTTTTTTGCTTAATAGGTCTTTTTTCAGGTAAAATCAGGTAGTATGTTTGGCTGGAGTGGACCTTTGAGAATGCCATTTTATAATCACTTAGGGCACTGAGTCCTTGAATTAACTAAGCTTTTGGGTGAAAAATAACATTTTTTTGTAATTTCTCAGTCCATGCTACATAGCATTCCAAGGCTGTTCGCCCATGTAAGGTATTTTGCTGACAGCCAGAACATGACTTGCAAGTAATGCAATTTACTTGAAAATGTTGAAATTACATATAAGTCAAAGCCTGGACTAATATGCAATGTAATTATTATGGATGCATTAGACTAATCTCGGAAGACTGGAAAATGTCCAATTAGAGCTTCTCAAACATATTTGAAATGGCCAGTCAGAGATTGGTGGTGTCATAATGTGATTTTGAGTCCCAGACTGCTGTGGCAGAATGAAGGTGTCATTTTAAAAAGAGGCTAGTTAGTGTTAGCCTTTCTGGATAAGCATGACAATCTAAGTGTAAACTGCAGGAATTTGTGATTCTGGCCCCCCCATACTTACCCTGACCACCCCTACCCCACCCCATTGCCTTGTCTGATCCTGTCAATCTATGGCTTTGATGTTCAGAATCCTCTTCATGTCAAGATATCAAGTCAGTCCTTAAAAAGGGGAGAAGGGGTTGCAAAAGAGAGACGCATAGTCTGCATGCGTTTTGTGTGTGTGTGTGTGTGTGGCTGTGTGTGTGCGTGTAGTGGGTGGGGGTGAGTTCTTTAACTCCCTGCAAAAATGGAGACAAAAAAAAGGAGAAAGGGTTTCCCACTGAAAGAGACCCTCGCTCAACCCGGGGTGGCTCCACAATAGCCCCTGAAAAGATGGATAGAGCAGTTGTCCTGTTTAGTGATCCGCAAATGGGAAAGGAGGGGGCCTTGAGCGGAGGAGAGGCCTACACCGGGCCTGACCTGACACTGGTGGGCTAAGACAATGAAAGGCCAAGGGTGCTAACGAGAGGGAAACCGCGGACAATGGGGGCCCTCGGCGAGAGCGGCGTTCACGCCACGCCGGCTATGGAGCCGCAACATTAAGTACTTTAGAAACGTGAAGGCCAAGTGGAGCGGAAAGAACGTGAAGTTTCCTCCAACCGAGCAGCCGGTGTGGCCCCGCCGCTCCGAAAATTTACTCAGGCCTCACAAGCGGGAGGTCAGAGCGACAGTAGACACTCCGCCTGAATCGGAAAATAAAAATGATTTGATTTGACAAAAAAAGAAGGGTTGAAAAAAACCCATTTGAACGTAGAATGAATAGGGCCTCTGTTTCCTGTGATTGATAAGCTGGGCCTTTTCTCCTGGCTGGAGTTGCCACTGTTCTCTCTCCTTCAGGAATGTTGTTTATGTTGTCAGCCAAGAAAGGCGCAGATGGGAAATTAGAGCGTTCGAAGGCAATTAGAACAGAATTATGCAGTCATCAATCTTATTTTCTGGACACTGAGACCAAAACACTACCTTCATGGAGGTTGTGGTTGGTCTTTTTTATGTCTTTAGGTGGCCATGTTAAATGTTGATTTGAAATTTAAAAAGAAACAAAAAGAAAAAAAGCATGTAAACTGCAATATAAAAATTCTTAGAAAACTCATGAAGACTGAGGGCTACAAGATGATCACAATTTCTTCAGTATTTACAAACATAACCAAATATAATGCAATTTCTCCTGAACAGTATTCAGCTTCACAC
This sequence comes from Albula goreensis, assembly GCA_022829145.1. Taxonomy (NCBI): domain Eukaryota; kingdom Metazoa; phylum Chordata; class Actinopteri; order Albuliformes; family Albulidae; genus Albula; species Albula goreensis. Next base: position 9,853,035 of record CM040755.1, read on the forward strand.
GTCATATTAATCCACACAAACACTTGTGGCACAAACAGGCAGTAGCCCTGATTTAACTTGAACATTGTGCATATTAGGTTTGAGTGGGAAAAAAATATCATTTTGAATTATTATTCAGGCAAGTCTCTCAAGCCAAGGTGTCAATTAGCTCTCGTTGACAGCTGACGGTAAATCTGAGCATTGATAGCAGGGTGCCTCTGCTTGTTGGAATATTTGCACCTCTTTATGGAGATTCTTGAGACTGGCCCTAATTTGCCTGTGAATGTCCTCTTAGCCCTCTTTCATTCTTATCTTGTCTCAAACAATGCAAGTTGGCATCCCAAGATGCACTTGTTTTGGGGGATTGTTGTCACGAGGTCCCTCCTGGTCATCTCCCCCTGTCTGTGTCTGACTAACTGATTTACATCTCTGCTTCTTCAAACAGATATTATACTCTGCCGAGTTACCAGAATTGTGTTTATGCTTTGGTACCTTTTCCTCCTCTGGCAGCAAAAGACCTTGTGTGGGTGGTGTACGAAAGGTCACATACCTCTCAGTGAATTTTAATATACCTTTGGTCTTTATACAATTACAACATGTCAAAGCCTGTTTTTGATGGACTGATTGTGTCATTGGTTACTGTTCTCCTCCCATCTAAAGCATGTGCACCGAACCTACATGTCAATCTGATCAGCTACTGTACCACTCCTTTTCAGGGCTTTTTTTCAAGCATGATTTATCACTTCAGTCCTTTAACGTTCAGTAGATAAGCTCTTTAGTCTTTTTTATTAAATTTGATGATTAAAATTAGACCAACAATTTAACAAAACTGTATGGAAAGAAATTCAATTGTGTATTGACAGGGTACCTGAGGATGCTTTGGCCCAAAACATCTATACTTGACATAATAAATAGCATTCGTTATTTAAGCAAACGATAATGTCTGCTCATGGAAATGTTTATGTCTTGAACAAGTCAAAGCAAATTGGTTTCCATGGACATAAAAAATTAATTTGTAAAGTTTGATTGAAACTTATGACTGGTTTTTATTTTTGGCTCAGCTCTGAGTCCTTTATCCTAGAAGGTAAGTGCACAGAGAAAGACTGACTGCTCTGCTTTCTGAGCTCAGACACTCCGAGCTCAGTCAGGAAGTTCTAATTCAACACATGCAGTGTTCGTTATTATTCAGTACTGTGGTAAATTTCATCGTTTTGATCAGGAAATGCACTTCAATAACGGTGCCTTAGGGCAGAGAATAGGAACATGTTCCTGTATGACTTTTTGCCCCCTCATGTTAATACAATTCCTGAATGGCACATTCCAGGATTTGTATTTGCATAACTTTGCATGTTTTTGCCTAGGCTCTACTATTTTTTTCAGGACATGTTTTGAGACTAAAACACATGGAAATGTACCGAGATTTTTGATAAAACTTCAATGCAAAGACTTAACAATTAGTACACAATACAATCAAATAAAATTGTCCTCACTTTACCTCATGAGATAAGCTACTTTTGTGTACTTCATAGTTAATGCCATATGACTCATGTTTAGAATGCCAGTGACCCAGTGACCTCTGTGTTTGAAATAAAAATCCAAAGTATAAAAAGGTGAATCATGTACACATTATAATTGACAATGCCCTTTAACAAGGTGGCAGCTAGATTTTAAAACACCTATCTTTCCAGGATACCTGAGTCATATGTGATTGCTGGAGAAATCCCCTTACCTCAAGCAACAACTTTAAAACCACAAAATGCATGTTACAGCTAGAATAAACAGTAAAACAGCTAAAAACCTTATCATTTTATAATAAACACAGAATATGGTGTCAATTTTAGAAAACAATCTAATTAATGTCCAGGCATTTCCTTGGTTTGCAGACACTAACGTGACCATTTTACAAATTTCAGCACTGGAGATTAGGGCTTTTATTTTTCTGGATTTCATGTAAAATTTCCTCCCTAAAAACCCCAAATAAAATAAATCTTGCCATCAAAAGCAAGGCTTGATTCCCTTCATTTATTCTAAAGCAATGAAAGAGCATCAGTTGTTTGCATCACATTTCCTTCCGTAAATATATGGAATAATAATGTGATAATAGTGATGTCCACTGACTGAGAAAGTACACAGACGAACATATGTTTGTTTTACAAAGTTGCTTTTTTGTTTGGCTCCAGAATGGTCAAACTCACGTAAGTGAAACAAGCAAACCCCAACCCCCTGTCCCCAACCATACCCCTACCCCCACCCCAATCCCCACCAGCACCATCATAGCAGCCAAGAATACCATTTGCCAAGCAGTTCAGGGTCAAGTCTTTGATTGGACATAATAGTTAATGAACAGCAAGGTTGTCTCTCCTCCAGAAAAAAAGGCCATGATTCTCAGACCCCTTTCATGCATGCAGCTGTACCCCAAAATTTTATGGAACATTTCTTTTCAGGGGTCATGTGTGAGACAGAGTCGGTATTGCAGAAAAGTTGATCCGGCAATTTCCCCCTTCAAGACCTAGTAAGACAGAGTAAGTGATGATTATGAGAACAAAGCCATGACCATAATGGTTCAGGCACACAAAATGATATAACAGTCTTACATAAGACGTGCTAACGTTTATGCAAGTGAATGAATCACAAGAGGCTCTGGGTCTCCAATGCATGTTTGTGAGTTGAGTACACAACGCGCTGTATATGAATACAAGTAAGACAAACCCATCACTAGACCAGAGAGGCTGCTGCCGCTCCATCCTAAATCCCACAAAGACAGTAACAGTAAGTGATGTCGGTGGACGAGTACCTTAAATTAATCAGGTGGCCTTGCTTTACTGTCAAGAGTGAACAGATTCTACATGCAGGTCTAATGGCTAGAAAACACTGACAGTGTAGAAAAGCCTCAAGCATTGCTGGAAGGATTAACATGGTAATAGTATGTGTTCTGTTTGTGAAAGTGGCCATAGAAACACATTTACACACCTTAGGGAGCCCTAAAATTCAAAATAATATCTTCTGGCTGCAGAGTGTATTCTTATCCAGTGAAAGCTTTTGCCAAATCAGAATTACTGTATATTGTGTAGTGTGTTTTTTATTAAGCCAGTCACCCATAAACATCTGTCAAATATATCTTAATAAAATAAGAGATCTTAACAATATAAATGGCAGTCAAAAAACACAAAGAGAAAACAAATTAAGGATAGGGGATTGTCATTTCAACACTGATGGTTTTCACATATACATTGTAATCCAAACTTTGTATCATGCCTCAGAAATGTCAAGTAGACTGTTATTGTAAACAAAAGGTGATAAACCCAATGCTCATACAATTCTTTTCTTTTAAATGACTTTTAAATGAGCTCTGATTGTTTTTGATTTTTATTTCCTGTTCGAAATAATGATCACAATATGCAACATACATTTTGTGTTGTTGGGAATACTAGAACACAGTGGTCTTTCATTTTTGCTGCAGTACTGATTCTGATCCCAATGGCAAAGAACATATGAACAACACAACTATAACTGTTGCAATTTTTTGAAACACATTGTAACTTTATCATCATCTTACACATACATCTTACACAAATCATAACTATAACTTTCAATGTTTAATTTAATAATGGCTAGCATTCAAATAAACTTTAAATACACAATACAAAGAGTTTTAACTCTTAAGTTAGCTGTTTTTACAGTTTTATGGATGCCTGAGAACTGAGCATTTTGTTCTCTGTGCTGCAATCTGTGTGGTTGGAGAGGGAGGAGAGGAGGATGGGAAGATGCTCTACACTCTGCAGACATGAAATCCTTATAAATATTAATAATGCCAGCCGAGGGGCCAGGGAATGTGACCTTTCCTTGAAACTCGAACAAACCTCCTCCAAGCGGCTTACAATGCACCAGAGTTCAAAGTGATCCACTGGCACATTCCAACCCCATTACTTCTACCCCTAAAACCCCAGCACTCTGCATCGCAATACTACTTTTCCATTGTATGGCTGGAACCAGGCTCAGAGGAGGTGAAGCTGCCTGACCCAGTGCGGCATGGTGGGTTATCCACTGCGTTGCTCCCAGCCAGGGAAGCAGGAGCAGGGCAGGTCACAATGTGAGCTGGCACCTGCCCTGTCTGTGATGGCTGCCCATTCTTCATCAGCAGTCCAAGGCTGCAAGTATAAGAGGCAAACAATGGAATGCTCTGCATTTTAAGGATCACTATTGAATTGTGTATGGTTCAGTTGCTAACTGGTGTTTTTCACATTTATTTTGGTTCCACGAATAATGCGATCTTTGTTTTCTGAAAACAAGTCAGAACATGGCCAAGCCATCAGTGCAGGGTGTGGACAATAATGCAATGGTCCCCTATTCTCATTCACACCTTCAGGGACACAGCGGCTTCACAGCTAGTGTCCGTCTAAAGGAGAGAATGCATGGAGTGGACAGGGTTTACAGCATGGCTCGGTCTTTACCGACCCAACCCTCCAATGGTATAATGCCACCGTCTGCCACATTCCTCCTCTTTCGGCCCTGTCCCTGTGCATTTGCAAGTAGCTCAGTAACTGACCTCTGAATTTCGCCTCTTAAAACCCGCATTTATAGCCAGGCCCCTGGCCCCTTGGTCGAGTTCAGGACAGACTGAATGGAGAGAGAGGGAGAGAGAAAGAGAGGGAAGGGGCGAACAATGACCCCTTGCCTCCCTCTCTCTCTTTTATCTCGGACACCCATGATTTTTGGGTCCTGGTGATTTTTTTTCCCTTTTTTTGTGCGTTTGGTGTGGAGGGGCAAAGATCCTGAGAAAGAGGGCGTGCATGAAATCACCTACGTTCCTCCGGCTTATGCGGCCCGCCACAACCCGTGCAGACAGCGCAGATAAAAGCAGGCCCCGGACTGTTTTATTGGCCATCCTGGCAGATATTTACAGCTCTGACAACTCCAGAATGCACAGCAGCTAAAGCAATCACGGACCCAAGACACTCCCCCACCACCAAATGATATTTCAGGCGGTAACAATCAGAAACATTGGCCTGGATTCAATCAAAATGATTTTGTTCTTAACTTTCACTCCCAATTACATGCAGGCATTGGTACTTTTTTTTTCCACAAATGCTGTTTGGCAAGTTCAGTGATAACCTAAATGAACAGCAAACAAACATAACGTGTACAATTAAAAAAATTGTTTATGATCCAAAATTAAGGTCAAAATGCTGATTGAATCCTGGCCATCATAAGCAGGGTTAAGAGGAATGTTGTTTGAGGCAGCTGGTGACTTGTTACGATTCATCTTCTCCCTCTTTCTCAACAGCCCTAATCCACCGCAGGCAAGTAGCATACTGTTCCCATGATCAAGAATTTCAGCCTACATAAAAGTAACAATGGAAATCCTGTGTGGAGAGGGTCTTTTCTTGTCTAAGCTTGCAGCTGCAGTCAAGGTTTATTTATCACAATAAAGAGGTGTGCGTAGACCACAGAGGAGATAATTGTGGTGTTCCCGAATGCAAAATGAAATAAACATCTGCAATTAGGATTTGAATATTTGTTTGCAGAGTTCTTGGATACCTGATAAGATCTGTACCTTTAGCATCTGTGGTGTGCTAACAAGCCTGGGGAATTGATTTCATTCCCACACACAGTTATCTCTGTGAAAATAACTGACACCATCTCAGACAGTTGGGAAAAACCCAGAGTAGCAAAAAAAAAAAAAAAAAAACTATACACATGACAGGACGTAAACAAGGCGGCACTTTATGGATACAGAAGAGGATGCCACCACAAACTTCCCTCTCAACCATGACAGCAAAACAGCCATTAGTTATAATGCCATCTCCTCAGCTCTGTGGGGATTTCTGACAGATTTACACAGGAGCTGTTTCAAATTCCTCATTTAAGGATGTTCTGTGCTCAGAAAAGCCTCAATCCCATTTACCTAACTGTTGTCCAAACAATGAAGTGTTGCGTGCAATGCATGGTGGGTAACACATGCTGCTACTCTGCAGCCGTTATGTGGTAAGATTCATACCCAAAATTAAGCATCTTAGATTTGACCTGGAGTTTCAAAGATCTCTGTACAACCAGTTTCATATTTACTGGCTGCACAACTGTCCATCAAATTAAGTTCAATATGTTTTTATAGTACAGCGAATAAAATATTGAATATGGTCAACGTCATAGCTTAAACTCCAATGAAAGTAAGAGGCGATAGTGACAAGAAAAAAAGTCTTACAAAAGTAGAACAAATAAAGAAAGAGCCATTGGATGACCAGGATAAAAGGGCAGGGTTTGACCTCTTCTTGCAAGCTTGTAGAGAGTTTGTAATAAACCAACATGTTCAAGTAATCTGTTTTCAAGTCTGCTCCTCAAAACGACATGGTTGCTAGGTGGTGAGCGATGATAAGGAGCAGGCAGGAATAGCTGAAGGAAGGCAGATGGATCATGGTGGGGCAGGGCAGAGGGGGCCAAGCTCTGCATCATACTCAGAATTCGGGCAGGCGCCTCGGTGGTGTGAGGGAGAGAAATGACCATCATTACCACCTAAGCATTTTACCAGGGAATTATATTCCCAAGGACATAAAATGACCGGGAGACTGGAATGGCCCAGTTTACAGGCAAACACACAGCTTGGGTTTGGCTGACATATGATTTGCTCAGTATTCATTATCACAATATTTTGGAATGCTAAAGGTTGAAAAGGTGACTGTTACAGTGGTCAGAAACCACATTTTGCACGACAGTACAGGAAAGATAAACCTAATCTGTTTCAAAGGACCTCAGAAAAGGCTCTCAAATGGAATGTAAACCAAACCAAATCGTACGACCAACAATTGAGCTGGATCACCAGCTAAAATCGTTTAGCACTTTGAATGTAGCTCAAATGTACAGACCCTTATCATTGATCACAAATGGGTGCTTATAACATACCTCAAACAAACAAAAATAATCCATGCCTTAAAACAGACCCATGAACCAGCACTGGAACTAAATATGAAGATATTACTTGTACTTAAGGTCATGTAATGTGACAAAAATGTTAGATTCACTCTTAGCAATCCCTCGGCTGTAGGAAACACACAATTTCCCTCACTGGTTGATTGAATATTAGCTGCCTGGAAAATAGGAACATTACTTCAAAGTTCCTACATAAAAAAAGATTTGTTGGGATTTAAAATTGGGTATCCAATTCCCTTTTGGTTCATTGAAGAGAAGAAATGTACCGTTCCAGAAACATCTGAGCAGTGAAAGGGAGAGCTTTCTATCCCAGTGGTGGTTTTGGGTCCTTCACTTGTCTAACCACTAGTTTATAAGATAAGGATCTTTTTTTACTTGTGTGGTTTATAATAGCTTTAAATGGTAGTAGTGGTATCAACTTTCAGTGGTTGCTTACATTCTATATGTGCTTTAGATTGTTTCTTGTATCTGAAGCCACAAGTACCTTGTCTCTAAAAGATGTTTAGACATCAGTATGACTTAACTGTGGAATAGTTTCAGAAGGGCTCTCTGGCATATCAAAATGTAATGAATGTGTGTAGCTTTTAATTCTGCCTCTACCCAAACAAGAATAAAAAAGGTTGGCAGGAGTGTATTTAAGGTGTCTAACATGAACAAAAACACCTTTACAGGGAAAAAAATGGTGTCAGCAATAACACACCCCCTCATGGACATGTTTGTTGTAGTTAATTAATGAAAGGAGTTAGAGAAACGCTGCTCTGTATGGTTCAATTCTTCTCACCAGCACGGAGCCGCCAGGAAAATATGAGTACAAACTCTACATGCTTGTGTCCTGCACACGGCGCACAGCATGCACTGTGAAAGACTCAGCCCTTCTTCGCCTGTCTTCCAAAAAAACCTAACACACGTCACAGCCCATGAACGGCATGATTTAAGGTGACAAAATGAACTATGTTATATGTCTCTGAGCAGGAAGACAAACATCTGTAATTTAAAGACCTGCATAACCTCATATTTTGGTCTCTAAATTTTGCTTGGACTCCCTTTGGCCGCTTTTGAATCGTACCTTTTTGAGGTCAGTTTTGCTGAGCGTGCTTTTTCAACATAAATGTTTTACGTTATAAATACATTTTACCCATACGATTCATTGTGCCTAAGCAGCAGTTAGGTTGACTAATGTTTAACCACTTCCACCCACACAACATAAAACCCTCCCAGGTGTACTGCCAATTCTTGGATGTCCAACTGTGCCATAATAGAAACCAAAATAAATTAAAAATTCAATAACCAAATATTGTTAATGTCTGAATTAAAATAATATGCTAATATCTGTATGTGTGCTGCAGGGTCAAAGCCGATTAGTTGTTCTCTGCAAGTGTTCTCACGTAATTTGCAAAGATTTGAGGTTTTTTTGTCATACATCCTTAGGACATTCACATGCCTGACACCACACCCACAGAACTTCAGCAGAGCTAAGCCTATGGATTTGGCCATGAAGAAAGAATCCCCAACTAAAATGTCAGAATAATGATGTTCTCTGGGGGAAAATGTATTCCCTAGATATGACATGCATCATGACACAGAAAACCTTCTCACACTGTTGAATATGAGAAAACAAATTTTTTCAGTTTTGCTACAAATCCCCAATGCAGGTATAACTTAGCTTTCAAACGCTGTGGCGACTTCTCCGTGGGCTTTGTGTTTTTATTTATTTTTTTACCCCCAGGGTAACTGGGATTCCATACTCCTTTCGAAACCCCCATTGTAGAGGGAAAGGTTCAACACCCCCACCCCCCACCCTCTCCACCCCCACCCCCACCCCCACCAACGCCCATTTCCTGTGACTTATCAAAACACCCTCCTGGAGCAGTGGACCCCCAAAAAACTCATGCTTTCAATTACAAAGTTATGGGCAGCGAAGCAGGGCCAGTGCGCCGGTAACTGTAATTGAGCACACTGATGTTTCAGTGCCCGCAGCCAGGGCCTGGATCTGTCTCTGCTTTCCCCTTGACCTCCAAACGTACACAAGCAGATCCGTTTGAAAACCTCTTTGTGTTCCACCGGCTGGACTGTGACAAAGGGCCTGAGAGGTGAGGGCTTGAATTTAGCACTACCCTGCCAATTAGCTGGACCCCTGTGTCCCGTGCTGGCTCTCAATGAAGTGTGAGAGTGTGTCTAGCCAGCTACGTCAGGCTGGGACACTGGGGGGTATCACCACAAGGTGCCACACACAATGCAGGCCCAGCCTGCTATTGATGCACACTGATCCCTCTGTGGTAGCAGGGCCCCTCTGACCTATTACCTCTGAACATGGCTACTATGTGCTGCAGTTACGCAGATCTGATGGAAGGGGGTTTTGGGGGCTCTGACCACCACCAGATGTGTTAGATTGATCTCTTTCCCCACCCCACCCTTTGAGCTGTCTCTGGTCCCTTTCATGTAATGTTCACAAACATAAGTACATATGCACACACACATGCACACACACACACACACACACACACACACACACACACACACACACACACACACACACACACACATGCACAAACACGCCCATGCCACACACACATGCATGCACACTCAAACATTCCTAAACAGGCACTGACTGTGTGCACAAACTTGCACAACCCCTCTTCCCCCTCACCCCAATTATTTCCAACTTTTTCTGTCACTTATTTTCTTCAATCACATTCTCTGCTTCTCCAACAAAATGTCTCCAAACCACACTGAGCGGGACCTGCAATGAGTTAAAACACAGAATGACATCATAGGAGCGGCAACAATAATAATCACTTTCAAAATACAGGGAAAAAAAGGATGTGATTTTGAAGAATGTATAACCCTCGCTCTTGTCTCCATAGGAACTGATCTGTTATTTTTGGCCGCAGCGATCAATCTTATGATATCAAGGCTGGGAACGGGAATATGGGGAGACGCGGCCCCCCAGAGCTCAGTGTTTCTACAGAGTCTGATGGCTTTTTAATGGGGAAAGTGTGCTTTTATCTGGCTGCCTGTCTGAGCGGTAGAGGCAGCCCCTCGCTCTCGCTCACTCTCAGAGCCCCCTCTCTAAGTAGTTTCAGATTATGCGCCTCATGCCTGCACACTGATGGCAAAGTTTCAGCCGACTTTCAGAGGGAGTGAGTTTTAGAAGGATAAGCTTTGATGAGGTGCTATGAATGCATGGAAACTGTCTGCTTGCGCGTGTATTGCAGACATGGTCTGCGTTTTACTGCGAATTCTGCTTTTGCATTGATGCAGGGGTGCTCTGGGCTGTTGCCTTCCTGATTGTCGTTGCTATGGCATTGATTTTGATGTTGGTCTGCTGCTAGTAGACATTGCTTTTAAATTGTCTTATGAATGGCCTAGACATGTCAGCTCTGAAGTAACGAGAATAATCTGAAATGCAAATGTGTCACAAAAAGTACCTTGTGTGCATGAATTTCGTCCACAAGTGCAGCCACATGGTTGGACACCCTCTCCCGGCGAAATGGCTCAGAGCCAGGCCGTTTTGGTCATGCGGCGCTAAACTCGGGGTCACTGGCATATACCTAATGAAAACCCGCCGTCTCCGAGCAGCACTGGGGCTTCCGATCTAAACGCATGCCAAATGCGTGAGTTTGCAGGCCCTGGCATCATTCTGTTGCATCTATTAATCTGTCATTAATCTTTTTTATTTATTGACAGCAAAATTTTCTCATGGTTAACCTAAATAATTCACTGTAATTAGTTAGGAGACCAACACAACACAATGCCTGCTGTTTTCTGTGGAGTAATAAATTTTTTTCTTTATTTTTTTCTGAAACAAAATTAATGGTGCAAGTCAATGTTTCTTAAATCTATCAAAATAGCACAGTTCTACTGACCAGATACTACCACCAGTACTACTACTACTCATACTACTAATAATAGATAGATAGATAGATAGATAGATAGATATTTTCATATTTGTTTTATTAAATATTCCAATGAACTCAAGTATCTCATCTGCAGTTGGGGGATCTGTCTAGATTGGTATCACAAAAAACACAGGGGCTACTTAAAGTGACATGAGGACATAGCTCCATAATTAGCATCAGGTGTTTTTTTTTTGCAGAACTGCCTTGCCTGGGTTTAGATGTGAAAAGGTGACATTTCTGGTGTTACCCTGGGGGTGGGGAACGTGCTGTTCCTGTTGGTCGCCTTAAGGATGCAGAGGTGTAATCCAGGCCTCAGGGGGTCACTCGTCACATGGCGCATGCCAGACGGCACAATTACATGACACGTGCAGTTCCTTCCTCCCAGAACAATAATTACCAGATCCATATCTTCATGGCGAAACTCTGTCCACACCCCAAAAACTCAAAGTTTTAATCTTTTCTCAAAAGCCTGAGACAATACCTGAGAATGGATACCATCTCATTCCAGTAAAGCTCAGAAATTAAGACTTTGTTATACAAACTGATCAGGATTTTTATAAAACAAATTAGTTCTGATCTGAGATATTCTGTATGTCAATACCAATGAAAGTGAAGTCTTTGAATGAACAGGCCACTGGAGAGAGGCATACCATATTTCTTTAATGCTGTCTTATGAAAAACATCATATTTAGACATTGTGTTGAGGGACAAAATGCCAGATGAAATTAAGACCCAAGGTTTTTCCATCTTTCCCAATTAATACATCCAGATTAGAAATAAATACACATGTTTGCACTTCCTGTTTGTATGTGCTGCAATCCTCTTCTGTGAATACACTTCTAATGGCGGCAACATTGTGATAAAAATGGCTGAGATTCTTAGAACACATGCTCACAGTGCTGTCAGATAGCATTTGCATGTTTGGTTTTACATGGTTTGTTCCTCATTGATTTCTTATAGCATCTTCTATCAAAGTCACCTCTGACTGTCTGTGCACAGCCATGTTTTTCTCAGTAGACACAATAATCAGGATAATTGGGCATAAGCATAACCCTTATTGATCCTCTTCGACTAATATTTGTCTGGGACAATACTGTTTTTGGGAGATGTTTGCAGCTTTGATGAGGCGGTACTCCAGATTGATTTCTTTGTTCCGAAGCTGAGTTGACTGGCTAATTTAGTCCTTATTAATTAATGCATGTAATCACTGTTCTGTTGAATGCTAACACAAGCTCATATATAACATCATTTTTAATAACGCTTCTATACACTGCGGAAACTCATGTAAATATGTAAATATGAAACTTATTTTTCCTCTAGAAATTCAAGAATAAATATTTTTTTGTTTAGTAAAATTAATTCTTACAAAGTATGTGACATTTTGTGAAAATGAACATGCTTCACATACGGGGTCTAGAAAAAAATAATGTAAACACCAATCTACAATATGAATATTTATTAACTTTAAAATGTAATGAAAATGCATCTGGACTCCAATTTATTTCAGCTTAGTTATCTCAAAATATGTGTCATTTGATATTTCCATTATTTAATCATTGATCAGCTGGTAGAAATGTCAGTGCACGTCTTCAGCAGTAAAATGCAATACAAGATGTACATCCAAAACTGAAACTACGACTGTACATTGCAGAATGGGCACTGCAGGGCCCCTTGTCCATTTCACTCAAAACTTGATTGTATTTGTTTTTTTGCATGGTTTTGCTTCCTTAAACAAGAACTGAGTGAAAAAAAAACTGTTATCCTGTCCAATCAGAAATATCATCATCCCGTCAGGGTTTGCTCCGCTTGCATTCATGTCTCCCAAACCGCTGTACTTAAAGAACCCTCTTATCTATTGTCTGGTGGGGCTGCCACCCTCAAGATCAAATAAACACTCAATCTCTCGGGCAATTCCCCAAATGAAAGACAAGTATCCGAGGGATGCCGCCCGGCCAGTGGGCAGCCCCACTGTACATGCAGCTAGCGTAGCGGGGAGCAGATCAAAGCCCACGCCTCACATTTTTCCTCTTATTTCTAATGCCTGTCTGGCGAGAGATTACTCTGAGAAGGAAGTCAGAATGCAAAACAGATACAGTCAACCTCCGTGGAGTCAGGGGGAGGTGGGGGGCAGGGGTTTAGAAAAAAAAAAAAGACTGGCGAAGCTGACTGCGGCGAACGTAATAGCGTTGTCGTGTCATCTCCGTCCAAGAGTGTGGGCACCTCCCAAGCTCATCCGCAAAACTGCTCTGTGGCGCGCGCTCAAAGCTTTTCCTGAGAGCGGAGGACTGGGGACTGTTTTCGCATGGCCCCTCGCCACATCAAGTGGGGGTGGGTGGGTGGGGGGGAGGGGTGGTTTGCGGACACACGACGCCGGCGATGCGGCCTCCCCTGCAGCCCTGCAGGCTTCCAGAGAGTGTTTACGGCCCACGCCTGCCCCCAGTCATCTCGTCAACGTTCTGGATGCAAAGTAAATAAACAAACACAAGCAAAAACACACAAGCCAGGAGAAGGCTTCAAAGTTGCCCAGCGAGAGAGCGAATGCCCTGAAATGGCTTATTTCAGAACTCTACAGGAGCAAAGACAAACAGCTAAATAAAGGCACCCATTGCTTGAACGGCTGCTACCATCCACCATTATGAATCAGCAAGACCCACAATCCCTTGCTCTTAGTTGTCACGCTTTACAGAGTGGCATCTCCTGTCTGTCTTGTGGGCCACATGGTTACCATGGAATGTTTCACAAACACTAAACACTTAAAATATTATATTCATAATATAATATATACAAGAAACAGTGGATTTCCCAGAAGAGGGATCCCACCTCCTATATTGAAAAAAGGCAAAACTTTGTGAAAATCAGAATCCATTGTCATAACTCAAAAATGATCCAGCATGATGTGCTGGATGAAACACATTATTCGGGATTGACTGTATGTCTATATTTTGGGCTGTGGGAGAATATCTAGAATTAATTAGACAAGCATGACATATGATTAACCCTTTATCATCTCTGTCAAGGCTGGGCCTGTTTTTCCCTCACTAAATGCAGACCTCTGACAATAGCCAGTGACAGTGCAACTGGGAATAAAACACCAACTGCTCTGCTCCCAGGCGAAGGTCATCCCTTGTCAGTTTACATGCTTTGCAAATAAACAAAACAGCAAATTTATTGTTATCATTTCATTTGTACTATTTTACCAAACATGAATAGAACCATGATACCAAAACTGGAGTATGTGCAGATCATTGAATTTTGTGAACTTTTATATAATATATAATATACAGTATATTCAGAGAACATCAGAATACGCTATGCTATTATCTTATTCTGCCCCAAAAATTGCAAATATATAAACATTTCTTGGGACAGTTGATTGTGGTGTGGTACATTAAGCATGGATCACATTGAATACTTTCCCATGGTTGTGTCAATGTTTGGCCTTTCTTCAGGTAGGACTTGTTTTTCCTTCTGAATAGTGTTGAGTCAAACACCTCAGGCTAGGGAGACATAAAAAGAGAGAGACTTTCTGAAACAGAGTGCGTGAAATGCCTGTGACAGGAGAGCATCTCACTCTGCAAATGCAGATTTGATTTCACATGAGTGATGAGCTGCATACTTTCTCACAACGGCCACAACAGTGCTTGATCAGCGACCATTTGAGGTGAATGTAGCGCTCATGCTGATCCACATCAGCACGTCAGTCCGTGCGGGAGAGCCGCTGACGAGCTAATTGTCCATTGCCCAACCTGATAGGCTGAAGATTGCATCACACAATGCAGTAAAATGCATAGCAGGGGTGGAGCCCTTCCTCTTGTAAAAGAAATGACTTTTTTTTCCATCTTTACATTTATTTTGGGAATGTGAAACCATATGCAATAAACAGGGCAACAAGAATGTGAACTAGCATTAATTAAAGGGTAGATGTAAATAATTGCCCAAGATGGAACTCTTTTTTAATTTACTGTGCACAAACTTTAGTCAAGGACAGAGGTTTGATAAACACCACTAAAAATGTATCCATTTGGAATGCATAAATTTGCTTATCTGAAAAAAATAAAAGGTACAAAATACCTGCCAGATGTCTGAAATAAATGTTATGCCATCTAATGCACTGGCCCATTTCCTTCTGTGTTGTTTGATTTCAGTGTCATCACAGATGAAAAAGTAAAAAGCTTCAAAAATGCATTTATGCACGTAATCATAGAAAAGACAGCCACATGCTTTATGCGGTAGCAACAGCTTGCAGAAAGGGCCAATGGCAAGCACAGGAGCTACCCATCATCTTTAACTCACTAAGGCATCACACCACCCTACGGTGGTTTCATTTCATGTAACTACACCCATTTGGTATTACACATTTGATTTTTATCCAGATGTCTTTCCATGTATGTCTACAGTTATGTTCTGTAGGTTGCATGTAATAACATATTTGGTGCAATTAACTTATTTAGTCATTAAAATAATGTATCTTACTCAATACAGTAAACATGATCAATGGGCATCAGATACTGTCTCATGTGTTTTATATGGTTTATAATGAAACTGCAGGTTTAGGATGGTATTTAAGCCTATGGCTTGGTTCTTCCTGAGGGACCAGCAAGCATGTACATGCCTTAATGACCTAAGCCAATATCTTTTTTTCCCATGGAACCCAGCATTCAAAGTACCTGTACATACCGCAATTTGGGAATATTTTGTTTCAAAGCCATGGGAAAATGAAGGGCAAAGCTGCCTGACTGCGAGCAGCTGTGATGAATTGAGGAGTATCAGCAGTCTAGCGCTTCAGTCATTTTCTGCTTACATAACCCGCTGCATGTGTTTGAGGGGAGCGATGGCTTGGCCCCCGAAGTGAGCCTTGCTGCAGACGCATGGGAACCGGCGTTGTAAAACCACCATCGATTTATTGGTGCCATAGTAGCACAGCGGAAGTGTAAAAAGTGTGCCTCTGACTCTGGATGTCTGAGCATCTATCACACATCAGATTGCAGGGCTGGTGGAGTGACTTTGGCTCTGGATCCATATACTCACATTGAGTGACTCTGATGTGCCCATGGAGGGGTGGGTGAGGGGAGGTGGGGATCAAAAGCAGAAGTGGCTATGCTCTGAGCTGACACCCTCTGGGTCTGATAAAGCATGTGACGAATTAGAAAGAAGCATCTCTTCCCTGAAACATTACCACTGCAGCACAAGCATGTACTACCCATGCATTTCATAAGGACTTCTGCTTTGTGGAAAGTACCATTGCCAGAGATTTCTGCATTGCTAGCGGGTAGCTTTGTGCATGGTTATGTCCCAAAAGTGATCCAGAAACAAGAAAAGCAAAGGGAAAGGAGAATCGCCAGGGAGAAAACGTATTTACCGTGCCCCTTTTGGAACTCTTCAAAGTAAAATATTACTTTCTCCCTCGTGAAAAAAATCTAAATTGCCAAACTCTGATGAAAATCCGATGAACCAATCCCCCCCATTTCAACCAGCTTCACTTTCCTTTTTCACCATTTATTTCTGTTCCTAGTGCCTCCTCAATTGCAACAGCTAGACAGAAGAAAATGCCTGTGACTGGCCGACTTCCTCCCATGGTACCTATAACTCTTCACTGATTGGTCGTGCCGCCTTACATCTAAAACAGGCTCCTCATCAGAGGGGCTTTCCTTTTCTGCGGGATGTGTGCTGGTTCCTGTGGACTGGCCCACTTTGGTGGCTTGCCGATCAGCCTGGCCCCCCAGCTTGGCAGCATGGGACAGGATGACGTCACACACAGAGAAAAGCAGCACAAACCTGGGAAATGAGAGACCAGCAGCTGCAGTTCCTCCTCCCATTGCTGCTGCTGCCCTCTCACAGGCAGACACTATTTTTACATACACTACATAGTCCATGCCATTCTTCAGCAGCAGTGATCGCAACCAACTCACTCCCAAGCTCCTACGTACTCCTGGAGAACTGATTCACCCTCTTCTAATTCACTCCCGAAAATGTCCTTAAAGTTGAAGTGATTGAAACATGATGGAATTGAATGCACCGTTTAAAAGTTCTCTGAAGTTTGAAGGGCTTTCCTCTCGAAAATGTCCCTCTCTCTTTAAATGGATGCTAAAAGGAGCCCTGCTTCCTTTTGAGTTTCTCTTATGTTTTTGGCAGCGCTTAAGCAGTGAGGAGATTTCCGCTGAAATCTGCCTACTCCCACGTGTAAATAAGCACATATCAAAAAAATGCCACAACTGTCAGATGTTTGGGGGTTGAGACTGGAGGGATGTAATGTAAAAAAAAAAAAACAACAGGGAAGACTTCTTGGCAGGAGTGCAGGTGAACCAGGAAAAGAATGGAACGAGATACTCCTGTCCCCTGCAGACAGTTTTCCAACAGGCAACCAATAGATTTAATGATGACTGCTGCAACCTGACTGGAAAAAACAGCCTTGGTTTATGTGGAAAAAAAAACCTTTTAATCGGTGGAACTTCCTGTCAAGCAAGGGGGAATTCTGCTTCCTGTTTAGGAGCTATCGCTGAACTTCAGTGTTGCATACGGTAATCTATGACATGGGGGGAAATATGGTGACCACTTCCAGGGAAAACATGGGTGGAATATGCTGACTTGATAATGAGTGGAATGTTGGCATTGTTTAATGCATGTTTCATATCCTGAAAAGCTGCAGGAGTAATTACAAAATAAAAGGGAAGCAAACAACAATGGTTGATTGTAGCCCACATTTGCTAACTTACTTATGGTATATATTGTTACGCATAAGCCAGGGCAAAAACAACAATACAAACTGCCCGTTCACTTCAATACCACAACTCTGTAGTGTGGTACACCAGAAAGACACAAACATGCCAGCCCCAAGTCAAATGTACTGGCTGGGGGACTGGCTCTGGTCAGTCTTATGTCCATCTCATTGGGTGTTGCTACCGTAATAGGATAAAAAGGTCATGACCAGAATCTCTCCTCCTCTGAGGCATTACCACCATGGACCACACTGTCCCATCTGCCCTTTGGAAGATTAAGAAGTCTGTGGAGGTGACCCATTCGGAGATGTGTTATTACAAATGTAATACATAATTCCTGGGCTAATCCTGCACCATCGATTTCCATTGTTTTCTTTTAACCTTTGAGGTAACACATTTATGGGGAATTATCCCCCAGTGGGAATGAAGGTGATCCTCTGCACTTCAGGTCCATCTGTGGAGCACACTACTCATTTATCTGCTTAACTAACCATCTTAAATGGTGTGGCTCAGCTTAATTTGTATAATGAAAGAGACAAAGCAAAGAGGATATGTTGGGTTTTTTTTAGGCATATGCATTTGCAGCTGGCACTGGTGAGATTAAATGATTTATAAGGAACAGGAAGTTAAATTAGCCAGTCTCTTACATCCTACAGGATAATAATGATAAAATAATTACAATGGCCATTAAATATGATTCTGCCCATCTGAGATACCTCCAATCTCACAATTTGGTTTCTTCATATCATTAGGTACCAGTTTATGAATTAACATTAGCCATTATTTATGAGAATCAGCTCCATTATTTTTGTTTTCTTAAATCTGTACAACAGTCATTAGAATAAAGAGACAACACAATTTGTATCACAAGATGTACTTACAAAATGGTCAATGTTAACCTTTTTAAAGTTCATGTTGTGTTACTTGGTTGTCTGGGATATGCAACATAGATGTAATACAAATGCAATATGATAACTGTCCTTTTTTCTGCAATCATTTAGTGCTTAATTGATGTGTACAGAGACAGAGGGAAATATATGAAATGGGTTTGAATGGAACGTTCCCATTTCTGAACCTCTGGTGTCTTACATCCCCTCTGAAACACTTTTGGTTCAGGTTGGCCCTAGCCATTGTTGTGCATTCCTTAGAGCTTTTGCTTGGTGCTGTGTCACCTTTGACCCTTTGGTCTTTGTGCTTGTGAACAGTGTTTATAGTCCCGATTCCTCTGAACTTCTATTTTCTTTATTGCGTAGTTTCCCAGTAAAAGATGATAAAGGAAAGGGAAGGACAATCCTTTTCCCCCGGCCTACCTCCAGGGGTTTCCATGTCCCTTTCAGCCCCCCCACTTCCAACAAAGACAGCACCCCCTCTTTGAAAATCAAAAACAAAAACCAGCAAAAGGAAAATCGAATGGACAGAGGTAGGTCTTTTAATGAGGTGAGAGCATCGTCAAACTGCTGACCCAAGGAAGAATATGAGAGTCTATGGAGGAAACCACAAAAACAAAAAATCCTTGACAGCATTGATATGGTTTTCAGAAACTTCCTTTGTCATCTTCTGTGAGGACATTTTATTTGTCTAAAGTCTCACTCTTCACTATCTTCTGTCATTGAAATGTATGCAACTGATGCTATTGGGTTTGAAAATAACAATGCATTCTACCACTCTATGTTGCATCATATCTGGTTTAAAATAAACAAACCTCCATAATAAAAGGTACAAATGCATGTCAGATACTTTCATTACACAATGAGCAAGTTACAATAAGTTAGTTAGGTGTGCATTATTAACAATGTGCTGATGTAGTACTGTAGCATAAGCGTGGTGATTCTGCAGATCTGCCACACATGCTGAGTAAGACCTCACAGAATCAGGTTTGCCTGGCAACGCAAACCAATGTAGTATTTTATTTAAAATTTGGATTCCTGAAAACCTAATTACGCAAATAAAAAAGTCTTAATTAAGAAATTTTCTTTATTATCCACTTATAATCAAATAAAATGAGTTATGAACCATGGCATAAAACAGGTTGTGCAAAGCTCTATTTTTAAATGTGACACAGCACAGGATGTCACTTGACTGAAGGTCAACCCTCTGACTAACATTCTTGCACACATGCTTATGAATGATTTATAAAAGTGTTATGCTAGTTATACATGCTTCATAAAAAACTGTAGGAGGCATACTTCAGTGTAAAGTGTGACCAGAACTGACAAAGTGGCATGAAAACTACAGTAAACAATTTATTTTCTAAGATGAATGTTCATTTTTAGAAAAAGCAATAGAATTGTATATTGTTTCCACCAAGCTCTTTCAAACCATGTTACCAGTCTTTCCTAGAAGCCTTATATGTTTGACCTGAGGGGCACACGCACATATGCAATTTTTATGGTTATCTGAGCAGGCCTAACGTACAAGGAGAGAGATAGTTATAATAAGCACTCTTGTAATGGTAGCTCATGGCTATCTTTGTTGTCTTGTTCTTTGCACTGATGGACCACAGTGGAGTTCATATGGGGGGAGGAAGGGGGTCTGAACTTGTGAAGTTTGGGGGGGGGGGTGTAGTGCTAAAAGGAGTCGACTCCAGGGCTCCCCCCTCAGGATGGGGTGCACAATGGCAGCTCTCACTAGGCCGTGCAGTCCACGCATTCTGACTGAATTCCTGGTGCCTACGCTACACAGACAAACAATGCAGGGCCTTCTTTGCGGGCCTCAGTCCTGCTGTCTGTGAACAGACCTCTGTTGACAAGGACTCATGCTCTCACCCTGGAGGAATTTCAAACATTAAACATTATAGGGCAAGAGATGGACCCGGGAGCAACTCTCATGTCACTCTCATATTCCAGGATTTGGAGAGGTGGGATTTAGCAGTATAATAATACTACTTCCACTACTAATTACATTACTAATACTAATACTGATGCTAATGCTAATGCTAATACTAACAACAATATAACAGGAATTAAAAATGGTGAAAAAGTTTAGGAATAATGATGATGACAATAACAATTATCTCATTCATCGATATGATTTGCAAATCCGTGGGGTCTGGCAGAACTGGTTGGGCAGAGTTGAGTGGAGTGAAGTAAATAACACACTCACCACCATGGTCACATACTTCCAAATGGCAGCAGAAGATCTTGTCCCTAAAAACTTCCCGTCACAGTTTATTTCATTCAGATCAGCACGAGGTAGATTAGAGCCAAATCATAAAAACAATCTATTAATGAAAACATTTAATTATCAAAAGCAGTAAACAAATGCAAGATACAAAATTACAACCAATAACCAAATAATTTGAAAGGAAATTCCAGGCAGATCGGGGAATTAAAACATAAAGTTACATAAAGGATGACTGCATCCTCTTGCCGGCTGCAGGAAATGTGTTAATCCCATACATTTATTATAGCAGCAAAAGCAGCAGACAGAACTGCACTGTTTATATATACAGGAAACATGTCCCTGACCTTATTATAGCCACCATATTTTAACAATATGTTCTGAAATAGGCAGGCGGCCATTTATGTCTAGTCAAACCTCCTCCCCTTGAAGTACTTGTTCCCAATGGATAAGAAGGAGGTACGTCACTTTGGAAACGCAGTAACTATGTCTCAAACCGCTTGCTCTGTCATTCCACTCTTTAACACACTGGACAGAGAAGTCATATGGGAATTTACATTGCTCTGACAAACTATAATCCTTGTGCATTGCTCTTGCCATTGTCTGCCAGGGAATTTCTTTCCTGCCACTTTAAACAGTACTGGGGCCAAAGAAAAAGGATGATTGATGCACCAACATGCATTTATGATCTTTGAACAATTGTACCTACAGACAAAACAGTGCACTCTGTAATGACAGCAACATATCACTCAAGGCAGGAATCAACCTGAAAGTTAATGGGTCACTTCTGTCCCCATCCCAGCATGCTTCACTTCTAGTCACAGCGCTGCAAATGTGCAGCAGAAATCAAAGGAAAACAGTGTCCAAGAGAATGGAATTTTATCACAGTTCTAATTTGAAATGTTTGTGAGAGCAGTGGGGTGGGTCCCTGAATTCTTACTTATGTGTCAAGAGAATAGAAGGATATGTTTCACCACAAAGGAATTCCCAATGTTTTGTGTTAAAATCTGCATTTCAGTGAAGTTAGTCATCTCATGTCGATGGAAATGGCAGAAATATACAGGCTGTGATTTTCAAAGGATCTCTCTTGAGGTCTTTATTTTTCCTACAGTTACACCATTATGAATTTTAAAAATATCAATATTTTCAACTCCAAAATAGCTACTGTAAAATATAAACACTTTCAGGGTGTACTGTTGTCTTAAACATAGGCATCTTGCCATGCATTGGCTAGAACTTCTAAAAAACTTCTAAAAAACTCATACTTTCTTGTCTGGAACATTGTATCATACTGCATCATCACATACATATTTTGTGGTGCCTAAGTATTGCAGCATATTTCAAAACATTTTATATAGTAAATAGCCATTATGTTTTATATATTGCACAGTGCATATTACACAGAATAAACTGAAGATACTAAAACAAATAAAATGCAAAGATCTGATCTAATACATTTGTTTCCATTGATATTATTTAATATGAATTTTTCTAACCTCTGTTCGGTTATATATATTTGTGTAGATAAAATACTAATTAACTTGTTGTGAAACTAAGAAAATAACAATGGAAATATTTCAAAAAAGTTTCACTGACGTTTCTTATAACACAGATTTGGTCAGTTAAAATTACTTTTGGGCTATTTTCAATTCATTTTTAAACTTCAAAAGCAGTTTGAAGCCAGATAAATCGAGTCCATGTCTGTAGAGGGCCTCAATCAAACATAATTGTGCTTGCAAAGCGTACAACAAAAGCAAAAGCAAATCATCTCTACAGACAGGACATCTGAAAAATCTGCTCCCCTGCACAGAAACTCAGGTCAATCCTGGTATTGATTAGCAGGGTTAAAATAGGGTGTTAAAATATGGACCCCATAATCTATTATTGACCTTGGCTTTCTGTTGTATTATTGATATAGAAGCTTAGCTTTAGCATTGGCGGGAATGAATTAAATCACATTATGGTCCTGTCAAGAGAGATTAACGTATTTCACTGAGAGCTCTGCTGCTTAGAAGGGGACTCAAGGTCTGTGCTCAGCATATACCAAGGCTATTGATTTTATAATTAGCAATATCGTTTCTTGTAATTGGTGCTAACTACATGGCTAATGCAGTGATAAATCTAACCACATTAAGGCCAGATCAATAGATTAACCCACACTCACCCTAAATCACAGATGCTGGACCTATCGACTCTCACACGTCTATCAATTTGCCTTGGCATATCCCCGCCATATAGCTGGGCATTTCACATGCATGTGTTCCAGCCAAATCATTAATGATCACGAGCAGGCAAACATGACCAAACTGGCCCAACAGCTGGCTTTAAACACCCACTTTACACACTTGGGCACAAACACACAGACAAGTTCAAACAGTCTGGGGTATGGACTTCAGAAAGTGTGAACCGGTCCAGGAAACATGGGGTCTCGTTTTCCATGAGTTGTCGTCATTGAGTATTTTTCGACAGAGGTGCCTGAACAGGAGAACCTACAGCAGAGTTTACAGTGACCAGATTACATTCCTCTGCATCCTCCCACATTTGCCACTGGGGAATTCACAGAAGAGGGACAGTTGGAAAAAAGGAATGCAGATTACAAAACAAAAGTAAATAAATATATACAGTGAAAAGGAAAAGCCGAACCCCGCCATAAATACAGTGACTACAGTAATTCAGAAAGATGTAAACAGTCATCTCTGAACTCAACGAAGAATCAGTTTACAAACCTAAACAGAAAAAAGAACAAGGAAAGATATTGAGCTATGACACATTTATTGGCCTAAAATTCCAAAGTAACTTTTTCATTTCCTGCTTTCAGATAATGTGGTGCCTGAGAGGATCTGGCCCATTGTGAAAAGGGGGACATGACAGTGGTGTAGATTACATCAACAAAGTGTTACATCACAGAGTTGCAGCTTACAGTGCCATCTCTGCGCTTTGCCATTAGCAAATAGGTGTACTGCAAGTGCTGTTGCAGGTGTCCAATTAATGGGTAAAATGGGATTTTTGTTATCCATTTAATGAATTGCCTTCATCTTCATTTGTACATCTGGGGTAATAACATAAAATATTACACAGCAATATTATGAGAATGAGCACAGACAAAATATTAACTGTAATCACTGAATGACTGGTAGAGAATTCTTAGCTACAGAGCTTGCAAACCACTGTGTTTGATGGTCATTAATGAAGCGGATCATAAAGTTTTGCACAGAACCCTCAGATAGGGATTACAACTATAAAATGTATACATGTTTACTGAAAATTAATGGTATAATTTGCCAGAGATTCCTATTGACTAAACTTCACTTTGGATTTTCTTTGAAGCAAACTTAATGTCTGTAGAGTTTGCCAGAAGTCCTAGTGTACGTATTTGCACGTATTGATAACAGAAAACATGTTATAGTCCACATGAGTCCAGTGGCTGGGTTTGCTCTGCATTCCGGAGGGCTCACTAAACAGAGTGAT
This sequence comes from Albula goreensis, assembly GCA_022829145.1. Taxonomy (NCBI): domain Eukaryota; kingdom Metazoa; phylum Chordata; class Actinopteri; order Albuliformes; family Albulidae; genus Albula; species Albula goreensis. The sequence goes on from CM040755.1 coordinate 9,877,141, forward strand.
TGGTGGGAAAGCACGGTCTGCTTTATCGCAGGTCAGAACTTTAAACAGAGCAAGACCTGCTGAGTTCTAATGCATCTTCAAAGTGATAGCAAACAGACAATGCTATTGCACAATTTTTTTTTTTTTTTTTATCACACACAATTGTGGATAAAAATTGACATCGTAGCATATCATTTTTCACCAGACCAGTTCCTCAAGTGATTGTAACAAAACCAAAATAGCTTCCGGCATGGGCTTATTATTGTTCATGTCAGACTGCAGCATGTATCAACCTGAAATTCCATGGAAGACACGGCTGGATGTCACATATGGTAGGTATTGGGCATTATGGCTTAATAGAACCATGAAAGGTTTCATTGATGATGAGTGCAAGCTGCTTTGATTAAAGCGCTTACTTACCGAGACCATATAATGACAGCTAATTCAAGTTCAGGACTTGTGCTCATGAAGTAGGATATGCTGTACCAGTTTGTGGCTTTGAGTTTGTGACTTTTGTGATCACTCAAACCATCAGGTTTGACTAAATGGATTGTAATCCATATGGAACTTTAACCTGCATCTCATAGCTTGTGTTCTTTTTCCACACCCCATATGGTCATACCCTAAAATGTGTGATTCTGAGAACCTTGGGTCATTTCAAGTGTCCTACATAAATAATGTCAAATAAAAAGCCCATAAATACATTGAGGCGTTGGTAACCTGTCTTTTCTACGCTTTCACGTAAATGGCAACACAAAAATTAGCATTAGCAATTGTTCCATCCATCTGTATTTTTTCAGTGATCCATGTCAAATAAATGGTTTCAGTGCTTTAAACAAGATGTTCTGAATTGTTCTGTTTGAGTATAAATATAAAAGTATAAAGGTTTTTTGAGCTTTGGAACAAATCCAAACTGAATCACAGTCGTTTCCATACAGTTACATAATAATCACCTCCATATGTCCCGCATCACTAATTAAATCTGCTGGCTGTGGGGAGGTGCACAGATTAATGTGGTAACTTGAGGTTTTAAGTCTTATATCAATTAGTGTGATCAGCCATTGCTTTTTTTTCTGTCCCAATCAATCCACAGACTAAATTGGGTGTGATTGCTTAGCCCCTTGACCTAGTTCCAGGAACAATAGACAAGGGCGAAGGGGTGGAGTGTACCCCTAGACAGAGAGAGGACCGTCTGTGTGAGACCACTCCCGCTGTGTCCAACAGAGCTGGCCTGTATTCCTCCCCCCCCAAAAAAACCCACCCTGCCTCTCTGTCTGTCACAGCCAAAGGAAGGCACTTGTCGTCACCTCACCATCCAGTGACACAATCTGACAGGTGGGTGCCTCCTTGGTGGAGCGGCGATGTGGACAGCGGGATGCTAATGAGCCGCGGGTGAAGGAAGGGCCGATGTCCTGAGAAGACAGACTTTGTTCCAAGACGGGACGGGGAGAGCGCCTTGGGGTCTGGTGGGTGGGGTGGGAGGGGGTGGGAGGCAGGGCTTCCTTTTCTAAAGGGATACGCTGGGATCTTCCAATTAGGCCAGAAAAGATATTGATCAACTTAATGCCTGATTATGTCCACACTGTGAAGTTCACTGTGTGAACGAGTCTCTCTCTTTCATATTCCCCATAGTTATCAGCATAATTTGCTTGTCTGCACTACTCCAGAGACAATGCAAGATTCTTTTATTTTTGGGGAGGAGGGCTTTTTTTTTGGCCAGCTTCATAAAAGAAGTGGACATCAAACATCGTACGCATAATAAAGAAGGAGCTATTGTTTGGTTAGTTTCCATATGGAGTCGATATGGTGACTGAATTAATGCAAATATTTTACAGCTGACCTCCATCTTCCCTCTGCCTCCATTCAAATTCTCACAACTGACCACACATTGGTTTAAAAAACCCTTGCGATAATCAGTGATCCTACTGTTTAGATCTTTTCAAATGGTTGTTAACATAATCTTCAAAAACATTAGACGTTTATCTAAATAGTTCTGAAGCCACTTGTTGCTCCTTGAAAATGCACAAGCCTCGAAGCCCTCAGTTTGAGCTAACAGTCGTGGATGGTCTGCTTTGGTAACATCTGGAGGTATTTGTTGCTAATTCTAACACAAAGGGACTGATCTCACTAAATCCTGCGGCTACATTGTTTACAACCTCAAGCTGCGTGTGAGCTTTTCAACGCAGCTTTTAATTGGAAGTTCGCAGGACAGAACAGCATGCTGGTCGCACTGCAGACGTGGTCTATGAACAATTTAAACCTTCTTTTAAACTTGAAAAGCTGTATTTGCACAAATAATTCAGCAAGCATCCACATGTCAAGACCCTTTGATATGATATGGTTCTTTTTATTTACACTTTGTGTCACATTTATGTGAGTCTGTGTGTGTGTGTGCGTGTGTGTGTGTGTGCATGTATTTGAGTATGTGTGCGCGCAATGTTAACAGCATGTAAACCAGCAGCAAGGGTTATATGAAAAGGTTTTTAAATGAATCCCCGCTGTGAAGTGATGGTGTTCCTGGAACAGGCGTTGTGAGGCAGGAAAATGAAGTGTTTTCTGCGAGCGGGACTATGGAGGCGTTTCCTTCCTGTCCGTGCGTTCCAATGTCCCCTCTTCACCACGGTAATAGTGGCGTGTTGAAATCCTCAATGCCAGGCCCCAGCCGCACTAGCGACTCTCCTCATGCAGCTGTTGCTTTGGTGAACCCCAGAGAATAATAATAATAAAAAATAATAATAATAAAAAAGAGGAAGCCATAGCAACATATTTTGGATGACTTCCGTACAAACAATTGTTTTTAATTCAAGGTCTTGCTCTAGTCATGTGTCTTTCACTTCACTTTGCTTTCCCATTTTTTTTTTCGGTCCCAGCCCACAGGGAAACCAAAGCCAAGAACGTGGAGATTAAACTGAGAGACTTCATATGTTTTTTACCATCAGCACCACCCACACTGGGCCCAGAGGACCTCCTGAAATAACTGTGCAGAGGCAGCGTTCTCAGGGACCCCAGAAAAGCTGTACACAGGCTGAGATCCAGAGCCCAGCTCGGCTCACATGTGGCATGGCTGCCGAACTCAAACACACGCCTTAACAACTTCATCATTATCATTTTGGTTTTGGTTGGTGGAACACCTCTCTTCCTGTTTCAAATGGACACTGAGCTCCTTTTCTAATCATGTCTCAGATAAATATGTGCCCTGATACCACGGCCTTTAAGGTCATGTTTTACTCTCCTTTTAAATGTGCCCTTTTTGTTTCCCTTCTTAGCTTGCTGATGAAGGCTGCTGCTGCAGACATGAATTGGTAAGAAGAATCTGACAGCATTAGCCTTCAAAAATACTGACTTTTCCATTCTAGGAGAACAGTCATCTTGTGCATGAATGCTTGCTGATCACATGCATTTGCATTTTAATAAAGCTCGGTCCAGTGTTACATATAAGGCATTTGATATGAACTCATTTTTCATTTTAAAGCTTTAAAGAGTTCAGATATTGGTCTGTTCCAAATAATCAAGGGAAACTTTTACATGTATTCCAAGAAAGATCATGTGTTCACACCACATGAACATGTGGAATAAAATACTACATGAGATTTTTTCTATAAAAAAAGAAAAAAAAAAGAACAAAAACAGGCACATAACTGAAAAGGAAGCTCCTTTCTGATGAGGAAATCCCAAAATACCAAACATCATTTTCCCCTCCTTCATTTTAAAATAGTTAATGAAGACATTGAACTCTGCTGAGGAAATGATTTCTTGTACAGTGGACATCGAAGAGCCAGGCTTCCCCTCCACTTTATCACTTATCTACAGGAAACTGCCCCAGAGCTTCTATATCTGTTGTTTTTTTGGCTAAATAGGGAAGGGGGACAATGACTCACTGCTAGGCACCCGTGCACTGTTTCTGAGTTTGAAACAATATTCCACAGTCACCATTTCGGATCCCAGCGAATAAACTAGAGCTTGTCCCCAGGATTTCCAGGGTGGGCCTCACAATCATTAGACAGACAAGGACAAAAAGCCCTCTGAAAACAAAGAAAAATTATGAAGAGGAGGAAAAAATATTACAAGGACAATAACAAACAGGCATATCAGAGCAATGATGCTCCATTGTACTTATTGTATTAGATGATGACCTTAAATTATTCCCAGAGATGTTTAACTAGGGTCTGTGTTTTGACAGGGGAATAAAATAATGTGATACTAATGAGAGACAGAGGACTGCTTCATGCACCGCTCAAAGAGGGTTCCACTTTCTCTTCTGATTAACAGTTTCACTCATAATACTGTGAAGAAAATTTAGCTGTGACCACAGCCATCAGGACTGGTAGTTGTCAGTCAGGACAGTTGATAGTAAAGCTTAAACACTCACTGCTCATGGTCATGCTTCTGTCATATGCATCTCTCTCAAACATCATCCTATCTTTCCTAACCTGTGACGTGAACCCCAGTCACTCAGCACAACACCAGAGCTCGTTCTGGATCGGTGGATATTTCAGTCATGGAATTTGTAGTTGTATTGAATGGGAACTCTTCGTAAGTTTCGCCTTTGTGATTACGGTTGTGTTTTAAATGCAATTTTAAATGCATGTGCAGGAGGATGGCTCTGCTCATGTGCCTAAGCAGTCCGTCTTTTAACAATTGCCAATAATTTGCTATCTTTTTAACGCATCGTCCCAATTGTGTTCTTTGTCTTTTTTCACGTTAGAGCTCTCTTATGAACTTCCGTAATTACTGTATTAATATCCGTATCGCCAGCTCTGTTAACATGTATAAGTGTCAGAACAAAATGATACACAGACTCAAAACACAAGTTATTTGTGGTTTTAAAGGAGTACATTTTTGTGGATCTGCCATGTTGCTATAGTTAGCCCATTAGTATGCAGAGTATGATAACAAGCGTTAACTTGTGTGTGTGACCAGGAAGTGTATTTGGCTACTGGAGTGTGCTGGCAGGAAATCTGGTCCGTACTGTTACTTTGTCTGAGGCTCCAGCAGAGATGTCAAAGTAAAAAGTGCCAGGGTAAAATGCTATATTAATATTTAGTCAGTCAGCAGTTCACACAACAAAGAAAAAAAATACATATACAATTGTGTGGAGCTGCAGTGCAGAAAATGTAGCAATCGTCATTGCTGAAAAATGTAACAATCAAATCTCCAAACCCCCTGTTTTTTTGTTTGCTTTGTTTGTGTTTGCCGCTATTTGGAAATGTCTTGCTAATCTTGCATCCAGAGAAATGGCCCATGATTTTTATTCCAGCAGAGGGATCCCTGCCAACAGTTGCTGGAAACGTTCACAAGGAAGCCAGAGGGAGTCGGATCCAAAGCCAGACATTCTTTGCCACCATATTTCTGTGTGGGTGGGTGGCTTACTTGAACAGACGGCAGAAAAGCAATGCATCCAGGAAAAAAATAAGAGAGAAAGAGGTAGGGACTCATGGACAAAACGCATCAAGTTTTATGTGCACTTCCCTTCATCATTCCACCAGGTTATGTTGGTGGTCATAAAATCTGACAAGGTCTCCTGGGACATTTTCCAATTTTGAGGATGTAAGCCAAACGCTCAACTCAATTTTCTCACAATGTTTTCAGAGTTGAAACGCTATCAGCAGAACAAATGCCCCTTTCACTGAGCCCAAGGAAATGTGAATTCCTTTAAAGACCTTCAGATTAAATTATACTCCTCTGTGTGTGTGTGTGTGTGTGTGTGTGTGTCCATGCGCGTGTGTGTATGTGTGGGTGTGTTCCTACATTGCGTGTGTGTGCGTGTGTCTGTGTGTTTGAAAGAGAGAGAGATAGGAGAGAGACAGGGTCTGTTTTAGAAGTCAGATGGCTCCCTTTAAACCAGAGTAAAGTTCAATTAATTTGTCAGGGAGCTGCAAACAGATGATTTCAATCAGCAGGAAAAATGACTTCATCGCAGAAAAAAAAAATAAGGACTGCAGCTATGGGCTGAGCTGGGGCCCCAGACAACCAGAAGAAATACAGAAGCCTGCCTTTTCTGTTTCTTATAAAAGCAAAAACGACCTCTCCGCAGCACACGGTTGAAATGAAAACCCCTAGGGTGAATTAGAGGGAGAAAAAAAGACCCTCAAAGTCGCAGAGGAAGGCATGCTAGGAAGTGATAACTCTAACATCACTGTACATCCTGTTCGTTCAGGCAGACAGCGCTGTTCTGGTTTTTCATGAATGGCAGTGAAGTGGGGTTCTGCTATTGGCTGACCGACCACCCAATCAGAGGAAAAGACAGTGCCCACAAAGAGTGCGCGCGGCGACTGTCTTTGCCCCTGAATTATGTTGCTTTTAATAGCTAAATGAAGAGCTTCCCCCAGCCTTGCAGACAGACTTCCCTGTTTCTATTCCCTTTATTTTTTCTCTTTCTTCTTTACAGTCGATCATATGGAAAAAAAAACTTTGCAGTATGATTGTGTCATTCTCGAGAAAAGGTGCAGTTGGCTGCAGCAACCCCTGAGCCTCTTCCTCTCCCCGCATAGGTTTGCTGCAAGGACCTTATGACAGGAAAAGCAGTTAAATAGCCATAAATTCCAGTCCTTGCATGTGGTCAGCACTCAGATTTCATTCAGTAAAAGAGTGCAGCTCTGCTGTGCTGGAGCCCAGCAGCGGGTTACCAGGGAAGGAGGACAGGACACAGGCTCTGAATCGTTCCAGAGGCCAAGGAACTGTCAGCAGTAAACTATGAGATACCACCATTGAAGTTTTTTTTCCCGCTTTCTTTTCCCTTTCCCCCTTTTCTCATTCACAGTATTAAGCAACTGTGTCAAAAAGATGTTTTACAACAGGATGTGCTACCTTCCAGTGATAGCACATGGGAGTTCTTTTTTTTTTGTTTCTTGACTACAGAATACCTTCCGGATATCCATGCATAAATACAAATGGTAAATTGAATACAAAATCCCAAAAAGCAATATATGATAATATATTGTTTACATATATAATAAATAATAATTGTTTACTTTGATAAAGTAATTGAGTAGTTTGGTGGTTGAGAAGCAAACTATGATGAACTTTGCAGAATTTTGAAACAGGAAAGAAAGGAAACTAGTAATGTATTCATGTATTTATTAATTTCACAAAATGCTGACATCATCTGGAATACAATTCATTTTTTCTACATCCACATCTGGGGACTATGTTCAGATTTATCCCTTTTTAACAGTCATTTGGATATTTTTTGTGAAAATATAGTAACAATAACTGACGTAGCCAACACTCATCGAGATATATCAGATAATAAGACACTGGCTGGTCAGACAGCTGATATCTGGGTCCCTACAGGGAGACAGAAACAAAGTGTAGCTGACACTCACTTCACATGGCTAATGAAAGCCATAACACTAAGTGCCTCCGTTCTGAGGGGAGAAACATGTGTGTGCAAACTGCGGGCGCTGAGAGGCGTGCTGTTCCACGGACACCAGAGGGCCTGCGTTTTGTTAGCAGTCGGAGATGGGTTTTAATGTGGTCAGAGGCAGCTTCTGTGTTGACCGCTCTCAGATAATCCTGTTGAAATGGGCTTTGGGGGGGAACTTTCCGATGGGGGCGAATTCATCATGCGTTGTAGTTACTCCATCAGACGGCAGACCTAGCCTTTCATGTTCAGCATGTTTAAAATATTCATGTCACACCACTCCTCATCCAAACACTTCTCTCCCAATGTGTTAAAGAGAACACCTCTGATGCAAAATATATACACGAATGCGTCCAAAGCGAGACCTGGTCTGACAGCCCACTCAACACCACTCTGAATGTCCCTATGGATACTTTAGTGTGAATGTGGCCAAATTCACAGGCCCTCCCCTTAATTAGCAAAATTCACATCCCATAGATAAATGGAACCATGGAAGGACAGACACAGACATTCCACCTTTCGCTTTTAGGAATTTAAATAAAAGTATATAATTAATACAGGCTGTTACGTCATCGTGCTGTTAATTAATTTAATTAACATTTGCATTCCGTCATGGGAAATTTGGCTTTACAGATGGACCCACTTGTCCAGAGCAAACAAGAAAAAATACAGAAAAAAGGAAAAAATACACAATAACAACATCTGTTATTTTATTTAGCCATTACCTACATCAAGTATCATTTGTTATAATAAGTAATATATAGTCATTATTCTGATCGAAAGGAGTAAAAAATGAAAACTTTTTATGGTCCTATAATTGGCTGTAAACAGCGCATCACCTTTACTACTACCACACGTCTTACCTCTACGTACTGTATTGCAGTGTGTAAGATTAGTGGGCTTCACTTGTAAAATGGGTATACATTTTTGCATCCAGGAAATTAGTAAGACAGTCATGAATTTGTCCAGACACAAGGCTGTGCTTTCAGATAAAGCACTTCGTATAAATGTTATAAACACTTTATAATCTCCAAATACTTTAAATAAGCGGATACTGTTTAAATGAAACACTTCTAACAGTTTTTTAACACACAAATTTAACACTTTACCACAATAACAAGAATGTTTTCACCTAGTCTGGTTTGCAAGTCCCTCAGCCCTGGCATTGGGTCCCTCATCTCCCAATGGTCTGTGCTTCCAGCCTCTAACGGGGGAGCCGTACCCCAAAGATCTGGGATGTTTCAGTTTAGACAGCAGTTGGAGCAGACACAGTGTATTCAGTGAACATTACATGGTTAATTTAACCATCCCAATGATAACGTATCAAGGCACATTCACAGCCATTGTTGCACCATTTCTGCAATCTCCACTGTGTATCTACAGGAAATAAACTCACAGTCTATCTAGTGTCACCATGGTGTCAATAATAATTTTGATCCGGTCAAATATGATTATCACCATAAATATATTTACAATTCATAGATAGCAGAAATTCATAGCCATTTAATGTACAGGGCTGGGACCTGATTGTATGAATTACTCCTCCACAGTTTGGCTGTAGTCAGTCCCTATACAATATATTCAAGTAGATTTATTTCAGTATTGTTTATGCAGTTCCACACAAAGATCTCATAAGCACATGTGCAACAGAAATGAAACAATGGATGACTCAACAATGCATGAACAGGCTAACAATTGATGAAAAATGTAACATGAGTTTCATTTTTAATAAACAGTCATTTAGAAAAACAGTGTGCCTGTTACAATGACATTGCACTTCTCACAGAAAGAGACCCACCTATTTCAGAAGAATTGCAGGCACAAGAATGCACTTATCAAATGGCATGTCCTGAAACAAAAGGCCATCCAAACTCCCTGAGCTTCGAAGATAAAAGACTCTTCTGTCATGTTTTCCTGCTTCTGTGTACAGTAGCATGTCCGGTGGCTGCTGGCTAGGTTTTTTTTCAGTGAGGCTCCCAAATGATCAAAATATGAATCATCCACCTACTTGTGCAGCCTACACGTGTTAGAGCGGCCATTTGAAAAGAAAACAATTGCCTCAGCCTTTTGAGGACACGCCAAGACCATGTGCAGCAATAGCTTTACGTTTGTTCTGTGTTTAACAGCCATGATCCGACAACTCTCCCTCTTCAACATGATCTGTGTTAGCAATTAGCCACTGGGCTACTGTTGATGTGTCACCTCTGCTCTTTTTCTTTTGTAATGTCTTTATTACGGTTTTTTCTCTCAGGATCTCACACTGCAGTCTACTAAAATATAAATCACATTCACCTTCCAAGATAAACACAATGTCACTGTACTTTTTTGCAATGTAATGTTAAATTATCTCGAAATATTTTTTTTTATAAAAACCGAGACGAAAAATGATATTTTGAATGAGGAGGGATAACATTCCAGATATTGTATGGTGGCCTTCAGTGGAACTGAGCAGATTAAAAAAGGAAGTGGGGATATGTGAAATTGCTTTGTTTTTACCAAAACAGGGAAGGATCACTAGCATTAAAACAGCATTTGTTGCTGGTAAAAGCTAACCATTGGTTACATCTAAATATAGAGGTTTGGGAGAAAGCTCAAAGACCTCAAAACATTTATTCCACTACTTTGTCTCATTAGTGTTTCATCCACATGGTTATTTGTGAACCCAAAATCTTTAACTGTGGGGATCCTGGTTCAACATATAGATTTTCCACTCTTTCTCCTAGTTCGGTTGCATTGGCTTACCCAAATTACACCAGTACCAAGGCAACAGAGCCCAAACTGCAAGTTGTAACTTTGTTCCTTGTTTTATTCAACAGCTTTTTTGTCTATTCTTGGGGAATAAAATTAGTCAGACAGCAACCATTCCTCAGTGATGCAAAACACACAAGTGGTAGCAGTCTTACAAACGTGGAGATCACCAGATGAAACTCATTATCGTTAGGAAAATGCACCTCTATTGGACAGCTAATTATAGAGTCTATTCAGTGTCCTGGATCAACCTGGCCATTGGATCTGGCTGACATGTTGTTCTGTGGAAAATTAGGAGTCACTAGTGGAAGGGGCAACCACAAATTTACATACTTTGTCCGTATGGAACTTGTATCAGGTCTCATTCATGCCTTCTTGTTGGAGTTGCCTCCTTCCTTTGTTTTCCTTTATGAAACACCTGGATGTAATTTCCTAATGTATATCACAGCCTTAGAAGGAACCATAGGATGCAATTACCTTAACAATTCTCTCCTTCACTTGTCTCATTTCTGCGTACAACACAGCATGAGCTTGCCTCTTAAAACTCTTTTACACTATTGTAAACTGAAGAATGCTCTAAATGCCTTTTAAATTTTGACATGATAAAAACTGAAACAATTAGTATTTTACAGTGCTGTAAAAAAAACAGAAGTAGGCATCTCTGGCAATTCCCCTTTCTAAAGGGAAGCTTTGGAAGGTTCAAAAGAACCACTTGCATTTGACAGCCAAATGTCTCCTGTGAGAAAACTCTGCCCTTATGTAATGATGAAACTGCAATGCAAAAAGGGGGGACTGCATCCAGAAATTTGCATATGGATTTCAGGAAGAATCACAAAATGAATCATGTAATGCTAACCAACGTTAAACGAGTCCGCTGAGACCAAACCCATTGCCAGACTCTCTCTGTCTAATATTCCACCTGTTTCCCTTTCACTTGGCTTGAAAGCAGGGTTTCCCTCATTCCCTCAAAATAATCTAACAAAAGCTGCTCCCCCTTCTCTCCCCATTACGCTTCCCAACCAGCCCCTACCACCCGTACTACAGCCCCCTTTCCAACAGTCTCCCAAAGGAAGCCGTTTGCATGATTTCAGCCCTTCATTAGCGATGAATGCGCCCCTTTACCCGGAGACGGAGTAGAGATGGAAGAAAAGATGAAGGGGAATGGGGGAGAAATGTGCTAAGAATGGGGATGACCAAGTGGGTGGCTTACCAAATTCCAGGAATGCCACAGGAAGGTGTGAGGGTAATTGACTTCTCTGTCATGGAAAACTTTCATTTACCTCCTGTTTTACCTCACAGCTATTTGTTTGCGTGACTTCCTTTGGATGTTTTTTTTTATCATCATATAGCCATAAATATGATTAAACATACACTGGATACCTGGTGATTTACTGGCACATATTCTAAGAGTAGATTATATCAACTGTTCAAAAACATTTCTGTCTCGTGGGAAGATCCGTAAAGAGCCATGTTCCTGTCATAATTCTGTACAGGGTGAGGTGTGAGGATTTAGTATTTTATCTACAATAAACACATGTCATTGCAATGCATGTAGAATAAGATAACTAAACCAAACAGTTCCTCCAGTACATTGCTACTGACCAGTGTTAAATAAAAATGTGACATGTCTTTGAACTGTGCCCTTGTTGTATCAAAAAAAGTTAGGGCACTGGAGATTGTCAGTATTGGCAAAAAAATTTACAGGGATTCCAAAACAGTGCATCATTTCAACAGCCACTGTCTGAGAAACCAGCACAGAAGTACATTTGCCATTCCATTAATTGCATTAAGTGCTATTATCGTTGGAATTCAGCTGTAATGGTTTGTTTCTAATCTTGGACAAATGAAGACCAATACACTTGATTAGGCGAATGGATATACAGTGGTTAGTGGCCACACATTAGCCAATCTCTTCTTCCGCTCGTTCCCCTCATTCCCGATTGTTCACTCCTGCTGGATACAATGGCTCTTTGCCAGGGGGAGGGAAGAAAAAAGAGACCTGACGAGTTTCACAGAGAGATGCAAATGTTCTTTTTTGTTAATGGCATATCCCGTGTGAGGCATTACATAATTTTTACATATTACGGCTTTTCTGCAGTTTCAGTTATTCAAATGTTTGAAACAGATGTGGCACACATCCCTGTCTGGGAACACAACGTGTCTGAGAAGGAAAGATGCCTAGTTATATGGGAATGCACAGATGTAATTTCCATGCATATCAGTTAATTATTACACATCCTCAATGGGCCATTCTTAAGAGAGAGTTATCTGAACAGTGGTCCTTTCTAGTGTAACTACAGATTTGTCTATAAAACTTGGTGGAATTTTTAATCATACAATTCATAATTTTAGCCAATAGTAACAGTTTGATTTTTGGTTTTCACATTTTCACGATTTCAGTTTTTTCTGTGCCATTTTGCTTTGCCTCAAAATGTCATCTTACATCTCCAAAAATGTCTGTTTATTGCATATGCTAATCATCTGAATTGACACATGCATGTGCAGCTATAAGAAAACTTTTCGTAATGGGTAGGAGTTGGAGGTCTTGCTCCATTTTTTGTTTATTGGTTTCTATAAAACTATAGAACAAAATGCATAATTTTAACTTTGACTTCGCAATTTAGTATATTTACTTGGATGATTTATGAAGCTGCCACTGTTTGTGAAACAAAGACCCAGCTAGTGCTTAGGTTTCATTGTGAATTACATTTAAGGACACATGCTGACCGAATCCAGTTCAGTTCACCAATGGCAGTTATTAATCTAGTGTCAAGACTCCATTAAGTCCACTTCTCTTAAACCCAGGAAATTCTGGGATTGAGAAGTGCAATACCTGTTTTGCATCCTGGACATGCCAACTGCAAAAAATATTCCCCATTTTTTGAGACATTTGGGTGGGATAAGCAGGGGTACAGGGGATAAACTTCACAGTTCACCCCCAATTCACCCCCCATGGTACCCTTTAAGTGAATCTCAAGGAACGTGACCCCCTGCTGGACTAATGTGCCAGGGGCTTGCATTCCATTTGGCCACCCATTGAAGCTGAAGCAGTTCATTTTAACTTACTCCCCACTGACCTGGGTGGGACCTCCCTTTCCAACAGAAACAGAAAAACTCATTTGGATTAAGATAGCTGGACAGGGGGGAGGAAAGCCATCTGGTTAACTGTTAAGAGATAAGGTTAATGCTTGTATGGATGTTTTTATTTTGACAAACATTTAAACCCAATGGCTTGAGCTTAGACTATTGACCCACTTGCATACCAGTACTGAGGTAATCACATTGTCGTTTGCTAATTAATGGGTCCAAATGTTTAATGAAGTGGTCTCATTTCAGATGTGTAATCTACATTAAGTACACCCTAGAATGATTTTACCCAAACAGGCTGCGACATATAGTACTAATAATGCAATTATAACATAGTGCTTCGAGAAAATGTCAGCTTTTGTCCATAGCAAAGCTAGAGCCAGCCCTCCACAATCCAGTGTTTATATGCTGTCTTCCCTCATGATGCATTTCAAACACATTTCTTACATTACTTGCATGTCTTCACACATTTCTCCCAAGAAAGAATGTTTTTCCTGATTTTTATCAAACCAGAAGTCATTATCTTTATTTTAATGAAATTGTGCAAGCATGCCTGCCACATTTTTCAGCATTTTTTTTTACAGAATTTTACAGAATCGTCAATGGAATTTAGCAGCTGCAAAAGTTTAAAAAGCTAATTAAAAGACTAATATTCAATGCAATGCAGTACACAGGTCAGATTGTTTGTCTATTACACTAAACACTGTACAGAGTACCCTTATGAATGATATTTTACTACCATTCTATAACCACTGCAAAACAGAGATGGAATACTGAATATACACATACTAACAATCCCCAGTTTTATTTAGTTTCATTCATATGTGTTAACAATGGCTGCAGATGAAATGGAACATTTTCTTTCAATAGCAGAGAAATACTTTGGGAAGGTTTGGGAATCTGAACTGCCTAATTATACTCCTGCTCAAAAACCTTTGTTTTCTAGCTCATCGTTATTTTGTAATTTGGCAATAGAGTAATTTAAGAGGCAGTGGGTGGCTGGACCCTAACCCAGATGTAGCTTCATAATAATTTTATTGCTGGTTGCAACAACAAAATAAAACTCATGCTGTTACTAGGATGTATTTTTTTTTTTACAAACTGTGTAGCTAGTGCATGTATTTGTGCAGTAAGGCACTAAAAACCTCTAAGACAAAGTCTCAGAATGGAAGTGTTTGTTTGAAGACGGGATTGTCACACAGCAGACACACTTTCAAATGAGCAAGACAACACAAAGACGTGCTGCTGCTGATCAAGGGTTTAACCCTCTTCACACATGATTTTAAAAAACTGGCTAATGACACTGTAATCAGGGGTGAAACTGGCTACCCCAATTACACGTGACTGTCACACAGCAAACAACCCATCACAAATAATGCCAACTAACATTTTAAATACAATACAATTTAGATATATTAAGACAGAAGTAAACAGCTTCTGCAACAGACAGATCACACATTTGCCTTATTTAAGTTATGCAGCAATTTGGCGACAGAATGGTTGAAAAGAAGGTTCAACTCGAACTCAAACACATCTGAATATCAGATTATGGTGTATGCAAAAACAAAGAAAGAAGTCTGTCAACCTTCATCAGTTCTCCCTGATGATAGACTCTCTCAAATCACAGATTCTCTGTCAGTTTTTTTGTGCAGTATTCCATTCTGACCACAGTTGCAATCCCTGAATTGTCAAATGCTTTTAATTGTTCTTAATTAGACACTTTCAATGTCCACAGCTATATTTTGCCATTCAAAGCCAAATTACGTCAGAAATAAATCACACTCCACTTCTTGGTATTTAGGTAAGATAATCAATTGATTATGGTCTGTAATGGTGCTATAAAACAAATTCTTCAGAGAGTTTCTTTAGATAAGGATCACATTTTTGTTGAATAAATTATAGACCGACAGGTAAGTAATTGGAGCTCCAACTAATTTGCCTCCTGTTAGGGAACAAAGTCAAATACAAAGTAAATATTAAAAAGCAAATCCTGCATTATGTTGCAATACTGAATGAAAAAAGACTGTAGAGATAAATTCACATTCAAAAACTTGAATTTCTGTACAGATTGTCTGTCACAAACATCAAGTCCCCTGCCTCTTGTCACATTATACAAAATCACAACACACAGTTTGGTGGTAAATTACATCAATTATATAGTTCAATTTGGTAATGGAGAGAATAACATTTCAACAAACTTTTACATTGTTTAATAGTAAGATTGATACTATTCTAGATGTATTTTAGAATAAAGACAAAATGCCAAGCCTAGATTAGATGAACGGCTCGTTCTCATATTTAAACTATGCAGTTTCACAGGATACATGATGGATTCATTACTGCTAATGGCTTGCTAATGTATTGTGCTTTATATTTTTCATCTGAGCTCATCTTTGATTCTGTGAATCAAATGTTCAGTATCCCTGATGATATGGATGTGGATTTGAAGCACTTGAATAGTTTGTATCTCTTTAGAGAGGCCGACGGTGTGTATTTTTGTTGCATTAACATTTCTCAGGTCCCCAGTATTTGTTTTAAATGCATTAGCTGTTCCCAGGTCTCACAGGGTTAACGCTCAGACATCTCGCGGTTTTCCATCGCTGTAAGCAGTCAGCCCAGCTCCCTCCTGCAAACAATTACAATGGTCCTCTGATCATTCCCTAATTGACGGCTTCTCGGTCGGCAAACAGCTCTCAGGTGGACCAGGAACACCCGGAGCACGTCCAGGAGGTGCAGGTAGTGGAGGTGTCACAGAGAGACAGATATGTCTGGGGTTATCTGCAAGCTCCCTGCTTGGTAATAAATATGCAGAGGCCGGCACTCTGTGCGGCAGGGTTTACATGGGTCAGGGGAGCAGGGAGGGGTGTGGGAATTCACCACGGGGTCCTTTCAAAGGCTCTGAAACACTGTGTCTGTGCAACCCCGCAGGCTGGAATCAGTGAAAATCTTTTGAACCGCTCAGTAAACATAAACCTCATATTTTTTTGAACTGGGTTTATATTTGTATTTGTGAGAAAGGTGAAGATTTTGATTCAAAAATGTATCTTTTGTACAAACCTCTCACGTCATCAAGAGCGCCCATGGCAGCACTCCATGGGGCCAAACAAAGCAGAGAGCAGTGAGGGGGTGAAAGAGAGAGAATCAGAAAGAAAGAGAAGACATTTCTCAGCGGTTTGCAGTCAGATGTGGTGCAGATCTATATTTCGGAAAGGGGTGTCTACCGTGGAGGACGCCCCAGGGCATGGGTGTCCCTTTGGGTGCCCCCTGCTCTCACATATGAGGCTTTGCGGTGGGGCTGGAACGGGCTGACTTTTAAATCACACACACATGCAGCAATAGGCACAGAATGCTTTGATTCAGCTAAGCAGAATGCGACTGCGGTTACACTGCTGCATCTATTTTAGCCGGCTCTATATGTCGTTTCCTTTTGATTCCAGTGCAGTATGTCACTTTTGGGAATCGTACCAATAAACACATTAGTTTTTTTTCTCTCTCTCTCTTTCTCTCTCTCTTCCATCCGTTCTTCTTATTCCTCCTAAGAACTATATTCATTTCCACACTCAGACAGGGAAAAAAAAGAGCAAGTCTATCCAGTCGGCTGGCATGAGTCCCAGTGGGCTTGACTAGACCTCCTTCCCAGTGGTGAAGGTGAGTTTGGTTCTGTGTAACTTAATCAGCTTGGGAAATGAATGGGGGGCTCGTTATAGCACACTCACAAGATGATTTAACTCTGAAGGCCCAGGGTCAACTTTTGCACATTTCAGTTTTAAGGAGATGGTTGCAGACAGTTCCGGAATCTGGTACGAATGTGTAGGACTTTCACTTGTTTTTTTGGTCAGGCATTTAGGCGGCTCTTTACACTCACCGTTCCCTGGTGCTTCTGAGGAAAGTGGGGGCTTCTAAAGAATGAGAGAAGGGCTTCTAAAGAATGCAGACTGTGCCTGGACACTAATACCATTGACTTTGTTTGCTAACGTGCTCCCTTCTCCTCTGGATCCACGGTTAACCCTTCCCTGTCCCCCACTGGGGAAGACTTAGCATTTTGTCAAAGAGAGCAGGTTTTCCCTGCTTTTTCTTTGGCCTTCCAGTTATTCTTTAGCGTTGGATCCATTGATCCAGAGCCAACCAAGGTGGCCTGGAAAAACTGAATGAAATGGCTGAAGCAGCCAAATCCCATTATCCAGCCAACTGCTTTAAATGTGCTCATGTGGAGACAATGCAAACGGAAATGAAAATGAGTTAAAGGATTTTTTTAATTCTTCTTTTTTGTATGACCTCAAAGTCTCAGTAGTCGAGTCTGAGTTTAACATCATTAAGGTGCAATTTCAAACATGGGCTCCACCTTAGGGACTGATTCACAGAGCGCTTTTAAGATAGTCAGAGAGGCATTAAATCCTATACAAACTTATCATTTTGAAATAAGAACTTCAATAACATTATGGAAAATCTCATTTGACAACTGGATTTAGCTATGAAATATGTCCGAACGAGCAGAAAGAGCACCTCTGTTCCATGCAGAGCATGTGCGTCTCTCAGCTCAAGATTAGATTAGATCTTATCAGCAACTGATGGAAAAAGGAAATCCAGGTCTTCAAACCGACATTACAAAACCGTATGGTTTATCTAGGATGAGATACTGCACCTAAGATTCCTGGGGTCAACACAGCATCTGCAGTGTAATGAGTATGGCGGAAGATATTGAAGAAACAGACACAAAAAATCAAGTATCTTCATTTCACTTTTTGCTCTGCATAATTCTGATAAAGGAAAAAAATCTTCATCAGCTTTAAAAAGATACATGGTTGTGACAGCTATGTATATGTTATTTTGCTTTTCATCCAGTTCAAAATCAAACATGATGTAGAGCACAAGAAAATGTAGAGAACACAAATGGATAAGACAACAGTTCTTCCTTTTGTCTTTTCTCTCAGGCAAGATTTTTCATCATGTAAAGTGGAAACTGAATTCTTAAAAAATGCCTTTTTTGTATGAGCTTAGCTACGCATCCTTTTGTTGGAGTTCACTTGCATGTCTGGTTATGTAGACAATAGAAGGCTGGTTTAAAAAAAGGCAGTAATCAGGTTAGGCTTATCTTAACTAGGTAAATATTTGAAATGTCAAACCATATGTCCAAGGTACTTTTTGGACAGGGACTCAGATCCCATATAAGTCCATTCAGATCTCATTTACAAAGTGCATCTTTAGACACAAAAACACATTACTAGTTTCAATATTGCAGTCTACTTTCCTTTTACTATCAATTTCTGAAATAGATAGGTAGATAGGCAAGGTTTTCACATGTTTGTATTTTTAAGTGAAGTATTTGTAGTTAATGACAACAATTGCTAAATATTTAATGTTATATAAGGGAGAAAAAGTCAAGCAATAAACAACTTTATTGTTCAAAATTAAGAGCAAACAAAATGAAGCTCACATTGGATTTTGACCTTGGCAGTTGACTAATACCCTGCTAAATATTCATTTACAAGTCATATTTTACCAGCTTATTCTCATTCTTTCCATATGACATGGTGTTGCAAGTCTTCTGCACCCCCTCAGGACCGCTTGCTTAAAAATGCAGTGGTTTGGTGAAGGCGTGAAAGGCCACAAAGCTGCAGCTTTACACAGTGGGGAAGGACAATGAGGACGGACTGACAATGGCATTAGCTGACGGAAGTAGCAGCATTCCTGTGCAGGCCGAGGGCCGGGTTAAACAGTAACATACCTGGTCTTTGGCCCTGCTCTTAAACTTTCATTTCAAAGATGTTTCACGTTCTCCCAGACCCTCATTTGTCAAAAGTGTCATGTTATCATTCAGAGCGGAAGCTAACATCCGTGTTCAAATAAAAGCCTATTGGATTCTTTCCAGAAGTTCACTTTTTTTTTGTCTGGCACAGCCTTTACAATGTCTAAATGCCCTTGTATATGATCGTTTTAAGTTCAGCAATGCATAAGAAAAATAAAAACATGAATACGGTCCAATGAAATTACAAATCATGGTTTTGTAATTTAAAAAAAGGGACTACTGGTTAGCTCACCCTGATAATTTTTGTTTTACTTTGATTTGGCCTCATTTGTTTGATCATGATGATGTGTTTGTATATTAATAAAAAATGCCTTATATGCTAAACAAAAAAAATCTGGAGTGCTAAATGAATTATGAATGAAAACTATAATGATAGTGCTGTGTTTAATGGCAACAGGTGAGGCCTGCACATCAAACAATTAACACACTTAGCTTATCATGAAACACTTCAAAGGCAAACCCGCCTAGATATTTTGGGAGTTTAAAAAGTTCTTGTGTTTAATTTATTGAAGGACGTTTGGCACCTCTTTGGAAATGAATAGCTCCCAGTGTGGGAATGCATCCTGAAACTTCCTGTTACAAGGACCATTGATAAGGAAGTGCCATTTTGGCTCACATGGGAATCCCAGGAAAGATGTCAATTCACTGCCTGTGAAAAATGACTTCACTCATTGCAAAGACAGAAACATTTACTGGTGATTCCTCTTTTCTCGCTGGACCTATCTGCCATTTTATCAGTGGCTCAACTGGTTCACAAAAGCTTTCTGCCTATGGGAGGAACTTTGAGAAAGGGGAGAGGAAAATGGGCCGGATAATGTGTTGAAACCTGGGGTGTGCGAATTCAAGAGCAGAATCCCGCCACTAAGAAATTCAAGACTGCGCTTTCAGTCATGAGGAGCTGTCTGACTGTCTCCTTCACACCTGCCCAGGTCAAAGTGGCGTGGCAACGTCTGGAAAAGGCCTGGTTTCTTTTAAGAAGAGTTATAGCTTCTTACATTCTTTACGTTCCGTGTTTGGTTAGTTCACCAGGTTTGTTCCCCTGTCAGCGAAGCACATTTTATTTTTAATCTCAACAGACAAAATAAGACATTTTGTCATAACAGCCAATCTTGCTGCATGCTGCTGAGGCAGCACACTTCCCTCATTGGCTGGGCAGCACGCACAATTGACCCTCCAATACCAGAACAGGTATGGTGTAATTGGCCTCAGTCTTATGGTACAGCCATTCAGCCAATCCTCCAAGAGCAGCACTCCCAAAACCTTTCGATGCTTTCAAAGGTTCATTATTATGTTCCCTGGGAAGTGTGTAATGACATATCAAAGAAATTCCATCAGGAGGGAAGAGGGGCCGAGGCTGATGTGTGGAGCAGGCCGGATGAGAGAGCAGGTAGGTAAGCAGACAGCTGGGGGCCCCGTACCAGATTAAATATCAACGCAGGTCAGGTTCTCATGGCCTGGGAGCAAGAGGAGGCATTCCTCCAATTTCCCCAGGCCAGGCAGAGTGCTTCCCGCCTGCTCCTGGCGGGGGCTACGGCCTGATGGGACAGGGTGCAGAATGCCTGCCACAGAGATGCCATCCTGCTGTTTGAAGGTGCTGCATTCCCCAAAATTCACAATCCCACTCTCTGTCCTTCCAAGATCTCCCATCATCTGCTCCTATAAGGGTCGAGGCTGTCATGTACGTGCAGCAAACATTTCCTGTATTAAATCAAATCTGTTACGCAGTTAACTCAGGTCTAAGAGTCCAGCAGGAATAAAATGTATCCTATCAGACTTAAACTGATTTAGTACTGAATGCTTTGCACTCTTTCTGCCCCTAAAGGCTTATTTAACATTTTATGCAAACATACTGGGGAATACCTGTCTCACATAGCAATCCTGATAGTTTAAAATCAATAGTCAGGACTGATATGGTAAATACTTACTTATGTGCAACAAAAACAGCTAACATACAAAATCACCTACTATACTCCTAAACAGCCACATAGCCTTTCTTTCTCTCCACTTTATTTCTGATGCTTATCTCGTTATGTCCAGTGGATAGATCAAATAAACCTTCATGCACTTACCACAGGTCAATCGGCTTCTTGTCTGTTCAATGCATGTTTTTCCTTGGTGCTCACAAATCTTTCTCCATCCGTGGAGGTCTCATTGTTTCTCATTGTTGAGGCTCTATGGGAAAAACGCTTTCTGGAAACAGTTCCTGGCTGCTCATGCATAATTTTTTATGTTACAATTTCATTGGCTGTTGGCTGCCCTCCGAAGTTCACCTTGTGAAATCTGACACTGAATGAGGTTTTAGGAAATATTTAAGACTTACCACATATTATAAGATCTGCATTTTGATTTAATATAAATCAATGAATGAGTTCAGTTTGAAAATGAACATGACATGATTCTAAAAGTTTGAGTATGATTAATAATAATTTTGATTCCAGACTTACTGCATCTGAAATGTGTACAAGGCATGAATGCTTGTGACAATATGTTCACAAAGCGCTGACATACAAAACAATCCACTTTTCAAAAAAAAAAAAAACCCAATCCATCATCTAAACCTCTAAACAGTACAATGTCCTTTATTTTTAGCTGGCGAAGAAAAACAGTATTATGCTTATTGACAAAAAAAAAAAAATCCCGTTATAGAATAGAAAAAAAGGTTTGCTGTCATCCTCTATGGATAGCTAAACTACCAAAGGCTTGTATCTGCCCTGTCAAAACTCCAAACTTTTTGTTCGGGGAAGAATAGATTCTCCAGCGAACCCCCCACTGTCATGTGTCTGTGGATTAAAGCAACACCTCACAGAACTGAATGTACCCAAACTCAACACGGAATGCTGGCAAGGGGTCAATGACAGGGAATATAGGCCTAGTTCGCTAGGGCTATAATCATGTTATACACTTGTCTCTGTTGAATAACTGGGTGCTTCTGTCTTGTGAGGGAGGTCAGTGGATTCCCTTTGGTGCAAAAAAAGCCCATGAGTAACACGGTCTCTCATCTTTTAATGAACTTTGTATTTCAACATTTAAGTGTTGGAAAAAAAGAAACATTTCAGCTGACAAGGGAACTTAGCGGCGTGCCAGAATCCCTGTAAGACAGTGAAGATGTTCATCTCCAAGAGAATGCTACGGAGGTTGCCAATGAAATGGTGGGCAAAATAATGGAGTTTGATCTGGGAATGTTAACGATTGAATTATCAAAATTCTTGGCTGAAGTTTTGTTATGAGGTAAGATAAAGTTGAGTAAACATGTTTTGATGGTGTATTTGAGAGGAAATCCTCTTTGATTGAAATTTACATGGCTAACCAATGAGCATGTTGGTTAAACTAAACTTCTCATAAACTTTTACATTGAATGTGCTAAATAGCTTGCACCAGCATAAGCCACCAGCTACACCTGGTATGTAACCAGATCAAATGAAATATGGCTATTTATGACTTTCCAAAAGAAGAATTATGCAAAGCATGCCTCTTAAAACTGGATTTTGTTAATGACTAAAGCAGGTCAGAGTGGTGCAATTCCCTCTCAATCAATTGTCAGCGGTGGAGATAATTTAAAGCCTATCCTCAGCACATCCTGTCAGGTGATATTCTTTGGGTTCAGTTGACCTTGGCGAAGAATGCGCAGCTACTCAAATTTTAGAACTCATATAGACCACAGTAGTATGGTCAGGGAGCATTTAGATTAATTTTAGGTATGTCATTTCTCTATTTGAATGTATGGAGACATAGATTCCATAAAGCTCCTATTCATTTTATGATAGACTGAAATAAACCTTGTTATTTTTATAATTTATTCAATTTTTTTGCCCAAGTAGTATGTAGTAATTCACTATGAAACAAGTAAGGCAGTTCCATCAAATTATAAGGCTTGCTCATTTCTGTAGTGATGGACAGGTTATCCCATTAGTAATAAATAAAGGTTCCTATTAAAATAGTTTACATGTAATAACTATAAGCAAAAAATGCAAATACATTTATCATTTTTCCTTCTGAAAAAAAGGTTGTATTGTGCAGTCTAATTTGAGAGGCCCATGTCAAATCTGGAGATCCAAAAACAAAACTGCCTACAAATTTCACTTGGACGGGCTCATTTATCTGAGACACGAACACATCCATCCGGATCAAAGATTTGCGTTAGGATGACGGCTGCAGGAATAGATTGTCCTCCTTTTAAAACAAGGGTTTCTGCTTACAGTCCTTAGGCCAAAGTACCACCATGTGACCCCCCCACACACCTCCACCCCCTCACCGTGTGCCCCATCCATAAATTCCAAAATCAAAGGTTTTCAGTTATCAAGAGGAAGTTTCCAATTTCTGTCTCACATGTGGGAAAATATATAAGGCACAGAGTGGACCTTTTGCCTTTGGCCTTAATGGCAGCAATTTGAATGCCAAGGGCCCAATGTGAAGTGCGTCATTGACACTAAGCAGACATGTGTGGGGCATTTGTACTGAGGCTCCCTTTGGCTGCTGGCTATCCTGGAGCAGCATAGGCCTATAAATCACAGGTGGTCCTCCCAGAAAACATTACATTATGATTACTGTCCCTCAAGTTTAAAGAGGGGTCCATTTGTAGCAGCAGTAAGCCACCTGACAAAATGAGAGAGGCTGTAATTATATCATTGCCTTCCTTGTCTTGACAATCTGGGGTTTGATCACTGTTGTTTTAACCCCACTGCTATTAAGGGGCAAAATGCAATAATACACCCCCACCCCTGCCAATGCTGCAAGTAAAAACACCAGCAGAAGTTAAAGAGATAGTCACGCCACTTTCAAACTCAGGTCACCTTTAAAGCACAGTGGAGCAGAACGCTCTTGTGGAAACTCACTTTTAACAGCTACGTTCTCTGGAATCTCTTCACTCTGGGGAGAGAGAGAGAGGGCGAGAGAAGGAGAAAATACAGGGAATACATTCTCTTTTGCAAATTGTACTTGCACATTTGTTTTTTTGTTTCCTTGATGGGATGCAAAAGAAGGAGCAAGCCTGACTTCTGGATCTAGGGGAATTTCTAACTCCAACTGAAATACGCATAAATAATTACCAAGGCCTAGTGTCTGGAATTTCCCTGGAAAGCTGGACATGAAAAGTGATTATTCACTGAGTGAGATAAAACGGATTAAACAACTTTTATTTGCATAATTCTGTTTTCATAGTCAAAAAAGTGTTTACAGTCATACTGCTTTGTTGCTTATGATGCAGTCTTACATCTTTTGCAGGAGGGACGGATGTCTGCTGGACATTCTTTCATGGTTTATATATTAAGACTAAACCATTGTGTTCCTAACAGTTTGCTGAAATATGAATCAACTCAGAATTCACTGTTTGTGATGGAGCAGAAGCAGAATTTAAAAGGCTGAAATCTCTTAACAGTGATGTTGTACCTTTCTGTCATTGATCCCTTCTTCATTAATTCTTTGGGGAACCCAGTTCTTCAGAAATTGCTGACAAAAGCAGAGCCTTCTCAAAGCTGTCCAGAAGAGGGGCATGTCCTTCAGAGACATGGCCTGGTAGGTGATTTCCACTGACGTTTCGCCTCTGCAGAACAATGATTAAAGAGACGCAGGCCTCTTTTGATGCCGCGGAGGCACACAATGCAGCCGCCAGCACGCCTCTACATTGAGAAATCTTCCCACAGCTCCAGCGGCTCGGACTGCCCAAATTTCACAAAATGTATCACCATATCAAAAGTGCGTCCTACCAGACCCTGTTCCCCAGACTGCGACCTCTGCTTTCACAACCGTTCCCACACACACAGCCACAATGTGCACGTAGATGAAGAATTTCGTTCTGTACTGCTTCTTATCAATTCCTCGCTCACAGGTATAATGGAAACTTAAAACTTTCATCCCAATAGAGATTATTGTATTTACTCTTGAGTACCAATAAATTGGGTTATACATCAATTAAATATGATCTCAACTGACAATTACTGTAAAAACACAGATGTCTTTTGTCTATTTTAATGATTAGTTGGCTACTAAATGATCATTACCATGATCCAGTAGGTCAAGTAAAAACAAATATCACATTTACATCTATGATGGTCTCATTTGTTGTAAAAATAAGCATGACATTCAGTCAGACCTGTCCACAATGGATTAACAATTAAATCACGGATAAAGCTGGACATGGCAGGAAGTCAGAGATGCCAAAAATATTGTGACTTTTTGATTTTTAGGCCTATGCCTTGATTATACCCATTTTTGTTATTTCTCAAGACTTTTTCACCTTATAAATATCACTTTATTTAACCATGATTTTAAAAAGTTTTATTTGTAATCACGTCTTTTTACTTTATCCCCTTTTTCTCCAATTTTTTGGGAGTTCCCAGTCATATTCTCTAGCTTTTTTCATTCCTCTCGACAGACAGGCACATGCTCAAGTACCATACTGCACCAGTTCTGTGTACACTGACATGAGTCAGAGGAAGAGCCTTCATGTGCAGCCTGTGCAGGGGCCTGTGCAGGGGCCTGGGGCCTGGGGGCACTGAATTCAGCAGCGGGGGTCACTGGTGAACAATCTGCTGTCTGAATCCCTCCCTCCCTGAGCCATGCTTCTGTCAATTACGTGATGCTAGCAGGGCTACAGGCTACAGTCGGCGCTGTCATGGCCTGGGTTCGAAAGCAGACCCTAGGACTATGTGTTTGATGTAAACCTGAGTCCATTGTTTTACGCTTGTTATCTGCAGGGGTTTAATAGCATTTAAAGCAGTGAAAAGCTAGCTAATACATTTCCAGTAAATGATAGATGCAATAAGAAAAAAACAACTATCCTAACTAAAAAACAATCCCTCCAGTTCCCTGAAAAAAAAACAGTTTTATGTATGTGAACAAAGGTCTATTAATTTGCTCAGTAATATACCAGTGGACTACTCAAAAAGCTAGCTGTGTTTCCCCTTTGACAGCGTTCATACTAAATGCTCCACCTCAAGCTTCTGAAATGAAACGAATGACAGCAGGTACTCCATGAGGACACCACCCTTTCCTTGCACAACTTGTACCAACATACCATCTGTGCTAGAACTGTCACACATAAGCTACTCTATTCTTTCACAAGCGGCCTGCTTTTATATATCTTTATCTTACAATTAAGTTACCCATGAAGAGCCTATTCAGTCTAAGCAGACTTGCAATTACTTGTTAACATGTTAAAAGTTGAACATGAGGCTGTGGGATTATGTTAAGAACAAGGAGGACAGCTTTCAACTTAAATTTCTTGTTACAGTGTACTGCTGCAGACAGCTGCACAAGTTATTCAAGTAAATTTTTGTGATTTTTTAAAAATCAAATTTACCATGACAAGTGTACAACCATAATCATGAATCGTTTGAAATCATACTGTTTCATGGGACATCACAATATCAAATTAGGAACGAGAAAAAACATTCCAGATGTGATTTATAAAGGAATAAGTTCCTTTTTCCTGTTGTAAACTATATAGTATATATATATAAAGAAAACAGTTTTGTACCTTGGTTTGGTGCTTAATTTAACATCTGCAGTCTCTGTGCTTTTTCTCTCTCTCAGGGTCATGGAGAGGGGGAATTCCTTCACTGTCTGTTCTATTGATTACTTGTGTTCCATCACAGCCAGAGCAACGGCCTGCAGATTCAATAGAATGGGCCGCTTCTCATTCTTTCTGGAGCTCACTCAATCTCCCCCAAACCTAATTCCAGCTCTTTTCAGGGCAGGCAGGCTGACCTGTGTCACTCGGGCTGGGGCTTTGTGATGGAACCCCCGGCCCCACACTCTGGCCGGCCTACCTGTGGTCGTTTACCATGTGTGACACCCCCACATTGGGCCCTTCACAGCTCGGATTCAGGAGCACCCAGAGGTCAGGACACAAGGCATTCCCACATAGCCGCACGTCCTATTCTTCAAACGCCTCCTGTCTCAGCACCTGCGGCTTCTCTCATGCGGAGCAGAGGAAATGCAATGAATCTCAAGCTCACTACATGCAGCTTGACTAGTCTCAGTTTATTTCAAAAACACGAGCAGTTGTGACTTACTTTTCATCAGTATTAAAAATGTTACAAAAAACGAGTTGGTTTTTCATGACTAATGCTGTGTGTCAGTTTTTATCTTTGTGCAAATTTGTCTTTTCAATGCATCATAAAACATAAAAAGTTCAATGCATCATAAAACACCATATAAATATGTATTCTAAAAGGTGTTTTATTTGACAAAAATTTCCAATGTACCCTTTTCCTGATACAGTATACTACAGATCTTTTGAAATATATAAATATTAATTTCCATTGAAACAATGGTGACAGGTGCCAACTGTATTTGTGAGTGTAGGAGGTGTTAACAGTTTGATATTTTGTGACTTGAAAGACTTTTCATTGGAGTGACTAATTGATTGGGTGCCTGACCACTCTGGTACCGAGACTCTGCCTGCACCAATTGTATATAAAGTTTATTCAGCAAACACAATGGCTACACAGTTTAGTGGGAGCAACAGAGAGTGAACGTAAGTAGTGGCTTGCATCACTTGCTTCAGTGGAGACATGTGCTTCTCTGGACTCCAAGAAATGAAAAGAGGAGTTGATAGGAACAGTCCTATGATTTACACTAGATAGGGAAGTTTTCCATTATCTTTGAAAAACTTGGCTATTTTCGCCTGACTAGATTTCTGCAAAAAGTTACATCATGGCTTTAGCTGATAAGTTGATCAGTCTGTGCAGTGCCTATATTTTTTGACTTGTCACAATCCCAATCCCCCACCCCTTACCTTATCAGTTGCCTCCTTGCCCTAAATCCCTCACCTGGGCGCAATCGTGGCCTAGAGTGAGCGATGTAATCTCCAGCCTGTGGGATAAATGCATGCTCTGCTCAATTCCTGATGTGCCCCAAGGATTAATGGAAACTAGTTTACTCTTCCAGTTGGTCAGCAGGCCCTATATCATTGCAGAAATGTGGGACAGTGAGAGAGCCATAACATAACATACCATACAATGGTCCATGCTGGTTTATTCTGTGTAACAGTGTGGAATTCACAGTGAGCTGTGAGAGCTGAAATACAAAGGGAAAACCCATCTACATCCATCATTTCCGCTAAGGGTGGTTGGAACATGGAGGATATGTGCAGGTCTGTTGACAGCAAAACACCTAGAAACGTATGAGTACAAGATCTTGTGTCAACCAGTGTTTTGACGTTCTTGAGATTTTTCATCTTGGGTGTGTTAAAGAATGTGCTTAGTAAAAATACAGTTCCCAAAACCATTTCCAGTAAATTTTGTTCCTTTCTCCCACTGCCAGCATTTATCAAAACAGCCAACCCACACAGGTCAACACTAAAGAAACCAGTTATCACATGCTTTTGGGTTGGAGCAGAGAAGAGTTAATCTTCTCTCCGCCTCTATGAGATCTGCCTCGGTACCAGGGCCAGATTTCTCTGAGTCACAGTTGCATGGTAACAGAAACCAAGGTTAGACCTCAGGAATGAGAGTGAGATTGTGCACAAGTTTGATTTTTTTTGGTTTTGTTTTGTTTTACCTCAATATTTTGTAATCCAATGAATCTCTCAAGCAAAAGGACTTTCACAACTTGGGTTCAATGGAAGGACGGGAACTCTTTTAGTTTATAACACAAAATGCTTCCAGTAAGGCTGGAGTAAATAGTAGAGTTTTAAATGGCTCAGCACAAGCAGTTGCCTGGGAGGACCATGAGACATTCACAATATCTGTTGACATCAATTGGCATCACACAGTAGAACAAAAACCATGTTCACTTTTCTGAATGCAGTGTCCAGTTTACATATATGTACATTCATATGATCCAATGAGTGTATGTGCTATGGATTTGCAAACACTGTGCAGCATAGATGACAAACTAATCCCAAGAGGAAAAGGGTGATGAGAGAGTTATGGCTGTCTGAGTCATGGCCATGTTTACAGGACTCTTCAGCTCAATCCTAACTGCCATTGTCACCCAAGCCTAATTTCACAAATGTTGCCTAATTCGTCAAGGTTTGCCTTAAATTTGAAGGTTAAATGAAAGGAATATATGCTTTTTTTAGGACTTAAGGCTTATGCTATTCTTAGATGCTAACTGAACTTCGGAACCAGGAACCATGAAATCCATTGCAAAGTTTAATTACTGTCTGAGAATAGCCAGGTTAAAAAACTGTGTTTGTTATGGCATGAACCTTGTCTGCAATTATCTTGAGGAGAAATATAATTCAGAATATCAGGATCAAATTTTAGTGGAAAAAATTAGTCATCATTTAGAAAATGCATCTGAAATACCCCATTTCCATGCAGTGATTTTTGGCCTGAATAGAAGCTAGCTGCAGTGTTTCAGTGTTTCTGTGTGACATGCTCATAGTGTCCAAATTACAGGTCTGCCTGACTCATCCTGACATTTGTTTCAGCTGTATACCATATCCTGTCCTTTCACATCCTGTTGTACAATGACTCAAGTCCGAAAATTGTCGTTTTCAGTCAAAGTATAAGCATTGTGATTATGAAAGTACATTTTCTGACTTTCCTCCTAAAATACTTTCCATGTGTTGTGATTTATGTTCCTGCATAAATTACAGATGTGGTGTACCAATCTTTTTGATGAACAATAAGGGGGCATTACTGATCCAGTCAGTGTCTTGACCTCTTATATCCTTTCTATGCTTCTGTCTATACTGTATATATGGGCTCTCTGGCCCTGGATGCAAGGCCAGGTCAAAATGAAACTAGCCTTCAATCCAGCGGTGTCTGCTCTTATCTTAGAATGGTTGGTGTGGTTACAAGCTTTTGTTGTTGCTCAGCACTAAAACACCCCATTCAACATGTTAACCAATCATGTTATCAAACCAGCACTGTGATTAGATGAATTAGGCCATTCAGTGATAGACTACAGCAAAAGCATTTACACACACACACACACACACACACACACACACACACACACTGGCCCTTACTGGATAAGATTGACCCCCACTGGCCATTCCTTTGAGGAATGGAGCCAGCTGTCCCACTGCAGACTCCTGCTAAAGACATAGCTAAGGCCTGAACCTGCAATTTCACAGCTATTAGACCCAGCCTATGCTTGTGGTGAGCGTCTTTGCCGACAGAGCCTCCTAGGAGCCTGTGAGAATTGTATTTAACACCAAGGATACATCCTACTGCGACCCTCTGTCTGATCAAAAGTGCTCCTCTTCCTTGCAGCTGTTGCCTTTAAATCAAGGGAAAGTTCTGCTCACCATCCCAGATAGGAGTAGTAATCCAGGGAAAGTGTGTGTGTGGGGGGGTGGGGGGTCGAGCAGGCACCTCAAACAATACTGTACAGTGACTGATTCCTAGGCAGAGGGGTGAAAATACCACAACATCAGCATGGTAGGTGTTAGGTTTCGTTTCCCGGGAAACAGCCACAGACTGTCACGGTGAGAAGGTGGGCACGGCTGGCTAATCTCGTTGAGGTTGGAAAAGGAGGCTGGGGGGGGGAGGTGGGGGTGGGGTGGAGTTAACCTCCCAACTGATGATCCCCGCAAAGTTGATTGGAGTCATTCACAGCTGCGCATAATCACTGAACTTATATGAATTCCAGAATGCTGGAATCATA
Organism: Albula goreensis; assembly: GCA_022829145.1. Taxonomy (NCBI): domain Eukaryota; kingdom Metazoa; phylum Chordata; class Actinopteri; order Albuliformes; family Albulidae; genus Albula; species Albula goreensis. The sequence goes on from CM040755.1 coordinate 9,907,686, forward strand.
AAGGGTCAAGGTTTGGCCTGCCTGTGCTATGAATGCCCCATCCATTACTCGATAAGCCAGGCTAATTAAGCTTGCTCCTCTGGAAGGAAATGTAGAAGTTCAGCAAGCATGTTCCTTCAACCTCAAAAAGCATTGATGAAATTACTGTTTTGTTAATAATTAAGCATGCACAAGGCACTGCCATTGTTCTCTAAATCAATAGATCTAACCTACATTTCTTCAGCAAATCATTCCGATGAATCATATGTCAAATTTACACTACATTATAAGCTAATCACCAAGGATAGCACTACAACAAGTCCCTGAATTTGGATTTTAAAATAAAAAACAGCTTCTATGTTAGCATCTCTGTCTGTGTGTACTCTGTCCTCCAGGGGTGGTGATGGCGGGGGTGTCATGGATTAACATACACGCCCCTCCATCCTGGAGGCCTCAGGCGGCGCACACGCCCTGCCTGCTCCGCGGAGAGCAGTCTACGGAGCGAGGCCTCATCCCGGCAACAATGGCCTTAAAAGCCGCAGTGCCACTCCAAGGCCCCTGAACGTGGAGGGGGGGCTTTGCTTGGGCTGGGGGGGGGGGGTTCTTAAAGAAGGGATGGGGCACACTGGCAGGAGGCCACTAGGGCCTATTCATGCAGAAACAGGCAGTGGAAGAAGATAGACAGAGAGAGAGAGTGAGAGAGTTGGGAGAGAGAGAGAAACTATGCCTGAACTGAGTGACTTTCAGGGGTGGCAATGCCCCTGGAAGAAAGACTATAGAACATAGATGGCTGCTGCTAGGAGACTTTGTTGAGAGGCATGCTGCTGCTGGGGCCCCAACCCCCCCCCCCAACACCCCCCACAAAAAAAAAAAAAACATCAATGGGCTCATCCGATCCCCATTATGGCTCTGAAATGATAGAGATATATATGAGAAAAGGAAAAAAGAAAAAGAAAATGTAAAATAAAAGGCATGCCACCCAATGGAGCAAGAGAAACCTTTGTGAAACTGAGATTGAGGACTGAGAATAGGTCCTTCAAGGTTTTGTTTGTATTTTACTGTTACATTAGTTTTTTTTTTTTTCATAACTTGAGGTAAGCTCCATAAAATGTTCATTTGTCGCCAGTGGTCAAGCAGTCAGACAGTAAGTCATCATTTGTCACATGGCATATCACTGGCACACTATCATAACCGGATTACAACAGTTGCTATTTTTCATTCAGTAGAGAATTTAATACTCAGAGGAGTGACCGCTTATATGCTGGTAATTTCACAAGGTAGGTATTTCATGACTGAACAATGCCGGCTGTGGTTTTCACTTTGACGCTATGTGGTTGGTTGGAATGCTTATAGGAAATCAGATGTTTTCAGTAAGACTCACACATAAATACAGATTAATGTTCTGAAACAGGTCAAAGTATATTACAAGAGTATTCAGCTAAAACCATAAAGTATGTTGTTTTATGGTGGGCTGCCTTAAAGTGACCTATGAATTACATTGCTGGTGGCTTTCTGATTCAGCCTTGGCTTACTTGCTATTCTTAACTGGCTAGTTTTGCAATAAGGCAAATAAGTTAACATGTAAAATTTGGAAGCCAAATGTTTCTGTGGACCTGCTGTTTCCTAATATGGAGTTATGATATAGGCCATACAATAGATATGAATATGCAAATATAGATAGCTGCAAAAGTTCACAACCAGCATTCCGTTCATGATGTTTGGTTTGATAAATACATTCATATCTAAAATGAGCACTGGCATTGCTGCTAGTTAACTAGTTATATCAATTTTCCATAATTCTGAGCAGTCAGTGTACTTCATTCTCACATCAGTGCTGTTTTTTGCAGTGCTGTCTGGAGTAGGCCTTGCAGTGGAAATACTGGCAGTTCCTTAGCCACACAGAACTTTTCCCACCCTCACACAGACAGGCTGAAGAAACACAAACCAGATTGAGCGGATCATATACCCACACACATTAAGAGAGGACACCCACACACTGTACATCTATGTACATTGAGAAATTATGATGCAGGCTTTGTTGCTGGTATCACTCTCATTTGGTTTGTGGTCTGAACAGAAAAAAATTAACGGTCACAGTGTTCTTCCTGCAAGCAGTTCATGCTCTCATATTAGAATAGAATAGAGCAGAAAAGAATAACTTCATTTTTCCCTGGGGAAACTTCAGGCATTATATTATTATCATATTAGTATATTATGCTGAGGAACATTCCATTTTAAAAACACAAAAGGTGAAAAGACAGTTGAAAAGGTCACAAACATTAGCTGAAGAAGAATGACTGGTGTTGTGTCATGATCTACACTTCCACACTCGTAAAATAATGCGCTGTGTCTTTTTTTGCTTCACAAATTTGATGTGTTTCTCTGGGCTCCACTGATTAAAAGAGTGTGGTTGTCTGGGGTGTGTCGCAGCAATGCACATCTGAAGATATTTTAGATTAAGAGGCAGAGGCAGGGCTAAAAATGAGAACCCGCAGCCCAGCGGTCCTGGCAGTAGTGATGGGAGAATGAGGTTTCATGACACCAGAAATGGGTGGAGCTATCATACACTAACAGTAGCTCATGGGTTTTGAACCAATCATTGCATTTTGTTGTGAACAGCACGATATAAAGTTTGGTTGCGACATGTTACTGATTGACATATGATTGTAGCTCCACCTGTTTTTGATGTCATGATACCATATCAACCAACCAACTGCCTGGTAACACTTGGCAGTTTTACAGTAGGCCTATATCAGAATTCCTCTTCCCTTCAGACTGATTGTTGAAAGAAGTAACTCACCCCTACAATATCTGTAATAAGAAGAAGCACAATAAAAAAACACTAATAAAAATTAATCAACACCACAATGAACACAAAGAGCATGACCAACAGAATGTAAAATAGACCTTTAAAAGATCTTTAAATAGAATATTTTTCTGGTCAAGACGCACCAATAGCTCTATTCTTATACAACTGCTGGACATACATTGGATTCCTATATACTAAGAATAAGAAAAACCTGAATTTAAATAGATATATTTTACCTTGAGACTGTATATTGAAAATTACAACATAACAGCAGAACCAAAAAAAAAATTACTTGGAAAAAAGTAGTTAAGCTTGTTTAATTTCATACAGCATTACCACTGTTTTGTTACCCATGTCTCTGAGACGGGACATATTTTAACATGTAAAAGATCTAATACCTAGCACAACTAGCGACCCCCGTCTCTGTCCCCTCGCTTTCTTTCCCCCCACCCTCCGAGTCCCTGCACGTCTCTCCCCATCTCCGCCCATACTCAAATTCTTTTCACACAATCGTATCCCTTCGGAGTGGCGGCCTCGCTGCACAGCTATGCGGCAGAGGCTTGCCACAGTCTCCTCAATGGCTAATCCCCTAACACTGGGAGCACATTGTGCAGTTTCCCCTCTGTGGAAGAGGACCTGTGGAATGCTGTGGCCAAGGGGGAGGAAGTGAGGGAGAGAGAGAGAGAGAGAGAGAGAGAGAGCAAGAAAGAGAGAGGAAAAGTGAGAAAGTGAGACAGACAGACAGAGATAGAAAGATGTACACACACATATGTATAGGGAGAAAGCATAAGTGAGACAGCTTTACACAGAGAGTAAGGGAAGACAGAGATATAGATAAAGAGAGACAGAAAGAGAGACTAGTGGGGCATGGGTGGGACTGGGGGTGGGAGGGTGGTAGGGAGAAGTCAAACCCGCGAATGCGGATGGCTTGAAAAAAAAAATGGGATTAGGTGACAATATCCGACTGCGCCGAGGGGTCAGGGGAATTAGGGCTGGGAGCAGCTTGCCCAGTGTGCGGACGGATGAAAGGGGGCCTCCGCTCAATGGCTGCGGTTCAAGTGCAGACGCTTTGGGCAGGCTGCACCCCAATGCTTTAGAGAGCCAGGCTTCACTTTCATCTGGGGGGCAGGCATTGTCGGGGAGCCTCACAGAAACGTGCATTGGTAATAGGCCACAGGCAGAATCTCCTTGTTCCATTGAGATTATTGTGGGCAGGGGTTTGCCTTGGGGGGCAGGTGGGGGGGTAGCTGTCCCATTCCTCCGGCTGATTCCACAGGCTGTCCCTCTAACAAGGCTGCGGCTCGGCAGGGTCACCGGCACACCGCAGCTGCACAGCCCCCAAACAAAAACAGCATTAGTAAACTCTCCCTCCTTTAATACAACGTCCATCTGAAGGAACGGGCAAACTGGGGCTCGGGGCTAGCTGCCCCGTTGTCCTGATTTCATCCTCATTCGTGATGAGGGACAAAGTTCCTTTTCTCCCTCCTGACAGAGAACAAAAACGTGTGCAGATGTACATGTGCACAGTGTGTCTGTCTTACGTCTGCCATTAGCTCATTAACAAATATCAGAAAGCAATCAGCATGTAATACACGCTGAAATGCTCATGTATTTTGAACAAGAGAACCACAGTCACAGCCTATGCTTTTGTGCCATATAAATGAGCAGCATTTTAATAACTGTTCCACTTCATATTTATCACGATACATATGTTGAAGTACACGACTTCATCAGTAAATTCATTTGGCCAAAGTCATTCCATACAAATAATTAGTTTTTCATAATAATTTATTACATTGCTCAATTCAGTACACTATTACAACATGATCTTTGGGTAATATGCAAATTTGGAACACACAGTGCATGACAGAGGTTTTCAGATGTAAAATATGGATGCAATCATTGGAAGTTTTGGCGTGTTTCTTCTCCTCAGATCATGGATACCAAAAGGAAAGAAAACATGTAGTAATTAAGACTGAAAATAAATGCCACGATTGCCACAAGGTAGGTGGAAAAACCACCAGGCCCTTGAGATTCCGAGATCAGGAATGTGATGAAATGTTATGCACACTGGCTGAAAATATCATGTCAGCAGTTCTGATAAAACCCCAAAAATGTAACTCTTTACAAAAGCTTGTTGCCACGTGGTTCAGCTGAAACCCCTTTAACTCACATCTGTCAGTTGCCACTCTATTCTCATATGACAAATAAAACAAGATTGTTCATCTTACTGTTACATGTAAGGACCACATACAATTCCACACTATATGCATGCATTTTCTTAAAAAATTAAAATGATTCAAAAAATGTTTTCATTTAAATTATTTCACTATCCTTTAGCAACCCAGTTCATCTGCATTATTAATGAAATGAAAGTGTTGCTTTTGCATACGTGTGGCAGGACACCTTTGAGAGAGATAGCTGGTGGGCCCTGGGGGTTTGCACACTGGCTGTGAAAAGATAAGTGCAGACCACAGACCACAGACAGCTGCATTCGGAAACGGCCAGCGACATTTTAAACAACAGATATGGCTGTTATCTATTGTTACTGTTCCCTTTCCATGGAAAGAACCTCTGTTCATCTGTTCAGTTCATCATTCGAGGCCAGTCTGTCATGCAAATGAGTTCCTAAGAAAGAGCCTCCCATAATTTGCACTTTGATATAATTTTATTTGGCATGACAGGCAGTCAGCAACATGCTTGCAGAAGAAGGGAGTCATGTGGGGCACTAACAGAGATAGAGGATGATTTGCTTAACGTATTTACAAGGCTTGCACACTTTTCCGTTTTCCAAATTGCTAAGATACTGCTTCAGTGTGAACACATCATGCCCATGCCAGAACAGGTAACGTCATGCAATTCACTTCACCTTTCATTGGGAATGAATGTGTGAGCACTGCCACTAAGAGGCGCATTTCACAGCAGGGCTGTGCCCCACGACTTAACAGCTGGAGACCATGATGACCCTCCTCCAGTCTCCTTTTTCCTGTTTACCTGCTCACATTTTTGGTCTAGATATGCTTGTATTCATTGCTTGTAATCTCAGCTAGCCTGCAACCTGTGCTAAGTGTCATCTCTCTTGTGTTATGATTGAAAGTCATGATGCAATTCTTTGATTGAAATAGCCATGGATTAATGGTACCCTTGCCTATGAGTCTAAATACTATGAGTGGACTTCTTCAGTCCATCTCTGTTTATCTGTTTTTATCTCATGCTCGCCACATAACACATTTGGTTATGTTTTGCTCACAAAATATGCACATCATGTTCTTGAGAAAACAGTAATTTGGTAATATATTTATATGTATATCACTATTAACTAAGTTGTGATCACGGCAGCAGCTACACAAGCACACAAACAAAGCGAAAGAGAACAAGGTCCGCCAGCATTAGCACACAGTGAATGCTGGAACTGTCCCCAGTTTTGGTGAGCTGGAGAGCTGTTTAGGCAGTGTGTGTCCTTCATGGGGCACAGGGAGGTGCACTCTTGACCTGCCTCGATGCACACCAGTGCGCTGAGGACGACCGCCATTCCGGGTCAGAGGGGGGTCCCATTTGTCGGACGGAGGGCCCTTCCTTCCTGAGTCATTGCAGAGTTCGCAGACAAAGGAGGGGCGACTAAATTTAACCTTCCTTCCTCAGCGCGCCAAGTCTGTCCTTACAGACACTTCCGTGAAAAGGAAAACATGACTTTCTGTTTTTACGATGTGCTCCTTCAGGATAAACAGCATCGGGAGGCTGCTGTGTTTGTCACCAGGCCCAGGTTTATAGAGGATATTGCGTGCGGTAGATCCAGGGGGGTAGGGGTGGGCGGAGATAGGGCGGAGTTAGCCTCCTTTTCATATCCTGGAGGGGACTCAGTGTGTCAAGGGCCTTTTTGATGCCACATGCTCTTGCTTAACTAAAATTACACCAATGAGAGAGGGGGAAGAGTGAATATCATTTTCTGGCTGTGTGGAGGCACTGTAGAACTGTGAAACATGTGCTTTCTGATATTGTCTTACTTCTAGGATGCAAACATTTTGCATGCATAAATAAACAGATCTCTCTTGTGACCCCACGAGCTTCAGCACAGTGAAAGGGGTGGTCATCATGGGCAAAAGTAGGAAATATATTACCATCGCTGTCTAAATTGAAATGAAATAATATCTTTTATGTTCCCAAGTGAAAATAAGAAACAAGAGTCATACAATTCCACATAATGTTGCACCTTACTAAATGTGCAAAAATATATAAGATGAATTACTAATTTAAAATTGTTTCACTGTGACTAAGAGACAGAGTTGCGGTTCATCTGTCACCGAGTGGAATGTTCTCTCTGGTCTACAACATATGAGAAACATATTATACACAACTAGCCTGACCCCAGTGAACCTTGGCAGCCTATAAACTAAATTCATTGAGACAGATAACTGTTTATGTTGTCAATCCAAAACCAATTTATAACTTTCAAAGTGATTCCTCCAAACACATTTTTCGTTCATTTGGTAAATTATTGTTAATTGCTACTTCAAAAAAGGCAAATTGTGAATTTTCTTGAACCCCATTTTTTCAAAATAGACTGCGAGAAAAATTATCTATTAGATATATTCAGCTAAACTTTGTCTTTTGTGAATGGGTATGTGACAGAAGGCAGGCCCTCTACCGCATGTGTTAAAGTTCATCACATGGAGGTCAGAGATTAGAATTCTTTTTCCTGTTCACGCAGAACATGATTTTATCTCTTTTTTTTTAAGTATCCACATGCCTGCTTAAACAATGGGATCTTTTCATTCTGTTTGTCTGAAACAGATCCTAATACAGCAATGGAGGCACGCCCACCCTGACCATTAATACGTGAATTTCAGCTCATGATTCCACTGCAATTAGCTCAGCTATTTGTCCCACAAATGGGTTTCTTCCGTTCGCGCTATTCATAAAGAGCTTGTTTGGTGTGTAATATGGTGTGAATGACATTTAAATTGATTGCTTGGGCCGCTCTGGGCAAAGCTTTGTTTTATATTGTATTTTGATTAGACGTTTTCATTTTGCCTTTTTATTTCCGTTTCTTGTTATTTGTGTTCAATTTGCCTTCAACAAAAGTTTTGTCATGTCCTTGATAAAATACAGTGTATTGCAAATGGAAGGTAAGATTATTTGATATCTATCCAAAAAGGCTTCACACACACTAGAATCTGCACATTGTTTGGCTGGGAGGTGAAATTGGTCATGACATTTTAAAACAGGGCTAGTTATACTAAATAATATGGCTGTTTCGGTCATGTTAGAACTCAGTCTCTTAGTCTCTGGGCTGCTGGGAATTGGGGTTGGGGATATATCTGGGGATCTTTCTGAGTGAGCTGTCTTCCTCATAAATGCAGGGGGAATAGGACATGGGGGGGGTGCAGGTGGCACCCAGGTTTGGGTCTTTAGAAACCACATGACAAGATGTTCCCAAACATTAATATATACCAAGAGCTTGAAAAATGCAACCATATATTATTAGTAGACTACTTAATTTATGAATACAGTAGTGAGAACGGAAGAAACCCATTTGTGGGGTAAATAGCTGAGTCAATTGCAATGGAATCATGAGATGAATCATTAATGTTCAGGGTGGGTGTGCCTACATTACTGCCCGAGAATCTGTTTCCGACTCATGGAATGAAAAGAGTCTCATGATCCCTGATGTAGCAATGAACACTCAGGTCACTGTTATGCCAAAGAAACCAAATGAAAACCAAACCTACACAATCATGATTTTGAGTTTTGGGTCCAGGGCAATGACCAGTAACCTAAAGGGCTACCTGCTTGGCAGAATGCCACTTCGTTGTTGAAATCTGAGCATTGTTATGAAATGCTGTTGTATTTTAAATACAATTCCTATCTGAGTCTTCAGGAGCAGTGAGATTGGTCGTGCTTAGTGGTCTCTGCCAAGATCCACCCCCACCTTTCATCTTTTACAGCTGTTTATGTCTCCTTTTCCAACAGGAAACCCTTCAATGCAAGGGTGAGATAATGCCATTCAAATATCCTGCAAAGTGGGAACGACCCAATCGAGTGGGACTGGGACAATGACCTCCGCCATTATGAAGCAACCCAGATCCATGAACCATGGTTTATCAATGAATGTGCTTCTACTGTATAGTGCTGCAGGGGATCCCAGAGAGGAATGAGCATGGAATCATTTGGAGACGCACACAGAGGAATGATCCACATAACAGTATTAGCCCCTTTCAACTCACCATCCAGTCAGCACAAAGAGGTTATGAAAGACAGTGAACGCAATGCAATTGCAATGCCATTATTTTCATGTGTTTACTTGGTTAATTAACTACAACACGCTAATGAACATTCCTAATGTCTAAGGAATACCGATTGTGAAATTTGCTGATTTGAATATTTCTTTAATATTCCGTTGTAAATTGTTGCACAAATGTAGAATGAGACATTTGCTGAAGAAATTGCTTACATCTAAAGTTCACTGAAGTTGCAGATCCATTGACACTCAAATTCCATGGTCTGGTTGACAGCAAAGTCAAATAAAATGTACAATGAAAGGATTAACTAAGACTAGTCAGGGGGATGTCCAAAATGCAGATGGAATAAGAATTTTGACTGTAATATTTGCATGAATGAAAATAGATCAAAGTCAATTTGCATTGCAAAATATATGTCTGGATTCCAAAGTCAATTAGTAACTGGTATCACAACGTACAGTTCCTGTCTGGAAAGAATGATTGAAGAGATAAGGCACTGTTCTTCTGCATGATTTCATCTAAATTATGTTGTGAGTTTCTGATTCCAATGTAAATTCTGACTGCACTGTGTCATTTACTCATTTTTAATGCAAATGCATTTTTTCTATGCAAATACTGGTACAAACAAACATCAAAATAATGTCTTTTGCTGTTGATATACAAAACACTGAAGGCACTGTTTGAACATGTAATGCAACACCTGATTTAAATGACAGAAAAATGAATGAGAAAGTATGAATGTGACCACTTTTATGAGTGGCAGTTATTTTGTAACCCATTCTTATGAAATGAAAGTTATTTCATATTGCATGGGACAAGTTTAGCAGGTCTCCAGTTTTTTACAGTTGAATTTGGCACAAGGTTATGCTTTCTCTTTTCTTTCCATTTTAAAATTAATGTCTTTCATCGGGGCCTGGTTTCATGTCACCACACTGAAAATAAATGCTTGTAAAACTAAAAGACATATATTTGCTGAAAATGTGCTCCTATATTATAAACTATGGCAATGAAAATGCATAAGTTTGCTCCCAAATTGTCAGCTATCACCACACATTCCTCAGTTATTTCCGCATCTGGTCCCACATCAGTTAAAGCTGCAATTTTGTCATTTAGAAGCAATGAAAGGATCCAATCTCTCCATTTGAAAGGCATGTGGATCGTGATTAGTGCATGTTGTTTAGCAGCATAAACATCTTCTTTTTACAATGCAACATTAACACTTTTAGAAGTTTACCAGTGAGGGAAATATGTCCAAATACTACAGCAATCCTTCAATGAACATCATCAAGGGGCAAACACAGCAAAAGAAAAGAGGAAAATATAACTTGACAAAAAACATCACATTTTGTGATGACTTAATAAAAACAAATACCTTTTTATTCATTCACTTTAGTCCACAGTGAAAAATAAATAAATGAATAAATAAGTAAATCCACCTTCTAAGTTTTGATCAGACTCGAGGGGAACATTTTTCTTGATTCAGTGTCATTTATAATCAATTGAAGTGTTATGCTATTAAAAGGGCCACTTTTATCGCAATGCATGACGATTGTTGATTTATCAAAGTAGTTTGGAAAAAAAAGTCTGGCTGGACTTGATTCTCTGCACTTGAATATGGCATACTGCCAGCTTAGGAAGTAAACTTCCGAGATATATGGAAGCAAATGTTCAACGAACCATTTCAATGGCTTTTCATTGACAAATATGTCTGCTGCATAGTCATCTGATCATTAATGCCCCTAGTTAAGAAAGGACCAATATTTCCGCTTCCCATCCTGCAGGTAATTGTCTCATCCGCATCTCATTCCCACAACCTTTTCCCAGGCAAATCATGACAGCCTGCCTTTCAGGTATATTCAAGAATTTGATTTAGCCACAAAATGACATGAAAATGACTGTGAATAAAATATCACATTTGCATTTCTCAATATTCTGTTTTCCAAATTCTTCTGAAAGGGTGAGGACAGCTCTGCCTTGTCCCCCGCATGGCAGGGAGGAACGGGAGATAACCGGAGACTCGTGCAGACTTGAGGAGTGTGAGCGGGAGAGGATGTGGCTGAGCGGTGGTAATACTCGTCTGCCTGACGGCCTCACGGCCCCTCCCTGCTGCTCAGCAGGCCACGCTCACCCAGGAATCTGCCCTTCCTCCTCATCCTCCTCCAGTCCTGCATCCCTGTGCCAGCCCTTCAATCTCCCTTCACAACTTTCTAACTCCCATCACCCTTACAGAAATTGAATATTATACTCAAATAAAATACTAATACTAATACTACTACGACAACTACAAATACTAATAATAATTGAAAAAACTTTGATGGCCCTACGATGTCTTTTAACAGATACCTTCAGCACAGACATGCTTGCTGCAGGTAATCTCATTTGAACTGTATACATTTTAAATGTATTTCCATTTAAATATGTGCAGTTTATTCTTGATAAGTTTAATGTACTGTACTGTAAAAGTACCTTGTGCATATCAAGAATCACATTGACATTGCATTTACCTCACACATTCTAAGCAATCCTGATTAAGGCCACCTGTTTAATGACAGTGGCAGTGATACCTGTGTATTCTGGGAAGAACACCTATGTAAACACTAAAGATTCAGTGACAGCCAAAGACAGACAATCACATTCACTGCCAGACATGTTGGAGCAGCTAAATCCCTGGATTAAGGATGGAGGCTTCAGAAATGTGTGACTTCCAGAGCAGCAAAGGGCTTTGTTCTCACTGCATCCTGAACCTCAGAGGTAGCTAACCCTGGTTCTGGGATCTACAGAGTGTTTTGGATTTTGTTTTCTCCTTAAAATCAATGAGTTTCCGTTGTGTCATCAACTGAACTAATTGATTCATTAGTCTGTATAAACTATTTACACCAAATCACATCTAAACTGAAATACCCCCTCTCCTTTTTATTGATAAAAAGCAAATATTAAAAAAATGTTTTCATAGCACATTTCACACAATTAATCTGTAGATCATGACACATAAATCCATACAATGATGAAGGCCATTTAGTTCAACTAGGCCCATGAATTTTCATATTCACAACATAGGTCAGGCAACATTTGAAGTAGAATGAGTATATAAATTAAAAGTATGTACACAAGTTTAGAAAAATGAGTGATAAAACAACATAGTACATAAAATCAAAATGACATGCCAGTAAAATAGAGATAACATTTAAAAAGTATATGATGTAATGTAATGACAGGGGCCCGGGACGCCTGCGGGACAGTGATCAGGCGAGGCAGGTGGTCCGTGAGAGAGCACATGTGAGCACCCCCGCCCGCATGGGTCACGGATGTTGAGCCTCGCCATGGAGCTGCTGGACCGGGAGTTCTGCTAAATTCTTTCTCGCTGTGAGAGGTTCTTATCTCATCAAGCAGCAGGAGAAAAACGTCTCTTTTCCACCTAAGCCATAACAAAGCAGACAGGGCCAGTCTGTGCTGTCTCTCTCTCTCTCTCTTGCTCTATCCCTTTCTTTCTACACCTTTTCAACTGTACTCCATGTTAGGAAACAAAGCTTTTGGAAGACCTCTTCCCACTTCAGACACATTCATATTCTCTGTTAAAGCCTGGGGTGATTTTTTTGTGTAGCCAGGGCAGTTCAGGACACTCATCCCTCTATGATTAAATGTCGAATGCAATAACATTTGCTTATATTGGACAAAAAGCATGCTCTCCTTTGTTTACAATGATGTTTATTGTTTTTGCAGCAAAAAAGCTGGAAGTTTTCTTTTATGTTTGGGATTTATAAACTCATTGTAACTGGATATATTAATGTGCATGAGTATTAATGAGTATTTATTTGCACATATATGTAGGTATTGCAGGTTTATCTGTGTGCTTGAATGAGTGTGACTGCATGTGTTGGTCTGCATGATGTGTGTGTCTGTGAGTGTGTATGAATGTGTGTCTCTGTGTGTGCAAATCCCAACAACACGGAAATGTCAGCCCTGTTAACCACTGTGATAAGGAATGGATTGATATATATCCATTCCAAGTAAACTTATTGAGGTGTTGGCCTGAGAACACAAAGAAGCAGAAGAATGCAGGAGAGCTGATGGGACTTGCGTGGGTGTAGTCTGGTATGAAAACGCTCATATGAACTCACTTACCATGCTCTGAGGATCAGGTAACCTAGATAGGGCTAGGGTGCGTCTCCCATGAATCACGCTGTAATGCAGACGGGGGCTTGACAAAGGACGGGCAGGTAGTTGAGCATAGGTGAGAGTTAATTACAGGTTTTCACAAGTACAGAATGAAATGCTGTGGTTTTTACATTAGTCTGAGAGAAACGTGTTACTTTGGATGGTCATTGTTCTTCTGAAATAATAAGCTAATAAAATAAATAATTTTATTACAGAAATAATAAGAAGAAGAAACTCGGAACGCTGCTTCCTAAAAGTTTGACAGACCAAAAAACGTATTTTATTACTGCAAAGGGTTGATGTTTATTTGCAAATGAAATAACCCACTCACTGTTTTATAGGGAATTCTCAATGGCCTTCCACACATGCATAATTAAATGTAAAATAAAATTACTACTCCTGCGCAAATGGCTTCAGCTGACGTGGGGGTATGATCCCTGTGAGAAAGTTCAGTCTTCAATTTTTCTATTTAGATCCAATGAACTTTCCTTAAACTGGCAGGAAGTGCAGATCTCTTCCTGAATCCAAATATACTGCAGAGAACACAATTCCATCACACTCGATACACATTCATTACAAACATTTGGAATTCTTGGCATATCTCGGCAGAAAAAAAAAAAACCTTCTTTTCGCATGATGACTTGTAGAGAAACTATGTAAAATGTGAGAAATTGAATGGATGGGGTCTGCGCAATCGTGTTATGTAAATAAACATGGGAAGCCACATGCAGGTTAGTTCCTCTTAAGCCTGTGGCTTCCAAGAAACCCATCATCTACAGGTTAAATCACTTTCATATCACTCCTAATAAACTAGTTAAAAGAGTTAAAGATTATCGGCACTATAAAGTAAGGATCTTATCTCAATCATTCAATGTGTGGGCGAGGGAATGTTGCACAACAGAATATATTGTGTTTACAGCAATAGAATATTTGCACAAAGACTACCATCATACTGAGACCTGTGCATATCTGAGAGATGCAATTTGATATGGTCATTGTAGCCATGCAGGGAGAGGAAAAGCAGGGCTTCATTATTGCACTTTTATACAAACTGCCAAAGGTCTTATGCTTTAAAATACCTTGTGTCTTGGTTTCCGGTGACTGATCTTGAGTGAGGGACTGGACCACTGTGAGCCTTGGTAAAATAAGCCATTCCTTTTGATCATTTACTCCACAGTCTAATCTTATCATGCAGTAATATTAACCAGATGCATGCAGCCACTGTTCAGCCCTGGAGGCAGTTGGTGAAACCCATCGGGCCTTCCCATGGAACGGGTCAGCTATAAGACCGCCCAGGGTCACAGAATTGCATTGTGGGTAATCAGGCCCAGCTTGTCAGACTGGCAGTGACTTGCAAACAGATCACTATTCACAAACAAAAAGGAATGGCAGTAGTTGGGCACAAGCATTTTAAGCACTACTTTTACACTGTACAGTGTATCACTAATCAATGCTAAATGTATTCATATACTAAGATTTTGTACAAACAATGTTGCTGAATTCTTCAAACATGCCAGTGTGTGTATTACATGTGGAAATATCTTGATTGCTCAGAAACTGTGAAAATGTGCATATGCTTTGAACAACACCAGTGTGAATGCATGTCTTTATGAATGCTGGTATGTGGTTTGCACCAATATTACAAATTGCTTTCACCCCAAGACATATTTTGACTTTGAAATACAAGCAAATGAAAAGAGAGTTCCTTTTTTTAAAAAAAACATTACCATGATGTCTCCCAGTTGATAAACTCACTCCACATGCAAATGCAAGTAAGCTGATCAGTTGCTAAACTGCACAGTTCATCAATGAAGCACCAAAACTACACGTTCTGAGAGCACCTAACTGTGTTTCTGTTTTGAATAAATGTGTTAGAACGGATATGCTCATAGCAGTTCTCTCGTCTAGAAATCTTGGATTATGTAGCAAGGCCTGTGGAATGTTACCACCCTAAAAAACTGGTTTGGGACAAAAGGCATAGTTTTAAAACATATAAAAGGAGAATTATAGAGAAAAACATGACATAATCAGAAACATTAGAAGGACATTTAAAGTAGTGTGGGCCTGAAAGGTGGGCCTCAGTTTGACTGATCATATACTAAGGTCCTGTATCCTTCCCTGAAGTGTAGCCACTGGTTTCTCAGAGCAAATGGAAATCTGCCATTGTAAGAGTGACCCCGGCCTTGTTAACTGGGGAGGGCGTAGTGGTACATGTGTTTCTCTTTAGTTCTGTCACACGTCCACCCCCCAGAAATGAAATTCGACATCAGGGTGTAATTTCTCCTCCCAGGGACTGATGTAAAATTACCAGGAGGCTCTGTGGGTATCAGATTGCCCGTCCAGTGCTCCAATCGGAAGTCTAAACAGAGTTTTAGATTGTGGATAAAAACGATAAGACAAGAGACAAGAGCCATCAAAAACAGCAGTTCAGTCATCAGAAGGAAAAGAGAGTTGCATCAAATAGCTGCCATTTTTGCCATTATTCTTCATGCTTCATTTAACACAGCAAAAGACATGGTATTTTCTGAAATGGAGTGTTAATTCTTTGGGAGCTGATCTCCTGACATTTCCTCTAACAACAGAAATAAAGCATACAGACAACCCTTGGGGCAGATATTCCCCCTATGGCTACTGCACTTGCTTAGGGAATCGAATGGAGATGATCTGCATATGTGTGATAAACTAGTATAGGTGCTCAGAATCTTGATTTCATGCAGGATTTTTGTTCTAGGTCCAACACCTTGATCCTGCTTTGACGTAGAAAAGACTAAAAGTAAAAAGGCTAAAGGTACAAACACAGTTACCTCTACAAACCATTTCCTAGAGCAAACAAAAATGCCTTTGATACACAAAACACAAAAGCAAGAAACCCAGATTAGGCTCATCACAAAGAGCAGCAGTGCAGCTGCGTCAGACTGTGACGATCACGTGTGAGCTGAGCGCGTGCCCGTGCTTCAGGCTGCAGACTCACGCCCTTCTGTTTGCCCTCCGCCGCAGAACTGCAGGCTTTCACTGGGGCACGTTGGACCGGCTGGCCCACACGAGTCCTGGCACAGCCCCCCGGCCCTGGCATGGGCGAGTAGTCGTGGGAGATTTGGCTGCGGCTCTCCGCCGGGGGCTTCAGGAATGCCTGTCACTTCCTCTGGGGTGGGGTGGCAACAGTGGGAAAGGGTGGAGGAGAAGGAGGAGTAGGCCTTTCAGGCAGAGCGCAACATGTTTGGACCTTCACGGAGCAAGTGTGGCCCATCAGACAGCGACGTTGGTCCTTCATGGTGCATGTGGGTGTTCACACAGCACACTGGAAGGTTTCACAGGGCAGTCACCCTTTGTGTGTCGACGCAGTTGTTTGAGATCTGCTGTAGAGATGGCTGAAGCTTTGCTCTGCATATGAATGGCTCTTGCACAGAGGCATGCGCATTTCCCTGGCCCTTTTCACACTCCGTTTTCACTGCAGTTTAACTCCATCTGCACAGGTTTTAATCTGTTTTTTTTTCTCTTTTTACATAATTCCTCATGCTTACGTTTAATGAATTCACAACCGTTTTAATACTCTATAAACTCTTTCTGTACCTGAGGTAGATCAACCACGTGCCTGGGCAGGAATTCCACTCCTGAATGTAATGAGGTGGGGGGTGGGGTGTGGGGGGTACCCAATAAATCAGTGCTGAGATTTTCCAGCCATCCGTTACACCGCAAACATAACAAAGCGAACCAAAAATTCCCCCACAACACAAACCCCAAATAATCAGGTGCTGCGTTTCCCTTCTTTCAGAGGGGGGCACTGGTCCCGTTTGATGTTGCAGAGAGTGGAGAGGGGGCCCCTCGGCTGCAATTTGGTGGCGCGGCCCGAGAGTGGTGGTGGTGGGCGGGAGGGTCGGGGTGTGGGGGGGTGGGTGGAGGGCAATGGGCTGGGGGTGCTCCATGTCTAAAAAAAAAAAAGGCCCCCTTTTTACAAGTCAGCTTGTGTTATTTGTTTCTGTGCATTGTGAGTGCCTGAATGCATTACGTAAGCGCTGCACTGCTCTGGCATGCGAGCGCTGAATTATTGCGGCAGATGGCAAGGCCCCATTCAGGCCCCGCGCCGTGCCAGCATTCCAGGTCAGATGCCCCCCGCTCCGCACAAAGGTCCCAGGAAGTAGGGATGAATGTCCCCACAGCATGGCATACTGAGCCCAGGGCCGCAATCAAAGCTATCAATCACATGTGCTTAGCGTTGCCCTGCCATGCTGTATGCTTGTTTTTGTTTTTCCTGTGTTAATTGTTTTTCATTTTCAGCTGAAATGAACCTCATACCCCTTAGCTCATTTATTGTAGATCAGAACCACTCATTCAGTACGCAGGAAAAAGCTTTAATTTTTAATGGCCATTTTTGTTTTTTAATTTTCACAGCTATGAATGCCATAAGGAGAGGCACATAAGAATTAGTAATCTTCATTTAGAATCACCTTTGGTAATAACATAAATATTATTCAGGGGTTGGGGGTTTACATAGTGTATGTGTACATGTTACCCCAAACTGAGAAGACAATATGCCAGTTGCAATGAGGCCAGTTGCAATGAATTGTACCAAATGAGTTACTGAATGTCAATAAAACAAACTGCAATTGTTTTTGGATACAAGCCAATGACTGTAAATTATTGTACCTTCAGATACCCCGAGTCTTAGACACCTATCCCAACTGACTGGGCTTCCCAAATAAAGGGGAGGGACAGATTTTACATCTCTTTTGCATTAGAGGCTTGCAGGGAAGCTTGTCTGTGCAAGTAAGGCATTTACTACAGTGGAGACAATCGATGACTTATTGAAACTACACTCAGAATATCAGACGTTCCACAACAGGAGTCCTATTGAGCTTTTGACTACTTGAAAAGCCATATCACAGACACATGTTGTCTGACTGTGGGGGGAGGTAGCAAACTCCTTTCATCATTCTGTTATTATGTTGTTAAATCCGTTTATAGATGATAAGCGGATGTTTTATTGGACCTATGAAAGAACTACAATGGCCTCTTTCGACAAGCACAAGGAGGAGGGAACTACTACAAACACTGGCCATAACGATGACAGCCCTTGTTAGCAATGACCTTATTTTGAAACAGTCATAACACTATTTACAGAAATGAAAATTGCACCTGTAGCTATAGCACTTATCAGTTTGATTTCTATCTAGCAATCAGTGTACTTGGCAGTACAACAGTAAGCTTCAAAGTGTAGTGCATTAAAATAGTTTAAAAAAATGAACAGGATTGATGGTTGGCCACAATTATCTCCTCGGGGCTGGGTAGGGTCAAGGACCAAAGGTTGTGTGAAATGTTACAGACAGATGAGGAAGTAGATTGTATTAGAAACCTGCAATAATTTTGTATTTTTAATGTTGGGGATACTTCACTAAGAGCAATGCTGAGGACGAGCACGCGTGGAAATGAAAATGCATGGAAATGAGAGAGCAGGCTGCATGAAACCCTAGTGATGGCTCCCAGCCTCTCTGGGACTGACCATCAGTTCCACTGACACATGCTGAATAAAAAAAAATCACAATTTTTCCGACAACTGTTGGCCAATTCAGAACGGCTGAGGCCTCCATTGTGGCTGCCATACAGAGTGTCCTGTATGCGCGCTAATGAACAAGCGTTGCTTTCCGCCGCAGAGGAGCGGCTCCCGCACTTCCCAAGGCCGTAATTTACTCCTGTCTCAGTCATGCACATTGCGCAGGCTACAGAGAGGCACTTATTTAGTTTGAGCGAGAGTTGAGGGCGCGCATATTTTCAAACGCTGTGAGCAAAGGTTTGACATTTGTGCATAATTTACGTTTGAAGCGCCATGGTGTCTTAAACCGAGCTGAGGGAACGGTCGGTCTGAAGTGCGTTCTGTTCATCGTGTTTGCGATTGCAATGGGAAACATTCATCTTTGTTTTAATCATATGTCAATGACCGACGGGCAATGACTAAAAATAGCTCTATTTCACAGGGATTAACAGACCCAGGAAGAAAGGACCAATTGTATTCTGTGCCCCCCCAGTCCACGTTCATTATTCATCAAGAAGGGCCTTTTTTTCCTAGGATGCACCGGCAGCAGTAATTACTGGCGGTGTGATGCTCGCTCTTCCCTTTCATGGTGACATGCTGCAAACTGCAAACGCCTCTGTGTTCCACCACTGGTTTGATGAGGGCCTTCACACTACCGGGATTGTCTGCATGGGCAAAGGCGCTGTCAAAGTCACTTGAGTGTCTCAATGCAGTATTTGAGAAGGCTGCACAGAGGGAGAGGGAGAGGGGAACGAGACCAACGAGTACCCAGAAGACACAGGCCGCTATTGGATACGTCGTCAGCCAATTCACCAACAGAGATCCATGCTGTCCTCCTGTCACTAGCATGGAGAGGCCTTGTGAGGTGGGTGTGCCTTTTTTTAACACATTAAAAAGGCCCTCTTCTCTTTATCTCTGGATGATAACAAGTGACAGGGTCCTCTGGACACACCCTGCGTGACCAAGCATGTCTCCATGCCGCCCGATCTGGCAAATTTAGCGCCCTTCCGCTTGCGTATTGTTCATTAACTGATCATTGAAAAAAATGAAAGTCTTTTTTATAATCTTAGTCAGCAGATGGTACCATGTTTAGTGCTTTACGGCTTTCTTTACAACAAACATCCTCATCATACTGCTGCTTTCAATGACTCATTGTTTGAAAAATATGATAGAAGTCTGATGAATGAAGATCAAAGGCATATTCCCCATCCTCTTTGCATCTTGTGCTTATTTGCCCCCATAATTGAGCAATTAGGTGTATTTGCAGAGTGTGGATCATGAGAGATTTTATGATCAGCCAAACTTATGGAACTTGTGTTGTCAACATATATTAAGAGTGCAAACTCAGAAAAGGAGAAGTTTGGATTGAGGCTGAGGATTGTGAGTTGAGCAGTAGTGTTCAGGGCACAGCACACAGGTGGGTTACCTGGCTAAGATTGCTCCTTTAACTCTCTTGAGTGTGGTGGGGGGGATGCCCCCAATGACCGGGCTCAGTTTTAACTGCAAACCCCTGTGACACTGCTTGAGTCGTCAGCCCATTCGTCAGCCCCGGCAACAGTGGACACACTGCCCCTCTTTCATCTCACGCAGCCTCGTCCAGTCGCTAATACCGAGAGGAAATCCCATGACTGGAGCTCATGGGTCGCCACTGACCTGACAAATCTCACTGATACATACACCGCCAACTTCTCTCCATGCAGCTGTCTGCCTGTACAAAGACCGGACTGTTAGATAAGGAAGTGCCAGCTGGACCCAATGCCCCCCCTGCACAGAATAACCCCCCTCCATTCCCCCCTCCCCTCATTACCACATGCCAAGCTTCTTGCCAAGTGGGCAGCTGTCAGCATGGGTGGCAAAGTGTGATCGCACACAAGGGGAGAGAGAAAGGGGGGCCAATGAGACAGAAAGAGACAGAGAATATGAGTGAGCGAGGGAGTGAATAAGTGGTTGGAGAGAGAGAATGTGAGAGCAAGTGAGTGGAGAGAGAGAGAGAGAGAGAGAGAGAAAGTGAGTGAGGGAATGAGCTGAGAGAGAGGGAGAAAGAGGTTTTCTGCGCTCTGTCCTTTTTTTCCCCTCCCTTTAGTCTCCTAACACAAACCCCGGGCTCAGAAAGGGAGACGAACAACTTAATAGGCACATCACACTCATAATTACAGCCCTAGCGATCACGTACCGCCCGCCACACACTGCGACCCAGGCCCTTCCTGTTTGGCCACTGCAAACCTTACCCTCCTGGGGCAATTATTCCACATTACATGTAATTGACTGATGTGAGTAGCACCATCAAAGGACGGCGGAGTTTACATTAGAGGACATGTGCAGAAGTCCATTCAGTGCTCACTCGGTCTGTAAAAAAAGTGCATCAAGTTCATACATCTCTCCTGTGGATTGACTCTCGGATTCATTAGTGGGCCATTAGCGTGTTCACGCCTTATCATTCTAAAGGTGCACAGCTGGTGTCTCTCACTTTGGCTGTTTTGCTTGATCCAGGTTTTACAAGGTGTGTTGACCTCAGTGCAGTTTGAAGTCTAATCACATCTGTTTATTGTAATGTAGTAAGAAAAACTGGATGCACACAGACATATATAAATAAGTAAAAGTGAACATTATTATCTGTTTGCTTGCTTACTGATTTGTCAAGAACAGGCAGAAATGTTAAAAACAAGCATCTAATTAATGATTCATAGTGAAATGCTGATGTCAAATGACTTTTCCCTTGGTATGCAAGAGGACATTAGCTGGCTAGATGCTATTAAACTCATGCCAGTCTTGTTTCTGCATCTATTACTGACAGAACACCTCAATATGGCTGTGAAAATGACTTCAGTGAAGACATAGACGCAGAAGAAGAGATACCCTGTGGGCCAGTGTGCTATTTAAAGGGCAGAGCTGACTTTAGTCAGGCCCACTAAAGGACTGTCTGATACATCCTTGGCGGGGGTAAGCTGTACCCATGTGACTTCTACAATTCATCTGAAGATCATCCCTTGCTTCTGTCCACACTGTCCATGCCAATCACACTATTACTAATACTGTCAAGAAGAACATAAAATCAGTAAATTATCAGCTCATGAATCTTGCAGGTGCATGACCATGCAAGACCAGTCAGGAAATACCAACAGAGAGTGATGAGACTCAGGATTTAACCGGCCTATCCCCTTTATTCCCTGGCATATGTGATCCAATAATTACCTCACCCATGGAAGCCACTCTAAGGCCCTTTCCTATAGCAATTTAAAATCTCTCTATTATCATTATCTGCAGGTGCATCAACAGAAAACTATGATCTAATTTGTATCTATTACTTTTATAGAAATGTAACAAGGATCCAAGAGTGAAGAGTCTCCCATTCTTAAGGGTTAAAGTCCCACATAGAGTAAGGACCTTAATATGATGTATCCACATGTAATGGAACAAATTTCTATTGCAATTTTAGGAGAAAGGGATTGAAGGAAAAAAAATATCCTTTTTCTCAAAATCTTGTGGTTTCATGTCCTTGTCCCCAAGGATCAAACGAAGAGCAGGGAGTCTCAAAGAGCTGCTCTCAGCCTGGTAGAATGGCGCAGGCCCTTGGCCCTCGCCCCCTGTGCCTACTGCAGCAGCTCCCTGGGTGGCACAGCACTTGGGCACCAGGGGGTAAATATGCGGGGGCAGATGCCATGCAGAAAAGGAGGAGAGGAGAGCCTCTGTGCAGATGTGCATTCAGACAAATGGAGCTCTACTGGAAGGACGGGTGGTGTGGTCTTGTGCAACCTGCCATTAAACCTGTTTTTCCTCAAACCAACATATACACACTGATACATCTCCAGCAGCTGAAAATGTTTTGGGGGTTTGGGCTCGAATTATGTAAGTCCCATGGATTGACAAGTCTTGGTGTTGGCACCTTCTGGACAAGAAATGGTTAAGCTAGCTCATGACGGTGAACCCTTCACTGCTTAACCCTATTAGCGTGTTTTAAGCCTGATCATTCCCATGATATTGATTCAATGAGTCAAGAAATTGAAAATCTAATCAAGTGATTTTTTTTTTTTTTTGCATTCGTTAAGTAGAAAACAAAATCAATCCAAAGCTCACTAATGATCAGAAGTCATACGAATGTCAAAGAAAGAAATTAAACCAAAACGGAGACCTACGGGAAGATTACAAACTAGGAATCAACGACTTACAACATATCAACAGCCTGTTGGACCAACCCCAAATTGAGCATGCTCTTGGCACGGGGCTTATAATTTATGCATTGGCCATTGGGTGTTTACATTTACATTGATTCATTTAGCAATTATTCTTTTGCAGAGCAACCTACAACACAGAGATTTAATGAGACATGTAACATGTTTAGGCCTTTTTTGAAGTGGGTCATTTGAATGCTCTGACATAAAATGAATAAAACAAAAATAATCTCAAACTAATACACAATCGCTTACATAATCCATAAATAATGTGATATTCAAATATCCACATAAACACCCGCATGCTTATTGCAAGATCCTGTTCAAATACATTCCTTCTCATTATCTGCCCTTCCTGAAGTGCACTCATGTGCATCTGTCCCAAAAGCACCCCCAATCTGACAGCATGTATGTGAGACTCTAAACCATTTTGTGAGAACAAGTTCCTCCCACTTTGAGTTGCTCCCATTTTCTAAAATATCTCAATAGCAGTGTCCTTAATTGGCAGTTGAAAACTTGTGCAGAGAACCACCATGGCGAATTAGAAAGAACTGGATACATACAACTCCCACGTAGAAGGGCAACAGGCCCAACCTGCTCTTTAAACCGGAGAGATATGGGGGTGATAAGAGTGTGTTGGGTTAAGGGGTGGGGTGTGTGACTTGGAAATCGGTGGCGGTGGTTTCTACCCATGGCGGACTCAATCAGACTCCCATTACATCCAGTTAGCGTGACCCTTTCACCCGGGAACTCCAGCCTTTCCCACTCGCATTCCTCGCCTTGCAGACAAGGCAAAGGCTCAATTAGCCACCCCGCCGCGGTGCTTTATTTACTGCAAGCTGTAAAAAACAACGGCAAAAGAAGAAAACCAATTGCTTCATATGCCAGAATTAAGCCAACCTCATCCTCTTTATATCCCAACTGCATCTGTAAGCAGTTGTTAATGAGCACAAAAAAAGCACAGTGGATGAACTGCTCTCTTTTCATTTGCTAACACACTTTGCAATCAGATTCATGTATTAATTTAAAATAAGGCAAACACAACAGGATGGCGGCATTTTCTGAAGTGAATTGAGCACATCAACTGGATACTCTCGAATGCCCAGGATAAAGTGGTAGGATAATTTGTTAAAATAATTATAATCACTTGAAACTGTCCTTATTCAGTGGTTGAATGTTAAAATAAACAACTGCTAAAATCAACTGCGGCAACTGAAGGAAGGCCAACTTACATAATTAGACATGTCACCAGTCATGAAGCATTTACTACCCACATAAACTTGGGTGTTCAAAATGAATATGAATGTGGACACCATTTTTGGAGGCCATCTTGATGCATTCCACATCTCAAGCATTAGCAAGCACACCACACCGTACATGTATACTCATGCATCTGCATTATCAAAACAAAGCATTTGTTTAGATAAGTTCTGTTCAGATGTTCTTTGCTGTTAATCTTTCCATCAAAGCACTTCTGCTTCAAGTTGATGAAAACTTTGTGTAAGAAGCAGGGAGAGATAAGTCACCAATTAAATAATACAAAGGAAATGTGGACTAGATGTTGCTCATATAATTTCAGCACATGTCTATGTTTGATTAATGCACCTCACCTTACCCAGGTTGCTCAACAGATGCACTACAGCAATACTTTTTCATGTTCTAAATAACCTTATATTTATAGGGATTTATGTTACAATTATATATAATTCATACAACATACAGTATACAAGCATATTTGATATAGAAATGTTGAGTATATTCATTTAATAGTTAAACAAAAATGTATAATAATTGGAAAAACATGATACATTTATTATTTATAAAACTCAGCTAGACAGGTTCTTATTATGATTATATCTGCCAAGGTTTCTAAAACATGCAAATGACCACTATTTCATGGTTCAGAAAACGAATTCACATCGGACAGAAGTAACAAACAACAGCAATTAATCTGAAAACAAAAAAGGTTCAACTGTACATCACACACGGTTCTTAAACACAACAGAAAATAGTTGACTCTCGCTGTGCATGTCCTGATATGTTCAGGCATCAGAAATATCTGTGAAACCAACCCACCCGTCCCGTGGGAACACTCTAAGCTTCACCGTCATTCTCCGCTTAGTCGCAGACCTTTCAGGGTGTGATCCACCATTACCTGATAATATTAGCCTTATAATCAATGGGAGACTACAAATTGTGAAGAAATAGTTAAACATTTTTCAGTGGGAGTTTGATTACAAAACACAGAACCTTTACATGGTTTCCAAGGACTGCGATTTTCATAGATTTGCATGTTTTGCATAAAATTTGAATGTGACCTTAGAACTGTCTTGATCGCATACCTGGAACTGTCCTGGCAGGCATGGTTACATGTAATGGTAACTGCACTCAATCTGTCTTAATACAAAAATGATCCTTCAGTTTGTTTTGGTAGTGTGAGGAGGAAGTTTCAATCT
This sequence comes from Albula goreensis, assembly GCA_022829145.1. Classification (NCBI taxonomy): domain Eukaryota; kingdom Metazoa; phylum Chordata; class Actinopteri; order Albuliformes; family Albulidae; genus Albula; species Albula goreensis. The sequence continues at coordinate 9,933,020 of CM040755.1, forward strand.
TAATACTGATTTAAGATTAGCAAAAAAAAAAAAAAAAAGTTGGACAGCAGTTGTACAAATATTAGATGCCTGCTGATAAGGACACCCTTCCTCTCTGCAGCTATTAATGTTTGATGAATTAAACATTTAAATGTCTTTAACATTTCAATCCTTATAACGTATGTTGATTTTAGCCACTAATAAAAAGTGCTGTATGCTTTGCTGGCCTGAGGAGTCTTCCTTTCATTATACAATAATATAATAATCATAATAATTAATAATGAGTTTTCTGTTGTTGGAATGTGTGTTTTATGTGACCGATTTCTTGATCTGTCTTTGTTATACCTGTGCTGCCACGAACAAAGTTAATATCCTTTGCATTTACTTATGTACGAATGTATGTATTTATTTATTTACTCACTTATTTTTAAGTAAAAGATCCCCTGACTTCTTTAAAGAAATGTACCTTAAGACATGTACCTTACTACCAATATTGGTTGTTTTACTAGTGTGTCTTTATTTGAAATGATTTTGGACAAATTAAATACATTGTGCTCTTTCTCCCTGCAAGTATGAAAGCTTGGCACAGTAAATTGTGCAAGGAAAAAACAGGTTATGACCTCTCATGCCTGCCAAATTCAAAGTGTTGCCTTTCTGAAAAGGCAGTGGAACGTTGAAAATGTCAGTCAAACCTGGTCTACAGCAACGCACTATGACTAACCCAGACTTGATCTGGGGGCAGCCCTTGAGTTTGTTTGATAAACAAACTGCATTAAAAGTGACTCACACGTTTTGTGCTGAAACAAATTGCTCTTAGATATGGGAAAGTTCCCAGAGTAATGGACCTCACAGAGGGTGCTAGGGTTAGTGACAGTGATTCCCTCTCCATTGAAAAGTCACGCTGTATATACGTTAAAACATTTATCCTGGTAAGATGTCACTGACTGATGTAAAGCAGCTCTACATAAACCTGAAAGGTACAGTTTGAATAAACAAGAGGCCTTTTACCATCACCAGTGTTTCAAAAAGGTTTTACACATGAAAGACAAGAGTGTTTTGAAAATGGCCATAGAGTGTTAACTGTACATCTACATTGATCTCTTTTAATAAAAATATTTATATTTGTAAACTAGCAGAGAGCCCAACCAGTCTGGAGTCACAGTGATTGTAGATGTGTCTTGATAACATGCAAGGAATTGATGTACCATAATGTCAATTGCAAGGAATCAATTGATGAAATCAAGGAATCAAATGTAGAAAAATCATATAGCTCTTTCCATACACTCAATGAGGATTGCCATGATGCAGTCAACATACACATTTATTTATCATGATATTTAGGAATCTACAAAGCAACATTAACTAAATGAAGCAACACAGTCTAGATTTGCTATTCTGGGGGACATTTTGTAAACATTTGACCTCATGCAAACATAGCTCTCATACCTTTCCTTGAAAAAAATGGTAAAAACTCTGAAATGAGATAAGCTTGGTGAATGCAGCCCATTCTCTGTAACATGTGGACAGCTCCAGCCAAAACGCTAAAATGAGCACACAGGAGCTGCCATGGATCAACCTGGGGCCTAATTCAAAGGGAACCTTTGAAGCAGAGGAATTCCTTTCTTAATAAATTTGATTGGCCGTAATGAAATCAAACGGCCACTTCGACCCATTTAGCAGCTCACTAACTATTTAGAGAATGTCACATTTTCCTAGTGCTTGCATCACCAGCCCAGATTGGGTGTTTTAATGTCTCTTTTTGAATGTGAGGCAATGCCAGGAGAATTGGTGTAATGTGGCTTTGTTTAGAGGCATGAGAAGAGGTACAAAATGCATACCATGAATCAGGATTTTGAAGTATGGAGTTATGAATTTTCCAATAATTTCTTGAAAAAACATGCAATTCAGAACTTCTTTTTGAAACCACACTTTGACTGAAGTGGTCTACCAACCTGTGTTTCCTGTTCCTACATGATAGATTTTTGTTTCTTAGGAGATTGCAAAGCATTTCAGATTCATCATGTCTTTAAGAGGAGTGTGAGGCTGCTACAGAACTGCATTATGGGGAATAGTAAGCCTCCCATGATCACAGACAGTGTGTGTAACATGACTTTAGAACACAATGCATGGTTCTGCTAAATTACAGGGTTTTAGGGGGGAATTCAATGTCATTTTTTCAAAGATGAACTGTCAGAAGTGTAAAGTCAAGGTCTTTGCTTTGAATTGTCTCACACATCCGGTCTACAAAGCTGTTTTCCTACTTTTTGTCTTTCTGACTCACTGGAATTACAAGAAAGCCGCAAGAGGCTTGAAAACTCAGTTCCTGTGACGGGCAGGTAGCATATTCATTTTGCAACACTATTTCTAGTTCTTACTCACTCAGACGCAGAAATACCTACCACAATTGTGTAATTGTGCATGATGTCTGAAAACAGAATATATATAATTTGTGGCTCAAAGGGGCTAGTTTGCTTTTTCCCAACAGTATATCTTAAATCAAAAGGGAGCGCAATGGCCTGGAAACCACTAAGAATTGCAGGACAAGATAAGCTATAATTTGTCATAAACATCATTTAGTCCATATTTCCTTTGCTAATCTTTAATGAACAGAAGTTCTCTGCCCTCTTATTACTAAGTTTCATGGAATGTAGATGTGGATTCAAGGAGAGGTTTAAAGTTTATAAAACAGTAACAAGGGCATAAGCAAATGTGTCTCTTGGGTTCAGTCACTCTCTGTAACCTGAATTGTTCATGTCACGTCAGTCTATTGCCTTGTTATCTGTTTAAATGGCAGTAGGATCCAGATCCAGATATGTTTGCATGCAGAAAATCATTGCAAAGAAATACTGCACTAAAACAAAACTGTCCCTGATTCCATCTGAGTATCATCTGAGTTCTTTGCTCAATGAGCTGGTGACAGAGACTTACAGTACAATGAGCCATGCTGACAGTGAATGACTTGCATGCTTAAAGATGAATGGGGAAGCAGCTCATTCAGAAAGTTGCACTTACTTGCAGTAGTTGTGGTTGCTTTCTTTATCGAGCGGACTTCCCCTTGGTGTTGATTCTGTCGATGTGTCTGTCGTTGGTTCCCATTAACGGCTTCATGTGATTTCCTACTGGGGTGTAACGACATTAAGATATTTTTGTCACAGCAGCAAGGTTATTGTCCTTGCTCATTCCTCTCCAAACCCACAGAGAATTTAAGACAGAGGAGCAGAAGTAAAACCAAAACCATATCTGTAATGCTCTTCACTATAAAAGATAAATACTTTATTAAATACATCAAAGCAAAACAAACGTTGTCCAACTTGAAGAAAAAACCACAGTGATTATGAAGTGGGAGATTGATGTGTTTTGATTCATTAAATAGTGAAGCTGAATAAATTAATAGAATTTATGTTAAATGAAATGATTGCAAATGCAAAGGGACAGCAAACACACTTGCTGAAGTGTTTTTTTGATAACTTTGCTTCACAATTTTTGCAGCAGCATAGCAACAGAGCTCTGAGACTGAAGGATTGCAGCCTTGACTAAAAGGAAGTGCCATTACATCACTTCCTGTAAAATGATATGATGTGAAAACAACAACAGGATTTGACTTCCACGAGGAAGCAGTCCCTCTTACCACTTGCCAACCTGTAATAAATGTAAATCTTGTTGATGCAAAGGAATAACTTAAGCAAAAGAAAGGCAAAATAACATGTTTTAAGCATTGTAAGTTCACATTTCTTGGTCTTGTTTCGATAACAAAGGTATGTCATACTGAACTATGGTCTACAGTACCACAATTCCGCTTGTCATTTACATTATCTGTAAATTATTTTGAGAGCTTGTTTGAATTGAAACGGGTGAAGCTTAATCCAATCCAATTTTGTTGAAGTGGGATTTTGTTAATATTCTCCACAAAAAAGACCAGCTGTTTTGTTCACTGTGAAATGTGTTGAACAGCTTTGTGTATTAGCTTCATCACCGCACAAGACAGAGTGAATCATCATGTTATTGGGCCAGCATGCAGCTCCAAAAAAAGAAAAAATGCTTATTGTGGAGGGGGAAAAATGTAGTAGCTCGCCTCAGGCAAGGCCAACCACAGCAACACTGCTGGAAACCCCCGGAAATGTCCAATTGCTGTTGAGTGCAGTGAGTCATGGTGCATCAACTAGCCCCAGCCAGCACCCCCTCCACCCCACCTCCATCTGCTCTGTTTACATAATAACATCTGGAAAAATGCGCCACAGTATCATTCCTGCAATGAAATAAATAAATAAATAAATAAATAAATAAATAAATAAATAAATACAATAGTATGATTTCACATTGTGGCGCCGATGCGCAGAGTTCCTCTGCTCTGATTAATACTTTGGAGAACAGTTGTGGGTTCTGCTGGCGGGGCTCTATGACATCATACAGCGAACACCCAAGAACAATATGAGGACCCGCTGTTGCCATGGGTTTCAAATCATGAAATGGCATGTAGGACAAGCCTGGGATCAAGGCTGACAGCTGCAGAATTTCATTCTGGGAAGCATTGATAGTAGTGACGTTACATCTCAGCTTAATTCCTCCTGGTAGTCAATCCTCCACGAGGTTAGACTTAAGTTTCAGAATGCACAGAAACCTCCAGGAGAAATCGAATCCAAGGCGAATGCTCCGAGGGAATGCCTGGCTTTGAGAAAGCAGTTGGCAGTGTGTATTTTTATTCAGATTTGTCCAGTACAATCCTCAGACAGAAGTGAATGGTTGACTGCATGGAATTGGGACTGCTGCCGCACATGCATGTGCATGCCTCCTGGAAGCAGGCTCTGTTCTTGGAGAGTGACGCTCAATGACCTGACGCCCTGTTTAGTGTTTGGCTTTTCCAGCAACAAACATCCTTGAATGACGGTGCTGTGACTCTCTGTACAAAGGAAGTGTATCAAATATCAGCCCTATCACTCACCGGGCCCTGGCTAAATGGCCATCTACTTCAGTTTCCTTTGGCCCCATGTGCCGAATACACCAGTTTGCACACATTTAAAACACACACTCATTTAAAATAAAGATGTATTCTTGTAAACTCAAGTGGCGCATGCAGATAACCTGCTATGAGGTTCCTGTAACTTCAAAATAAAGCAGGATTGCTAAAGTCAAAATGAGCTGTTTTTTTCCTGTTACAACTTGGCTGAAAGTAATAGGGAAGGTCCTTCCTCAGTCAAGGCTATATCAATACTTTACAATCACCGGCAGATCAAAGGACTGCAAAGCCTGATTAAACATTACATAACATCTGCCCTCTGCACAATCTAGTGCTAAATTGGGCTCATCAAAGATGCGCTCAAAAATGTAAAAGGTGCATTCATCTGGTAACAAAAAACATGGTTAGTCCATAGAAAATCATTACAATCATAGGCCAAAGCAAATTGTTCATTTGTTTTACATGCACTTGGGACCCAATAATTACTTTGTTGTTTGCAATAGACATTGCATAAGTTACAAATATGACTGCAGCAATTGCACTGGGCTTTGAACTTCCGTTAGAGAAAAGTCAAATTCTGCACAAAATAATATTTCCACTGTGGATACAGATAGACATAAATTGGAAATGTATCTTTTGCCAAAAACATTTCAGTAGTTGCCTTTTCAAGACAAGCAGGGAGCATTTCCTCAAAAACGAAAGCCTTTCCTTTCAGCTCAGCGAATCAGGGAGACACATTTATTTCTGAAGGTTAAAGAGTAGTCAGACTGTCGGAGCATGGAGAGGAGAGGGGGACTTCCAAACACCGGGAAGTCTGACAGAGGTCTCACTCAGAAAATATCCTTCTCGTGCTCCACTGGAAAGAAAATCTGTGGCTTTCCGCTTAACCTTTGAAGTTCCTGAGCTTCAGTAATCATTTCATGGCATTGGGAGCTGTGAGCTAAAAAAATAGGAGGACAAACGGGTTGTGGTCACTTTCCAAAGCTTGGTGGTATTTTCCTTTGCTGTTTCTTTATTTCTTTTCTATCCCCTTTTCCATTTCCAACTGTGAACATAGATAGCCCCTGAGGAACAGTCAATGGATCTCAAAAGGTGACCTTAAAGGCATGGAGCTTGACCTCTGACCTTTGGGCATAATTTTGCAGAGATTAGGTAGACTTCTGACTGTTCCAATTGTGTGGTTGTAGGCCGGAGTTCACCCACACTCATGCTTACATGAAATGTATCCTGTTGTATGGCTGAAACGCTCCCTTGGCTCTGAATATGTGAAAGCACTAACAAGGGAAGTTAGTCAAGCAGGTCACAGTAGCTTGAATATTGCTTATCTGAAGATGGGCCCTTGGTTGTTGCGGCATGTGATCATTGCCTGCAAGACAATGGCTTAAACTGGATTTACGCCATGCTGGGCAAAGCTGATGCACCATTGATTGACACTCATTTATTTGGAATGTATGTTAAAAAAAACTAAAAAGATTGAAAAATGGATAATAAGAATAGAGTTTAAATGGTTGAAAACTTGCCCTAAATTCAATGCAAGTATACCTCCCCTGCGCATCTGTGTGCGTTTGTGTACGTGCGTGTGTGTGTGTGTGTCACAGCAAATACTGTAAGTGAGCCACAGTTATGGAGCTTAATCTGTTTCATGTGGAGTGGAGATGAGAGTGACAAGAGCCTGTGTTATTTATTGCTTATCATATTTACTAATAATATGCGGGGATGACACACAGTAAACTGGTGCAGATCAGATTGTCACCATACGTGTGGTTGCCAGCATGGAAAGGCCATGCTACCTAGAATCCTCCTCCCCCGGACATGTCTTTCACTGGAGCAATGAGGACCAAATGAAAGGTGGTTGTAGACCAAAGTAATTAAATTATTCCATGACCCCCACAGCTCTTCCACATCTGGCTTGAGGCATCCCACAATACCCCTCTGCATTTTGCATGTGTGCTTTCACCGGACCGGAAAAAGCACTTTACTTCAACACATGAGAACGGTGAATCCTGAGTCTCCTCTGTAGTTCTCTGCCTCCTTCTTCCAGGGCAACATGATTGGGGTTGATGTTTTAAGGCCTCTGCTCAAGTTATCACTGGCAGCACCTGAAATGAAACTGAACATGACACACAGTAATGCCCCCTCCTTCCCCCCAACCCCATTCACTTGTGTTCATGTTGCTCCACTTGAGCTTGTGAAGCAGGATGCGTGTGTGTATTTGTAGAGGAAGCAGAGGTAGCGAGAGGTGAGGAACACCTGGAACTATTGAGGGGTGTGTCAGGTGAGGTGCAGAAGGAGGGAGGAGTGGAGGAGAGAATTAAGGTGAGGACAGACATTATGGAGATGGAGAGAGGTACAGAGCCTCAAACAGGCCTCAAAGAGGTACAGCGCTGGAAAAATAATAAAGATGTCAGGTCATTTCATACATTAACAATTTTACTCAATGAAATTAAAAAAGAAAAGTGATGCATTTTACACATTTGTACTGTATAACAGAGGTCAGTGTATTTGTTTAAATCTACAGTGAAGTGTCTGAAAAGTGCCGGATGCCAGCCATAAGTAAACACAGACCTTCCTTGTCATTGTTTACCCAATGTGTGCTAAGATGGAATGATATATAAGCAGTTAGGCAGTTCCAGTCCTGTCCCGTTTGTCTTTATGCTAGGTTTATTAGGTGTTGTTTACATTTCCAAGAAGGAGGAATGTTTGTTTTTCATTTGTGTTGTGTGTGTGTGCGTGTGTGTGTGTGTGTGTGTGTGTGTGTGTGTCTGTGTGAGACAGAAAGAAAAAGAGGGAGAGATAGATAGACAAAGAGAGAAAGACAGAGGGAGAGTTTATTAATTCACCTGAAAAAATATCAATCAAATCCAACTTGTCTGTCTGGAACTAAAGTTTATCTTCATGGCCACACTGGCAAGGCATCACCAGGGTAAAAATGATGGATAAGCTGGTTGAACTCATGACCATAATGGACAATATATTTATACTTTTACTGACATGACAGTTTTCAGACTTGGATCATAACACAATACCATTTTCAAAGTACAGGATGTAGAATATAGCTGAAAAACGTCAGGGTGCATCAAGGAGACCTTTAAAGGCCCCGTAAAAACAATGTGTTCTGGTGTCACAATCCCAAAAAAGCATGATCACACCCAGCAGGGGCAGACAGAATCCTCCATGTTGGCTGGTACCGTTAGGGGAGGAATCTGCCTAGCTAGGTACCAGGCTGATATCAGCCACCTGCAACTGGAGGAGGCAGGAGTGGAACTGAGTCATTGGAACATAACCACATGCACCACACGTATTGCTCAAGCTCACCACAGCAGGTAGAAACAGAAGAACAATAGTGGGTGAGTTCCCTGAAGAGTTTTCTCAAGAGAAAATAAAGGCAGCTATTGTTATGGCTGCATATACATATATATATATATATATATATATATATATATATATATATATATATATATATAAACCTACTCAGGTCCATGGGAAAGTCACTGTTCTGTACCAATTATAATTTCAGTGAGGATAAATTAAGTATTACATTTCATGAGTTATCTCATACATGCACGTGCAGTGTCAGTGCTTTTGAAAATGCTCACATGTATTAAGCGGTAGGCTACTGACACCATGTAAAATGAGTTGAAATGAACACTGGCCTTTGACAGGTGTGAACAAGGTTAAGACCAGGGGAATAGTAAAGCAAATCTGAACTTGTCTTCCATCTAGAGTCAGAGCCAGCAACATCCTTAGGCCCATCACAACCATAGTTCACACAGCCAAAGATCACTGACTGTTTATGTTTTTGTTTATCTGTGGCAAAAAGGCCTGCCTATTGAAACATGAATGTCTGAGCCTTCTGAGCCTCATTGTTTTGCATAATTTTCCTTCTGTTTTGGTCATAAAATGTTGCATCAGCTCACTGAAGTCAGTTGTCATTCAGTGTTGGTATCCATGTAAAACTGCTGTTGCTAAATGCTGGTAAATGGTCTCCTATGTATAAACAAGTTCAAACTATTTTGTAGTGAATCAGCATATTTAGCTGTTGTTTATTGACAAATGCAGGCCGCACAATTCATTCAAGGCCAGAACAATCCATTCATATGCTGGGCTTGGGTGCAAATGGAATCTGCATAAAGCCAGTCATTTGAGTCTGCCTTACTGCCTTGCTGTTCGCCATGCTCACAGATGGAGTGCACATACAGGAAAGACCAGCATCACTGGCTGACGTGGTGCTAACTCAGAATCAAGGCAGTAAGAAATGACACCAGGTTCCTCAGAACGATCAGTCAAATCTACCTAGCAACAGGACTGGGTGACCCCCTCCCATTGAATAATCAAAGAGAATATATCTCACCCACATGTTTTGTTCCCAAAATGTGCTCTTCCCCCATTTTCACCCAGATGTAAAGGGTTGTATCTTACCAATCTATGTATAACATAAATTAGAATGACTGTTTAACCCATTTACATGAAAAAGGAAGTGAGAATGCAATGTACAGAAATAAATATGGGGTAGGCAACATGAGAACAATAAATGAGAAAGGTCCATGATAACTAAACTGCAATTAAATAGGAATCAAGACATGTTTCATATTCATGTTCAACGGTAATATCCTTTTTGCCATCATGATTCTGTCACAAAAGATGTTTTAAAATCATAACTAATAATGTGAGCTTCGAAAGCATCACAAATGATTTTACAGAGTCTTAGAGTCAGATAGTTTGTGTCTCTGAATTGTTGGCACGTCAGTCACAGAAATGAAAAAAAAAAATTTGTGTCACGGAGAATGTGTCGAAAAGCATGACAACATAAGTTAAACAAGGAATACTGCATCAAGAAAGAGGAACAGTGGTCACAAGTTGAAGCAGAAATGGACCGGAATAGTTGCTAAAACCCACAAAAAAGTGGCCTCGGAAGTTACCACAGGACAGTATCTACATCTCTGTAACCCAGTCTCAAAAACCTGCACCATGAGCCTCACAACATGTATATTCATGGTAATAAACTGCTTGTAACTGAGGCTAATTTGCAGCAACACAAATCTTGTGTCATGAGAATAAGACTTGGACCTCTGCACAGTGGGAGAAAACAAAATGGTCTGAAATGTTTTACACTTTAACAGGTTTCATTTTAGAGCGAGCCAAAGAAATTGCCTTTCTCAACTATTAAACATAATGGTAGATCTGTAGTCTCTGCATTGTTGGTTCTGTTGCTTGTTGGTTTACTGGAACTGAAACTTTCATTTTCAGAACGAATTAACATCAGTTAATTTGATTTACAGCACAATAAAGCAATAGCACCAACCACAGATTATGCACTGCTCATTGTGAGCACAAGGATAAGCGGAACAGTAAACACATTTAAGCATAGGAACAAACATTTTTGATCGATGGATGGAGAAGAACTGTTTTAAAATATATTCTGGAAGAAGGAAGAACCAGAAAGAATGAAGTGATCCTGTCGTATTTTTTGGCAGGAGGAAAGTGCTTGATAATCCAGTGAGATGGGTAAGGGTAGTGCAGATGGATGGAGGTGTGGAAAGAAAACAAGATGCTAGATTTAAGGTGCCGCTGGTGCATTTGAAAGGAGGCATCGGGCGACCCATTCCCACCAGTGCAGGAAATCATTAATGTACAGTATTTAACCTGAATAATATTGGACCAGACTATCAAAAGGAATTGCGACCACTGGGGGAATCTTATCTAAATCTGTTCTCGTCTGCATGACAGGTTAATTTCCCCTTGTTTCCAGGAGCAAACGGGTCTGCCATGGAGATTAAACCTATTTTGCTCGAAATTAACTCCATCAATGGAGCAAAAACAGAATGGCATGAATCCGCTGGGGAGAGACCTCTTGGGAAAAAATGTAACTTTTTACACAAGTCAAATCCCTATGGCTGATTGCTGATGGAATGGAATTCTTCCCTCTTCCCCATTGGGTGGTAATACCTCCTGAAAAATCTAAATCCTTATACAGTAAATGGAGGAGAGAATACATGAGGGCGATGGGGGTGGAGACAAAATAAAAAGCTTGGCTGTGTGTGCGGGTTGTTAAAGGGATCATGATAAAGGCCACGACTTGAACCAGAAGAACCCTCCAAGGAGGCAGATTTAAAAGCAGACAGATTGTGCTGTAGATATCTGTTGTGCTGCGTTCAGGCACATGAAAAAGTGTACCCTCTACTGATGTGGATGGGCTATCTGTGCAATGAATCAGATATATTATGCGGTGATAGGGAGGACAAAAAATGAATATCTGCCAGGAATTTTGGGAGAAAAAAAAAGCAGTTTTCACATAAGCATGACATATAATTGTTCTTTTTTCTGTCGAAAAACAGGACAGCTCATGTAAAACGTGACTATTACTAGAAGCATTGTTCCTGAATGTGCACGTAAGAGATGATCGTTTAAACCTGTTTAGCAGTACCTGTGTTTGCGAATGAAAAGTGATAGCACTTCCAAACAAGACGCCCACACAAACATGGTATCTTTGCCAATGCAAAGCTGACACCGCAGCAACTGGAAGTTGCTCGACTTTCACCGTGGAAATTTGTGTTAAAACCACCTTTTTCTAATTCTGTGGAGGTTAGCATAGCTTCCTCTACGGGATCAAGGACTCCTTCTCAGGACTTCATATGGGTGGTGAGTGTCACGATAGAATGAGAGCTGAAAGCTGAGGCAGGTGGGAGCAATACTCCGTGTTAGGCTGTAGGCCTTTAAGTTGCGTTGTCATTCACTGAGAGCCTGGTGTTGGTGGTGGAGATGGACACAGTAATACCCAACTCAGAGGACAGGTGGAAAAGAGTCAGCAGGTGATACTGAGGGAAAAACAGGGACAGAAACCATCATGATGTCAGCACAACCCCATAAAGGAAGAGTGGTGAACAGCAGAGTCAGGCTCAGAGCATACCAAAACAAGCATGGGACTTCCAGCCAAATATTTGTCTCTGGTGATTGATCAATACCAGAAATTCCATTGAATTTTGTGGTATTAACGGTATAACAAGGGCAGGTTTAAAAAGTCTATGAAAAGCAAATTCCTCAGTTAATCAGTTTCATCTCTCTGATGCAGCAATTCATGATTCACTCTTTGATTTATCACTGTCCTCCTGCTAGAGGTGTGTTATTACACCAATACCATTAATTCAAGAGTTTTGAAATGTGTTTAGTCACAAACATTCCCTGATTCCATATCTATGTTTATTTGGGGATTATTTTACTTATGAAGTTGTCGTTTTACTAGTTGCCTTTTTATTTCACGGCAAATTCCATTTCAGGTCCATCTTTTCTTTTCTAGCTAGGAGTCCTCTGTCATGCTTTAATATTTCCATCGGCATCTTGTCCTCCGCACCTTCCTCTTGTTGCAGCATTCCAGCCTTTCACAAATCCTTGAGGAATCCTGAATTCCCACAGAGGTAGAGTCAGTTCAGGGAAGGCCAGCTCTCAACGGAGGAGAGTCTGAGAGTCTGTGCCAATGACAGATACCCCTGTCACATGAAATTGGATCTAGCAGCATGTTAGCAGCATGTTTCATTTCTTCTCCCCATCAAAACACCTTGCTTCCCTCTGTGGCCCAAATGGAGTGGGATTCTCAGGGCTGTTTCTTGAGAGGAAACCCCAGGGTTATTTACAGTCACTGTCAATCGCATTAATGCCTGAAAATACCTCTTCTCTCCTCCTCCAAGCACTCAACTGTTGCACCTCTTCCGACTGTGAATGCCAGTCATGCTGGAACACATGCTCCCCCTAGAGGCAGACCACTGGAACTGTGTCTACTGTCCATCCTAACAATTGAGAGTTGAACTGCAGGATCTCTGTAACAGTCTCTTGAGGCTTGGCTTTTATTTCCATCTGATCCATCGTTTATGTGCAACCCTCAGATATCTGTATGCTTTTTAGATTCTCTGTGATGGTGATATTAGATTCTCTAATATCACCATCATTTGTGATGCTCAGTGGCCTGTTTCTTGTCAGACTATTCAAATGAGAAACTTTTTCTGCTTGTTCTTACTGAATTACAGGAAACTCTCTTCCCCTAATATGAAAAGAGCCTCTGATGATCATGCATTCTTACTGCCAATAGCAAGGCCATCACAAGATATTAGGGCACACACAGGTTGGGAAACAGAATCAATGTGGTTTCCATGCGTGCCAGTTTGTCTTTGGGCATTTCAAAGTGAACACAGTTGATTGCATGCATTGAGGACAGCATGGTACAATGCAAAGAAAAAAAGAAAAGAAAAACCAAGACAGTGGGATACAAGGGATACATAAGGGAAAGTAAGCTATACACCCCTCATTATTTCAATGGGTGGCACATGGCTAGTGAACTGGAAACTGCTTCTGTGGAGGAGTACTCAATGAGTCTTTGAAGCTGCGCATCGGCATAAGGCTGAGAATATGCCATCCATCCTCAACATACAATAGAGGGACAGGCAAAGAGCAATATACGTGTTTAGATGTGAAAACAGTTTAATTTTTGAGGAACAAATACATCCCCATAACACTGATGCTTCATTAATATTTGCAAAACTAAAATAAATCATGCTTCCTTACATTACATAATGTTATTGTCTTGTCTTGAAAATGTGGAGCCACAGATTTCCTGTGCTTCCTATGTAGATCAAGAGGCCCCCAATAGACACACACTTGATGGAAATATTGTCATTGACTCACAATATTAAATGTTGCTAAAACAGCAAGACATCAACGCCTTGTTTAAATCAAAATCCAGATAAGACCATGTTGTGCATGGAAAGCAGTATATATGTTATTTTGAAATCAAGGATGTTGTCATGTGCTTTCAATTAAGCACAACATATTGTGTGCATTATGTTTTGAGATTTCACTACAGAGGGTGAGAAAGCTGTTAGAATGGTTTGGGCTTCCTTTTTGGTGTTACACTGTATTCATAAGTGCATATATCACATTATATTTGGTTTAATTGGGTAAATACATTAAATAAGTGATAACTATCTCCGATGCAAGTGTTAATTGAAAAAAATTCTGGTAATTCATTTTTTTTTCTGATAAAACTATTATTTTTGTTGTTCCAGTTATGACCAATGTGCGATATGTTTAACACGATAATAGGGATGTTGCATTCCCTTGGTACAAGCTCCTCTTTGTCTTTATTTAAGAATTCCCCCAGTTTTATGTAGACTCTAAGAAAAAGTAATAATTTAACATTTGATGAAACGCCAATAATTGCATTATGGCTCAAATTCCTAGGCCACATTTTTATTAGAGCTCCTCGAATAAAGATCCCAGCGGCTCACACCATCGCTATGCCAGGTAATCATTCAAGGGGGCAGGGTCGTTTCTCTAAAGGGCTTTCAGCAAATTTATAAATATATGAGGGCCTTTACCCAGCTTTTATAAAGGACGGAAAATGTTACCAAAGGCTCTATGGGTTCCAGGGGATCCCCACGGACGGGCGGGTCTCCACACGGAAAGTGTTTCAACGGACAGCAGTAGGGTTGATTTACTGTTTACCGCTGCTTGCCATAATGTAACAAAGTCTTTCCTGTTGGAGACTGAACTCCTGGAAAGGGGGGGTGGTGGGGGGGGGGGCAGGGGGCGGTGAATGGGACATGGCGCTGGCCCGTAGCCTGATTTCAGGACGTCGCACATCCGGATTGGCCAGCAATTTGGGCTGGTCTCCAGCGGGACGGGGGTGGGGAGGTTGGAGTGCGTGCGGGGCGTGTGTGGGGTGCGTGCAGGGTGGAATGGGGTGAGGGAGGGGTAGAGCGGGGTGAGTGAGGGGAGGGCAGAGAAGGGGAGGGGGGGACTATCAAAGACCGTCATCTGGCCCCTGAAGAGATGGATGGGGAGGTGGAGGAGGGTGTGGGTTGGGTGCAGTCCTGCACCGCCTGTTGCTATTCCTGCATTGTTCAGAAAACTTTTGGGGGTGAAAATGGGAGGTTATGGGGAGCGGGGGAGGTTGTTAGGGCTCAGGTTCAGCAGGCTCCCCAAACAGGACGGACGGGTGGGGAGCCTCCTATGTGCTTCTGTTCTCAAGTACAATTTTTCATCCCCTGTGAATCACCGGAAAATCCTTTCTAGTTTCAAACTAGGCTCATGGAGGATCTTGCCTGTGTTTGTCCATCCGAGAGCCTGCCTTATCTGTGTACACACTGTTTCACTGCTGAGATCTTTTTTTCTTGTCAAGCCAACAGAACTAGCTTCCTGTTGCCTGCAATGAGGACGGCTCATCTGAGGATTACTCATCCTCTCTGTGAAACACAATATCTTTATCATGTATTCAAATGAAAGAAACCACTGTCATGTTAGGCTACGTAAATACAGTGGGATTACATTTTGGTCTACTGCCGCTTAAAGTTGACTTAAGAGGCGGACTCTCACTTCAGGTGGATAATTAAATGAGTTTATGTGAACACACCCTAAAGTAAAACATTCCTTCTTACAAAAAAGCCCATTGTTCAGGAAATAAAGAAAATCTCAAGTTTTACCATTTAACATTGCTTACAAGCATGAACTTGCAATAAGCACACATACTGTGCACATAGACATAATAGCAATCACAAAAATTATATACATATAAAAAATATACCGTATATTCTGAGTTCAGTAACCTATATATATATTCTGATACACTTTAACTTCCTCCATTTTGAGTCTGTTTCCCCTGGCAGTTCTGAAACAAACACCACTGATGGCCATATGTTCATGGAAGCATGGCACAAGCATGTGTTTTCACAGTTTTACCTCTTTCTACAAATACTCTTGCCATATCATTTTAAACACTCATCTTCATCACTGAAAATGTAAAAGTCATGCAAATGCATGCATAAGAAACACTTGTCAATGACCAATAAAAACAGAAGTCACATGACTGTGTTGCTTACAATATATCCTTGCAACTATTATATTTAAGCTTGAGGAGATCACAATGATGACCAGTACAGACCAGACCAAAAAAAAAACAACTACCATTTCTGTTGCACAGCACAAGCTTGAACATACTGTTCTAAAAGTATCAACAGTAAATAATCATGAAGCCTTCTTAGCCCATGCTCTGCTAATTGCTGTCAGTAACAGCGTATGAAACGTGTGCTTTAAACTAGGAAAGGAAATTAGGGGAACACCCAAGATAAAGAATTTGAAAGAGCTAACACTGCAGTAGCATGACTATCCTGTTTTCCCCATTACAGAGTTCACTAACCTGAAGCCACACGCCAGGGTTCAGGCTCAGAACACCCTGTGTGTGCCTGTTCACCAGGGACGGAGACCTGCTGCTGAGCGTGCTCTTATTAAAAGGTCGACAATACATTTACATTTAGGTTTTTAATGACAATTTGTCTGATAGCAGTTGAATAAAACTCAATCATAATTGGCTTTTTTATTTTGACCAAAGCACTGTTCACTTCCACCATCTTGTCTTTGCTGATTCAGAGACATTTTTCTTTAGCTACATGACCCCGCACACGTCTTTGTTCCCTGTCACCCTACAACCAACTTTACAAATTAATGAAATCACATCATGTTTAGCTTTGGGAAAACTTCTTCCATTCATGAAACTTTACAGCACTTTGTTCTCTCTTTCAAGGTCATGATCCACGTATTGCAGAATGACACTGGCTGGGCCTGACACAACTGCCTTAGAATGTGCTAAAAGCAATAGTGTTCTGTTTCAAGTAGAGTACAACTCTGAGAATGCCTTCTAAAAATCAAGGGGAAGGCTACAACACGGGCACATGTCCTACAATGAGATTCTTTGTGCAAGGACGGTATGCCACCAAGAGCTTTGATTTTTCAAATGGTAGGTAAGGTAACATTGGTGTAAGGTGCTATCAATGATTGAGCCATGTGGTGCTACCAAATTAAGAATAAAAAAAACAAGTGAACTTTTGTATCTCCCCTGCTGCTGTGCCAGCTCTTCATTTTCCACCTCTATCCAACATTCCTTCTCTCAGCACTCTTGCGTTTCTGCCCTCACACCTTCCCTGTTACTTGGCTCTTTTGCTAATTCTATGTTGCTCTAGACTTGCTCTAATGGATGAATGCAGGTCAAAATCTTTGTCATATAGAGACCAGCTGAACTGAGCTCACTGACATATAACACACACATACATGTTTGCATACATGTTTGGTTATGGAATTCACCCCTCTGCCACCCAGTTTGTCAGAGGAAAAGCATAGCTGCACATATTAACTTTTGTTATTGTTAATCTGGGCAACTCCAACAGCTTGAGTCAATATTGATAGTGTTGGTGCGTCTGAATGTCATACCTGACCTGTCTAGGCTTCCGCCTGTGTTTGATCTGCAATGCCTCAGCTGCACAATGCCGAGGTCAGGTGACTTTAGCATAAATATTTGTGAATGAATGAGCAAGACTTTGATAGGGGCAAGGCGCCATTTCGTTGTATTCCTTCATTCATGTTTTTCAGAACATGACTGCAGCCGTCTCCCTCACATTTAAATATAAGGCGTGATCATATGAACGAGCTGTGTATGGAACGAAACTAAGATATGCCGCACTGGGCCAGTCATTCACCTGACAGAAGCTGATTAACGACCTTCATGAGAAGGAATGACAGAATGGATAGATTGGGTGATGAAAAATGGGATTTATATAAGAAAGCACTGATTGGTGTAGGAATGAACAATAGGGAATGAATTACATAATTCATCATTTATTAATAACTGCAAATACCAGTGAATTTGGGGCACCTTTGGTTATTTTCACCAATGTAAGTGCACCAAAAAAATCATTGAAATGGGTGATGCAGTTGTAAAAAAATGAAAAACAGTTTAAAAACCAGGCAAAAAAATGAATAAACTGAAATTTTATGTATATGATATCTACTGCATTACTGTTTGTATCCTTAAACTTTAATCTTATACCCATTGTATACGTTGAACCTGCATCACTGCACAGGACAGGAGAACTATATATTGTGAAGTGTATGTGATTGGGCCCCATAACCAGTTCCTGACCAGTGCTGTATGCTTGATGCATTCCTATCCTCAGCCCCTTTACCAAAAGCTGAGAGACTGAGGTCATAAAAAAGCTGAAGCACCGTCTCGGCAGACCAGCCCATTCCAGCACTCCTCGCTGACCTCCCCACATTTAACCTTTGACCCGGAAGGCCAATATTAACTCTCCACCAATTGTCCGGGCCTCCGCACTTCCCCTCTGCGTTCCGTGAGAACATTCCTCAGGGGTTGCCATGTAAGACAGGGTGTTTTAGCGTTGACCTCCAGTACGTCCTAGGCCCCCTTGATCCTCAACAGTCCCCCCCATTACTTTGGGGGGTGGAGTGGGGGGGGGTGTTCAGCCCGTCTCAGGTCTCAGCCCACCCAGCCTGTCAGTTTTGTCACTTCCCCCTCTGTCTCCCCGGCTTCTCCGCTTAACAGAAAACACCTGCAGGAATTTGACACACACACAGGCACTTCCTGACTGCAGGTCTCAGCGTCTCCACAGGCAGCGGTGCGTTAAATGGCATCTCAATCGCCAAGCGCCGCCATTCAGTATTTTAATGATGAAACCTGGGTACTCCATTGAGTGCCTTTCCATGCACGACAGAGGCAGTCAGTCCTCCTGACGGGGAGTTTTCAGATCGTTTCCAACTGGATTTGGGGGCTTTGTAAAGGCTGGGCCCTGGCATTGTGAGAAGTCTGACATCTAGGTACATCAAACTTAAAAACCTAATCCTGAACCAGATGATCTTTTCAAACAAATATCAAATTCCAACTGGATACAAGGATTCAAACATCAAGGCAGTGTGAACTATTGATTAAACAAACTGCCTTTTATTTTACCGCATTTGATGCCACATCTCACCGGCTAATCGATATTACAGCAGAGACCTGGCAGAAGAGAAAGCGTGACTTAGAACTTTGCTCTTGGTCAGCTGGAAAGAGCTTCCAGTTTATCTAATACCTGCTGGTATTTTGTTTTCTGCAGTTGGGAGTTCATTGAGTAAAGGTTATTGCCTCTCTCCTCATTGTTCCATTTGAGAGAGGCCTGACTTCTGCAGAATCACTTGTGTGTTGGAACGGCCCCAAAGTACGAAAGGCAGGGTGGCAGTATCTGCGCGTGGGAGGATGAAAGGCCTCGGCTATCGGGTCCAGGCTAAAGGGCAGCTATGTGGAGCTAACAACGCACTGCGCGGAAATCATGCAACAAACAGCACAAACTCACCCTTTGTGGTACGTACCTACCTCTCGGTGGCTGACACAGGCAAAGACGTGATCATTGATCTCAGGTAACCCATACTGAGGCTTAGCTGCCTGGTGCAGCACTCTCATGATTTAGGGAGTAGTTTGTGACAGCTCATCATTGTAACAGCATCTTCTTAAAACTTAAAAAAATTTAAAGATATTTTAAAACAAACTCCAAGGAATTGGTGACTTTCAGCTTGTAGAAGTCAAAGTGAAATATGACATCATTGAAAGGGTGTTTGGTTGAAACTCAGCAGCATTCTGGTCACATGATTGTGCATCTGATGATAGTGGAAGAGCATGGCCTCTTTCTGAGTCTGTATCAGCGTAGGTATTGTCATCAGCCCCTTCCATTTCCATTTAAACTGGGATCTGCCAGTGACCTGCAAAACAGCATGTTACAAATACACAAGAGATCTCATATCATACATACAATTAAATGAAGCATCATACAGTCTTACTGTTTCAAGGCAAGCATTTTGTCATCAGACTTTATCCTCTTTACTGCTTCATTGGCATGTTCACTTGGCAAAAAACTGTCATTTTTAGGGTGTACTTATACAGTGTTTACACTATTCTAATGCTAATGCATTAGATTTAATATTACATTATAGTTAATTAGGCAATTATAGTCATTGTCTTCCCCATGCCAATTCTTGAAACAGCATATAGGGGCAATTAAAAAAAAAAACCTGAACAACCTAACACTGACATTTAGGAAGGGTAAGTGAAAATAACATTAGAAATGATCAGTGACCTGGTTCTTATGTTAATTGTTTATAAATTAGCATTTATTCTCAAATATGCAAATACATGCAGTGAATCATAATGCCATGCAGCCATGACATTACATTTGTGATTACCTTTCATGAATCTGTCTTCATCTGAGATAGTAAGCTTCAAGGGAATCTGTGCACTTAACGTGAAATTCCATGACCACAATATGGTGATAAGCTAATGCTAGCTAAGATGCTGCTCACATCAATACATTTCCATAAATGCTTCATTTACTCGACAGGTGAGGCAAACAGTGTAAACTGTATGCAACTGGTGGCAATTTAAAGAGGTAACATTAGCCTGTTTAGTTCATACATACAGAAATAAGTGTCTTTTCTGTTCACACATTCACACAATGCAACACTTAAAGTGACATAGCACCTTTCCTAACTGTTCACTCTTCATGTCACCACTGAGTACCTTGATATGGATATTTGAGATTTTGCAGGTGTGTATGTATAATATTTTACAATACATCTGTGTTCAGAATATACAGCATTTATCTCTTGCTCCTCAGCTTTGCTCTGTTACTTTTGCAGCTGCAGCAGGGCTCTAAATAAGCGTGTAGTGCATTTGCTTAAGGACTCACATAACCACTTATTAATTGTTTTTATTGGTTGTGGCTCTGACAACTTGGTACCACTTCTGCTTGATATGCTAGCCTATGGAATTCACTTCTGTCAATCATACTGAATGAGAGCAACTGCCAACTACCTAATGTAAATATTAATGTAAATATTTCATTACTACATTCCATGGATAAATATTTGTAAAATTTGCTTCTGAATGGTAAATAAATTTAATTTCAGGGAATATTTGCCGTAACCAACTGTTTAATTAAGGACAACTGATAATATTAATTTGACACTTGTATGCTGTAAAAATATTTTATGTTGAAAGTTGAGATTTCTTTCTGCAGCCCTGCTCTAGGGCATACTGAAAACTCAGCTTCTACCAGTGTAAGACAATAAATTCTGATGATAACTTCACTTATATGCATATCTAGCCTGTAAAGTGTAATATTGTCCTCCTAAACGCTCCCACACAGTGACTGAGAAGATGATAAAATCTCGACTAACATTTTCTCCCTTTAAGCTCCATCTTGTCAATCAATTACACTTGCAGCTCAGTGACACATGTGCAGTTAATCATTTCACAAAAACGACCTCTAAACGCATAAGAAAAAAAACTTCAAAGGCATTTATAGAGAGATAAGTTAATCTTAACAGCTGACAGATATCAGAGAGAGACTGGAAATTGCCCTCGCAAAACATTAAGTCTTAAGGCATGCCAACAACTGGTAGAGACCAAATGTTAAACTGCTTGTTGAATTTAAAATGCAATATTGAAACTAAAAGTAAGATATGCTATCTTTAAGTGCTCTGGATGTTACACAACATGTCATTTTCCATTCATACAGTTCCATTCATACCAGGGAGATTATAAAAACAGTGGCCATAAACACAAGCCAGGATCAACTGCAGCTGAAAAAAATCTACAAGCCCCCTGATTCTCTGCCATTTCATAACTTCAGTAAATATAAATCATACATAAAGCATATCTAAGTAAAATATCATAGCTGTTGCATTGTAGCTGTGTGCCCGCAAAACTAAATGTGGGCCTAAATTATAAATCTGATCAAGTCCGTGAAAAGAATGAACGAGAAAAAATTGGATCATTTTAAGCTACAGTAAAAATGCTATATTTAAGCTGCAAAGATAAACCTACAATACAGAGTAACCTTACAGTACAGAGGAGGTAGCTGCAAGCCACAATACAAAAGAAAAAATACAGGAGGATAATTGTACTTAATTATCTTTAATGACAACAAATTCATAAATTCACCCATTCAGCAGCACCAACCACAATATTAACTGGAAAACCTTAAAAATAAAAACGTTCAGGCTGACAGAATATCTAGCGTTCATCACATAACCTTGAGACACTATGTAAAATAGAAAAAAAAAATCCTAAAAACATATTCAAATTAAAACATGATTCATCTCTGCTGTCAATAACACATTAGCACCTTCCTTTGTGACTCATGCAGGAATTCAAACAATGGAACACAAAGCTCTTGCTGAATAGGAGATTTGTTTTTTCTGCTCAAAATACCATGGGTGAGTGTTTAAATAACCCCTGTTTGTTTTGAGCCTGAGAAAGCGTCTTTTCTCAAGATATGACCTGATTCAAGGCGAACACAGAAAGGGCACTATGGAAAAAATGACTTCACTTTCAGCTCTCTGTGTCCCTGACAGGTCGCTTAACTGCGCTAGAATACTCTACGTTTGAGCTTGGTCTGACTGAGTGTGCACAGAAACACTGTGGAACTGCCACATTTGCAGGCGTGAGATGGCTGTTTCAGCTCTGACTGGACGGTTCAGAGGGGACTTGTGAGTCAGCAGGTTGGAGACTCCACACGTCAGACAGTGGGCGGAGGGCGAACTCCAGGGGCAGCAAAGTCAGGGCTGTTTACATGGATCACATGCAAGAAAAAAGACATAGTTGTGATATGAATCTGTCTCTCTTACGTCTGCAAATAAAAATACATATACTGTCAATGATAGCAGCTTGACTAGACACCATATCAATTTGACAGGAGTAATTTAGATGTAGTGTCTGTGCACAGCCTATGATTTCTTTAACCACATGTCTACCACATGATCTATTGCTCTTTTGGTACATTTTCAAGAACTGTTAACATTGCACAGCAAAAACCTCATAACCTTACCTCACTGTACCTGACTGTACTTGACCGGAAAAAAGGACTGTAGCTCATATCAAGCATCACCTGACAAGGGTTATCTGACACATGACCACATTTCCCACGAGCTGAAAAAAATGAAAGGACCAGGTATGCCGCAAGATGAAAGGGTAGGTGCCAACTCCTACAAGGACTGGATGCCAACCTCTCCTATGTGGAAAAAAACACATCAATAAACCATGGTCCCAGAGGGGTCAGCTGTAGGTGGGTGGGGGGCGGGGGGGTTAAAGACACAGGGGGCTGATAAAAGAGCAGTGGGCTCCCAGGACTCAAAGCGAAAGCACTGCCCTTGTTTGCTCAGCCAGGAATTCACTCTCCAGGTGAGAAAGAGAAAGAGCCTGTGTGTCGGCCTAAGAGGCTGGGAACCAGCCAGAATCGGGGACTTGAGCCGGCGAAGACATTCCTGTGGTCAATGATTAAAAGGCTGCCGCCAACTGTGGTTTTTCATGACCCTCACAAAGCCGGCTGTAGCCTGGATGCCAAGAAGGAAGGGGCTGAACTGAGGTGTCCACCCAGTGTGTCATCCATTCTCTTCCTATAGCCACTTGTATATGAATAAAATTAGCTTCATCTTGAAAGTCATGAGAAAATTTCCCACATTTTTTTTCTTGGTGCTAAATTTGATACGGGTCATTTCCGTTTTTTTTAGGATTGAAAATTAACATTTTAATAGCTGGGTGAGCACCTGACTTGAGTGATGGGCAAAGTCGAAGTCTGTTATGTTGGGAGAAGAATAGAGTGTTCCATCAGGTGCTACTTACCCAAGCATTTGTGGAAAAAAAAGTAATTTCCAGATTTTGATAGGATGCATGCTGGAAGGTTTGAAGATCAAAAAGCCTTAGTGTATGCAGTAACCAACCACAGATTTGCCATTTGTGCATCATTTATTGTTTCACCAACCACTGCCAACTGCTAACTCATTACTGTCCAATGGGTATTTCACACTCTGTAAGTTACACAGTACTAGGGAGAGCTTTTATCCATTGTTTGGGAGTGGTATCTCTGAAACAACTGGATCATGTCACATGCTTGGAAGGAACCATTACCATGGTAACCGAAGGGACACGGGCCATATTAAACCTATGAAACACACACGCAGATGACACATGATACATCACACACACACATACACAACTGCATGCATGGGCTCTGAAGTATAAATATAGGTTTAAGATGTGGTACTTAAGATGCACAAATAAACTAAATGTATAAACTGGGTAATTATTTGGTTTTTGATTGTCATGTAGCATTCAGTAGTGAAGGCTGACATGTCTTCAGCAATTAACTGGACCCACCCATTATATTCAGAGCTCCTGTAGCCGACAGACAACAAAGCAGGCAAACAAATGTGCCACTTTAACAAAAGCCCACCCCACTGAAGGAGAGGCCACCTCCGTCAGTACAAACAGAGATAATATTCTGAAGACGTGTCTGGGTGATAACGGAATGGGGGGTTAATGCCATGCGATCAACCGTCGCCTCTTCCTCCTGTCTGTCAGGGCCAGTTATCAGTCCTTCAGCCTATCATGTGACGCGGTCTCCAGCTGCTTCGGACCTCTGGCGTAGGTGGAGGACCCGGAGCTCTCGCTGCAACAAAAAGATAATGACCTTATCAACCCTCCCAAGTCACTTCCTCCCATGTACTACACAAGTCCTGGAGCTGTCCTTGTTAGAGAACTGTAAATGTAGAAAATGTGTTTAAACTTAATGTTATTATTATTATTATTATTATTGTTATTATTATACTCACTTATATGCAATTATATTCCTTAAGCACAATCAATATGCAAGTGTATGCCTACAATACATGACAAAGAATGGTTGCCCATTCACTTTATTTTGACATTGTCTATGCAGTGTCCAGTGCATTTCTCACTTGTGAAACACACATGTCATGACCTGGTGTAATGTTTCGTAATCCAGTAGCAGAAAACCTTAGAGCATGGGCCCTGACCCCTGAGTGGCTGTAATCAGCAGATGTTACTATGTATTAACAGATGTACTGACTGACTCAGAGTGGAGAGCCACCTGCACTCCTGTCATCCCACTACGCATGGTCCATGTATGCTTGCATGCCTTAATATTGGCCACCATGGAAGCTGAAGTGCTTTTAAAGGCTTAGTCCACCCAATAATAATAATGATTAATTTATCTAATAAATACTCATAAAACAGAGAGATAGCCATGTCATAGGAGTTCACAGTACAAGTTGGTAAGTAATACCCCCTCATTTGTTCAATAATGTTTTAACAGGACAGTTATATCACATCTTCAATATACGTAAAAACATGTGTTGTAGCATGTGAAGGATGATTGATCTTAGTTCAGGATATCCAGCAGGATAGTACAGTTAGACATATATCAAATACAAGCAAGCTACGTAACTTCACCCATAATTGAGCTGTGGTTGAGATGATCTCAAATGAACCTTGCGTTTCAGTTTGGCTGTAAATGTAATATGTACTAATTTAAATTTGAATTACAGATTAAAAGATCATCTCTAAGCAGATGACGCATCATAGTTATTTTATAAATAGATATTTTCCAGAGGGCTCTTGAAAGCCACCCCTGAGGATGTGACCAGTCACATTGTTTAGTGCAGGCAGGTGTGTGAGAGGTGTGCCTTTGCAGTTGATGCTGGTGGTATATGGCAGTTGTTGAGAGAAATGTGGAAGGTGAACTATGTGCCAGTCCCTAGTTTTATCAGCTGCCATTCACGCCCTTTCTCTTTTAGCATTGTGCCTGCGTGACATTGATAGGGCAGACACAGCACTCTGTAGCACAGCCACACACCTGCGCCTGTGAGCAGCTACAGAACTTCATGGCCCTTATTATAATGGTTACACAGTCAGAAAGATAACAGCACAATAAAATCTTACATTGTACAAACCTTAAGCCTTAAATGGAATATGTCCAGCGAGGCAAGGACAATATTTATCTGTTATACAGGGACCTAAATATGAAAAAGCACAATTTTTCCCACATTATGCTGTGCATTGAATCTTATATTACATTAAAACACATTCACAAAAATGGGTTAATGGATTATGTATCTGATTATTAATCTGACTGATGATTTCACAGAAACCGGTAAATCTTTCATAAAAAAAAAAAAACTACTGGTGAAAACAGAAAAGAACAATAGAAAGTAGCTACTCAGAATAAGTCCTGATCTCAGAGTATTGTAGAAGCATATATAGACTGTTAGTGCATTACTCTCGCACTAACTATAACTGTAACAGTATACTGTTTGGACGAAAACAAGGAAAAATGCTAAAAATAAAACTCCTTGACAAAAGGAAGAATGTGTCATATACCATATACAAAATAAGTGACAGTGACCTTGGTTTACAATAACAAAATATTTTTAAAAGTGTGTCTCAACACGAGGCACAATGTGGTGATGCAGCCAGACGGGAAGGGCCTGAATCTTTCACTTTTTTTCGGTCTATCTATGAGGGAAGGGCTTCCTCTGCGGTGGCCGCTTAATGCGTTTCCTGCAAATTCCAACTTTAGAACCGCGCTCTGATCACATCACTGCTGGAATTTTACATTTCCCTGCGTCTCTGATCATAAAATAACAAAGGGAAGGCAGAATTCTGCACGTTCACATGTCCACTGGTGTCTGTGGTACCATAAAATTGTTATTTTGCACACAACAGAGCTGATGGTTGGACAGTTCTCTTTCAAGCTGTATGTGTATGGGAAAAATGCTCTGTTAGCATTATAAAATTAATTAATCTTCGATAAACTTAGCATTTGTGCTGCAAAACAAACCCTTCAGCCTTGATTTTTGTCACCCTACAAATATAATGATATGCCATTTACCATGTACCAGACCACTGTCTCAAAAGGTCCAAACATATCCAAGGGTATTTCCACAAGCCACTAGCCATACAATAAAAATAAACGGGTGCTTCTGTGTATGTGAAGTTAAAATAATCTATTAAAAGGTCCTTAAGTTTGACCCAAATTAAATGTCAGTGCTTTTTTTCTTTTTCCTATGACAATAGGAAAATAAAATCATGTGTTGTTTTTCTTCAGCAATGTTGGAAGCTCCAGTTGTTTTGCACAGTAATAAGTACTCAAAATCACCTGCACACAGGGCAGGTGACAATATCAATGTATCATCTGGTTCAGCAGCTCTATACAAAATGTATAGACTCCATATTATATGTGTACTGATGAGAGATGTGCAGGTTTAACATGTACTAGGTTGTGTATTTCCCCTCGGGGAACAACGCAATGATACACATCAGTTTCTGAGATATGACCTCAGCTGTCCGAACCTGTCGATCAAAATAAGATGAATGACTGCTGCAGAGGGGGCACTGACAGAGAGCTATGGGCCCCGGAGGAGCCCGGTTCCCCGGGTTATGGAGGCCCTCAACTTGACCCGAACTGTACCAGGAAAAGCAAAGGGAAATTTGTCTGACCCCACATCTTCTGCCATGAAAGAGGAACATTGTCTAAAACATATATAATGTCATCACCAGATGGAGGTGGGCAACCTCCCCCAGTTAGGCCAAAACGCACAAGGGAAGGGAGCAGCGCTGAGAGGGGTAAGGTACGATCACACTCCAAAAACACCAGGAAATGCTAAATCACAAACACGTAATAAAGCTAACGTTGTTAACTGGCTGGTATTGATTTGGTTTAGCTCATCTGCTGATCTATGGGTCAGCGCAGCACTAGTGGTAGTTGTAGCATTTTATTCAAGCACCCGCACGGTGCCGTTTCTCTTTGCATTTTGAAGTCACATGAATGTATATTGCATAACAAAACCATATTATTCTTGTTTTTATTTTCACTAACATGAAAGTGTTATGGATTATTATATATAGTGATGCGACTTTTCAATTTCAAATCATTGTGGTGAAAGTTTGGAACAGTATAGTGTGTCAATATGAACCAAGAGCTCTTGCTTGTGCTGCCAAAAAAATATTCCCTATAAGTTCGATTTTTTTCAGTCCGTTGACATCAAAAAGGATGTGGCAGCAACATCAGATAAGATAACCACTGGGGCAAAGGTCTGCACATGTATCTAATAATTATGACTAAACTTTAGTTTGTATAAAAAATGACAGTTTGTAAAAATATAAAAATGGCATCATGCAAGAACTGAGAATATGCTTGTAATCCTCGAATGACATGGACAGTATGTGATTGGTTGTGTGTAGGCAGTGTGCGAAAAAAAAAAGCAAGAGCTTGTCGCCTCGTGAGATGGAAGAGTCATGTGCTCATGGCTCCCTCCTCCTGAAGTCGGCAGGCATGGCTGCTGAAGGACACCAACTAGTTAGGTTGTAGTTTGGTTGGGAGAAAGTTTGGGTGGAGAATCGAGTAAATAAAGACATCTTATGAGCAATGGTGAAAGTCTACCGAACCTGATGAATAACTCAATCGATAATCTAATAACACACCTTTTTTTCTCTGACAAAATAACAGGTCTTTATCTATATGAACCAAAGTGATACATCATACCTCATCACTGATTTACCATTCCCCTTAAGATAATATGGAATCAAAGAGGTATTTAAGACATGTAGTATTTATCTTTATATTTTCCCAGCACAGTATACTCACCGCACAGTTGACACTTCATCTGTTTGAGATGTTGTAAAAGCACAGCTGGCTGCTAGCTCTGTGGAAGAAGGTTATTAAACCTAATCATGCTCTACTGGTTATTTACAGATCATACAGAGTAATGCACACCCTGGGGGAACCCCAAAGCCTTTTTATAATTGAGGAGGAAGTTTACTTTGAGCACAAACACACACACACATACACACACACACACACACACACGCACACCCCAGGTGAAATAGTAGCCTTCTCAGGTGTATTTGTGTGTTTGCTTTGTGTGGAGGTTTGAGTGTTGAGCGGATGTACAGTACTTGCATAACAGAAATGCTAATAAAGTGACAATACCGTACGTGTGACAAAAAATCCCCCTAAAAACGGTTCCTTTTTAAGTTCCTCTCTGCCTGCTTAACCTTAAATCAACATTTTTCAAAAGTATATTCATTGTTCCTTGAGAACAATCTCACATAATTCATACTTCCCAATATAATTATATCATGTATAGGCAAATGTGAGATTTCGGTCATTTAGAGCACTTAAGCTGGTGGCCTCATGCAGATTACAATAAGATGAAATTCAGCGAAATAATAAAGAAATTCAGTCTTGGATAATAGTGTAGAGTTGGTGACTAGTCCCAAGCGATCAATACAATGACCACAAAATAACTTTTACCTTTCAGAGCTCATTTGCTGGAAGGTTCAAAATATTACATGCCATATTTTAGCACCATATAATACAAGATGAGACAGAGACAAGTCAATGAGAGACAATGATGAGCACTGAGTCTAAGGCTCTGTGTCAACCATTCGGCCATTCCAGCTGCTTTCGGCAGCTAAAATGAGAGGGGACAATTGAAGTGACAACACTTCCCGCTCCCAATGCACAATTAAAACTGCCACTTCATTTCCAGAAAATGCATCACAGTTTATTACTCCCAATCCCAGTGATTATAATTAATAGGTTGTGTGTGTGTGCTCGTGGGTGGTATTCCTTCATTATAGCACATGCATACATTACAGGCCTGAAAACCATGTTATTTTAATCATAGAGCGAGAAGGCCAGCATCCCTCCCGGCCTGCATTCAGTCCCGCTGACCTATGGAGAGGCCCGCCCCACCCTCCGTGCAGATGCAGCCATCGATTGGGCCACATGCAACTCTGATGTCTCTAACAATACAGAACAGACAGATATTAGTGAACAATGGTGATCTGTTGGTGGCTGGGCCCGCTCTCTAAATAAAGGCCTGTCAAAATGATTACAGCCGAGTTTGCGGTGGGACAATGCTCTGTGTCCACGTACGCATCTGTGACGGGGGTGGGGGTGTGGGGCACCCGCTCATCGAGGCTTCGGGTTGGGGGAGCCCAAGAACTGGGGCTAACGGAACTTTTTTTTTGGTGTCTAACCAGGCTTCTTGATAAAGGCCAGACAAAACTCTAACAACTAGTCTATGAGTCTATGCCGGGACTTGAAAATGAAAAAAAGAAACAGCTAAGAAAAACAATGCATGGGAAGAGGTTTATAGCTTTGCTGGATAAAGGAGCTGAGGAATTTCATTGTTTGATATTCAAAGGGTCATCTCACTGGGGAGAACTTGAGCTTTTGTATACAGCAGCTATATTTATAGAAAAATTTTATTGCCTTTTATTATTCATGTTGTATGTAATGACTTGCTTAATGTTCTCGATTTGGGTTTGCAGTCCTTGTGACGTTATTTTTCTCCATAATCTCTATTTTTTGCTATTTTTCCAAAGGCCTGACAATGGCTGGCATCCCTCAATAGGAGCGTATACAAGTCAAATACTCAGATGGCCATGTGTATGGTTAAAGCCACAACCTGCTGTCTTCATGTCCATAAAAATGACAACCTAACCTTGCCTTAATAGACAAAATCCACTCTGTATATCTTATCAAGGATACGAGCCTCAAGGTTCCTGTATCTTATCATGAACCCTTTTGGTCCCATTCTTTGTGAGAGACTGTGTCTATACTAAATCATGCATTTCACTAAACGATAAAATATTCACCTGACTGCAGTCTTTCTTGACATGCTATGACTTTATCCCAAGAAAGCCTCCCCCAAACAGATAAGCTTTAACCTCAGACCATTGTAGCGAGTTGATGAAGCCACCGTATGCACTTATATTGACTCATTGCTCTTGTAATATTGTAAGATTTTATTCCGTGAAGGTTCCTTTCAAGACATGTGCACATGACAGTACTTTCAATACAACTGCAGTTTATCTTTGTCAATTCAGAATCAGTATTAGTCAGTCAACAAAGCAAATCACAAACTTTGGTTTGGAGAAATTCTTGGACAAATCAGTTTCTGAATTCATACCATAAGTATGTATCTTGTGTATATATTCAAAAGAGATATTAAAGTATCTTGGGAACTGAATGAGACCCTGGTGGACAGGAAATAATGCTGGTGGCTGAATCCCATCACATGTGGTAATATGTGAAATGACAAATCAAGTGTAGTAATTTAACAAATTATAGCCAATATAATTTACTGGCATTAGTCTTTTGTGATTGCCCTTGCCTTAAACAACTCCATGAAGGTGATGGGTCTAAGGCAGGGACAGATGGGCCTCTGACTAATTGAACAACTCAGAACAATCAGAGTTTCAAAAGTCTCCACGTGCGGACATGCGAGTTACGCGTGCTCATCATTAACTCGGAAAGACCTGGGCGCCAGAGCATCTGTTACCACCGTGTAAGCGCTTTTATGGGTGACATAAGTATTTTTATGGGTGATTTCATGACAATATCCCCACCAAAAAAATCAGTCTGTCCACTGTCCCACCCAGTGGCTTCCTAGCCCCTGTGACCACAGGGGCGTTGGCTGGGATGAGGTCTGCAGCACCTTCCCTGATCTCCCATCTGCCTCTCCCAGCTATGACACGCTCTGCTTCCCACCTACTGTGCCAAAACCTCATCAGCATTTGTCTGCCCTGGCTTTGATTTCCATTGTTGGTGCTAACTGTACAGCAGGAGGACGTTTGTTCTGGCATAAAGAGGTCCTTATAACCTTTATTTGAAGGTGGAGCTGGGTTTTAGGGGGTGGGGCATGAGGGTTCCTGTTTGTTTGGGTGGACAGTGCTACTTGACCAGCTTGACTGCAGCATATGTCCCTGCTCTTGACATTTAGGAGCAACTCTTTGTTTCACCATTGTTTTTGCCTGCCACTTAAGCTGCTCTTACATAATAACCTCTTCAGTGAAGGGTCCAAAGACTGTGACTGCTGCTAACAGCACAGTCAGGACAGATGACAGCTAGCTTGTTTTTATTGTGTTTTGTTGTTGACAGTAATGACAGTCAGTGGACAGACATTGGGAAGTTAAGGCCTCGTTTTGGTTAACCATATGCCTAATAAACACTACACAGTGTTCTATGAGCCAAAAGATCCCAAAAGGCTAAGCTGTATGCTGTGTACATGATGAAGATTTTATAATGGAAGGAGAGAATATAAATAGCACAGAATATAAATGAAATGATTTAATTTGAGCTGAACATAATATAAAATTATTACTGCTTGAATACATTAATTTTAATTTTAACAGTAAAAATAAGCATATTCAGAAACATCTTGTTTTTATGTAGGCAGACCTTTGATTCAGTTATAACAGAGATACTGTTTTTCCACACTTTGGATTTGATTTCGAGCTGAACAAGGTTTTCCAATCACAGCGTGCCTAATTTGTGCTTGTGTTGTCTTCTTATTGAGGTTGAAACCCTGCATCAGTACTGGACAAGGACAGGGTGGATAACCAGGCCAGCACCAGCTAGGTCTCAGCGCCGGAATCGTGGCTTCCCCTGCTGTTGATACATTTATGATTGAAAACTGAGAGGAGTCAGTTAGCCTTGTTTCGGCACTACTGCAGACAAGTAGATAAAAGTAGAGCAGTCTGTGAGGCTTTCCCCATAGTCTGAGACTCTAAACAGAGCCCAAAGCTGAGGGAGGAACATCCATGGAGAGAGGGCCTTGGATGGAAAATCTAGTTCTAGAAATCTTTTCCCTCCTATATCATTTGGTTATATGTTACTTTAGAACTCTAGTCAAAATTTATTTTTGTCCATACATAGTGGCGAAATAGTAGTTACTTTGATAAAGAATACTTAATGTGATCTGTTATCAGAAAATAAAACCCAGTCATGTACAAGGAATGCTGTTCAGCAACACCCAAATGCACAACCGTCAATTATAAAAATGAAATTGATAAATGACACTGTATGCGGTTTAGTTCATAGTTTTCTTCTCTCTCTCCTCATGTGAGTCAACAGTATAATAGAAATACAAATAATACGGACAATGAAATGAAATTCAGAGAGAGAAAGAAAAAAAATTCAGAACTAGTTATGCCTCTTTCAATGGAAAATTACAGCCTAAAAGGTCACAGATCAAAATGAATTTATTGTATCCAGCCCCATAAAGGAATGCTCTGGAGTAAAGTTATGGTTAAAGCGCAAACAATTTAAAACAAACATGCCAGGGTACAGACGTAAAAAATAGCATAAAAACATAGGAATATATAATAAAGTGAACCAGCCATTCAGCCCAAATAGGCTTGTCGTTTATATGCAAGAGCCTAAAGCAATGAACGGTTCCCAAACCAATTACTGGTCATGGGTGTTGATCGGGACTGTTGTTTTTCTTGTTTTCTTTCAGCCACAGTTTCAGACAGTGTTGGTTCTGTCAGTTATTACCGGCTGGGATTTAATCTGCAATGCTAATTTGGTTGTTAGCGACTCATCCATCTCTGTCACACCTTTCACAACCACAGCTGGAGGAGGTACCATCCATTGTATGGGATGCTGTCCCATGAACTTAGCCATCAAAGATCCCTTGCAACTTATTACAAATGAAAGGGATACCCAATATATTGAAAAATTAGTCAATCATGTCTAGTTATTCTTCAGAAAATCACCCTTGCTTCTGTCTAGTTAAATCTACATTAAAAAAAAACCTAATGTCAAAGGCAGCTGTCTGAAACTGTGCCAAATGCTATGGCAGGTCTTTCTCTGCCTGCCCCAGAGGCGAGGGCTGTGATTATTATTTTTTTAAATTATTTTTGCCTTTAATTGATGTACGATAACAATGTGACATGTAACTAGAGACATTTTGGCAACTCCAGAAAAAATTCAAACTTACAGCCTGAAAGCGAGTGAACAGTGAATGAAGAGGAAAACTGAAAACACTTTGTGCCTGTTTTTCCATCATGAAAAGCCACTTCTGTGTTCACAAATAATTTGAAAATCGAGACCGATAGTCTTACTTATTGGAATGCCTATCTTGGCTGGCCTAGCCACAGCACTGAGATATGGGCCATCATTCACATAGGCAGTACCAGCCTGCGTTCCTGATGTAGAGCCCCTTTTCTGAGAATTTGGGTGCCGGCAGCACCACTCCATCTCAGATGGGTCGAGGGCCAGACGAGTCCATTGAGCCAGTGAGCTATATTTCCATATGAAATGAATCCCTCTTGTTTACTGTTTTAGTTGCTCTGCCCTCCGCTGCATCAGAGACACGTGGAAACATAAAAAACAGCGACGGGGGGCCATGCCTGACAATCGCTCGCGTCTCCTCTGAGATGTTTGGGGGCCGGCTGATGACCAAACGTAACAAAAGCAGTTGATGTATAACCACCCCCACCACCACCACCACCACCACGACCACTACACCCCCCCCCTTCCTTGTTCTTTTCCTTCAGACTAAACTTCATTTTCTGTACAGCTGTGGTGAACGAGGCCAGTAAGAAGCGACTGGTGAATGCCTGATATAGGAAGGAAATTGAGGTCGTAACACAGTGGAATAATGGCCTCTATTGAGGGCCTCTTTAACAGGCTGCTACCTCAGACTGAGCGCGCACCAGAACTGGGAGGTAGGGCCGGTGACCCCCACTGCTGTCTGTCATATCTGCTGGAGAGCAAACTCGTCAAGAATGAGGGTCAAAAAGGGGAGGGGGGAGAGGAGGGAGACAAGAGTGGCTCCTTGTCAGAAAAAGATGCAGCTTCTCTTAATTTTCCTTTTTTTCTTGTTTTGCTTTGTTTTTCTGTTGCTTTTTTTTGGCAGGCTGTCCCCTGATGTCTGTTCAATTGTATGGAAGGCCCTTGTCAGGCTCGGGGGGGACAACGGGAGAACAATATGGCACACCAGTTACATGCCCCAGAGGGAAAGACCGCCCTCACAGACTGGACTCTGGGAACTGAGCTCTTTGTGGGAAACAGAGGCATGCTAACCTAGTTCACATTTGACTATTCCCCCAAGAGCTATACTTTATTACTGAAGTTGTATACATATAATACCATACTTTGGTTGACCAGGTACTAAGAATTAAAAATCAATACCAGGCCCAAACCTGAGCTCATAGCAATGGTCAGATATGGGCTGTTTCCAATTCAATCAAATGTTTTCAGTGAATGACAAATTTTGAACTCAGCTATCCACAATTGTATGTACCTTCTGCAAAAGTATGTACTATGTTCTAGGGGAAAACCATGTACAAGTCATTGCCAAAACATCCCCTAATGGCTAGAATTACTTATAATAGAATGGATGCCTGTACAGTATAACATGACAAAGCCCAGAGAGAAAAGACAAGAGAGAGAAACAGTATCCTCTGTGATGTCTTTATGAGTGTGAAGGGGCACAAACTTGGGTTCACATACCTGTAAACTGGAACAAAAAAGACTGGATGATGAAGTCTTTGAGAATCACTCTCAAATAATGAGTTTGGCTGACAAATTGTGGTGTGGCTCCCCCAGGTTACACACACACACATACACACGCACACACACATGCACGCACGCACACACACACACACACACACACATGCACACACACACGTACACACACACACACACACACACACATGCACACACACACGTACACACACACACACGCACACACACACAGATTGTGATGCGGTGAAGGCACTGCTGCCTCATGACAGGAGATATAGTGAGTGCACACTTCACAACTGCGCGTAGATCAATTTGACAGGTTTGTGCTTCTAGGTGTGGCTTTGATGTTGGAACAGAGTTATAGCTTCAAACTACTCAAAATTTGCAGTTTTTTAATACCTCCTTATCAAATCAAAGCCACATTCTTTTTTGAAGAGTGCTTGACGCATGAACAGAATGTTTTGACATGTTGTATGGCAATGTATACAGTGTACACATATGAAAAGTATTCAGTTACATGCAAAACTGAATTCCAGAAAATGAATAAGTGCTGCAGTGTTATTAAATTTATTTTAAAGGGAAATGTCGCAGGTGGGTTTCTTTATCTTTGGCTTGGAGCCAGAGGATGAATAGAGCCCACCAGTGTGGATGAGGATGGTGACCTGCTTTGGAATCCCAGAGAAGGATTTAGGATGATTAGATCAATCTGAGGGGTTGTTGATGGTGGAGGTGGGTGCGGGACTGTGTGAGTGGGAGGATGGTGTCAAAAACAGCTGACAGGACAGAGCAAGTACATACTGGGTCTTACTTGTCCAAAAAAAGGGAAAGAAAGGGTGGTCTGCCATTGAAAATTTTGCTTAGAGTTTCTCATGAGAAGACTATGATGTCAAATCTATATTTAAAACAATATTTATGGCATTACTGTATATGTATGTTTATTCACATTTACAAATATGTGATGTGATTTGATTGTAATAGTAAAAAGGCAAACAATAGTCTATATAATACAATGCATGAAATATTAACATACACTATGACCATTGTGCTCAAAAAAGAACGGAGAGACCGAGGTGAAATAAGCCTCATGATGGATGTTCATTTGACATTGCCTCCTGAAAAGAGGTCTCAAACTCCATTTTCATTTTTAGGTTTTTATGCTTCAGGCACTTTAATGTTTTTTTCTTTCTTTTCTGTAATGTTCCTGTGGGCCTCTCTTGTCAACGATCAAGGAAAAAGTTCACTAACGCGCACAGTGGCCACCATCTCGATGCCTTGTAAGGACATGGAAACGGGTTGAACTCCACAGGAACTTATAGCCAAGTGAAGCCAGAGGAAACCAGTGGGTCTTTTTATGATGCAGATCAGTGACTCCACGATAGATGTTCCCCTACAGAACTGTATAAATACTCAGTGTTCTAAACCGTTACAAAAAAAGGCCGGACAAAGCCAGGCCTAGCACCGCACTATTAATGCGCTTTGAGACAGAACGGCAGCTGTGACGCTGTAAGGCTGAAAGTCAGAGCGCGGATGTTTCCACACTACACACCAGGCCTCCCAGCCGTTTCTCACAGCTCTCCAGAAACCGCCTTGGGCTCAAGTTGACCTTCATAAGAGCAAAGCTGGTGGTTTCTGGGAAAGGCAGTTACCTGACTCTGTGCTCCACTCTGCCTCCGCCTCCGCCCTTGCCTCCGCTGAGATCCCAGGGGGCACCCAGGGCCATTTCCAGTGGAAAGGCGCAGCCAGTGGGGTTCACAAAGGGGTTAACTGTGACTGTCCGGCCCAGCAGACGGGCCGTGGGGACAGAGGGCTGACCTCTTCTGTCTGCCATCACCCCTCTTCCACTGTAGCAGGCCCCCTGAACACAGTGACAGGGACTCGTCAGGGCAGCCATTGTCTGAGAGCATTCGCTGAGAGACAAAAGAAACACCTG
This sequence comes from Albula goreensis, assembly GCA_022829145.1. Lineage (NCBI taxonomy): Eukaryota > Metazoa > Chordata > Actinopteri > Albuliformes > Albulidae > Albula > Albula goreensis. Next base: position 9,969,873 of record CM040755.1, read on the forward strand.
CCAGATACACTGCTTCCCTCCAAACCACCCCTTCAATAGCCCCCCCACCACCACCCCGATAAATTTAGTCACATCTCCCGCGCTGCCATGCCACGCGCCGGGCACAAGGCACCCGTTGTTAATCCCCCCCACACACACACCCACCCCACACCCCCCAATCACTGAGAGAAAGATTCATTCCCCCGGGGGCTGAGCGCACACCCTGGGTCACCCTGGCAGGACGTTGAGGCGCATGGTTTTACATCTGTTCCACTTTGTGAGTGGCAAAAAAAAAGAGTCCCCCGAGCTCTCGTCCCATTGCCCTCCTCCACCCACGCACATACATTCATTCTTTCCCCCAACCCCGCCTCTTCTGGTAACAAGCATGGAGGACAGTAACAAACTGTGCCCATTGTTGGCAGGGTCACTCTCTGACAGTATTCGGCTATGCCACAATCTGCCAATGGAGCGAGGCTCGCTAGAGTGTTCATTATTTCATTCGGGACAGAATAGTCACACTTCTTTGAGGGGAGCATACAGGTGTCATTTTCTGTTGCTTGTGCCAACTCTGACAGCATGGGGAGAGAGACAGATGGAGCAGTGTGTTTGACATGAGCGCTTAACTGACAGCTGTGCTATGTTTGCCTCTGAAAGCACTTCAGTTCAGATGCACGACTGAAATTTATTGCTTTTCACTTTTTTTTTATCTAAATTTAATCAGAACGTGCTGACGGATTATTTCCATCAAGCCTGTAAAATTAAACTCGTTGTGAGGCTTGTCGTTGTCCAGTGAAAAAGTCGGTTTCCACAAATTTCATACAGCGCTGTTATAAAGAACAATAACCTCTCCTGTAAAAGGGCGGCTAATCCTGTAGATTTCCTCTGTACACGTGTGCACGTAAATCAGCCACTGTTCGGTATCTGTAGAGAATTGTAAAAGGATCACAATTATTCTAGAGGATCAGAAACTCACATGTTTATGACCTGCTTTTAATAGGCTGTAACCATACCCCGCATTTCTGGAATACCGCGCTCGTCCCTTTTAGGAGCATTCAGGCGTTCCACCTTAATCAGATTTCAAGTGTGCGGAGGCGCTGCGATGTTTCCCGCCATCGCGACATCGCGCGCTGCACATGGAGCAGCTGCCTCCAGCAACAAGTGAAAGAGCGGATCCAGACTGTCATATTCAGATAATCTGAACATCAGTATTTCTGATAACGCACTAGCACTGACGCTAGCTTTTTTTTTTTTTTTTTTTTTTTTTTTGCAAGCTTGTTCTGTCAGCTCACATCGGGGCTTGTGGGAAACTATTTGCAAAACTCCAAATTAGAGCCAAATCATCAGAATGCGAAAAGAAAAGGGCAGGCCATAAGACTGTACTCCAGCCCCAGGGGAGACAGGGGCCTTTTCATGTATTTACATGTGCTGTCATGCAGTCTGCATGGAGTATCCTCTGGTGCTAGGCCTGTAGCTATGCGGTTGTCTGGGAAATCACTGAGCAATTTAACATGTTGACCAACACTGTAAGAAACCGCAGAATGCCTGTTCCCCATTGTGAAGCAACTTCCATCGGTTTCAGACCGAGGCTGTACGTGTGATGCAGAGCCTTGAGCTTATATGTTTTATGATGAAATAACTTAAAAATGTTCTGCTCCTTTGTTACATTTGCAGTTTTGGGAGTCATTAAAGTAAAAAAAAACAAATAAAATAAACTCTCAAACCCAGAGTCTTTGATTAGACACAAGTTACATGAACAATTCAATTGTATTTTCTAATAAATTGATTTTGAGATTAATTTGAAAAAAAAAAGCAGTGTATTGAATAAGATTTATTCGTGATCTTCTATCTCACTGTCTGCCTGACTGCTTACTCAGACATGATACTGAGCCGTGGTACATTGGACAAGGGAGGAGAAAAACAATTTGCGAATTTGCAATAGCTGTGGCCAGGTCACTCCCACTGCCACGCCCCCTTTTATCCAATTGGCATGAACAGCAACACACACACACACACACACACACACACACACACACACACACACACACACACACTTGACCTCCATGCCAAAATGCAGCCTCCTAGGACAAAAACTGTGGAACTTTTTTGTGGACCAACCAACAGACTGACACAGCGACCTATAGAACTCCTGGTCGCAGCTAAAAATGCAATGCATACCCAAGTGAAAGTACCCATGCAATTAATTCACCAAACCGCATAATTTGTAATGAACATTTGGCCAGAAAGTGTGAAATTGTTGGACTGCAAAGTAGAAAGTCTTAAAGCTTAAGACATTAATGTTACATGAATAATGAATGTTAAAAGGGAGCTCCAGGGCATGGCATGGCAAGGTGCCCTACCTGGAAACAAAGGGGCAAGGTGCTGTCTCTCCACTTTGAGTATGACGCTCAGGATGGAGGATGTCGCTGTGGGACAGTCACACAGGCAGCATGGAGTCTCAGAGTGGGTCATTGCACTTTCCTGAACTCCAGGGTGCCCGCTTGCACCCGCCAAACAGACGGTTGCCGGTTTGAGTTGGCAGTCAGGAGCAGAGCCACCTCTCTACAGCGCGTATTTGTTTTGGAAGGCACACCAAACACAATCGTACCACGGCGACTTTGATCAACTCTCCAACATGTTTGGCAATTATGACCTAAAAAGGTTGACGTATTCCACAGAAAACAGATTAAAAGCCCTGTGTTATCAAAACAAAAACACCCAAAATGAATTATTACTAGCTATTCTTTCAAAAAATACTCATATGAGTCATTAACTGAAAACACGATTTAAAGAGGATTCATGGGCTAAGATCAGAAAATGCTGTCATGTCCCCAGGGCAGGCATACACAATAAGATATGTTGATGTGCAACCATTTCAGTGGTAAATCTCTTCCTGAGTTTGGCCTGTCACATGAGTGAAAGTTGCATACATCGGCAAGTAAAGTTTAACTTCCCATGACACAAAAAAAACTTTACTAAAATTTTCTTGTCTGTTCTTGAAGTTTAAGTTTAGGTTCCTCCATTTTTCCTACAGCCAAACAATGGTAATTTTATTGCTAAGGTCATTGTAAAGTCAATAAAAGTTACCTTAACAAAAACTTAAACATTGAAATAAAATGTAAATAAACAGGCAGGGAGGAAGCATGGGAGACAGGCCTGGGGCAACAGTGGAGGGAAGCATTCATTTGTGAATGAGCGCCACCTTCTGGCAGCTAGGATTTTATCTTTGAACATTTCCAAAGACAATTGTTCCGTACTCGATTAATGGTGGATTTAAATAACTCCTTTAAAAAGGTCATACAAACATACATCACAAATTAATGAAATTTTGAAAAAGTATTTTGTTCATAAATCATTGTAATTGATGTTCTATGGTTGTTTCCTCTTCAGAGGAAAAGTATTTCATGTTAAAAAGCAAGCCTGCCTGATGAATTAAGATTGTTCCTCATGTGTGCTTTTTTCTCCTACATTTAATGGGGTTTTTAAGTGGTTTCAGCTCTAAAGTACTGCAAAAACACTGTTTCAATGTGAAAAAGTAATGAGGGCTATAATAGAAGACCCAGACATGCTTTTGAGTCTCAGCCTGAGTAAACCTTCCTGCTTTCTTTTTTAGCGCCTGAATTCGGGACAATACTGTAACGCCACAAAAGCAATGACAACCCCTCTGAAAAAACACAGGCCAAGCACTGCGCGCTTAAAACACAGCTAAAAGAACGATGCCCAAACAATCGAGTTACTCTAATCCAAGTGGACAGGCAATCAGTATACTAAAGCCGGCAAACACAATGAACCACCATTACTTATTCACAAAATGCAAGCATCTAAATGTATATGCAAAAGAAATACAGGCTTTAAAACTCTAAACAGGCTGGGATAGACTCCGGGGTCTATTTGCACAAGTATGTGATCTGTACGCACCCTCCTACAGCCGATCATAGCCCAGTCCTATGTACTTGTTGAATGGGTGAGAATTAGGCAGAATAGACAGTCCAGACAGATACACTGGTTCAGAGCCTTTGATACTTTGAAAGGTCAGTGCTAAGAAGGGAAAGCAGGGCCTATATTTACTATAGACATGCGATGTGACAATTGGCTTTTGTTCTGCATTGAAAAGGAGAAGTGCTTCTCTTTTACTGGTGGAGGAATTGCAGAGGAAGGGAAGAAAAATGTTATTACTGGTTAAATAACCTCTTATCGCCGCTTTGAACAATGGAGCTGAAACCTTCACCTGTATGTCACTTTCTCTTTAATTATGGGTTTGATGCTGCTAGCCGGTGAGGGAAAGACCTAAAGACATTCAGGTAATTGCACCTCACAATGGCTGTGCAGGTTTGCTACTTGCCGTGCCTGTATTACATAACTTACTGGAAGTGGCAGTTAGATTCAAAACTCCAGCCTCTAGCACTTCGTTTGTGGGGCCCCTTGAATACCATATTTCACAAGATGGGGGTTGGGATAAGACTTGGGGGGGGCAATGTCCTTGAAAAAATGGAATCCCTACTCCTGATTCTTCAACATGAGATTGAATTACATTTGTTTTTCCTTTCATTCAATCACACGCAAAAAAAAAAAAAAAAAAAAAATGATATCAACAGAAATAACTGGACTCTTACTCATCATTTGATAATGGCTGCCGGTGTCGGAAGGAGGTCATTACCTACTTAATACATTTTCATGGCAAATTGAATTTCTCCTGTGGGGAACAAAAGGTGCAGTGTACGGGAGCCCTTCTGTCTGACCCCTGCCGGTGTGAGAACATACTGTGGATGGGGGCTGAACAACAACAGCGGCGGACGCACACGCACCCCCGATCTCCCCTCTTCTTTAACACTACCTTTTGTTACTTTGTTCTGTTTCTCTCTTTTCAGGCCCCTTTTGCTTTCTTCACTGCATCACTTTGCACTTTTTTCAGTTTTTTTTCTACTTTTTCTCTGGAGAACTAGAAATCTCTGGCGGGTTTTTAAACTGAATCAAGTCCATGTTACTGTGTCTAGATTAGATGCATCTTAAATATTTTGTACGTGATGGATTCGACTTTTAGTTTGTAATCAAAATGAAATAATGAAAACTATGTAAAAAAAGGTCTGATTATCAGACCATAGTCAGCTGCACCTCTGTCAGCTCACATGGCATGTGGAGAGGGCCTGGAGTCGCACATGACATGAAAACCAGTGACGGACATGTGTCATAAGCATGCTTCATCTAAAGGCTATGTGAACGACAGGCATATGCGGCACTCGACATCAGGTGTAAAAATATGTCCAGAATCTAGAATATGCATTTTTATGAATGCCTTTCTGCATGTTTTACTGCGTGGGAGGAGGTGGGGTTTCTAAGGTTTAACATGGCACTTGTCCATGTCAACAATAATAACATTCATGACTATATTGCTGAGGTCTTGATTGAGCTGTTAAATGAACTGGACTTGGTTTCACATTTTTGCCTTTCATGTGCTGTGGTTTATTTGAGAAAGAAATGTGCTGGAGGGGTTCAAGGAGACTTCCATATGAATGGCCTCTCCATGCCCACAGAAATCAACTTTTGAAACAAAAATCCCCAAAACAGACGCAGAAACAAGAGCTTCCACTTGTATAGGTCTTTAATATTTTGTTGCTGCTTCATCAGCACAGCAGTCATACCCTGAGGTATTAGTCTGAGGTCATATTTTTATTAAGTTGAGTGAAATACAGCAAATTAACTCTTGTTCACTTTACAAACATCACACTGAACTTTTCTGCACTAGTATTTTGCCTTCAGAATAGCTGACTGTTTTAAAAGTCTGACTTGAGAATATCTGACTAGACCTCACAGTCATTTCATTACCCATAACCAAGATATGTCTCAGACAGCATAGATGCAAAGAGCCACAACTTCAAGTCACACCATAACAGAAAGCTCGTTGGCATGAATATAACACAGTGTCTCCCTGGAAGGGGTGGGGGAATTCTACGAACCAAATAAAACAATAAAAATAATGCTTTCCTCTGTGTCATTGTGCACTGATCTGGGGCGGTCTCAGAGGCAGTAAGGGTGCTATTAAGAGAACAAGTGGAGGAAGGAAGAAAGCATAAGGGGGAGGGGGCGGGGTTTGGGGCCTCAGCGTTTGGAAAGGCTTCCTTCCGACTCCTCGGCCTGAGTGGATAGGCTGCAGCGGTTCATCCTCACCCCCGTCCAAAATGGCAGGCCGTGGCAGGCCCCTGTTCCCACACTGACACCTCTCTCCCTCCCAGAGTTCTTTAGTGCAGGCACTTACAGTGCTGTCAGGGGCACTCAAAGAATTTGAATGCCCTTTGGTATTCAAATACACTGAGGCTCCTGAGAACCCCGTAACAACGCCTGAAACCCACATCCTATGGGCACATATAATGACTCACCACAATAAGATCTGCATTTACTCACACTTTCCAACAGGAAAAGGAACATCAATGAACGGTCTGCGATATTATGCAAAGTCCTAAAGCTGGGTTTTGTGGACAGTGGTGATAAGTAATGAAACTGTTGTAAGTTTGCGGTTGTTAACGGGCATTCAAACACTGACCAGTTCACATGATCTGGCGCTTCTTGTCACTGATTGAGAGGAATCTCATCTCTTATCTCTTGGTTCTCCAATTAGCTCCTCTCTCCACAACCATGTAAGAAATCTGCACATGTCTACATTCTCATCACATGCAATCCATTTTGGACATTCATAACACAACTCAGTTACACTGTTTAGAGTCTTTTCAGCGCAAGGAAAAGATAAACACAGCTTTTAATCCTGCAGTCATTGTACTCCAGCTATGGTTACCTGGGTCATATCAAACCGTGCAGACAAGTAACAAGTCATAATGCAATTTTAATATAGTATTGGAATGTCAGAAAGCCAATGTAAAATTAAATAAGTGAGAATTTGACAATTATACGATAATGATTTATTGTAATCTTCCAGTGTGATTTACGTACTCTGATCTGTTATATTTGAAGAGCAAATCTGGCTTGTTCTCTGTGTGGCACATTCTCTGAATATTTATGAAACATCATAAGAATGTTACAAGAGTTTTTTTTTTTTTTGTGGCTGGGCAGCTGTTCATTATCACCCCTAACAAGTGACAAAGTTTCCAGTGCTTCCTAAAGATTTACACAAGCTTGTTAGTTTGCAGGTCAGAGTTTGTCTCTTTACTGAATGCTGTACAAAAGTACATGAAACTCTTTTGCAACTCTAGTAAATGGACTGAAACTTGCAGGTGCAGCCACGTGGAAGTGATCTGGAGTGTCACAGCCCTGAGCAAAAGCACTAACCTCTAAGCAAACTGACAACTGGAGCAGGAAGTGGCTCAGGTAAATAAACGTCTTCCCTCAGCCTTCAAAATGCACATGTAAAAAGGGAACTTCTTTATTTCCCTCAGAAAGGAATCCTCATTCATAAAAAGCATACAACAAGAACAGAGGCATCCTCTGTAGTCAAGTAATTGTGTTTTTCCAGAAGAACTTGTTTATAGAGAAGCAAATATTGAAAACAGACCTCTTTTTGCACCTCAGTACATCTTGAAAAAGTCACCATCACTCTTTACTAGGGAAAAAATAAAGCATTCATGTTTGTTGTAATGAAACGATGGTGCGGCTCTGTGACACCCCACTGCTTTTGTATGAGGCACATTTGTGAAGTGGCCTCACTAGGCCTGGCTTCATTAATGAAATAGGGCCACGCTGGGCTCATGGAGGGCTGCGTATGTTTTAACAATCTGGTGAACGCTGCAGGTCATATGTGTCAGGAGAACAAAAGCACCAAATGTCTAAAGTGTGACCAAGGTCTGGACATCAGTATGAATGACAAAACTAAATAAAAAGGAAATAAGTGTGTGTGCATGCACCGTGTGTGTGTGTGTGTGTGTGTCTGTGCGTGTGTGTGTTTTTGTGTGTGTGTTTTCTGTGTGTTTGTGTGTGTTTTCTGTGTGTGTGTATGAGTGTGTGTTTGTGTGTGTGTGCGTGTTTATGTGTGTGTCTGTGCATGTGTGTGTGTGTGTGTGTGTGCGTGTTTATGTGTGTGTCTGTGCATGTGTGTGCGTGTATGAGCGTATGTGTGTGTGTGTGTTTATGAGTGTATGGGTTTGTGTATGCGTGTTTATGTGTGTGTCTGTGCGTGTGTGTATGAGTGTATGGGTGTGTGTGTGTGTGTTTATGTGTGTGTCTGTGCATGTGTGTGTGTATGAGTGTGTTATTTGTGTGTGTGCGTGTTTATGTGTGTGTGTGTGCGTGTGTGTGTGTATGTGTGTGTGTTTCTGTGTGTGCGTGTTTATGTGTGTGTCTGTGCATGTGTGTGTGTATGAGTGTTGTGGGGGTGTGTGTGTATGTGCATGTGTGTGTTTGTGTGCATGTGTTTGTGTGTATGAGTGTTGTGGGGGTGGGATCAGGGAATTCCAATCACTTCCTTGCTCTGTCACAATACCAATAGCCCCATAGGGTCATTGCTACGGTCAAAGACTAGAAACTGCTTTCTTTTCTATTATACTTCATCAACATGTAACAGCTGGGCAGTGGTATGGCTTAGCATTGGTACGGGGTTGTACAGCATTTTGGGTTGACTCACTGAACTTTGTTCATATATACAGAGGTGGAGTCCAACCATAGGGCAAATATACCAGAGCACAGGTACTGAGTTGTACAATTCAAATCAGCTTTTGAAGAGCTGAGACTGTAAGTGTGCTTGAAACTTGCAGAAAAGCAGACAAAGGATGCCCCTAAAGGAAAGACGCAGTTCCAGATGGAGACACATGCGGGTCTATATTTATATCAGGAGGAGGCCCCACTTCACCTGCATGGGTACACATAACTGTTCATTAAATAATTTAATGCACCATATAAAATGAAGTACTCTACGATTGTCAGCAAGCTGCAATTGACAGAAAGTGAGATTAAAAGGGGGCTGTGGTCAGAATAAGAGTACTGCTGAGATCAGGCCCTAGGCATTAGCACACAGCATGGCTGATGCATTGCATGGACGTTGTTTGTAAGCTGGAGCTTGTAAGATCTGCCGTTTCTCCAGGGACTGATGCAGCCCAGAGAGGTTGTGTGGATGAATGACCTGGGTCTCGAAGGAGCCCATAGCACATTCCCACACTGCGATACATCATTCGTCCCATTAAGTGCTGGAACCCCCCCTCTCCCACCGCAAACCCCCCAATGTCTCACAGACACCCCCCAGAGCTCCCTCGTGAGAATCACCCCTCTGATATCAGCTCTTTGATTTGACACAGGGTCACTCGCGGTCTCCAAAGAGCCGCTTTGAAGACCTGATAGGCCAACTATTTGGGCACTCAACAGCTGATTGAGGAGAGGTGACGTGGGTTTAAGTCGCTGGTGTGGTGGCTTTGTTGTGCTGGCTCTGTAGCTGTGGAGCTGGCTGTATCATGAGATTTCGAAGGTGTGACATTACTTGGAGGCTTGCATGGAGACAGGCTGCCTGTGGCATGCTGACTCTGTCTTACCAAGGATACACAAACAGGGTTTTCATCTGAAACGTGACAAAGACCATGGTGAACTCAACATGAAAATTCCCTAGAATCAAAGTTCAGGGGAGGGGGTCACTTTATCAGATGATAAAAAAGCCTATATAAATAAATTATTTTTTGTTAAAAACTCCTACGAAAGTTTGGGATGTTGTAACAGTAATCTTAATGGCATCTATGAAGTTCAACAGTACCAGTTCAACAGCCTGATAATGTCTTAATCATAAACATACAAATAAGCAAATCCTTTAAAAAACAGACCACTCATTATGTTACTGCAGACTGGCTAACAGAATGACCTCGGCATCACTCTCACTTCCTATTTAGAACAGTGGAGAACTCAACATTCCAGAGCTTTCCCTCACAATAAGTAAAAGGGGTGGGAGGAGCCTAGAATACAGGTCACTCTTGTAGCAGACTCGTACTGGTGGTCCCATTAGGGGCCATAAGTTTTATTGGTGTTTTTAAAGACCTTGGTATCCTGGTTGACCTGGAGCTTAACCCTTGGCTGGAGACAGTCATTCCATCACAGAGGCTTCCTTTAAGCACGGCTGGATACAGGCTCATTACAGTGAGCAATCTACCCATCGCTGCCCCCGCCCACCCCCCCCTCCCCTCAGGCACAGCTCTCCAAGCGTCTGCTCCACACATCTTGGGCTGGAATTAGGGCATGAGAGGGACTTTTTACGGCCAAATGAGGTGACAAAACATGGCTTCCAGCTGAGGTTCAAGGAGATGGATGCAAGTGAAAAGGTGATGGGTTGGTCAGATGCTAAGGTCTACTTCTATTACAATTACAGATACTAGAGACAGGCTTTACAACTAAGCAAAAGCTATAAAAGGTGTAAATAAATAAATGAATGACTAGTGGTTTTGATCCTAGACATGGATGATTATTGCCACCAGCTGGTAATTTCTTAAATTTGTTTAAAAAAATGAAACAATTCCGTTCAATTAGCCTCCTTATATTTTACTGCAGCTTCTACGACAAGATTTTCAGTCAACAATGGAAATTTAGTGCCAGAATGAGTATGTAGTGCAGTCAAGTAATTAAATATTAGGAGCTTGGGGAATATCCGGAAATTTAAACCATTACACAATGCCAAATTCCAAAAACTGAGCAACTGTAGAATATACAATGAGCTGTCAAAGAATGAGGTCTGATCATGCCTAGAAAAAAACCACATTCCTGGATGACGTGCACCGAGGATAGCTTCCCATTGTGAAATGTTTGCATGCCCTCCAATGGGCTTCGGATACTGTTGCTGCAACTCGTGTTGAGTAAAGTGTGCCAGCTGTGCATCGGTGCTGACAGTTATATCGGTGTCTCATATAATTTTCGTCTGTTGCCATTCTAGAAACAAACAGCATTGCCAGGTTTCTAACTGTACTTGAACCAGTCATAAAATTCTGGCCCTGTAACAAGCCGCTCGCCAATTCAAAAGAAGGGAGGAAAAGCAGTGGCACACCACAAGACATCAAAATAAATAAATAAACCTCACCATATTTTTTGAAAATATTTTTCATTTTTAGGTGGTGCCAGAACATGCAGACGCATTTCCTCAACCTTCAGAGAACTATGGCTCTTTAACCTCTCCTACGTAGGCCTGGTCACATGCTGGGGTCAAGAACAGGGTTAGCGAACAAAGAAGAAAGAGATGTATGAGATTTTTTTTAAAGCTTTTCAAGGCTCTCCAGTTCAGCTGAGTCTTCAATAGATAAACTATGGAACATCCAAATCACCCCAAGACATTTTCCTGCTCTTTCACATTCACTTTTATTCTCTCAAATGATAATGAGTTTTGATAACTGCACATAACATCTACCATAACCATTTAGCTATCAATAGCAGGCCAACTTTTTCACAAATTTTAGGTATGCATCATCCAACACAGCTTAATGCATACTTCCATGCAAGTTGACAGAAGTCATTAGATGAAGTAAAGCTTGAGATAGTATCTCCTGCCTGGGTGTTTACTGTGTATTCATGTCCTTTTCAAATTCATGTAGTCATCACAGGTCCTGCAAATGCTTGGCAAGCCTTTTCAGCCTAACCCCATGCAGTCAGCCTGACGGGGATGGAAGTGGTTATTTTGTTGGAAAACGGGTGTCTGATGCCTGGGACCCAGCCTAAGCCACACAGCAAGTGGTCTCTCCCTGGGATATCAGCCTTATCTATGAGCAGTTGTAAGGGCCATTACCGCTGAAGGGCCTCGTAATCTTCACCTGTCTTTCAAAGCCACACAGCATTCATTTGGTCTCCCCCCTCCTTTAAGGCTTTTAATGTGGCATCTGCCCCCTTCGCATTCCTTGACCTCTTCACCCAGCCTGCTGGCTCAAGACTGTATCAGCACCCGAGTCCACCCACTGCCACGCAGAAGCCACACGTGGAATGAGACTGTCACTCGTCTGGCTTGGCTGTTTGTAAAAAAAAAATCTGATTTTTTTTAAGAAAAAACTGTTATATTATAAACATACTACACAAAAAACATTTACATGATCAAAAATAGATCAAAGTTACACACCTCAGCACAGTGGCAGAATAGCTTTAGATCCTTCCCTACCACCTGCATTTTACTGAAGTGAAATCAAAGCCTAATTAGACACAGGTGAAGGTAAATTAAATGCCTTAGGCTTTTACAGGATAAAAAATCAGCCAGACCTCACACAGACTAAATTATGCATGAGTGCACATGACAGTGTAATTGATAATTAGCACCAGTTTCACAGAGAAAGGTTACGAAATGAAAAAAAGTATTTAACAAACATCAATTATGAACCACATATATTGGAATGATTAATTCCAAGTTATAATACTGAATTTCTTATTCTATTGGTGGAAATTAGGCATGCAAAATGCCTCCAGGTCTTAGCCAAATGTAAATATGACCTTCACTATGTGGTTATACAACAATCCAACAACAAGAGTTGATGCCTGGGTAATGTGACATTTGTTATCACAAGCGGTTGCCATATGTGGTTCTGCTTAATGCATTGATCTGCTTGCTTTCATTTGTTTTCCATGTTCTTTATAGGATAGGGATCCCATCAGCTGTGCCTTTAATTCTCACAGTATCCTCTTTGTGAGGGCTATTTTGACAGCCATGATGAATGGGGCTGGTCCTGACAGGATGAGGACGTTGGCCAGGCTTGAAGACCACCTCCCCCGGTCCCTAACCTTAGTCTGCGGAGATGCAGAACTCTGCAAACATGATGAGTGACACTGGGCTGACAGCTGCACTCTGTCACGTCCACACACCCCTGGAATTCCAAACACCGGAGAGGGGGCGGGGAGACCTCAGTCAGACCCTACGCAGCGTCCGGTGAAGTCTGGCCCTCCATGTGAGGAAGCCAAAGTTTAGGCTGACACGTCAATTACGAGCAAAGAGACTGAATGGACAGTGGTGTGGCCCATCAGACGTTCATAAAAGCCACAGAATCCTCCTTAAAATGACAATTGTCCTGAAGCTGTTTGTGGATGTTTTTGTGATAGAAAACAGAGGCCATCAGCAGCTGATCATTAAGTTAATGGTGTCTAAAGTGATGGTGCCTTAGTGCCTTTGCACACTTCAGTTCAAATAATTATGGTCACAATAGACACATACAATGCAATGGACATAACTGACATAAAAACATTATATAATTATTAAGAAAAAAGTGGTAGACACATATTTTGGCTGCCAAAGGCACTGAACATCAGTACTGCACAGTATTTGCAGAAGGACACATCAGCTGGAGCGGGAATCCCATTCTTGACATTAATAAGCAATTGTTTTGTGACAGAGAGAAAAGAGCCCAGCCCGGCATTCTCAAAAGTGCATGCTTGAACAATTCAAAGACATTTTTTTCTTGAACCTCTGAAGTACTGAGTAGATAGGATGGCTTAACATTTTTCGCAGGGTCACAGACACAAATCATAGCTCTTGTCCATGCATACATCCATCACCTGTCGCGTCATGTCTAAACAGAGCACAGAATGGCAGTGGCTGTAGGCTAAGAGGAACTTCCTGCACCGTAACTGACAGAAGGTGGGAAAAACAATGACCTCTGGCAGGGGGCGTAATTAACGGCCCAACTCTTTTTGCCCAAGTCTGTGTTTATAAACAAATGGATATCTGGACCTTTGCATACTTACAACCCAGATGAAATGCACGCCTCTGTATTTGTAATCTTCTTTGGCAACACCTCCACTCTGCTTCCTTGTTTGTGATGCTGTGGTATCCTACCCCCTGGGGTACTTATAGGTCAGGCCTTGACTTTGAGGAGCAATTAAACAAATGGCATCTGGAACCAAGACAACAAGAGGATTCCAGAAGGGTACAGGATTGCTTGGTCAGAACAGAAGGCCATCACATCTGCTGGGCTGAAACTCTTAGGACCAAGTTGTACACTCAGGGATGGGTTTGCGTACAAACTGATGGACAGAGCTTTTAAATCAGATGAGCAGCTTTCTAACTGAGAGGAAACTGCTTTCAGCCTCAAAGACAGTGGACTGTCACCATCAATCACATGAGAAAGTCCCATGAGTCACATGAAAAAGTTCTCATTCATTTCACTATCATAAACATGTCATATTTATTTTTGGTATGGAGTGAAAATAGTATGCTTTTCTTTAGTCACACATTAAGTGATTTTGTCTAACTACAAGAACAACCATATTTGAGTCCAAAAACTTTCAACACACTACATCTACCCTAATCCTTAGTATTTAGAGGTGAAGAGTCCGAAGAGTAAATGAGTCTTCATATTATTTAGCGTTCACTGCTGCAGTGCTGAGTGCAGTATGATGGTGCAGATCATGCCCATGCACATAGGTTGCACATATTAAATGTACAGGGTAATATGCTTGAATAATTTTTCAACTTGGACGCTTGCAATGCCACACAGAGAGACAGTGAAATTCTTTAATTAATTGCTGTGTAACAATGTAATGCAGATGGCCAGATATCCTGGAAGAGGAGTGAAAAACGTTTTTAAGACATAACTCCACAGACTGCCAACAAATACGATGTAATTTGATTCTAAATGTCAAAAAAAAAATCATTGTGACTATCCCAGCACCTCCTTTTTCAGATTCAAGCACTAATGTCAAGTGGGACGACCTGTTGATATTCTATTCAGGACAAAGCAGAACATTCCCATGGTGCAACAGGTCTGAGAGATCAAGGTTGATTGACTTGTGGGTACACTCTCTTAGTATATCACTTTCGTTCTAACAATCCTGCTCAAGGAACGTACAAATTAATATTTTCCCATTATCTCAGCTGCTCTGGAAAACAATTAATTCTGTCACCAGCTAACCCTGATTTCTGACTGTAACCCCAGTGCCTCAAGAGCCATATTCATCTTACATTCATCAGCCATATTCAGCTTATGTCATGGTTATGGCCACAACAGCACCTCTTGAGGTCTCCCAACAAACACAATATGTCTTACCAGAATAGTATCGAAGAATGTGCAAAAACGTCTATAGTGTGATCTCTCTCTTGTCTGTGCTTTGCCTGTGTTGCCTGTGAATGCTAAGGGCTGCTGTTTGTTCTGGGACTTGAATGTCTGAGCCATGGGAGAGGATGTGACCCACAGTCAAGAGCTCACAGGCCCTGGCCATGTACAGTGCTGTGGATGGGTGTACTTCTATTCAGGCCTGGCTCACCAGACTCCAGCCTGTTAACAATGACATCTTTGTGAAAAGCACTTCAGAGGCAAGAAAGTCCATAAACCCTGGTCCAATCTGTGGAGTGTGCCTCTCTCTCTCTCGCTCTCTCTCTCTCTCTTGCTCTCTCTCTCAACAGAATTGACGTAATCCAAAAACAGCCACAGGAGTAGCAGCTGTTCACAAAACTGCCCTCTCGCTCTCCCTCTTTCCCCTATTTCTTTCCTTTCTTTTTTTAGAAGCACACAAGGCTGTTGAGGGGAGAAAGGGAATAAAAACGACTGGGGCCTTTATTTCCTCCAATGGCATATCACCTCAAATCTCACTCACTGTTCCCCTTTTCTGTACAGTATAAACAAATCAAATTGGCCTCAGAATCTGGGTAATTTGCAAACTAAATGAATAATACAAATGGTTGCGCATTTGAAATTTTTAGTGTTTTAATCATAAGTTAAAACAATTCAGTGGAGTTGCTAAACTCTTGTGCTCTCAAAATTAAACTAAAATGTATGTGATTTTTGTGTAGTTGTTATTAATTACCACCCATAAACTTTAGCAGCACAATGTCTTTATTCAGTACAAAGACAACACAAGACTAGCTAGCTAGCCTAAACATATATACATTCACTTGGCATGAAAATTGTGCACTGAAAGCGACCATAACTGTAGCTAATTGGAAAACAAAAGACAGAAAGGATGTTTATTTTTGGAAAGGGGAGGGGTTGCGTCACTGAAACAATAATAGTTTCAAATTAGCTCAGCAGAGTGCATGGAGGCCACAGAATAGACCAGTCATGAATAATTGTCTGGCATTTTTTTTAGTTTCTCCATGGAATTTCCTTGTCCTGGTCCTTGAGGGACCTTGGGCCCCAAAACTCTCCAAAGTCATCAGTAATGGGTAAAAATAGGTAAGTGTGCCTAATTTCAAATAAACAAATAATGCAATGCAACAAACCGCTCCTCATTATATTTACATATATATGTAAATATAGTGTGGAGTGCCTGTGTCCCAAATCGAGGAAGTGACCGTGATTCTCACCATTCCTCTGAGCCTGTTTGACCCCTGTCTGCATGAGGTGAAACACACTTTGGAGCAGGCAGGCCTGCTCTCCTGTGATGGAAACAGTAAACCAGGGATCTTGGGTGATGACAGAAAAGAAATAAAGCCCTACTGGCCAAGGGACAGGAAGTGCCTTTGCCAAGATGTGAAGCGAGGTGGGGGGTGGGGGTTGATAGTAAATAAATAGTGCTGCAGCAGCGTCCCCCTGTTCAGGTGGGGGCTCCGGGAACCTGGGGTCGGCTTTTCTCGACCAGAGCCGCGAGACCAGGCGCCGGGGCTCTGTGACAGCGAGCGGCCTGGTCCGGGGTCAGGGGTGGAACAGTTGCTTTCTTTCTCACCCCCCATGTAAAGGTAATCTACCGTGGGAATTACAGAATGCAGAGTTAAGGGCATCCAGGAGTAAGTTAAAGCCTGGGTCTCCTTTGAAGTGTGAGTAAATCAAGCCCTCTTTTTGTTGATGTAGTTGATGAGATGCAGGTTGTGATGGCAGAGTGAGGCCCTGTGGCACCAAAAGTGGGTGGAACTAGCATATGTTGTCAGTGGCTCAATGGATGGAGTCAAACATTGTGTGTTGGAAAGAGAGAAAAATATTTTTGATTGGTTTAAATAAGTCATGACCTAATCGACAGTTCATTGTAGCTCCACTCATGGAGTTTAAGAAGGTTCAACCTCCTAGCAGAGAGGCAAATCTTTGGTGAACAGGCAGATCCAGTGCGATGACAACTGACTCTCTGTCTTATGACTTCATGGAGAGCTTATTTAGAGTAGTTCCTGATATCAGTGTGGCGTTATATTTAAAGTAGATGTTGCACTGCTGTATTTTTTTCACACAGAGAATTGCTAACACATGGAACTGCTTGAAAGGTCATGCAGTAGAAACAGAAACTACTTGGGTGTTCAAGACCAGGCTTGTCAAAGTGCAAGATATTCTAAATAGTAGTTTTCATAGGCCAAGGTAGGCTCGAAGACCCATGTTTTTATGTGATTATAATACATCGACAATTCAGTCCCAAACACATCTATCCTCATATCATTTTAGATTGACATTCTGTATGTTCTACACAGTTAAGGGAACACAGGCCTTGGTATTAAATTTAATCCTCCACAAAAAAAAATCCCAGAAATCCCATTTGACATAGACCAGAGTTGGAGGCAAATGAAGACCTTGGGGACCCCTTTCAATCAGATTTCCTGGATTCCTGAGTCTCCCACTCCTTCCAGAATGGCCCTTCCTTTGTACTGGCTGCCCGATGCAGAGCCTCCCATTGCTGTCATTTCCTCTTGCGTCCCGCTCAGGTCAGCCCAGGTCATTTGCGCAGAGCTGGTGGCAGATTAGACTGAATATCGTGTGAAGGTTTAAAGGGAGCAGACCCAGCTGAGGCAGTTGAGCAGAGTACAGTGGTGCTGCTTTCTGTTCTGATTTGAGTCTGGACAGTGACAATGCAACTGTGCTCTATTCCCTGACCAACTGCACAACAGCGCCTCCTCTGGTCAATTGTCTACAGTCCGCCTGGACCAGCTGCATCAGTTTCCCAGTCCACCAGAGCAACAGCAGCCGCAGCTCAGTGAAAAGTAATGGTTTTGGGGTAGACTGGCGTGCAGGAGTCCCAAACTGAATTGAGGACACTGCAGCAGTGGGACAAGTCTATATTCATGAGTATTTTCCTCCAAATCTGAGCGCAAGAAGTAGGTGTGAAAATAATTCTGTGAGGAAATAAAGGAGCCCAAAGCACAACATGAGCTATAAGTGCTCTTCCTGCTATGTGTTGTCCAGTCACTGCTGGGTAATTTTTCCCACAACCCCCAGTGCCCCCCTGTAAGCCATTTGCATGGAGAGAAATTGAGCACACAGTGTCCCTACACTATGGTGATGCTGCGGCTCACAGGGGTGGTGACAGCTACGGTGGAACGTTATCTGTAAGGGTAGGACAAGCTGGGAATTCAGGACTAGGGGGACACAAATAAAAGGTGACGCTGGAGCCACCAGAAACACCACAGCAGTACAGCTATCAGCAATGTCACCGTTGTTTGCCTGTAAGTCCTTGATGTCCATTCAAAGAGGAGGGAGATGGCTTCTCTGAGGTGACTGTAGCATTCTGGGAAGGCATTAATTAAAAACAACCTTGTGATCCATGTACAGTGCTGCTTCCAAGTAATATGCATGTTTTCCCCCACTGGTAGGTGGGTGGAAGTTTTAATTTCTTGGAAGTTCTGATTTCATGGAAATATGCAATAGGGCACTGGAGAAAAAAAACACAAAACATATTTTACTCAAAAAGGAGCTGCATATTATACATTGATGAAATCCATTGATGAAATCAAGTAAAAATTAAACTATGGGGTTATCCAGAATACTCTACCTCTGAAAAAATATCAAAATATATAAATTAAAAGGTTTGAATTTTTAGCAATGAGAAGTATATGGCAGAGTATACAACTCTTTAAACAGGATGAGAGAGTTAGAGAAGCTGGAGTCCTTACACTGTTGAATATGCACATATTTCTTAAAAGTTAGCATTAGCATTAGCAGTTCAGTTTCATCAATCAAAGACCCAGGGCCTCACATCGACATGGAAGACAAAATTCTCTATGGAGATAATCTGGATTAATGGTGTCCCACAGAACAAATGTCACTGCAGAAACTAGCTCTATTAGGAGATATTTTGATATTATGTAAACTGTAATAAATAAATAAATAAATAAATAAATAGACTTTCCAAAGGCCAGAAAATATGCACCATTGTAACTCTAGGAGAACTTTGATTACATGCCTTGGTTTGACCATCTGGGATCTTAAGCGTGGGAGCCATTGAATGAAATTAAAATGCTCATAATGCACAGCACATAGTAAGAAAGAGAAAACTCAATAAAATAAATACAACAACTCCTATTTTTTGGGGACATTTGGGGTCCACTTGGTGAGTGCAACTAGATACACAAAATGGGAGGCACCCTCCATGCAGAATTCTGCAGAAATACAGTAGGGTCCAGAAGTCTGAGACTACTTTCCCTTTCACTTGAATAGGAAAGTAGTCTCACACTTTTGGACCATACTGTATATCCGCAAGTTCAAAAATATAACTGTAAATGATGCATGTAGTGTTAAATTAGACAGATTCCCATTGACACCAAATATCAAGAAAAAGAAAATTTGGACGTATTTTAAAGACCCAAATAAGTAATGAACCCTAATGAACTGAAGTCTGCTCAGTGCAAATCTGCTGATTATACACAAACGACAACAAACCAACTTAGAAACAAACCCAAAGTCATCGCTGGAACTTACGGACAAAGTATCAGAAATGCAAAGTAATTGTAAAGTCTGAAATGCTGTTCCCATGATTTAAATGGGTGACAGGTATTGAAAAATTGGGGCATACTGGAAGCAGAGAACCACAGCTGCATGATATATGACAACGTGTCACAATCTGAGGGCCTGTGAGCAGGCATGTTCTGTGTTACTTTGCCCCAATCCACTTCACTTTGATATATTTCTTGTTTTTTTATGGTTATTTTGTTTATTTTTAGGGCTATTCATTCATGGATGACACTACCCTTTCTGCTACTAATTTCCCTATGCTTGTATGCTTTGGCAACAATGCCTGGTGTCTTCCGAGCCATAAATCTTCATTTTAATTTGAATTTGAATTAATGAGGCGTGGGAGCTTCCGTGGTTGTGGCAGAAGCAGAAGCAGAAGCAGTCATCAGGATTGGCATTTAAACCTGCCTCAGGCCTACCTGCCCATGTAGGTGTGGAAGTAGGTGTAGGCATTAGAATGATGTCAAGAGCAGAAAACATTTTCTAAAAGAGCCTGTTACTTTTCAGATGGAAGGATAGACTCTTTATGTTATTAAAGGTAGGGTATATAGTATGTATATATTTTACAATTAGGTTTACAGTTTAGGGTGTGAAACATCTGTTTTTATCAAAAATAAAAATAAAAGAAAATTATAGACAATCTTTATAGCATGTATATCTACAAATATCATCTTTTTGGTTCACAACTGAAATGAAGCACAAGGTATCTAACGTGCAGAGCCTCTAAATACTCATAGCCTCTAAATTCAGCTATTAAGCTGTAATAGCTGAACTGAACTGTTATTAAAGAAGATGAAAACTGTCTCTCATCGTTTCATTTAAAAATAGGCACACCCATTTCTTTCCAAGTGTCTTCAGCACACCTTCATTTCAAGTGTCATCACCATAGCAACTTTGACCCATCTTTCTAGTGGTGGCAGAGCAGTGGCAGAGGACATTCCGAGCGTCCCGATTATCCGCGCTACCCAGGGGCTCTGTGGCCATCCCGATGGATGCTCCTTTCCCACCGGGACCATCAATACGCTGCCACAGTCTGTCATAAGCGTTCAAATTGAGGAGAGCGCACAAAATCAGTTCCCACAATTCTGGAGGGCGGCCGGCCACACACACGGGACCACATATACATCATCGGCCGGGTCAGGCTTATCTTTACGGACAATACGACGTGACAACGACTGACATCCAGGACAAAGGGAGAGTGTGATGTCATTATTCGCCCTTCACCATTGAGTCCCGGGCTTATTTCTGATACACTTCTGCCTCATCATAAAGCTCTCCATCATGGTACAGTCCTTTATGGCCATTTGCTATGTCTTTGTTCCCAAATACAATTCAAACTCGCACAGAGGAACTCAGGCACATGCTTTGATCACAATGTGCATCCTTGGGTCCCTCAAACAATAAGTAACAGACACAGAGCTGGTGCATGTTTGTCACCAGCTAATATGTTACAGAGCTCATAAAACTTGGATATCTATATTTACAAATGAGGTCATTAGCCATAAGTATCTATCAACATGTGCCCCTTGCGCTCACCATCCTTTTTTATAAAATCCCTTTTGACTAAACAAACTAATTACAGCCCTTATTCATTCTGGCTGATGATATTTAGAGTGAAATTGAATTATCAAATCAAAAAGAAAAATATAGCTGACATGTTGGTGATACTTACATAACACATATCATTGTTTCTGTTTATAAGTTTTATTTGTACTGTAGATAATGCAATGAAATTGAGAGAATTATGGTTAAAAGCTTTACAAATTATCTTTAGAGGGCCTTGAAAGAGCCTTGTTGAGGAACACTGAAGACCAAAAACATGAGGCAAATGTTCCAGGTTTGGGGAGAAATTAATTCACTTATTGTTTGGTACCACATTGTCTGTGAACTGTTATCATTTTGACATAACTGACGGTTAATAACTCAGACATTTTTCATTACCGGAATTGAGGGTTTTTTTTTTTACAGACAAATGAAGTAGTTTTTCTCCACTCCAATCGGGAAAGACCCGAGTTCCCCATGTAGCTGCCTGGGATTCTCCCTTCTATGCAGGAACAGGAAGTGTGGATGCCACTAATCACTTGCCATCCGTACTATTAAGCAAATAGTCCATTTGCCTCACAGGATCACAGTAAATTTCCACTACTGTGAAGCATTTCCTTCACTGTGTCATTGTTGAAGAGGGGAAAGTTGTAATGGCTGGTTTGTTTTCTAAACGGCCCCATGAAATTATTTCTATTAAGACATAACAGCTTAAATTCCTCATTGTGCAACGGACCTCATTTTAGTTCTCCAAAAACTTATTTGGCAAAGCCCATGGGTTCCGCCATGTTCCGCCATTTGTTCTTGTTAACCCTTCCTCAAACTTATTCTCTTCAAAATAACACAAAAAACCTGTTGATATGCTGAAAGGCAAAGAATGATGTTGCAGTGTGCTGGATTCATCAAAAGGTTAGTCCAGGACCTAGAAAGTTGTGGTGCAGCAACCCATAAGATAATATTTCTAAACATTTTAACAAAGGGTTTCCCCCGTTATTTTCTATTTAATGTGGAATTTATGGTCTTAAATAGTCTGAAGCTTGTCAGCCATTTCTGCTCCTCAAAGAGGTGCATCAGCATGGACATTGCAGCTCCTGCGCAGAACAACTGCACAGCGCAGTTAGCCAGTTCCGCAGTCCGCAAGGGGACTGACTTGCCCCATTGAGCACAGAGTAGAGATAGATATTCACTACCATCTGAAACTCTTATGTATTCTAGGCAATACTGTGGCCAATAGCACATCTGCCTAAAGAACTCCCAGCAACAACTCTCAACTCACTAATAGAGAGAACATGCATTGCTGTTTGGTATAGCCTGCATGTAAGCTTATTTGCGCCCTCAGCATTATGGAGATGTATTTGGTTGGCAAAGAACAGTTATGAATATGTTTAAATTTATTAGAGAACCACCAGTTTATTTTTTCAGGTCTAAATAGTAACTTCACATTTTAGTTCCACTTACGCAAGATCATGAATAGTCAGAAGATTTATTAGCAAACAACCTCCTCAGAGCTGGGCAGAATTATGCCACGACAGAACTGTGAGTTAGAAAAGTAAGCCCATATAACAATTAGAATGTCCTGTTCCAGACTTACTTTGAGCCAGAGAGCACATCACTGCAACATAAACACTACAATCAGTTGCAACAGTCAGCAGTCCTGTGTACTTTAACTTTTACTGAGAAATCAAATGTATAAATAATTAAAATGTAAACACCTAGATGCAGATTGAGTGTATGTAAATTATTTATATTCCATATTTACTGTAGTGCCAAACAACAAGACAAATATTTGCTGTATTTTCATAAAGAAAAGGAAGTCAGGTTGTAATATAAAAATGCTAAAATGGGGCACTTTAATAAACTACATTAATATAAATTCATTAAGCTCAGCCTGACAGAAAACATTAAATCAATGCTGTCTCACTAGCAATTTGTACGAAATCTGTCATAAATTATTTCACATATAAATTTAAATTTTAGTTGATGCTGGAAATGGGGGGACTGGATGGATGATGGATTTTGGGATAAAGATGGGGACCGGGAAATTGGGGGTGGGTGGAGGGGGGGCATCCGAGGAAAGGGGCAAAGAATATGTGGCGCCAGAGGCTGGCGATCTCCGCATGCCTGGGGAAGATTTAGTGCCAGGGAGGAGGGGGGGCGGAGCGAGGGCCCATTGAGGCGGTGAATACGGAGGTGTTCAGGGCAGATTTCATGCCTGGCTGATCATAGGCTGGCAGGGCGGGCCTCGCGACAGCTGCAAGGCCCGCTGGCCGACCCAGCACAAAGGCAGCATAGCGCCGCACAACAGAGCGCTTGACAGGTTGTTGACGACGGCGACCGTGTGAGGTACGGGTATCGAGGCACAAAATGCTGGTAGCATTAATCGAGTGAACAGAAAAAAATTTTCCCCCCTTCTCAAACATCTCTGCCCCCCACACCCCCCAACCCCCATGTCATTTCTTTGTAACTCTGCACAAGGGTTGTTACCCTGTAAATGGTTTGTTGTTTTTTTTTAAAGCCATTTTATTTCCTAAAACATGATTTGCTTCATATCCTCAAAAACACATCACCCCCCGCACCCACCACCACAAACCCACATTCAAAACTTTCCTCAGACAGGATGCTATACGCTGAATCCTGGGGACATTCGGAGGAGTCGGAGTTGGAGCCAAGGCCATGCCTTCCAGCTCTCCTTGTACATTTCAGCCTGGGCTGGCTTTCAAAGGCCCGGCACCGAAAGAGCTGCCGTGCACATTTCACTTCCACACTCACACTCACGCACATAAGCACGCACACACACACACACACACACACACACCCCAAGCCCTGACCTTGGCCAGCACCTCCGTGTGGGATTCAGCCTGTGCCAGAGGAATGTGAGGTTTTTCAGGGGCTCAGGAGGCCATGGAACACAGGAAGGTCCCATTTGCCTCTCGTTTACCATGGTCCTACAATGCCATTAGGTTCCAGGAGGGGGCGAACGTCTGCTTGCCTGCTGAAGAGGATGGCTGCATCTCTCGAGACAAGCTGGGGGAACCCCTAAGCTTCATGAACCGGTTATTTCATGCAGTCTTATCTCCATTTCCTCTCCAGTATTTTCAATGTTTCAGGAGACATTGTGGCCCTCCAGAACTAGGTTTAGCCAGCTTATTTGTTTCAGAGCCATCTTCCATTGTACTAAATAAAGAATGTTGATTAGCTGCTGGTAGCCATATTTTCACCACTGAGCCAATCAGAGAGCAGAAAGGTGTGGTTTGAGGACTTGCATATAGCTTCTGCATACATTAACTTTTTTAAGCCATTTAGCTACACTCATATCCAGAGCAGCTAGCATTGTTACGCGTAATCCATTTATACTGCTGGAGATATACTGAAGCAATCCATGTGCAGTGCTGTCCTTAAGGATACAATGGAACTTCCCCTTGAGAATCAAACCTGCAATCTTTGAGTTACCTACCCTGTACTACCCTGCCAGCCATTCAATCAACAGTTTGACAGAAATGGTGCAGCCAGAATTTTCAGATTCAAGTTTTTAGATACCATTATCTAAAAACTTAGGGAAAGAAATGTAAACTGTGAAACATAGATCTAAGGAAATTTGTAAGACTTAAAAGTTGTCAAACCGGTAAAAAGTCATTAAACTTTTAAATTATAGCCTACATACACAACGTTTTGCCATATCTGAGATTATACAGTTAATATGACATAAATATTGAAGAAGGGAGCAATACCTTCTTCCCTGTCTAATCTCATCATCTCACCACAGATCCAGCAGATTCAGAAAAGGAGCACTGGACTTGGCTGCCTTGACACATCTTGTACTGTAAAGTATGATAATCTTCTGAACTTTGACCCCTGGTCTCTGGAATGCATGGAATGAGCAGAATCAGTGAAACTGGGTGTGAATTTCCTATAATTCTTGCTCCCAGTTGTTGCTAGGGGTGTTTTATCTGCCCTGAATGCATCTGCGTCTTTTCAGGAAAATATATTAGACAAGAGCTTGACTCCATTAACTCTGGTCATTTAGCAGTTGCTCTTACTAAGGGTTACTAAATAGTCCATGCAATAAGGTTAGCACACCATGCTCCATAACCATCTTTATCTTCACAGTACTTCCCATATCTGTAGCCAAACTCCACCCCTGCACTCGGCGAAGTCTATCTGATTTCGAAGGTTATCGTTACACCACATTACCCTTTAGGAATTGGTCTCACAATGGTGATTTTCTTTAGACTGGTCCTGATTTTCATCAACACTAACACATTGTGCTGTGCGATAACATCACTCCTTATGATAACCACATTACAATTGGGTCCAGGTAAAATTCTCACACACGTTTCCCATCCTTATCTCTTTTCAAGCGACATGCATATCTTTCATATTACTCATTTGTACAAATTTGTTGAATATGAACTGATGTTACTAGGGTTACCAGCCCATAAATTCTGTTCTATAATCATTTCCCAGTACTTTAATGAGCTAATGCGGATTTGACATCTTTTGACAGGATCATGTGGAGGCTAAATGACTGCAGCGTGGTCAGAAGTGCAAAAGATGAATGCATTCTAAAAATTATTTTGTTACTTCAAGAGGACAGATGCTGAGGTGGTGAGGGAAAAAGGTGATATTTCACCACAGCCAAATGAAAGTAGCAGGATTGGGTGGCAGGATCGAGGCTGCACACAGCTTGCAGGGCACGTAGGAGTTTGTGCCATGACAAGGTGTCCTTGATCCCTTCCCTCCACCGAGGGTCATGGGCGTGTGGCTTGACAAAAGTGAGGAATGCGACGCAATCCTGTCAGCTGACAGAGGGGAGGGGGGGACTTCCCCAAACCCAACCCTGCCTGCCAGCCGCCATTCACGACTCACCCATCTGCCAACGACACTGACACGCTAACAACGCCCGCACGCTAACGATGCCCCCGGGTTCTGCAGGCCTGCGAACCATATCCCTGTGCTCAGATAGCCTGATGGTTTCAGCTCACCTACCAGCGGACTCCGTATCCTTTCCCAGCCTCTGTGTTCAGGGCTCTGGGTCTGGCCTTTGTCTCTCTGATATCGCACCTGGCTCCTGCTAAGGCTGGGCTGGGACACAATGTAAAATGGAGAAGCAGGTACAGGACTGCAGTCCCACCTGAGGACAGGAACTTGTATCGTCCAGGAACATGCCCTTCATGCAATCACTTATGCACTCAGAGGGAAAGATAAATTTGGAACTCACTCATAAAATAAATGGATGACTTAGTTTACCATGGTCATGAGAACACTGCAGAAACTGTGAGAAGGCAAAACAGACAAAATTGCATATCCTCTGATTAAAAACAGACACACATACTCATACACTTATCAAAATACAATTAGCAGCACAAAGAAAAAAAAATGTTTCACATACTTGATTTAGGCGAACCTGCCAATGTTTGAAACAGGAAATTACATAGTGGCTTAGATATCTTAGAATAAATATTAGAATATATTTATTCCAACAAAGGCAAAAAACAGACTCAGCAAATTATCCCATGCCATCCACAGACATCTCACATAATGACTGAGCTTTGCTGCCTGTAAATTAGTCATGTGACTGAAGAAAACATGCAACTACCCCAAAAACATTTTTTTTTCTCTAAAAAAGGGGACAGGTAACTGTGTTCAATGGTCCAAGACTGGGTACATTGTCCCAGTGCTGTGGGAAACTCTGAGTACTTCCTTCAAGGGTGATTATGAGGAAACTTAAGATGCGATATCAGTGACATGTATCTCTTCCGTTGGTTTAGCAAAAAAAAAAAAAATATGTAGCAATCTGTGTCTTGCCATGAGAGGTGACTTGGGTAAAACATCAGCCTCTGCCAGGGTGTTATCAAAGTAAGAGGAGCACCAGGCTCTTATGTTAAAAAGGTGAGGCAGCACAGGTGAGGAGAAACTGCTATCGCCCACAGAGACACGGTGTCATCTCCGACAGGTTTGTCAAGAGACCCAAGCCTTGACATACAATACAACACTGCCCACATAAACAAATTCTTGTCAGAAAGAGATTTGGCTGGGATAAGATTGAGGTGGATTAACAAGAACAGCATTGTATTCTTTTTATACATTTTTTTCTTAACTTTTTTACAGGAGAGGTCAGGTACACACACTAAAAAATAAGATAGCTTTTAGCAGTTATGCAAACATTTATTGATATCAATAAAACACAGAATGGCATGTGACCTCCTCTGAGGAAGAATTTACTCACGTTAGACTTCTTTGGGTACAGACAGTAATGTGAACTATATCGTGTTTCTAATTCTTTCCGTTTTTTTAAACCAATTTAGACTTGGTGATTGGCCCCCAGGACCACCAACATCTATACATGCCCTTCACTAATGATAGTGTCTGTGACTGTTTTCCATGCATCGAGCCCCCATGAGAGCGCTAGCTCTAATGTAGTTTAGTGTAGTGCAACTGGTTGCCGGTCAGTACCAAATCAGTAGCTTTGAAAAACCAGTTCAGTAATGGCCCAAAGGACTCTGCTGAGCATAAACGCACCTTACTAACTGCTGGCCAAGGTCACCTTTGTCCCACTACTGTGCCTTCACACCAGTCACATTTGGCTAATGACACAGCCTGGAGTCAAACCTGTGACCATAGGGAGGAAAAGAAGAGCTATCTTGTGATGTAGAGACTGGGCATGAATGTGTGGGATATATACTGTGAGTTATGTTTTGCTGTCTCATGCACAGCTTTCCAACCTAAAGACAAAATAAAAGACAAAGCAACTCCAGCAATCATTCTGCATTAAAGAAAACAGAAACACTATCTGTACTTGAAAAAGTAAACAGTGTTCATTTGCAATACCTCCCTTGCAGTGCACCATCAACTCCAGCAACTACCAACACCATAATCTCTTTATTTACACCCCACATGCAAAAGAAAAGTTCTACTTATTTCTAAAAGGATATGCTACTGCCACCTGGTGGTGGGTCTAATCCCAGCCACCCTGTGTGGTAAACTTGACCAAGGCAGGGACAAGGACTAATCCTTCCTTTTCAGGTAATTGCGGAGGAACGGGAACAGCTGCTGGGAGGTCTTGAAATACCAATATTGACCTGAACCCTTTGAAAAACTCCCTTCACCTCCTAGCCAGCCCCCCCACCCCCAACGCACTCTCTACACTCTATCCAGTTCTGGTTCTCTTTCTTTCTTCTTCTTCTCACCTGTATGCAAATCAGCCGTTCTTGGACTCATTAATCCGGGAGGGGCGCAGTTTCAGGCACTGGGATGTTATTGGGGCTTCCTATCCACAGAACACTTATTGTACTTTGGCCACAAGTTAATTTTTACTGGAGACCAGGGTGGTTTTTGAGGACGTTTGTTAAAGATCCCTTTCATTCCCACAGCCTGCTCGGTGCGCTTTGAACTGGCGCTTTTCCCCGAAATCATTCAGCGCTGACAAAACCAGAGGCTCCTTGGGCTTCTGTTCACTCATTTGTGAATGTGGAAGTGTTCTCGTAACCACAGGCAGAATACCAAAAATAAAAAATGGACATTCAGGGCTAAAATAAATCCTACATATACAGGGGCCAGTAACATTTTATATAAAAGGTTTACCTTAAATTATATCTTTGAAAATATGTTTTTGATTTATAGTTGAACAAGCTTTACATTTATACTATGGTGACTCAATCATTTTAGAAGGAACATATTAACCATTCCATCTCACAAGAATGATGAAGTTGTTTTTAGGCATTCATCATTCTTTCTATGAGTAAAATAGAAAAAAGGAGGATTTGTTTGTGGAAACTTGTAAATTCTAATCCACATTTCAGTATGCTATTCTGATCTACACAACGTTTCTGTCTTGGTGAAATTAGTAACCAAATGTTGGGATATATAAGAAATTTTATTTTCATATAAATGGTCACATATCATGCTCAGCTAAAATTAAAATTAACTGCAACGGTATGATATACAATTTCAAAAAGGAACTGTACGAGTAATAATAAATACATGGAAATGAAAAGAACTGTGCAATGAATTACTCTTGTTGATTCTCATTGCCTTGTTTTTCCAAAGCACAATAACATTTTTGAGTAGCATCTCAGCCTGATACCCAGTGCTTAATGTAATGTCTAGTCCGGTACTATTCAGTTTTTATCATGTTTAGTCAAAGTCAATTTACGCATATTTCAGCCTCGGTGATGCTACCGATACAAGTAAACCCTAGCTATTACCCTCACGCTGCATTATTCCAATCCACTCTCCAAACCTACATCTGTGGACCCTTTTTAACCCAAACACCTTGTCACCCATCAAACTCCAAACCAACTGCTCTGTTTACCACCCTAACTTTAACCTAACTGCACTGTCACCCACCTAACACTAACTCTAACTATATGGCCCTGTCTACCAGCTTGACTCTAACCCTATGGCCCTGTCCACCTTAAATTCTCTCCATACAGCCATATACTCTCTAACTCTGACCATACAGGTCCATACCCCTTAACTTACTAAAGCCTTGTCCCGCCTAACCATAGTGTTCTGTGCCCCCCAGCCCCTGTCCAACACTCTTAGGTAACTACAGCTCACAAAAGGAAAGCAGGGAGGGCAGACAGGCAGGGCGGACCCGGTGTCCTTATCCTGACACCTCTGAACAAAACCAACAAACGGAGAGGGCCGTGACTCCATGATAAAGCCCCACCTGGCCGACAGGTGCTGGGGGAAGTACGGAGGGGTCCACGGCTTACGGATTAACGGCCTGGCTTGCAATCGCAATCCCCTCTTTTACAGCAGGTAAAAAAAAAGGGCCGGGCCTGACGGCCAGGTGTTGGTTCTTGTGATGGGGGGGGGGGGATGATTGAATTACTGTGCTGGAGAAAGTGGAGCTGCTATATGGGCAGAGAGCATAATTACAGCCAAGGGCCCAGGGGCGAGGGCCTGAGGAACGGGGCGGGCAGCAGAGGGGCCTCCCTTTTCGGGCATCCTTCTGTCGGGTCCTGAAAGGGGGTCCGTGCGGCCGCCACACCTTCCCCCTTTCCTTTCTTCTCTTCCTCTGACGGAGAGGTGGGACCCTCGCCTCGGCGATCATTTCCCTCACACTGCACGGTGTCTTTTACACCTCGGCCCTCTAATTATCTGGAAATCAAATCCTGATATTCTGAGGCTGAAACTTAAGATCTGACTCAGGTCCGCTGGTTTCAAAGGGGGAGAGGAGAAAGAAAATAGCCCGGTGCTCGTGAGTCAGGGCGAGGGGAGTGAGGTGATACGCTTGGGTTCTATTTAGAAAACTGACAATTTTTACTTGGAGTTGAGAAGGGAGGGTCGGTAAAGTTCATTGAGATAACCTGCTTGCTTTGTCTTGATCAACAGATTGTAAGAGGCAAGCTGTAGTATCCCCCACAGTTTTACAAGACTAGTGTCTACAAATATCTTGTACTCTAGTGACCCCTAGTTTTCTACACACTACAGACATATAGTCATATAAGTTTGATACTTCAGGTTTAGTGCTAAAAGTTTAATGCTTTCACAATAGGAGTACTCTGTTGCTCCCTCATATCTAAAGACACCTCACCACACAGGTTTTAAATTGAAAATGCAATGACCACACCATTAGGACAAGTATTAATCAAGTAAGCTTTCTCTGAGTTTCCTGTAAAACTTAACAAAAAGAACCCCATTTTAAGTCATGCACATGTAGAACTTTAAGAACACAAGCTAAATGTGACCGTCCGGAACGGATTGAGAGCCGCACGAGTGGAAGGTCACGCGAGTGACATCTCACTTCAGATAGACGCTGTGCTGAGCTCTCTGGCTGCGCTATCTGGCTCCCACACTATGCAGAAAGGGGAAGGAGGAGGAGTGTGAAAGACTGACAAATGCCAGCCTTTCAGCTGTCCCTCTGTGTACACATGCTGCAGAGTTATGGCGGCAGCTGTTGTGCAAGCACAGCATACCTACCGCTGCAATAACTGATAAGCTCCAGCCAGAGGGGAAGATTCCAGGCCTCGGCCTGTTCGCCAGGGGAAGTGTGACAGCTGCACCTCAGCTGGTCAACGGCAAAGCCGAGAGCATGACTGAGCACATCTCCGCTGAGCAGTGACTCTGGGGACGCACAGGTATGTCACACGGATCACCTGTCACCTGAGCTGTGTCAAACTCTTCCCCCAGACACACAAAAAAATTGCTTCAGTTGCAAACATGCTAGGACAAAATAAAAGAGGCAGCAATAAAGCACTTTCTTTCTGCTTTCCATGTAAGGTCCGTCAGGCTTTCAGCAAGCCCTGAAACACCAATCACATGCCTGCTTTTTCTTTTAAAATACGTGTTTGAATAGAAAAAACAGCTATTAGAGTTATTTTCTTTGCGCCAGAAGGATGGTTTCACACAAAGGCCCAGAATATTTGTAATGAACACTGACAATCCAGGGGAGCGCTCACCTGTAAAGAGCAATCAGTACATTCTTTTTACATACTACAGTCAAAACGAATGGCTTTCTGACAGGCCTGGAATTCCAGGGGCAGCAATACCTTAGATGCTCTTTTCATCGGCTTGTGAACTGTATTAATCACTTCCAGAGCAAGTGGGAGGTGGGAGCTTTAAGTCACGTCTAAGAGCGGTCTGACAGAGAGCGCGCGGGATGAATTAACGCGCCACTGGCTTGCATTGGAGCCGCCACATTGCTGTCATACCATGCGATGACATCATCACCATCGCTGTTATCTCTGGCATGCCAGATCTCAGCAGGGTGATGGTGGAGACTCAAACGTGCTGAGTGACATCACTGAGTGACATCACTGCCACGTGGATAATATGGCAGAATCAATCAACAGAGGCTACTTTCCCCTTCCCTTTCATGTCCCAGTTTTCGCTGTAGTGTCATTCAAAATGGTAATGGCCGATAAAGTAAACAGCGGTACACCTAAAGCTGAGCCATACCACCTTAAGTGATGAAACACTGAAAATCTAAACAAGTAAATGGTCTTGACAAACTGAGTGGCCTTTGTACAGAACTGGATATTTATCTAATTAGTGTACACAACTTCTGTCTAACAGCAGTAAAAGGTACCCCAACACATGGACACCAAACTATCCCAGACTGTTAACCAATTTCATGAACTGCACATAAAGCTTGACTTGATGGTTGTGTTTAGATTTACATTAAATTATATAACCTCCTTCTACTTGTGTTGCCTGGGTCTTATTGTTAATTGTAATATCCATGCAGATCTATTATATCTACATAGATATATTCAGATTATCCTGGTTTGAATTAAATAACAAATCTGATCCACCTCACACCAAAATAAAAACTATTTATACTGTCCATAAATGATGGACTGGTGCATTTGGTCACTACTGACAGAAACATCCTACACAGGATTAATGCTGTGACTCACCCTGGCTATCCAGATGGTGACCCAAAACTGCAGTCATCTGAGTCATGTATTGATTAATGAACCTTGGCCTAATTAGGGCAAATTCTTTCAGACCTTGGGCTTTCCGGTAAATTAAAATGGACAAATCCCTCACTGTTAATGCCCTTTACAAACGCTGTATATTCAACACTGGAACTCTAAACAGCATGGGCTTTGTTTTGTCATTTTCGGTCAGTGGACGGGGTCCAGATATTTCAGATGAACCTCAGCAGATTAGTGGTTTAGTAGAATGGATTTAGTGGTTTGTTAGAAGCATGGACTTCTCGAGGCTGTGAGTGGACGCTCCTGCTGTAGTGGGTGGGGCCAGAATCGGCCTGTACCGACCGCTCCCCAGACTGATGGGCAAACAAACAGCGGAAGGCAGCCTCCTCTTTCATGAGTGACCCTAGCTGCTCAGTTTGCTTGCTATGCCTATTTTGTTTTAGTGTGAACGAGCTCCTTGCAGCTGCAATGTTTGTTTGCCCAGCCTCCTGAACAAACACCCCAGAGGGAACTCTGACCCCCGGCCTCCCCCCGCCAAAAAACCCAGATGCATATAAAAGTCAGACCAATAGGCCACCATTGACACGAGGCACAGCAGTACAAAAGTTCCTTCACTCGGGTAAGCCCCAGTGTGAAAAAGCAGCCTTTTATGAACCGTTCTGACAGTAGCTTAGGTCTAATTAAGAACATTTACGGGAGCTTTGCCTAATGGTTAGGAGAGGGCTGCCATCCAATGGCCATTTCGCTGTGAAAACTTTTGAGAGGTGATGAATAACGTCACATCAAAAGGTGAGGTGAATGTGTCCACTACCATAAACTATGCTTATGTATGCTGTCAGACCTGCCCTGGAATGAAAAGGTGATATTTTTATGAGTTAAGAGGCACACGAACACACGCACACATGTGTACACACACATTTTGCTTTATTTTGGGTCACATTCTCTTCCGGTCCTAGAGGTGAAAAAGAGGTGAACTTGCCATCTCTGTTGGTTTTGTTTGTGAACCATTGCTAACGTGTTTGAGAAACTGCACTGTTGAGTTTTCATGTTTTGATTGATGGTAGACACACCTTGGTTCACAACAATATACTTACATACTATATACATACACACACACACAACATTTGTGAAATTATTGGATTTTGCAACCAGTTATCTAGAAAAACGTAGGCACGTTGCACTGCTGCAGAATGCATTCTTCCTCAGTCTTTGAGAATAAATGAACTTGTGCCCATCATCTTTAAATGCCATGTATCAGCATCTGGACTTCACTATCTGGACTCCATCAGTAATAAATATTCTGCTGCAGTCTGCAGTACTGTATGTGTCATGTATGAGGTGACAGCTTTGACTCATGCTTTTTTTCCCATCAAAGCCTCAGATCCAGTCAGTTTCGCTGAAACTGGGGATCGTTAGCACAGGCCGACTTCAGCCGGTGGCGATTCTACTGTATGCGACCCCCTCTGGGATAACATTTTCTTGAGTGACAGAGCATGAAACTGAGCACTAATGAAATGTGCGCTCTGTCTCCTGACACATCAATGAGACCCAGCCTTGCTGCACATCATGACGACCTGTCACTACCTCCCTCTGAGATAAATATGTGTCACCCATCATCCTCATTCCAGCCATTTTATGACCTGTGGGAGGCAAACATGTGGCAAACTACGTGTTCTTTCTTTCACATAAACTGCACATGGAAGGATTATACAAATGAATCCATTTTGATGGAACAAATCCAAAAATAGCATTTTTAAGTTATTGTCTATACATTTTTGACAACTGCATCTCCTCGATGCTTTCTCTTACCCAAAGCCAGGTGATAAGCCTATGAACTCCAAGAACATGCAAATCAGGGGAAAGCATTAAATAACACAACATTCGGAAAACCCATGAAGATACTTTTTTCAGTAACATAAAATCTTTTTTTGACATGCACTCAACATACTTTTATTGCAACTTCCTGTGGATGTCACTTTAAAATCAAGTCTAACAAGGAACATCAGTAAAACTGCATACATTTATGGGACCAGGAAAGTTATTTCCAGTGAAACAGAACTCTTGACAGTTTAAGCAACTCAAAACAATGGTGCATGAATATTGCCACTTTGAGCCCACCTTGACTGAATTCATTACAAAAAAACACAGCATAAAACAACCCAATACAACAGGCAGTTAAAACACTAAAACACATATAAAACATATCAATACTACTAAAACTCACCAGCATTTTCATAATTTGAAATTATTCTGAATGAAAACGACTTTGATATCATGACATTTCATTATTTGTTGATTAATTTTTTGCTTGGTCTTTACAAAACTCGATAACACACAGAATCAAAACAACAGAGCATTCCCTTTTATATAGTTAACACACATCTCTAAAATAAAATTGCGGGGCTACCTCAGATTTTAAATTATGAATCAGGTTCAGCAACCATAAGACATATAAATATGAAATGATACATTTTGGAATGTTAATAAATTGTTTGTCTGACAACATGATAAAGAAGTAAAAAGAATAAAGTGCATGACAGTGCTGCTGTGATATTTTAAACCTTATTTTCATACTTCAAAGTTCACTATACTACTAAGAGGGCCAAGTGGCCAGAGGGGAAATGTATTTGTGTCAAACAGGCTATCACACTGTTGATAAATGACTGCTGCCTTTGGTCATAAATTGTTTGATTGCCCCCAGCATTACATGAATGCAATATCAGTGATAGCCAGTGTTTTGGCTGCATTGTAACCCATGTTGCCCTGTTCATGTTGGAGGTGTGTTTTCTGTGGGTAAAGTGTAGATGGGGGTCTCAGGCATTTTTTGTCACTGAATCAGGAGTTTGTGCAGTTGCTGATATTGGTTAAAATATAGGTGGCAAGGCTTATGGGTTTGCGATCACTGGTCATGGTGCAAGTGGGAATATGTATGGGTTTGTTGTCTAGTTAAGGTACAGATCAGGGTGTGAGGAGTTTGTTCTCACCAGACCAAGTGTTGATGTGGGTATTGCTAATGGTTAAAGTGTAGGTGAGGGTGCTTAGAGGTAAGTTGTCATTGGTTAAGGTGCAAGTGGGGGTGCTGATGTAACTGGGACATTAGTTCTTCCTCTGTAGGCTCTTGTATGTGTTCCCTACAAAGTGGCACAGACACAACACAAAAAAACAGAAGAATTTTAGTCTCTTTGCATAAACCAGTGCTTGTGATACTTACATCAGTATAACATGTAAACTCAGCTTAAGCAATTCTTATATTCATATATGATTTCAGCAATGTGACTGAATGCAGACAGTTCATTGTGTGAGGACCTGAACGTATTCTGCAGTGGAAGGCATCACCACGAGGAGCACAGAGGAAAAGGCAGAGACACGGACAGCCGCAAAGCATCGCTTCAGACTACAGAAGAACTAATCACACCGGAGCAAATAAGGAGAGCTACTGCGTATGTGTGCCCAATGCCATATTCAAAGGCTAAAAGAGGCTAAAACACTTGACAACTGAAGATGAACATACTAAGTTTGACTTAATATACAAGCACAGTGAGGATGTGATACACAAAGTCAAGATCAAATGCAGATGGCAAAAGTGCTGCCTGTTGAAATATGGCTGAATCATGGTACCTGAACATGAGCTGGACTGTTGTCCTGAGCTTCGTCCTCTCCATTTCTGAGACTGTGCTCTCATGGCTCCGGTCCCACTTAAAAATGAAGTTCTGTATCGGAAAAAAGGGTGACACTTGCTTGTTTCTGCAGAAGACCATGTTACAAAAAGTTACAAAAAGTTAAAGACATCACCTCCCTTTTTGTTTCTAGGTCAGGGTTTTCAGGCTCTAAACATACCTCCAGGATCAAAGCCACAAACAGGTTCACCCACATGACAGATGAGGTAAGCCACCAGGACACAAAGTACACCTTTGACCACCTAAAGGCAGAAGGAAACCATGACAGCGAGAATTAGCAGTGCACATGACTGGGTCTCCTCTTATTTCAAAATGTTTCATTTCTTCTGCGGGGTCTTACAGGATCATACTCTCCACTGTGATGGAAATCAGAAAACTAAAAACAGCTTATTTGGCAAGGCTAAACACTTATTTATTCTGCATTCGTCACTTGGAAAGCAGTTGTGACCTCTCAGGCAAGTCAGAACAGGCTTCTAGGGAAAGGAAGGCACTCTGTTGAGGGATGTGTACCTTAAAACAGGACCTCCCAGTCTTACACAGACACAAATGAAACAGGTTCTGCTGAACCTCCTCATTTATTCTTATCCTGACTACTGCCTCAAAGGACTGCACTGTGATGGCACCGCTCAGTCCTGCGGGTCTGCATGGTGCTGAGTGGGGCTCAGAGCAGGGCACTGCACAGGGACGTGCTCACTGGAAGTATCACAGTGCTCCCTAGTGTCAACTGACAGTCACATTCAGCAGTGCAGCTAAGAAACATGCATTTGCAGAGGATGACATTAAACATTCTGGAACGTTTCATAGCTTCGATGTCAAACAAACCAAGTTAAATAATGAAAATAATTAAAACTGATCATATTTTGCTGTGATGAATCATTACTTGCAATACTGTGGCAATATTTTTTTTTGACAAACCATTCATAACTGGGATCCAAACTATCCAAACTAATGTTTACTAGTTAATTTTTTATCTAAATTTGCTGACAGTCTATTTAATTGACCTGTTAACTTTATAATTACAACTTCAAGTAGTTCAAAAAAATGATTCCAGTTTAATTATATTATTTAAATGTATTGTGGTGCCTGAAAAGCATTTTGACAGCACACCTGTGTACCGAATGCAACCTATGTAGTCAAGTACACATGTACAAATTTAAATGAGTTCTGTTTTATACTGTGTAGATCCTGCATTAATGTGCCTTGTTATGTTTCATGACAGAATGATTTTGCAGGTTCTATATCTGTGTTCTCTTCAGTGGTTCTGCTGATGGAATCACAGGTTCTGACCAAGTAGAGTACCAGATTACCTCGCACTAATAACACAGCTGTTACTATCCAGGTCGATATTGGATGCCTAATATAACGGGTATCTTTTTCTTCGCCAGACTTCTTCAGTAAAGATTTCCTTACTTAATATATGATTTCTTCATCAATCACTGCATTCTTGTGAAATGTCTGTCCACACTGAATGAAAGCACCAGGTACTACAAAATCTGCAAACACCCTACGTAATCCTTTCATCTTACCCAGTCGTGTATCTGGAGTAGGCGTCCATGAATACCTGCCAGTTGTTCACCACCATGATGTTGTAGAGAAGCACCAGTGAGGCCTTGGTGTACAGGGAAGAGAGGGCACACAGAGCTGTCAGTGTTAAAGGGTGGCAGGCACACAATGGAAAACAGTACCGCTTAGTGAGGACCAAAGCCTTATTTTGTATGTTACTTAAATATTACTAAATAAATTAAGCTTGTGCACTATATTTGAAACCTAAACACCACATTTGTACAACTCACACTGTTAACCACTGCATATTGACGACTGAAATGTATCTCAGGCAGTGTAATCGGTACCATGTCCAACAATCTGTATCTGATAAAATTGTGGCATGCAAAGGACAGTGTTTGTAGTGTTTTTCCCCTCAGTTTTGTTTATGCATTAACAGTTGACATTTAAGGGCAGCTGTATACTGAGCATGCGTTATTAATTACTATAAATGCATGAGAGAGGGGTCTGCTTCCCCTGCAGCGGATTCCATTCCTCCGATGCCCTACCCTGGGGTTTTAATGAGCGGGTAGGTGATTCTGAGGTACTCACAGCAAAGTCATCAAAGTTGTTTGGCCAGTAGCCCAGCTGTTCATACGTTCCACATTCCATGCTGTAGTTTCTGGTGCTGGTGTTGCTGATCATGCTACAGATAGAAAAAAACTTGGCTCAGTTTAAAGGCACTTTGAAAAAAAAACAACATTTCAACTAAAAAAGATCTGTTCAGAAAGCTGTGAATTGCCACTGGGATGTTTAAAATGACACTAATACAATTACCTAAACATGCAATAACCAATTGATTATTAGACAAACTCACCACAGTCTCAATAGCCACCCATGAATGGAGCCTATTTGTCCACACCAAAGTGGTAGTCAGTATGGGATGGTATGAGATGAGTGGATGGTAGATGGTAATGTGACAATAGATTTCAGGTTTAAATGCCTGGGTGCCTCTGTCGTACTACTAATCAAAAGTATCTGATTGTCTTTGACATTTCCAGCTAGACAACTGGATGCCATGTAAAATGTTAACTATGTTATTAACTCTGTACAAGAGCATATGTTAAGTAATGCACATGGCAAAGCACATTTCTTAAGAGGCTTTTCACACACTCTATGGTGTAAAACGCCTATCCTCTTGCTTCTGGATGTGTAAGTAATGTAAAAGGTATGAGAAACGTTTTCTTTCCCATTGCTTAAATAGCATCTCTTTATGACCACTGAGATAGATGACATAGTTCTGACTAGTGACCTACAATTCCCACCATACAAATACGTTACAGAAAATGGCATGAATTCTCATTTAGCTGTCAGGCAACCACCTACTCCATTGTAAAACAGAGCCACAGGCTGTAGAAGAGAGGCAGGCTAGATCATGCTTTCTGCATCCTCTTTTTCATGTGTGTGACTCATTCAGGTGACCTGGGCCATATTCCAAACATGTGTAGCCATTGTCAAACATGGCAAACTTGTTCAGTAGTGCGCATTTAAAAATGTATTTTTAGCTTTGAAGAGTATGTAATGTACTGGCAAAGATTACTTTGTTTTTCAGTTTGGAAACCACAGTATGTATCCTAATGAACATATTTAAGGATCATAAAATGTAACTCTAAGCACTTATCTTGAGCACCTTATGTGGATTAAAGTACAGAAATGCTGAGGTCTCTGGTTTATTGTTTACTTTATTTGATCTTGATTTTACCTTGAATTCCCTGGGGCTGGGATCGCTCCCTCAAACAGCCAGATTCCCAAGACAGCGTATACGTAGTAGACCACCTACAGACAAGAGTTTAGAGACAGAGAGACCATTGGTCAGCAAGACTATTTTGTAGATTCTGCAGACCAAACTAGCACCCAAAAGCAATTTATCACATATTCAATATTCAGTATTTTAACATTAAAACAACATAAAGCTTTATGGTAACAAAGTGTTAGTCTTTGTAGATTATTTGCAACACTGCAGAATTGCTCACCACTAAAATTCCAGCAAAAGCTCTGAGATTTTTCACCAGATCCACAAGAGTGCTGGCAACAAGGGCCATGAGCTATGAGGGAGAGAGCAAAGACGCAGAGCATGATGAACACTAAGCAAAATGAGCACTGGCTTGTTCAGCAATGTTCATATTGAAAGACAGCATTTCATAAACGTAACAAAATTGATTTACATGAATAGTAAGTGCATAGTAATAAGTAGTAGTAAACGTTATTTAAAGCACAAATAAAAGTAAAGCACTTTCAGGAATGAATAACTCTGATATGAATCGAGCTCAAAGGGCTGTGATTGAAATGCTGCCACAAACACAATTTTTGCCCACATGGTGGAGCCAAATATACAAAATCCTTGGACAGGAAATAAATACAATGTAATTGATAGTGGAATGAGCATAAACTGGTGTATGATTCTGTACAAGATGATTGCTTTAAACAAGAAGAAAATCTAGTTATGAGAAAACATTATGCGAAACTATTCATCTTGAACAATTTTTTAAAAATATATTATTATTGGATGGCAATAGCCTACTAAACTATATTGACAAATGCTGTCCAATGCCTTCCTCAACATGTGGAAAATATTTTCCAGAACATCTTATAGACATTTACCCTCCCCTATTCATGTATGGCACATGAGCTCACTAATCACATTTAGGATAGTTACAAACTGATAACTATTAACAGTTGTTATTACACATCATTTATAATGAATAAATATGGTAATTGTGATGGGTGATTATGATGCCTGGTTAATACTCGTTCAGCACTGGAGCTCGGTTAGTGTAAGCTGAGTGCACTCATCTGTGAGCACCTTGATGTTGGGGATGATTCTGAGGAAGCGGAAGACGATGATCATGTTGACCAGGCGAACCATCTCCCATAGTGACAGCAGGCCTCGGAGGGCAGGGTTCCTATAGCAACAGAATGAGCAATGTACAGTGTGTACATACAGAGCTCCCACACAACATGTACACAGCTTCCATACAACCGACATCTGAGAGACAGCCACCACATTAGAGACAGAATGCATCAGAGCTGCTCATATCCAGTTCAGAGGGGTCACAGTTCCTGCAGGGAATGTTCTGCAGAACAAACCTGCAGGCAATGCAGCCCTCCAGCACCGGAGCTGAGCAGCCCTGCAAAAAAACCAGTAACCAGCAATGTCTACTGAAATACACAAAGAAACCTACCAGTGAGGATGTGGAAATCTGTACATGGCAAAGATGGAGATCTGAAAAGCCTTCAGATGCATTTAAACAGAAATATGATTAGG
The DNA here is from genome assembly GCA_022829145.1 of Albula goreensis. Classification (NCBI taxonomy): domain Eukaryota; kingdom Metazoa; phylum Chordata; class Actinopteri; order Albuliformes; family Albulidae; genus Albula; species Albula goreensis. The sequence continues at coordinate 10,010,779 of CM040755.1, forward strand.
ATAAAAGACAAAACCAATAGGAAAAACAAATGACCACAAACATGCAGAAGTTATTTCATTATTTGTGTATAATCAAATAATACCTTTCATTTAAGTTTAATTAATTTGAGATAGTATGATAATAGCTCAAGACCATAAAAACTGATAAATACATAAATTTGCTATAATATTTATACTGTAGCATATAGTGATGACCATTTTAAATAAGAAATTTGTACACATTTAAAACTGTAGAATCTGCACATACCAGCAGAAGGACTGTCATCAAGCCATCAAAAATGTTACTTCTATAGGAGAGGTACCCCTTCCATCCAAATGCAAATATCTTCAGTACCATTTCAAGTAGGTAGAATACAATGAAGAAACAGTTGACAGCCTATGAAAAAATGCAAGCCTTTATTGCCGTGAATAATCGGTCTGTAAATGATGAAAGACCAGGAGTAAAGTGTTCTCAGGAACCCAGATGGTCAGATCTCAAGAGCTCTCATGACAGTCCTGCCTTTCCATGTGAGAACTACATTTACTACAGCAACACCAGGGATACGGCAGCTCAAAAACTGGTACGGTTTATGGTTTACAGAAATGTGATATGACTGACACAAACTTCTATTAAACAAAACAGTATAAGTCGATGTAGTATAGCATGTTTTATCATATATGTTTGAAGGACTGGTTTGATTACCTCCTGTAGGCCTATCTATACGAATGTAAATGAGCTTTATACAAACAGAAGTCAGCTCTCACCGCTAAAGCATAGTCATCCCGTTCAGAGACTGGCTTGCTTGAATCAGCCAAGAGGATGGCCTAGAACACAATTAAAACAACAATCATACACAAAAACCTCCACCTGCAGGATATTTTCCAGTGGAAGATTTTCTAACAGTTGTTTATACTTGGAACAATTTCCTGTGGATTTCCTAATAGGAGAAATAATACTTTTGGGAGAATCTGGATCATGGGAGAACAGAACATGACACAGTTGTGCAATAAAGCTGTGATTGCATCACTTTTTCAACCACAGCACTGTTTGCCTACAATGTCCCTCATTCACCACCAGATGTCCCTGTTCACCCATTTCACCCAAGGCATTACAGCTCCACATTCTTGATTAGACAAAGCCTTTTGTTCATGACTGTCAGATTTCATTAACCCCTGAGAAAAGGACCAGTTGTCCAGTGTGGGATAACTTACACATATGCACACCATGTTAGCCAGAGCCATGATGTTCCCAGCCACAGTCACATAGTAATGGCTGAAGATGAACTGGAGTCTCTGCAGGAAGGGGGAGCTGTACTGTGGAAGTGGAGGGTGCTGGAGGGAAACCAATCATCGTTAAATTTTTTTCTGCATACATTATACAGGCTGGATACCACTGACATAGAACTGAAACAGGAACAGGTATTCACAGATAAAATAATCTAGAGTCAGGCTGGAACATGAGACAGATGCACTGATGAAAAGCAGGGCAGAGACATGGGGCAGCACCTCTCTGATCCAGTCCTTGTCCAGCTCGTCAAACAGCTTCTGAAAAGCCTCCAGTGGGATGTGGCCTCCAGGGACCTGCTGGGCTTTCTGAGACAGTGAAAGAATGAGGGGAGAGGTGAGAGAGGGCTGGGGTTCTCTGGACAAGCACCACAGAGGAACACCAAGGCACCCAGCTCACCATGACGATAACCTGTCTGTAATAGGACTTCATCTGCACCCTCTTCATCACCTGCAGAAATTTCTGCACTGGCACACCCTCCCTGTCCAAATGAGAAAACAAGGACACTGCTGTCACACACTGCTGCCCCCTGCAGGGGACAGGCAACCCCATGCCTGGAAGGCTGGTGCACCAACATGGATTTGTGTTGAATTATTGCCCCGGCTCAATTACACAGCCAGCTGACAGACACACATTGCTGCCTGCATATGAAACAGAATAATGTGTCATGTTCTGGTACAACAACACAGAGGGTCATCAGGACACTTTTTAGAGGCCACTCATGAGCTTACCAAAAAATGTAGAGATAATTTTGAATCCCATAAATGACTGCACTGTCACTCAAAAAGACACTGTACAGTACCATGCTGGCCTGCTTCCCCTATGTCAAACTATGAGAAAGCTACACATAATTTTGCTACCAACACACAACTCTGAGGAAGGCATTATTCATAACACTAGTTCCCTGCTATTCTACCATCTAACAGCCCAATCATTTGCATTGCGTATGCAAACGAAAGGTGCATTTGTAACTGGCCCTGTGAAAACACTCTTAATAGAGGTGTCTGGTGATCAGGGTCCATCTTACACATGCTCTTCAGCAGAGGGTGTTCCCTGGGCTGTGGAACACAGCACCTCATAGGCCGCCCGGATACCCAGCCGTCTCCTCAGGATGGACGTTTGAACTGACATCTGGAAGAGTAAAGACAGGAAGTGGAACACAATAACAGGAAGTGGGTGTTGCCTATGGTGTTTTGAGACACCATCAAAATAAAAAAAGGCAAAAACAGAAGCATCTTCATGGACTATCTGATCGGTAACCTAATCAGAGCTAAATTCTACCTGGCCTGTAGGGGGTATCCCTTACCTTAACAATGCTTATACACACAGATAACACATTTACATTCTGGGTGTTTACTGAAGCAAGACAGATAAATTCCTTGCTCACAGGCACCACAGCAGGGCCCCACTCTGCATTTTAGATTTTAAGCAAGTTTACAATTTATAAGATCTAGTCTTCAACCATGCTTGCACACTGAGTCAATTGTAATAGTTTTAATGATATTCTGACCATCTGCAAAAGTGATTTCAAATAAGCTGTCAATAAAACCATTTAAATGTCAACAATTTGAGAGTTACTTGTTGAACATTATAATTTCATAATGTATGAGACAAAGAATACTTTCATAAAGAAGGTAAATACTTCAAGGCCAGACTCTCAAACTCACCAGCAGGTATCCTCTAAACTGGTTGTAAATGATTGCAGTAAGCAGGTTCATTAAGAAGTAGGTTCCTAAGAGAATGGAAGACCCTTTTTCACAACATGTTTATCATATACTCCTACTGAGATACCACAGAGCAAGACTGTAGAGATGCAGGAGAGCATGATGGAGCATTAAAACAGTTATCAACCTTTATTAGGTATCTGTATCATACACAGTCATTGGTGTCTGCACTCAAACAACTCAAGCGTTATTTTATTTCATTTTTTGTACAGAGGTCAAGAAAAGTGCAGATGCATTTTGGTTTCAAGCCATGACAAAACACATCTGCTATTTCAGCTCTCAAATAAATCATTCTAAAAATGAAATCATTAAGAGCAAATGTTTGAATAAAATTCTCAAAAAGAATCAGCTCTTTCTCACTCCACGGCATTACAGAGTATATAAATAAAAAAGTGATACCTTATTTTATTTTAAAAGTCAAAGACAATTTATTTATGGCCATAAACTATTGCATGTGAAAGGCCAGAGTCATGGCACTTACCAAAGCCACTGAAGAGTATGAAGAAGATGGAGTATCCTCTGTTTAAAGTGTAGGCTGGGATCATCACTGTGCACAGCCAGAAACAAAAAGCATGATAACACACAAAGCATGGCTGCAAAGGTTAAAGCCTATTACAGCAAACACGTTCAGCTTGTTTTAACTCAATTTCCCAGATTCCACAGCAACACTGCTATCCAAAGAACATGATAACCAGTGAAGGGGCATATCACTGTAATGTACACTTGAATGTAGCCATGTGCACATAATACAAAATGTGTTTCCCTTCTCTGTTAAAGCCATTAACCCTGTCCGCAATCAATTTTAAACTGGATGTTAACTAGATGTACTGCTCTTTATCAATTACAACTTATCATATGCTGTAACAATATTATATATTGGTGCAGCCTGGCACAGCCCTTTAGCTCATCTGGTAGAGTGCAGTGGCCCAGGTTCAAATCCAGCCTGAGACCTTTGCTGCATGTCCCCCTCCTCTCTCTCCCCACCATTTCCTGTCTGTCTTTCTACTGTAACTGTGAAATAAACTGGGAAAATCCCCCCAAAAAAACAAAAAACTGCAGCCTGAAACAGTTCACACACTCTTCCACAAATCAGCATTAGTTAGCTGCATCCTTTTTCTGTTATGGCTTTTAAACCTCAACTAATTCTTACCACACTGAGGTGAATGAAGTTTACATACCATCAGGGTTGTTTGCAGTGGTTAGAAGCACAAGTAAAGATGTGAGTGACTGAGGCAAGTTTCTGAAATAAACTTTCCATTCTTCATTCTTTTCTGCATCCTACACAAAAAAAAGGTCAAGCTGATACCATTGAGCTGATCATTCGATTCCACTGCATTAAGGAACAAACTTTCTTCAGTAGTTTGTAGAGAAGTCAAATGGCTTATCATTTGTCCTTGTGCACAATAACCGATTGTGATTTTCTTACAGTGTTTCAGAAGCCTTGCCATTGTGCTGCAGAATTACAATACTATATATCCACCTCTAGAGGGCACTCAATAACCAACAAGGAAATGAGTTGCAGACTGCAGACGGCAGGAAATGAGGGGAGTTTTGTACAGTGTTTTTATCATTTGAATGCGTTCAGGTAACAATGTAATTGCAATAACCTGCAAGATATTTTTTAAAAGCAAAATGTATATAAAATGTACCATATTGTCCATGATCCAGGTTACATCTTAATAATTTTAAAGTGGAGACGGATATTTTCTGAACACAAAACAGTGAATGTTTTTGAATGTGTTCTAAAATATATCTGTACACAATCTGGCACATAGCTTGGATATTAGCACATGCCTCACAGGGGCAGCAGACAGCTGTTTTTTTTTTTTTTTTTTTTTAAAAAAAGCTCTAAAAGTTGTGACATTACCTCTCCCCTGTTAAACAGCAGCATGCCAAACATGGTGAAGAGACACAAGTGCAGGGCCAGGAGAAGAATAACACTACAGAAGAGAGAGAGAGAGACTCACTGAGAGGTAGCACAGAGAGCCATGGAAGTCACAGGATATCAGATTCACAACAAAGAGGCCACTTTCACAGAATAAACCACACTCATATGGGAGAAATCATTTATTCTTTCTCTAATAAAAAAACTCTTTAAATTATAACCTTTCTATAGGCTAGCTTGAAAGGCCCCTACAAGGCTTGCTTGTCACACAGCATTGTGTTGGTGTTCCACACTCTTAAAAAGGACAGACTCCCCAGCTACCCAGAGACTGAGGACTATCAGAGCGGCTCTGTGCTCTCCCACACTGCCTCTCCAGTTCAGTGTGATTACCTTGCGATTTCTGGCAGCGTCCTTTTGATGCATTTTAATGTTTTCTTCATTAGTGATGAGTTTTGGAGGAGGAAGAAGGGACGGAAAAGTCTTCGGATTCTTAAACTCTGAAATTTGCATTGCGCAAAAACATTGTTTCTGACAAACATTTCTTTGCACACAATTCTGATACAGCCTTAGCTGATCAGTGCAGTTATATATACTTGAATGACTAAAGTACATAATAAATAATGAACAATTGCTTCAATAAATGGTGGGTAATAGCTCCCATAAAATACAACGAACATACAAAATTGCTGATCCATTCCTTTGCTGTACTAGGTGTGGCCTAGACTGAATCAGTTTAAATAGCACTGCCTTGTACAATTACATATCATATAGCTAATGTTCCCATAAAGACAACATATGAAAGGTAGAAAACTGGAAACACCCCTCTCACCTCATTACAATCCATGGTCAGTGACAACATCCAATCAATGACAGATCCTGCAAGGACCACTGTGTAGCCAATCAGCCATTTGCTCTTCAGGAACTCATCCCAGCCAATCAAATAGCACTACCAGCAAAATAAGGATTAGTTACTAAACATGTTGAATCACTGTTACACATAGTACTACCTCCCTGTAAAAAGGTTGATGGTGGCATTATGAAACTGTCTGAATTGCAGTTTGGGCCATTTCTGAAACTTATGAGCAGAAACCACCATATAGATAAACCACCATCAGCGGTTTATGCTGGTTCTTTACAACATGTCCATGTTTAATACCTAACTGCACCTGAGATAATCCACTGATCTGCACATTGTTTTTACATGGCCCTCTCATGATGGTAAACATGAACTGAAACACACTACATTAGTTCCTTTGCCACACTTTCACTGACATTTCCTTATCTACAGTGACAATGCAAAATGCTGGCATCTGTCAGCATGCAGTGCTTCTAATGACTGATAGATCAAAAGGTAATTGACTTTGTGCACTTCAGCACTGTTTGAGCATAGGGTTGCCAGATGTGGCATTATCAGCACAGTGTTTGATTTACCTCTGATTGACCAGTAGTGGCCAATAGAGAGTGATGAGACCAGCAAACCCAACAGGCTTAACTGGCATGGCTGAGCCAATGCAGCCCTCTGGCCATAGCCAGCAATGATGCAGCTGGCCCTCCAACACCCAGTCACAGGGCTCACACTTGCTTCCCAAATGAATGCATTACTGCATGAGTCAACAAAGAGGCAAAAGGCTGACCTCTTTTACACAGAAATTTCACAATTTAGTTAATGAAGAAAAAAACATATGATGTGTTGGAACTCTTCCCCAGCACAGTGAAAAAATCTGCTTTGGGTAAAAATTCTCTCCTACTACACCACACCTACTTTTATTCTGTGGTAGACTCTAACCACAATGATACCCCTAAGAGGAAATAATGTAATGCAAAGTCACAGGTTGCTGGATTTACCTTCACAGTGAGGTCGAGGGTGAAGATGACATAGCAGATCATCTCCAAACTCTCGGTCAGGCCACAGGGGGGCTCCCATGGGGGCTGCTTGTAGCTGGGGTCTGATGTGGCGGAGAGCGATGAAGGCCTCTCGATGAAAGCTAAGGCCAGGATCACAGCAATAATCACACCCAGCCCCCTAACAGACAGAAAAAACAACATCACAACATCACCAATCAACCTGGAACATGAGAGACAAAGCTGGGAACGGGGTAATGCCTTTGTATAATGCAATGGTAGTCATTTACAGTAGGGTCCATAAACCTGAGACCACTTCCCCATTCAGGTAAATGAGGTCAGCCTTTTGCCTCTTTGTTGACTCATGCAGTAATGCATTCATTTGGGAAACAAGTGTGAGCCCTGTGACTGGGTGTTGGAGGGCCAGCTGCATCATTGCTGGCTATGGCCAGAGGGCTGCATTGGCTCAGCCATGCCAGTTAAGCCTGTTGGGTTTTCTGGTCTCATCACTCTCTATTGGCCACTCCTGGTCAATCAGAGGTAAATCAAACACTGTGCTGATAATGCCACATCTGGCAACCCTATGCTCAAACAGTGCTGAAGTGCACACAGTCAGTTACCTTTTGATCTATCAGTAGGTTCAGGCTGTCATATAACCCCTCTGAGTTTTGACTGTGTTTTGAATATTTGTTTTTTTTACTGTTGGTTATTTCCCTTTCTTTTGCCTGCTTGTGCAAATAAAATTGTGAATAATTAATGAATGAACAAACTGATATAATACAAGAACTTGTTCCAACTGGTATAAATATTTAAAGCTTAAAGCTGACCTGATGTCACCCTATAACAATATTGACAAGCTGAATTGCCTCTTTTGAACGAAATATTTATTTGTTCTTCTGTCTTTGTGTAAATGAATGAGGCTTTTTTGAAAGACTGTGACAAAATGATTCGCTGTAGCTTACCACTGACAGGTCCTGGAATAGTACCATCTGTAAAGCCATAGTGATCTTGAATCCACTCGATGATTTATGGATCGATACTGTCAAATGAATTAAATTATTTTGAAGACATTTACAGAAAATCAAATAGAAACATTGTAAACATATGTACAGATATACTGTTAACAACAACAACAACAGCAACAGTAATAATAATAATAAAAATAAAAGTACCTGTATGGCATCCTCAATAAAAACAAGAGCCTGCTTGATGTGGAGGCCCTCATTATCTTAATAGGAAAAGAATGCATTGGTAAGACTATATTCATATTCTATTGTTATATTCACTGTAGTCTATAATAGTACAGTATCTGAAAACAATAAATGAAAACAATTCAATGAAAACACATAATTGTTTGCTTTTTAAAATTTTAAGGAAGATTTAAGCAGAAAGACACACCAAACCCCATACGTGTGAGGGAAATATTTTACCTATTACAGTATCTCCTGGTTATGGTGGAAAACAATTCTGTCCTGTTTTACATTGAAGGGAACATTATAAGTATTTTTGGATGTGACTTGCCTCCCAAGTCCTTAGTAATTAAACAGGAGTCATGACTAACACTGAGCTGCCTGTAAAAACACAAAAAGAACACCACTCATACAGAAAAACTCTATTCTGAGCTAACAACAATATTGTTTCATCTGGAAATGAAGATTGTAAAGGAAAGTAATGTCATTGCTCTTATATTTGTTTTCCGAACTGCCAATGTCTTCTGAGTCATACCAGCCTATTATCTGCTCAGTTCATGAGTGCGATAGGAATCTGTTCTCCTGGCCTGTTCTGTTAACCAACCAATGTGGGGTATTGTGGCTCTGGGTGAAGGGCAGTATCAGTTAATCCAGCCATTTGCATGTCAGCAGAAATGGAATGTGAGCAGGTTGGTTAAAGTGGGGCATTATGCTGCACTTGGGTGAGATTCACAGTTGTGGCTATCAAATGGTGAATGTGGGATCTTGAATCACAGTGAGTGACAAATCTGTCACCTTCATGGAACCTTGTAGACACAATGGTTTGTTTCAGGAAACAGCGATAATCACCCAAAGCTGGAAGCTGCGAGACCAAAATGGCAGCTTTCAAAGTGCATCTGTGGTGCCTCAAAACTGTAAAAATTGGTGTTGCTGTAGACCTTGAGAGTATCTAACTGTCAAAAGTCTAACTCAAATGTCAGCCAGATCTATTGAAGCCAAGTAACACCCATCAAGAGCACATTATTCTGTGTGCCAAAATGTATGAATCGTTGGACAAGTAATGACAGTGCACACACTTGACTAGAAACTCAAGAGAAATTTAAGAAGCAGCTCTCATGCTGTACTGAACTTTGATACATGTTACGTATTGTGTAGCTCATGCTTCTCACGAATCGAACGCTATGATGTCAACAAGGCAAAGACATGATGTAAGGTTAGGAACTGTACAGGAATACTGACAAAAGGCCCAACTTGTTCGCGTCGCAAGGTGTGGTGTTAGAAAAGGTTTACCGTCACTCCTGACACTCATTGCGTAGAGCAAGCCTGCATCTTTCTTTAAAGACGTAGCAAAACGCAGGAATCCCCCAGGCAAATGTACTCTATTATACAGCAATGACCAGCAGTAGAGATTCTTAGCAAGAAACTTTATCTGTCTGAACAACTTGAACGTTGACAACATCTAATCCTCCCAAATGTTTACACTCGAACTGACAGCGATGTCGCAAATGCATTATCTTCCTATCCGCGTCATACGAACTCTTGTGCAAACCAAAATCGTCCGGTATGTTACTTTGATCGGATCTGAGATGACAGTACTCACCCCAGTCGATACAACAGCTATCTCCGGTTGCGGAGTATGAAAGTCGCCTTGCTTTTACATTCTCCTCGCAAAGGTTACCATTTCTAGGACGAGAACCATAATCCATCGATCTTCCATTTGTGTCTCCCGTCAGAAGTGGTTCCGTTTCCATTCAAGAAACCTTTAATTGTAGTATCCTGTGAAGAAATAGGACATTTCGCTCACTTGATTTGAAAGATTTGAGGATGACCAGACTGCACAACGGAAGCGAAAGTGCTGCTTGTAGCTTGACTTTTTTCGAATCTTCCCAAGAAAACTCCGACACATTCCAGAACTTATTGCTAGGTTAAATAGTTGAATTGCACGAGTTACATATTTACCTGTAGCTGTAACTTCCATATACAGGTTCACACTTCGAGCATTCTATTCGTTATGTAGCAAATATACTCCACTCACGCCATCTGCTTTCTTAGGATCACTTTTTGTGTTTACCCACAAGAACACCTCAAGTCAACGTTGCCAAACCTGTTCCTGAAATCAAGACTCACGCATTAATGTAATCGCAAAAGGGGCGTGTATGTAAAAGAGAAAAATACTGTATTTCGAAGCAGTGCTTGGTTTCTTTAACTACACCGGACAGTCTAAACCGTCCATTCAGTACTGCAAGCTTTGATCCATCGAAAAGTTTTCTTTGTAAATAATAATTATATTAATCTCAGTGGGATCTTGTCATGTTTAATCTGTTTGTTCAATTTATTTTGAGGTTTATTTAACGACGAGGGAATGTCAGATATGTAAATCAGTCCAACATGAAACAAGCAAGATATAGCAAATATCACAAAATAAGCATTGGTTGCCCTTGATGCAAAAGTACTCTCCACATGATTGTTACAGACGTCTCTCCAGGCATTAGGGTAAAGCTATGTACAGCTGTTGTGCAAGTGAGCCTTTGTTGGTCCAGGTTTCCCCCTTCTGGTGCTGGCAGGCTGTCCTGGAGACAAAGAACATCTGTGTCTAAAACTGACTTCCCCTTTGCGAGTGACACAGTGCGAGCAGTCATTGTAAATAAGGGCGAGCAGCAGCCCAGGAATCTTCCGCACACAAGCGGACTCCTAATTTCCCGTGTTACTCTTTAGCTCCGCAGTTTCCCGTGATTCAGGGTGGGCGGGTCTGCTGACCTCTGGGTGTCTGTGCAGGAGTGTCAGGGTGTTTTTGGTGAGATGGACTAATATTGTACGTTATGAAGGGTTAGAAGGGTTCAGCCCTTCTAACCCTACAGGCACTTGAGACTTGTACCCTTCCCTAGCACTTTAATAATCTTGTTCCCAAAGAAATGCACTTTGTGTTGTAAGTCGCTCTGGATAAGAGCGTCTGCCAAATGCCTATAATGTAATGTAATGTAATGTAATTATGAAATTGTCCTAAATTTCTTCCATTCAGTATTGGTTAATTGTATATTTCAGAAATTGATTTAAACAGTGCCAATCAATTTTAAAGGAGACACACTCTGGTGCATGTCTTATATAGAGGCTTGAAGTACAATAACAACACAACAACAGTGCAAGAGTTCAGCATGTATGATTATTTCACATTCTTTTTTACAGAGTGGAAGTCATGATAACTAATGGGACAGGTGTCTGCAAGATCACTTCATAGTACATTTGTGAACACAAAACCATTTCAATGCTACCCAGAAGTCTGGGTCAATTCCTGTCTTCTCTAGGAAGCACATTCTATTGAGGAAGCACAACACTTGATCTATGAAAGGGCCAAAAGTATTTGTGCATTTGCAAGTGTATGAGGATGTAAAGGTGTGCCCCCTTGGGATGTGTGGATGGGTTTAGAGATCTTGTAACAATAGCATCATGGAGCCAATCAGGAAGAGGCGCCTCCCAGAGTGATTCAACATGAATGGCAGTGTACCCTACATAAGTGCATAAAAGAGAACCGCACTTTGTCCCTCTTGCACATGTTCTGCCTTGCCTGTGTTCCCAAGGCTGCCTGCGCAATTTAACATTTTTCCAACGCTTCTTACCATGATGTTCTCCCTAACCCAGTGTGTATTATGTAACTCATATGCCCTGGCCAGATTCAGGTGAGCTCACAAAAACATCTGGCCACACCTAGTGCCTTACCCAGCACACAGTCTTAGGCAGAGCCACATCACTGCTCAGACCACAGCACAGCGTTCCTGTTCAAACATGTTGCTCTGTGCTGCTGTGCTCTGAAATGTAATTACTTCTCTGTGGGTGTGTCAGCCATCCTGTTTGTTTTTTGGGACGACCCATATTGCCTGAGGCCACACTTTTCAGAATGTTCAGGTAACATACAACGCCCTCCAGAGCTATTAGCACTCATATTAAAAAAAAAAGGCAGATGAAAATTCCCCCTACTGTTTATCAAATGTTGTCTTTGCTCAACAAATAAAGAAAATATATAAATTCCATATGAGCCCAATACCACAAGAAAAAAGTCACAGGTGATCACAAAATAAATTTTATTCGGAAAAAAAAAATGTGTGTTGTTATTATTGGCACCCCCTCATTTAGTATTTTGTTCAATCCCCTTTTGCCAACAGAACAGCGCTGAGTCTTCTCTTGTAATGTATTATAAGACTTGACTACTCTCTTCATGAGCTCAACCCAAAGGTTTTCAATTTGATTTAGGTCAGGGGACTGGGAGGGCTGTGGCAAAAGCTTGATTTTGTGTTCAATTAACCATTTTTGAGTGGATTCTGATGTGTGCTTTGGATCGTTGTCATGCAGCAAGATTCAACCATGACCAAGTTTTAGCTTCTTGGCAGAGGCAGCCAGATTTCGATTTAAAATCTCCTGGAATCCATCCTGCTATGTATGGAAACAATACTGCCCGGACCATTGGAGGAGAAACAGCCCCACAGCATCACAGATCCCCCACCATATTGAATGCTGGGTATTAGGTGCTTTTCTCAGTAGCCATCTCTACACCAGTCAAAGATCAAAATTTTTGTTTTGGCTGACCTCAGCACCCTGTCCCAGTTAAAGTTCCAGTGGTGTCTGGCAAACTTCAAGCGCTTTTGCTTGTGACAAAAAAGATAGGAAAGGCTTCTTTCTGGCATACATTCCAAACAGTTATTGGCATGGGGGTAACGTCTTATGGTAGATTTGGAGACATGGTGACCCCAACATGCTACCAAACTCTGTAATTCTCTGTGGTCTTTGGAGATTGTTTTCCTTCTGTGACCATCCCCCTCACTGTGGCTGCTGACAAAATAGCCTTGTATCTTCTTCCAGGCTGGTTCATGATAGTTTTGAATTTCTTAAACTTCTTAATGATTCCCCTAACTGTTGATATTTTAAGTTGAGCAGCTATTTTCTTGTATCCATTCCCTGAATGCTCTTGAATCTTTCCCATGGTGATGGATGACTAAGGGATTTTGGCCCTGTGTCACCTCATTTTTTAATCCCCAGTGAAACAGGAAATAATTGATGACTGTTTAAATTTTCCTAAACACTTTGGCCAACTTAAAATTAGTCATATATGCGTAGGATCATACTTCATTTACATGTCCTCAATTCAAATTTCTTGGGGTGCAAATAATTGTGACATATGTGATTTTGTTTTCAAACTATATTTTTCACTAATGGTTGCTTTATTCTCAGACTAAACTTAAATAAAGATAAGGTTTTTTCAATATAGTGTTAAGATTAATAACTGATAAAGTGAAATTTTTATAAGCCTTTTCAATCATTTTTAGCAAGGATGCCAATGGAGGGCACTGTATCCACAACTAATGTGAAATGTAAAGTGGTGTTGCATCAGTTTTTGAAATGACCACTGACTGAGGTCAGTGGTAATTTGGTAATTGGAAGTGGACAATTGTTAAATTGTTGAATTGTGGGGGTCAAGACTCTAATGACTTTCAAGACTGAGGAGGAACTGTCCTGTGATCCAGTCTGACTTATCATCAAACCATCTGCAGCAACACACCTGCTTTAAAATCATCATTTGAATATGTATTTTATTTATTTACACGTTTATTGTCAGTATGATCCTCAGATTGAGCATCTTGAAGTGGTGAACAGTCCCATTTCACAACTGACCCAGTGTCTCAGGTCTAAATCAGTCCATAATCAGACTGGAGTAATGCAAACTGGCAGATCCTCTGGCCAAAAAGATCAGATTTCACCATCCCTGCCATAGAGTGACATAATACTCTCACACAGGGAAACACCTGCCACAATTCAGTGCTGCCTCTGAGTATTGTTCTGAATATTGCTCCCTAGTGGTCATAGAAGGCTGATATTTCCACAAAAGGTACAGAGTACGTCTAATGTCTCATGCATATTTGCATGCATGATTTGTTTCTGTGCATATGTTTGGTTGGTGTTATTTACTGCTACGGGGTCCGCTTGTGAAGGAGTAACCTTCACTGTTGAAATGGTTGTGGATCTTTGCTTGTTACACGTGTGCCAGGTGCATTTGTTTTTGTCAATTTGAGAGCATGATCAGTTGCCAGCCTTGTGTCTTACCTGAAATTGATTGATTGAATGGAATGTTAACATGTGAGTCATTGTGGGCCTACTTAATGACAGGTGTGCTGTCTTGAGGAGGAGGGTTTTTGGTAACCATTTGTAAAATGACATAAAAATGTTTGTAGCCTTTCTAAAGAATTTTTTTTAAATGATTATGAAATGAAAAGTTGTGGTTTTATGCCACAGTTCTTGTCTCTCAGGGTGATTTGTCTTAACACTGACCTTTGAAGTTACCCTTTTAAATAGAATTTAAAACACATTGAATGTATACATTACATACCAATTTGATTTTTATTTAAATGTGGTTGATTTGAAATTATGTAATATCATATTTTAGAACAAGGGTACATGATTCTCAATCACCTTGATGAGAGTTCACCTTGAGTGCTCAAATAGGCTGTGATGATAATGTAGATCATAGCTCAGAAATTGGATTTACTCAATATCTTTTTCCGAGTCTGAGCATTCTGTGACTGCACGCACTATTTGCTTTTAACTGTCACTATTGTCATTAGAACATAATCCTCGTTTTACAATTTATGACTCATAAAAGAATAATGTACTATGGCTGATGAAACAGCCTTATGAGCTTTTCATGTTTGTTCATAGGCATATTAATATTTATATAAAGCAGTAATTGAACTGACTTTGACTTCTGGCATTTGTACTGGACTTTTAAATGTTTTTCCATCCAGTTTGGTCAAAAGCGAATGTTACATAGCAGTGACGTGATGTTATCAAAAAAAAAATGCGAAAGGGCGCACCAGTAGCCTGTTAACTTTGTCTTTACACAACCCTTAACGAATTCAGCGCAGCTTTGACAGACTCTAACCCGAGTCAATCTACATGGGAAATAAGCAGGTTGCTAAATCAGAAGCTTGTGGTTTGAGGACCAGTCGTCCAATCCGGTGATGAGGCTGCTATATGGCGCCTGCTCAGCTGGGACGGTACTGGTTAGCGTCCCTCAATAATTAACATATGCATGAGGGGGCGGGACCAGCCTGCAATTTTAGCTACACGCCCTGTTTCGTAAACGTCTGGCAGGCTAGGTATACAGCGGGACAGTTAATAGACGAAGCTGCTTTTCTGGAAGATACAGAAGTAAGTGTAAACGTCAATCAACCATAAAGAGTGTTATTGTTGTTTTTACATACTATTTATGTCAGTGTCGCGTTATGCTTTGTCAGTTTATTGGCATCCACTAGGATTATGCAGGTTAGCTAGCTAGCTATTTGGCTAGCACTCAAGCCTACCTGTAGTGGTCTCATATAGTATGAATCTAGAACAGCTATTTTGTCTCAATTTACCTACCGGTAGTTACGTCTGTGCTGCATTTATATCGAATTGTACGATTGCAGGGTTGGTGCTAGGTGATTACTGGAATAAAGAGTATTGATATGATGCTAGCTAAACACATCTGGTTGGCAACAACTGTAAGATCAAATTCAGCTAACATCCATGCAAATGAAATAAATGCGATCTATGAAAATGCTTTGACCATTAAATGGATTGCGAATAGCATCGGAAATAGAATCTCTCTCTTCCTGCATTGTCTCGAAAGTATATGTAACAAATGTTTGATCGAAATTTCTGTGTGCCCATAAACAAGGCAACGTCGTCCAAGGATATAACCATGGATTGATGGTAAAAGCGCAATATTGTAATTTAGCGGTTCATCATATAAACATGATTCTTACAACGTAGTAACTCCAGAAGAAATAAATGTGTGTAGTTGATCCGTATAGATGAAAACCATGGCTAGAATTTGTTTAATTGGACGCACTGTTCTAGAAAGTGTTTATGAATATATGTGTTTATGAATAAAGCTAACGTATTGTTTAGTTGTTGCCTCTGTATGTGCGGCAATAAAACCCCGCTCTACATAAAAAAGCTGAAAAGGGAACATTTGTTTTTGAGTGAAACATGCATGATATTCCGCTTGTATTTTTCCACAAGTAATTTTTCACTGCTGATTTTTTCACTTCTGGAAAAAAGTGAGTTGTGTAACGTGACGCAACAGGTCCACGAGGAATCCCACTGTTGATTCCGTTGTTGAGCACCGAGCGATTTATGGTGATGCAACAACCTGTGCACTGTAGCGGCTCACAGAGTGATAGCTGCTGTCGCTTTTCATGAGAATCTTTCTGCAATGTATACATTGTAAAAAGAGTAGTTCCTTTCAAAGTAAAGATGAGCACAGTTTACTCAAATCCCGACCTGCTTGTTCAAGGGAATAAGTCCTTGTGGTTAACATTCCTACTGCAAACAGCACCCACTACTGTACTATTAATGAGGATAGCTTTAACTATGCATTTGTAGACTGGTATCATCAATTGTTGGCAGGGTCAAATTTCAAGGCCATTGTGAAAGCTTTATCTTCTTGCTGGGGGGTAATTACTTTACAAGTAGTTCTGTTGCAGTTTATACAATAATATCAATAAAAATTACAGGGAATCAAGTTGCTGTAACTCAATACTCTATGTACCCAAGCAGTGCTCAGCCAGCAGACCAGGAAACAGTGTTAGCCTATGGGCATGCTTTTCACTGTGGCTTGGATAAACTGAAATGAATATAGCAGGTATCCATGGAAAAAAAAATAGGATGGAAACAACTTCTGCTAAAACTGCATGTTACATTTCATGGCCATTGGGTAATGGTTGTGGATCAGAGCCTGTGTCTATGATGTTGCAGGTTGAATCTCCCATGTTGTACCCTTGACAAGTTATTGCACAATGCAGCACCCTCTACCCTGTATTGGATGTAGCTGCCATGTACTACTCAGTCTCTTACTTTAAGGAAAATGATTGCCGAAAGCAGTTACATAGCTCCACTCATTTTTAGGCCTATACAGAAGAAAGGTACTTCTCTTAAATTGAAAAATTCAGCAATGTAAATGAAAAGCATGTGAAATATAAAGTTAGTTATAAGTGAGTTATAAAGTTGCATTCAACAAACATCCTTGTTCTTGGGATCCATATTCAGACTCCAGTCAAGCTTGCTGTCCTTGAACAGTGTGTTGAGGCCCTTCTAATCTATAAGGCATGTCAAGGGCACTGCATCTGTCTAAAGGTTTATGTTCTTTTGTACCACTCTCTGACAGGTACGATGACTGCCGTCGAGCCTCCGGTGGTTACCCAGAGACGCACCAAAGCCAGCACCAATGGAGTGGGGCCTGGTGATAAAGAGACGGTGGGGCAGTGGGGAAGAGCTTGGTGAGGCACAGAACTCTGCACACATTACTAATTACATTATCTATTGTCTTTCATGCTCATACTCAAATAGTCAAATAAAAAAAAAAAGCCTACTCAATAGAGCTATGTGTGTGGGTATGAGTAGGCTAGTATGACCAGATCAAGTTGTTATGTTTTCTTCTGTCATTTCAACAAAATAATAAGCACCTACTTTATTCTTCTATATACATTACTTATTTTAATAGTGCTCTCTTGTATAAAAACACATGAATACTATTTACCCCTTATAGCCAACTGCCAGTTAAAGAATAAGAATAAGCTACTGCCAGCCTCTGATCTTAATTAGTATATAGTTGTGTCACAGTTTCTGTGCTGTGCAGGAGCAGATATAAGAATGGCTGATTAAGTTCAATATTATCAAAGACCCAGGGCCACCTGCACAGTATGTTGGTAATACCACCGTAGCTGTGGCTTGAGACAGAATATTAACCAATTTCCAGTTGTCCAATTTCTGCAACACTGTGTGAGGGCACCATTAAACGTGATCATTCAGCCACACAGTCTGCACCTGAGATAGGACACAGCTAGACTCAGCACCCTCTTCTCGGTTGTTCCTCAGGGAAGTTGACTGGTTTTCCCTGACCAGTGTGGTCCTGCTCCTCTGCTTTGCCCCCTTCATCGTTTTCTACTTCATCATGGCGTGTGACCAGTACCAGTGCTCCATCACCGACCCCCTTTTGGATCTGTACCAGGGAAAGGCCACCCTGCTGTCCATCTGGGACCGCTCCCCTTCCTTCACCTGGGCCGCCGCCAAGATCTATGCCATCTGGGTGTCCTTCCAGGTACAGTCAGAAAGAGGCGGGACCAGGACATTCAGTCTCTTGCATATTGTCCAGTGTAGAGTCATAGAATGTTGGATTTTTTGTGTCACAGGATTGATTTAAATGTGCATGTCCGTGCTCACAAATTAGGGTCAAATGAATTGCTTCTTAACAACTTTTATCTCATCCAGAAACACCTCCTCTAACCCAATGCTTTGCTCCACTATTCTTTAACCAGATTGTGTTGTACATGTGCATCCCTGACGTCACTCACAAGTTCTTGCCTGGGTATGTGGGCGGGGTTCAGGATGGAGCCCGCACTCCTGCGGGTAAGTGGGAAACTCTTAAAACAGTCTTTGTTTTTATATGCGCATACAATTCATCTGCAGAGCCACCCAGTTTGTAGAGTTGTCAATTCATTGACACACCTACTGTATATAAGAGATCTGTGTACATGTCTATTTATTGTTATTGCAGGGAAAATTGTTCACAAAGACATTTGAATTTAATGAGGGGAAGGGAGCTTTCACTTAATGTCTTGAAAATTTAATCAGACAAGATCTAAACGTAATCTCCCAAATGGAATGTGTGATAAAACATTCTTTTACCTTCAGGTCTGATAAACAAGTACCAGATCAACGGTCTCCAGTCTTGGATAATTACCCATGCCCTTTGGTTCGCCAACGCCCATTACTTCCATTGGTTCTCACCCACCATCATCTTTGATAACTGGATCCCTCTGTTTTGGTGCACCAACATCCTTGGCTATGCTGTGTCCACGTTTGCATTTGTCAAGGCCTACCTCTTCCCCACCAATGCGAATGACTGGTATGTACACTGCTTTCCATGCTGAGAAATGCATTCACAGCAAACCTAGGCACATTATGTGTTCACATATGGAGGAAATTAGTTTTAATATTGTCTTTCTGTGTTTTTTTTTTTTTTTTTCAGCAAATTCACTGGGAATTTCTTTTATAACTACATGATGGGAATCGAGTTCAACCCTCGCATTGGGCAGTGGTTTGACTTCAAGCTCTTCTTCAATGGGAGACCAGGCATAGTGGCCTGGACTCTCATTAACCTGTCTTATGCTGCCAAGCAGCAGGAGCTCTATGGCCAAGTGACAAACTCCATGATCTTGGTCAACGTGCTGCAGGTGAGAGGTGCCTCCATGTCATCCCAAGGGTATATTCTAAAGAATATGAATGTGTCTGGTGGAACTCCTTCAGGTTCTGATCGTTATACTTGCTATAATATTCAAACTTCCAAAGTCCTCACCCTCGAAGTCTAAGCTGACCTAAATCAGCAAACCAGGTCTGTAATGTATACCAGGTGAATGTAGTTGCCGGTTTGTGCTTCAAACATTCAGTGATAGGCAACAAGGAAAGAATCATGAAGTCTGAACCGGACTGGTGTCCAATAAAAAAAGATAAGGATCCACTGACACAGTGTCAAGCATTCTCCCCTGGACTGCCATGATAAGGGCATTTCCATTTAATCAGACACCTTAAATCATTAACCAGTTACATGTAGTAATGCAAGCGGAGGTGGAAAATGTCCCTTATAGCATTAACAAGTGACCCAAACATGTGTAGCTGTGGAATTATGGCTGATATGATCACAATATATTTAGCAGAATTTATATTAAGCCTCTTAACTATTAAAATGTTTTGAATAACTTGTTTTGATGAATCTGTATTGGTTTGTAGTATGATAGCATGCTGCTCTCAAAAGTAAATGATGGAATTTGAACCCTTTACCCATTGTTGATGAGGTTATTTGGCTTTTTCCATTTGCCAACCATTGCCCCATGCTCACAGCCTGCATGTCCTTTGCCAGGACAAGAGTACCTACTTCAGTCCATCACTGTGCCTTAACAAACCCATGACATGGTATGGCTTCCTTAGGCAATATACGTTCTGGATTTCTTCTGGAACGAGGCGTGGTACCTGAAGACTATCGACATCTGCCATGATCATTTCGGCTGGTACCTGGGCTGGGGGGACTGCGTCTGGCTGCCATACCTCTACACCCTGCAGGTAGCTACACAGGAGTTTTAGTGACATAAAAAATATGCACTGCTCATACTTTATCCTTCAGTGCCTGTTGAAGTTGGGCCTGTCAACAAGGTGGTACTGAGAAAAAATGAACCTTCACCAGGTTGAGACAGTAGAATTAATTTATTGCATCTGCAATAATGCAATGATAGTCAACTGTAAAATATGGAGGATATCTGTGGTTTACACCTGGGTCCTGTGTCTGGTGTCATCTTCAGGGCCTGTACCTGGTCTACCATCCGGTCCACCTGTCTACAGCCAACGCCGCGGGGGTCCTCCTCCTGGGCCTGGTGGGCTACTACGTCTTCCGCATGACCAACCACCAGAAGGACCTGTTCCGCCGCACCGAGGGCAACTGCACCATCTGGGGCCGCAAGCCGGCCTACATTGAGTGTGCCTACAGCTCAGCCGATGGCCAGGTGCACCACAGCAAGCTGATGATCTCAGGCTTCTGGGGCGTGGCCCGCCACCTCAACTACACAGGTGACCTGATGGGCTCACTGGCCTACTGCATGGCCTGCGGGGCAGGGCACCTGCTGCCGTACTTCTACATCGTGTACATGACCATCCTGCTGGTCCACCGCTGCGTGCGCGACGAGCACCGCTGCCACAGCAAGTATGGCAAGGACTGGGTGCGCTACACTAACGCCGTGCCGTGCAGGCTGCTGCCTGGGATCTTCTAGGGCGAACTGGGGTGCGGGGGTTGGATTGGTTGACGTGACGTTCCAGTAACGTTACTGAAACGATGATGTCAATGCAGGGTTACAGGAATAACATTATGTGTTGAGTTTGCTGTGGAATGGAGTTTTCCATGAATGGTGGAGTTTTCTTGGGGATAGTGCCCAGTCCACATGTGTGTTTGTGTGAAAGTGTGTGTGCTTGTGCATACAAGTTAGCATGTGTCTGCATGTGTGTATGTGTGTGTTTGTTTTTGGTGCCAACATATCTTTTATTCCTTGTGATAACTCGTGACACAAGATACTGAAATACTGGTGTGAAAGAAGGGTTATGACTGACCTGGTTTTGGTTAAATTCAAACCTATTTTTAGTTCACTACTCACAGAGATCGAGACATTTTCATACTTACAGACTTTAATTTCGTAGCATGCAAGCATAATTTCATATTCATCATACTTAACCATTCTCAGCTATTCATTAACCAAGTTATTTGTGACCTCACCTGAAGAGGCTAGCTCAAAAGTGAGTAAGGATGATCCCCCGTCATTTTTATACTCCTATGAAGAACTCAAAGTTATTTTTATTACATTTTTAAACCTTAAGAGCAGCTGTATGACCGGTCTTAATGCCTCAAAGCAGTGGAATTAATCAGTGCAACTAACAGCAAGTATCTCCTATAAAATGCTTTCAAGTGCTCTCGTGTGCTGAGGATTACATTTGTAATTAATTATATGTACATTTCTACATAGCGTTCCTTGCTCACTGTATGTGAAGTACAGGGTTTGACAACAGGGCACATTATAATGTGGACAAGAAAGAAGCAGAAATATCTAGTAGGAAGGAAAGGAGAGTCTTTCTAATCGTGGCTGGTGTGTTGTAGAAATGCGTGTGAATGGGAAGAATGGCAAATGCTATACCACACCAAACTGCAAATACTGTAATTAATACTAATGCCCCATGTCGGAGTCGCAATTTTATTTGTTTGGAAAGCACTGTGATAATTTAGTAAAAGTTATTAATATCTTAAATGAATAATTCAGTAACTGATTCAATAGCCCATTAGCCCATTCATGTATATTTGAAGCTGTGGACCACCTGTTGGGAATATAAAATGCTGAATAACATGAATATTCAGAACCACAGATTGCTGATCCTCAAATGTGAAATGCCCCATACATATTTCTCAAAAAAATGGCACAGTGGAGAGCTATAACATTTTTGAGAAATATTGATGGAGACTAAATTAACTGGAAGGTAAGGAAGAGTTTCTTTTCCCCTCCGTCTTGTCTGTCTTCGGACAGGAGTTGAGGTAAAAAGGTACTGTGGGTAGTATGTCTAATAGGATGAAATGTCGATGAATAACTGCCTGTAGGACTGTAGATCGTATGGCAGATGCCCCTGAGAAGAACAGACTCTGATCCAGCACTTTTTTGAAATACAAGCTCAGAAATATGTAATGTTTTTTTAACACTTAGTTCTCAGTTTTTCTTCAGATTTTTTCTTTCCTTCAGGTGTTCAAATCCTGATTTATACTTTTTTGATGCCTGTTTCTGAATTTCTGTGTTTTCAAAATAAAAGATTTCTTAATTCCCAACATTGAGAGGATTCAAATTTCTTTCCCCAAAACAGTATTCATACTTTGAAGCGATCAAAATGGTTATAATGTTGTAATGTAATTTAAGCATACTAGAGAGCTTACAAATAACCCTAGAGAATCTGCTCTGAATTACAATATTATTATTACCTAAAAAGGATTGCTTATAAGCCAGCACCAGGACAAACTGACCTTCTTCAAAATGTAAAATAAGCATAGTTCATGTTAGATGCACAGGCACCATCACCTACCACATACAGTCTATAACTCTCTATATAGGGGAATTGTTGTGCTTATGGACATTTTAAACAGGACATTAAAATTCTCTAAGAAAGCCCACCTGCCTACTGTTGAATCAGGCCTCACAATGTGTGGCACGCTTTCCAGCCAAAAGTCATGACCTGAAGGTGATCAGTATAGTGACGCCACACTGCTACATACACCTAGCACTGGATTCCTATTGCATTGCTGATCATCCACACATAGCACCCGATACTGCGTACACAAAAACCTTGCATTGTGCTGCCAAATACTTTCATTTCCTATGCATGTACAATGATACAACACAAGGGATGAGGAACTGATAAATACCATCCCCCATAGCAACGTAATCTCAAAATAATTTTGTATGTTCAGTTTTTCTGAACAGTCAATAATGAACAAAGTTTTTCCTGTATTGTACTGTAAAAACTGAAAAGGCCACATGAATCAAAGCTATTTCATTAGATTTGAAAATGTATGTAGATATTGCATATATACAATAATATTTAGTATTAAAATGCAAATTAAATTAAAATAATAATCAATGTTGTGGTATGTGATCTACATTACATTTATGAATTCCATTAACAGAATTCCATTTACCTTTATTTTATTTAACCACCAGGTGGCGCTGAAATGTAAATGTCTGATTGCAGATGGTTTTTTGGCAGGTTTGAGATGGGTCAGTATTTCTTAGGCCTGTTCTGGTGAGCCACTGTGCAGGCAGACTTCCACTCCAGCTGAGTTAAATTAATCACATATAATTGCTCTTTTAAAAATGAGTTATGACCTGGATACATCAGTTGGCTGTGCTTGTGCTGATGAAAAGACTAAGGCAACCAGCATTTAATTTGGCTTACAATGACAGCCTCTTAATTTGTTGATGCAATTTAAATTCTGTGAAAATAAATGTATTAATATTAATTACATTTTAAATTTATTCATCAATTATTATTTATTGGTCACACAACATATTATATGCAATCAGCTGCCCACTTCATTAGTGAAAATGTATTGATGTGAAATGGTCCTCTCTTGCTTTTACAAAAGTGAGAAACACAGGAAATGTCAAAAATGTACAGAGCACAGTAGACATCTGTAACCCCACCCCCGTTTTGGATCAGTTTGAAGCTTTCTGATTACACTACAATGTTAGGAGTGCACAATGAATTTGTTGGGGATCCAATTGACAGAAAGTCTGCAGTCTTGTGTCTTTTAAGCTCTTTATTACTATTTAAAAGCTTTGAAATGCAAGTTTGGCCATATTTACCACATGAATAATGAGTTTCCTTGTGAGTCAGACCACAAGGAGTTCAAATCAAAATGAACCGGTGAATGAAATGTAAACATTAGCAAATTGCAGTCAAATTTACAAATTATAGATACATATGCACGTACAACATTCTAAGTTTCTGTCCATTTCACACCTATCTCCCATTAATGACAGCTGTGTTGAAAAATGCAGTGACCTCTCAGCTCATTAGGAAATGAAAGTGAACAACTGCTGTTTTTCTAAAGAAATGACATTGAGGATGATGTCTCTGTACCACTTCTACTCACTTCTATTCATAGTCCTCAGGGCAACATGAAAGGAACCTGTGTGTCATTTTCAGGGACAATGATATACAACATACAATTAGAGATAAAAGACTCCTCTCTGTTTTCTCATCAACTTTGTACTGTGGGGGACTGAATTTCTTTAATGAGACTGTGCATCTCATTAAAATCCTATTATTTGAAATTGATTAAATTCATATTACATACATGACTGCAAAATGGCATATATTGTTCATTGATATACATTTCAAAGCCTATAAAGTAGATACAGTATATTAAACAAAGAATGGACACTCCAGCTTAAGCAAAAGAGCAAAGGCTAGACCGGCCTTGGAAGGTTTGCCCATCAAAGGCGTATGTCATCACTGGCAACAGCAGGAAATGCCAACCTCGGCAACTCAGTTCTTAGCCAAAGGAGTAAAAAAAAAAAAAGCAATAAAGCCAAAAACATCCTTTCAAACCCTGGAAAATTCAGTTTTATGTCAACAGAATGCTCATGTCTTTTTGAGTGCTTTCTAAGATCCTCAGATCATTCCTGTCGGGTAAATAAAGCTGCTGAATCGATGGGAGGCAGGCCTAACATGAGGTCCCTCTCTGTGCTAGCCGGGCTGGGATGGCCAGTGCTTAGCAGTGTGCTCCTGTTCTTCGGGAAGGTCAGGTACAGGTTTACACAAGTATTCCGCATGCTCCCGGTGACCTGACATGACCCCGCGCACTCAGCAGCAGCATCATGGCAACCCCCAGCATGGTTGTAGCGCAAGTAACGGGAGGAGAGGACAAGGAAAAGCGATATCTTTTCCTCTCTGTTCCTGCTGCTTTTAGAAGTACATGATGCCGATCGCACTGGTCCATAGGGTGAACTTGACTGGGAGTACTGCCGCACAGAGAGCTGCACCTGCATGCTAAATCGCAACTTCTCATGCGTTGCTTACCTCTGCTGCTGTTCCCTGTGGGAAGTTATTAAATAATGTATGAATTCTGACAAGACTCAAAGCAGAGACTCTAAAATTTAGAGCTTAAAGATCACTACACAGACTTTTGTTGACATGCAAACTTTTATTTTGCTGGGCTGGTGTATATAAAGGGTAGGTAGTTCAGTTTCCTACATGACTTCCACGGTTTTAGACTTTATAAGCACAGCACCTTCAACACAAACATCAAATATAGACATTGAGTCATAAATGGTTATGGGAACTTTTCATGATCAACATTATGGTTGAAGCTTTCAGGAAACTTTCTAAACATTGACATGTTGTGTTGTTGTGTTTGTGTTGATGATAGAAATGTAATGCCTGTTTTTTTGTGACATGCCTGCCCAGAGGGACTGAGGAAGGCCAGATCTTCGTAGGGGCCCAGCCCTCTCCTGCCCCTGCCTCTGAGAAACAGGACTGTGCACCTGTCTATCGCCTGATTTAGCCTTTTAACAAAAAAATATCCCTGAAAAACATTCTTCAGCCTGAAACTAGACATTCCCTCATGGAACATACACCATCTCATTAGGCTGCCTTGTCAAGTGCTCTCTGATTTGAAAATGATTGTTGCTGTTTATTAATAAAGCACACAGAATATGTAACGTAATTTTTTTCCAAAGCCAAAAGACCCTCAGACAGACAGAATGTCAGAGACACTTGATTATGTACATATTATGAAATATGAAGAACACAGAGAATAGAGAAACATCCATTTCATTCTACAGATGTAACACATCATATTTTACATTCAGGGTGTTTGACTTCGTGGTTTAATTCCATTACCTTGTCATGTGGTAGCTGGAGATAAAGACATCAAAAAACGCTGCGTGGTAGCCTCCCCATTGGGGCAGGGCTTCACATCCTTCGAATGCTATGGTCTGAGCTGCTATTATTAACATTTCAGCAGGCCAGGTGGTCCACCATGAGATGGATTAAATAATTCACTACGCAGGATTAATATTTGGCTTTCTTTATAATGCATAGCAGGTCTTCTCTGGCCGGTGTGTGCAATGCATTTCAATGTCAACATATGCACGGCTGATTTATGACGGGGCGAGCTCTAAACAAACCCACACATGAATAATGAAGCGGGGCCTAAAGGTTTATCTGGAGCTGTGCCCTGGAACAGAGCCGCTGGCTCAGGCCTCTGGTCCCCTGGAATGGCTGACTTACTCAGCACACTGTGCATTGGGCCTGGCACTCAGTGCTCACGTCTCCCAGTGAGACGCCCTGCATACCAACCGCCTCAGCGATCGCTTAGTCACAGAGCCACCCGCGCTGGAGGGCCAGTGACCGGGTTTGGGGAGCGAGGCGCTGAGGTGAACGGGCACTGCACTCTGTTTCTGCAAAGGGACCAAAGTCTCACTGGTCCCAGCCTTGGGTGGCTGCAGCCTGGCAGGTATTTTTTTATTTAATTTGTGTATTTTCCTTGTTGTTTTTTGTACAGATGTAAGCCTGAAACATGAATGGGGTGATGGGGACAGCAGCTGTGAGAAAGAGGCACAGCTCTCCTCTGATCAGGGTTAGCTCTGTGCTGTGGCTCTATGTGGAGAGCAGGGTGTGAAATAGCATTGGGCTGCAGGTAAGTGCAGCAGAGCAGGCCGTCCTGCAGCAGCAGTGACTGATGCGTAACGATGGCACAGCAGAAACTCATGAGGAACAATCCTTGGTTCCAATATTGGGGTGAATAAAAACGGGAAAAAAGCTATTTATTTTAAAAAATTGAATGATCTGGCAGGCTCAAAACAGTTTTCATACTGTTATCCCCTTGATCGCATCAGGAGAGATGAACTCCACTAATGGAGCTCATAGCGCTAGGCTGAACGGCAGCCATGCCACACAGCATGCAGTGATGAATGGCCTTATTTTCACTAAATAGAATCATTGAATGTTTTCCATGACAACAGAGTGCTCAGTCATACTGAATGTCCCTGCCTTCCATTTCTTGCCTTCTCACCTGAGTAGACTTGACCAGGGTTGATAATAAGTAACCTATACACACTGAGAAAGAGAAAGCGAGAAAGAGAGAGAGAGAGAGAGAGAGAGAGAGAGAGAGAGAGAGAGAGAGAGAGAGAGAGAGAGAGAGAGAGAGAGAGAGAGAGAGAGAGAGAGAGAGAGAGAGAGAGAGAGAGAGAGAGAAAGAGAGATTGACCTCTACATTTCAAATTTTGGAGCAATTTACTCAACAAAACTCTGGAAAGAGTAATTTATAAAAATAAAACAGTATAATAAAAAGAACAAAAAAAAATCAATAAAACCTGATCATGATATAGATATACTTTACAGACACTATTATCTATACCATTTTACACAGTTTATTTTTCAACACAATATCCATTTAAGCATCTGGATATTTGCTGAAGTGGGTAAGGACCTTATTCATCCATGTCCTACCTGGGAAACCCAGCAGCTGTGAGTCTCAATCCCTGCTGCCTCACCATCACTCTACACTGCTGCCACAAATTCTGTGATAATAGCAATATCGCAATATCCACATTGTTGGATAAAATTTGGGGTGGCATTACTGATGAAAAATATATTAACTTACTATAATTTATACTAAAAAATATATCAACTTACATCTGGTCTGTAGAGCATCTGGAAAAGGAAGATTTCTGGGAGTGGATGCTTGAAATGTGACTTATTCTTGCAAGTTTCACCCAGGATTATGTTGTAGTTCATTGGTGAGTCGCCACTTCCAACTGAAGTCCCATCTAAACAATATCATGGTCCAGTTGAAAAAGTAACTGACAGGTGGTTCATTAGCGCAGAGCATCCTTAAACATTTGGTAGATAAAGTGCCAGGTCCTCATCAAATGTAGGGCCCTCATCTAATGCAGCCCTTTGAATGCAGTTCCAGTTTAAGTCCACTAGGTGGTAACTGACTCCATGCTTTCAGTCCTAATGCACCAGCATCTCATATATGTGCATCACACCAAGTAAATGTTGTTTTTCTTTTAAAAAGGTATTTAATCTATTATTATTATTGAAGGGGGCATTGTTCTGATTGCTCAAAGAATTTGCAATATTACAGTAATGCTGAAGGTACTTCCCTCCCCTCCTTCATTTTATTTAATCTTTGAAAACAGCGGGTGAAATCAATTTACATTTGATTAAAAAATTAAATATTAAATCTGTCTATAAGGGCACGGCTCTTTTTCCTGTAAAGAGTTCAGACATTACTTCTCCCTAAAATTAATGCAATACGACCTAATTTATGCAGTGTAAAGGTCATTCAGAAATAACAGCACAGTAAGAGGATAGGTATTATTGACTAAATATCGCAGGTGGAACTTATTCAAATATGTATTATGAGAGTGTGAGTTATTTGCACACAAACCAAATCAAACATGAGGATCAATGATGTTATTAAATGAAATGTGGAATGCCAGAGGGGTAGTACACCATCTATCAAGACCAAGAGTGAAACCTCAGGCAAGACTGGCATAAAAGAGCAAAAGCTAGCATCATGCAGTTCCCTCATTATCATGGCTATCTAACAGGTTAATATTTCCTCATCTGCTTTCGAGAAAACCTAAAATCCTTTTTGTCAGTTTCAGACACTCCCCACACACTGAAAGGTGGTTTGAGGACGTCTTCGGACAACGAGTGTGCACCAGGAAATTGCGTCTAAAAGGGTTTTATGTGGGGGGTTATGGGCTTGTGGGGACTGCACACATAAGTGCTTGTGATGGGGCCAACTGGAGTACTGAGTTCTAATTTGAGGAGACAGGCAGGAGGGGAATAGCTTTGCTGTTGCTATGTTTCAAAGTTTGTTGTCCTTGAATACTGCTGCGTCAGGTCCTTTTCGCTCAGCATGACCCCAGGATGGCTCCATCTGAAGCTATGTTTTCTTAATGTAGTGGACTTTAACTGAAATTCGGCAGACGGTTGATAATGCCTTAGTTCACATTGTCAGCTTGTGGATATCCATTTTAGGAAAGAAAATAGTAGCTGGGACATTAGCGATTTGAACTTGGGCTACTCCATTAGCTGACTATGACTGGGAGTCCTCAGTGATGAAATGTTTTACTTTGGTTTGAAGTTGACTGAACATGGCTTCCAGTTCACTTGCTTTTGGTTTCTGGGCTGTCTCATACTCTGTTTCAGACCAAGGAAATCAAAGACACAATGGAGTACATACGGCACAAGCAGTATCATAATGTAGAGCATGCTTTGTATAAACACAAGAAAGTTTCATTTGGATGAAAAAGAGAAAATAATTCCCTTATAGCCAATTGTTTCCTAAAATGTATTCTACTGTCTTTACATGACCTTTGTCCCCATGCATGTTCACCCTGTCATGCCAACTTAGTGATTTCTACCCCACGTGAGGCCGCAGAATAAACACAGACTTGCCTCAAAATAACTGGCACTTGTAGATTCTGGTGTGGACAACACAACTGAACTGTTGCAGGTAAACATGGTCTTTGGGAAAACCAGTCAATTAATCCTGTCACTTCTCCCCCTCTCTGCTCTCGTTGGTCTTTCAGACAGAGGGGGACCAGGAGCTGTGTCCCTTTAGAGGAGGATGAGAAATGGGAAGGGGTGGGGGGTTGATAAAGGTGCCTGAGTGTGACTTCCTGTGTGAAATGATAACAGACTCGCTCTTTTTCTCCCTGCTGGAGTTAATGTCCCTGTCAGTGCCCAGGCAGCTGCTTGGAGCCATCGCACTTCTGATCCCAGAGGGATATGGGAAACCTGCTGAATGTCACCGCCTGTTCCAGCTGGCTGTGGTGGCCAGGGCAGGGGGAGGGGGGGTCAAATCCTGAGCTCCTACTGATATGCCCATTCTGTGGGTACTGAAATACACACTGATTTTATGTTTTTTTTTTAAAAATAAGATTAGCTCTTTTTGTAATGACTGGCATCTCTCCTTGTCTGGTCCGCCCACTTTGGTAGTGCTATGATCCGACATCAGCCTACCGACAGGAAGGGGATGAGTCCAGGTTCCCATCTCCAGTTTCAAAGCTTTCTCACTTTCAAACTGATGATATTCACGTACCGTCCCCTCCCCCTCACTGTCTTTCAGAGTTACCCTGAAAGAAAATATCTAACTCCACTGCCAGGAAAATTTGGCACAAAACTGTCACTCTCCCAGCTCTGCTAAGACTTCTTCATGAAGCAGTGAGAGGGGAAAATATTACAAAAACTCCACAGAAAAGTCAATTTTATTTTCCTCTGGCAAAGTTGTCATCTGGGAGACTCTGGGAAGGAGGGTAATATGTATGCTTTTTGTGTGTGTATCACAGAAAACACCTGCAAGGAACATTGTTATCATACAAATTTACAAGCATTTGTGAGCAATAAAAAGTGAACAAAGCTATCATCATAATCTGTTAATTTCCAGTCCATAATTATTAAACTGGTGAATGTGCATTTAGCATGTAAGACACATGATGAAATTATAAATGATAAATTATAACTGCTAAATCTTGTAGGTTAGCTATGTGGCACATTTGTTTTTTTAGAGTTCATTGCAAAAATTAAAATACTTAGAATTAAGCATACAGATAAATACATGTAATCTACATCGCTTGATTTTTCATTGCCGGCTACAATGGCACAGATGACTGCAGTTTCTGTGCCTCGGGAAGGCGTAGCTTTGCTCAGGCTTCAGGACGCTGGCATTGCTGCTGCAGACGTACAAGAAGGAGATATTGTTGGAATCAGAGATTAAAAATTCAAAAGGAGAAAGTATTTGCTGCCCGAACATTCCTCTTAAAGATGCCAGGGGAAAAAAACTAATGAAAATACACCAACTCCCACATTACACAATGCAATAGATATTTTATAAGCCAGAGGAAGTGGAATTGCAAATAATTGTCAACAAAAACAAATGTATTGTTTTTCTATTTAATTTGACATTAGAGAGAGTGTTTCTCAAATTGGGCTGATGTTTCTATTGTATCTTATATGGTCATTAAAAAACCCCTAAGGCAGTCAAAATGGTTTCATTAAAAAGTGATTTAGAATTATCTATGCATGTATTTCTTCATATGGATGCTAGTCCACAAAAATAATTTTAAAGAAGTTACTTTGTATGAAAACAAAGTTGGACTTGTCCACTGAAACTTTTATACCAGCTGCTAGTTTTATTGCTACAGCATCCTCATTCCTTCTCTTTTACCACTGCAGTGTTACACCTGAATCAAGTCGATTGTATTTCTGTATCAGTTCTCACAGTTGTTCTTCTTTGCTATTTAAGTATTGTCATGGAGGCCTTTTACTGTTGGTTGAGTGAGTGACTTTCCATCCTCCTTTTTCCTCATCCCAGCAGAATAATGCCCTATGATTAGAAGGTCGTCTTGCATAGCCTGTTTGCCTTACCGCCCCTCTAAGGTCACATGTTCTCCAGGAGTCAGTGGAGCTGAAGACAGAGGTGTATGGATGACTGGGCAGCGGTTTCCAAGGGGAGCCAGGCAGGCAGCTGGGGGACAGTGATCCATGACTCGGCCCCCACGAGGAGGTGAGATAAGCCAAAGCACCGGCCTCCGGGCCTGCAGGCTCATACCACACCAGACCCATGAAGCTCACTCATCTGCAATTGTCATCTCACCATGGTGTGACCACCACACAGGTAACAGCACGCTTTAAGCATCTCTAAATGCTAATGCCTTTCAGCTTCCTTGACTCCACTCTAAAATGTTCACTCAGTCAGTGGTATGCAGGGGTGGAAAACCCAGGTTTTAAAAAGTAAAATAACGACCACGTATGTGTTCCACCAATACACTAAACCAGCTGATTCCAATTAGCACAAGCGCATGATTCAGTCTGTTAGGAGGGCTAATTAGAGAAAGCAGCTGCTTATGTCATCAGTGAATGGGTCAAACAAATGCATGGCAACACTTCTGCTTTATGAAGCTGGGGTTTCATAATGTACCAGCAGTGATGTTTCCTTGTTTGACTTCTGAAAAACACTTACATTTTGTCAACCTATTGAACAAAAAGATAAGCGATCTTCATCTTAGCCTCACAAATGCAATTGTCTAGTTTGTGGTCTATCTGAGATTAATTCAGAGCAAAACAAATCAATCAATCTTTAAATCCATCTGTCAGTCAGTCAGACTATTTTATATCGTGTCATTGACATTCATGCTGTCACACAGTGCCACACAGTTAATATTTTCTGAGGAAAATGTATTTTAAATTTAAAACAGAAAAAAAAACATTTCAGCCAATGCGAGAAACATGGAAATGGAAATGAGATGGTCAAGTTGAACTGTCGACGGGAAGGCCTGCAAAGGAAGCTGCTGTATTTAGCTTCATGCTCTCTCAGTAGCAGTGCCGGGGTCTGTTTCCTGCCATTAAGAGCTGAGATTTGGATATACTTCCAAGGGAGCATCAATCGATACAGTAGGTATTCCTCTTTCCCTGGCATCACTTTTACATCAGACTGATTCAGCTTGTTCTGATTTTCCACTGAAAGTCACCTTGAGTGGCAATCCAGCCAGGAGAAATCCATCAAAAAAGACTCTTTGAACCTGGCATTTGATATGTAGGCAATTCTTGTGTTGGCTTTTGTGAACAGAATCTCTTCTCAATCCAAAACCATTTCATTTTTTTAAATATTGTTTTTCACTCCATTTTATTGCCAAAGAACAAAGGACATGAATTCGATATTAAGCCAAGTTTCTTGACTGAGTGAGGTCACTCACTCACTGGCCTCTTAGTGCAGGGACTCAGAGCCAATTCCATTCAATACCTGGGCCCAAACGTGACACCAGCTTCCTCCCATCTCTCTGCCTGGCTTGCTTCTCCAGTGACTCACAGATTAAATGCAAAATGCTATGGGTGATATCAGGGTTAATGTGCTCCCTGGCTATCAAAACTGTCACAGTTATCTCATCTTGTCCTTTTATCTTGTGTTCCCTTGTGTCAAATTCATCAGAGTAATTTGCTGTCAAACAATTAGTCACCACATGAAAATTAACCTTAATAAAAATTTCAAGAGAATACTGAGTCACATTCTTCATGTCACACACAAATCAGAACAGCCTTAACTGGGATGGAATAAGGTATAATGATTATAAATTGGTGAACTTCCCATATATTTTTTTTTTTATTGTGAAGTACAAAGCTTTTTTATCGGTTGAAACAAGTCGGTTGTTCAAAGCTAAATGTAGATTGTTGGTGGCATGATACCTCAGTTACCTATCATTGGTCTTATTAAATCCCTTACTCTGTGCCTCAAGTGTTTAAAGAGATAAAAATATGAGATTCATTTACAGACATTCATTTGCCTATATGCTGTCTATTTACTAAAAATGTGCATAAATGAAACAAAACAGATTTGTGGATACATTTGATAAAATACAAATAAAAATGAGCACACACAGACTGACTCTGTGTGGTTTGAAAGACTTGTATTTTTAGAAATACACACCCATGCATGTACATCCAACATTGAGCATTTAACATATTATGACATCAGAACATGGCAAGTTCTGTACAGGGGGTCTTCAACTTACAAACAAGTTCCGTTCCTATGTCGTAAGCCGATTTTCGACGTAAGTCAGAATTTATACCTAAATTATAACTAAGTAATACCTAAGTAAACACCTTAAGTCACTCACTCTGTACACACAACACATGAAGGACATATAAAATACAGTAATTAAATGAAACGGTAGGAAAAAAAAGAGAGAACAATTTCTTATCTTTATTTCTGTGGTCGTATTTATGAACCAAACTGTGAAGGTCGAAACTAGGTTTTTTAATTAATTTATGGGTGTGCGTCGTAACCATGAAACGTCGTAACTCGAGACCGTCGTAACCCGAGGACCCCCTGTAGTTGCCTCCTCACAACACTACATTGTTATGCGCAATCATGTAAAGGCTATACTTTGCAATTCCCATAGTGTAAAGTAGCATAGTATAAATTCTATACTCTCCTATATAGTGAGTGACTATGCACAGGACTGCTTATACTGCATACATATGCACAGGTGCTGTATAAGTCCTCCAAAGTTTTTCTGTTTTACCTGTGGTATGCTTCCTGATCCATGTGAAGAGCCAATCTCAGAGCTCATCTATCTTTTCGCAATGCACACACAACCTTGTAACAATTCAGTGAACTTGCACACTGAGTTTCCAGAGCCAAAGGTCAAAATTCCACTTTGCCAAATGGGCCACACTCTACCGTATGAGTCTGTCTTTAAAGTTCCTGCCAGACACCGACCTTTTCAACGAGCATTTCCACATAAATACCCCCGGATCAGATCGCCTTGCCTCATAACGAGATAAAAATAATGAGGGAGACATTC
Source organism: Albula goreensis (assembly GCA_022829145.1). NCBI lineage: Eukaryota > Metazoa > Chordata > Actinopteri > Albuliformes > Albulidae > Albula > Albula goreensis. The sequence goes on from CM040755.1 coordinate 10,045,173, forward strand.
TTTCTGCCAGTTTTTTGATTGATACCCCAATACATACAGGCCTTTACAGAGACTCCTGTTTTTTTCCCAAATGCCTGCAGTCTGCTCTCTCTACCGTACAACACTCCACTCGATTCATGGAGAAGCACTTCAGATTAATGATACTGAGATTTCAGACCAACCATCAGGTGAGTATATGCACTAACATTTCTCCCGGATGGCTATACTGTAGTAACCGCAGAATTGGAGTCCATTAATCCCTATACTAGTTGCTATCAGTTGATATGAGTCACTTGAATTGTTTGAAACAAAAAAAAGATGTCTCCCTCCAAAGCAAAACCCAGCAGTTGATTTGAATCAGTAAATCACTGATACCACATAATAGCTCCAACAATTTTGCCATTTTTGAAGCAATTTTCACAGAAGGGAAACTGAACTAATAAGTACCAGCAACACTCAGAGAACAATGCCATTGTGCTTGACTCCCTTTGGGTCTGTCATTTTTGATTGAACATTTGGAGAGAATAAGAATATTGTATTTTTTGGTTTTGCAAAGTTAAGCCATGCCAGGGTGTGCACCTGTGTGTATGAGTATATGTGTGTGTGTGTGTGTGTGTGTGTGTGAGAGAGAGAGAGAGAGAGAGAGAGGAAGAGAGAGAGAGAGTTAATCTCACAAAGCTTTGAGATCTCGAGATGAAAGGCGCTATATAAATGCAACACATTAATTCAGCACCTGGGTAGTACACTGAGAGCGGTCATACAAGACAATGTAGAGATAAAATTCAACAAAAGCAAACTAACTGAACATCAAAGCAAAACTTTGCTGTGCATGCTAAAGGGAAATAAAAAGAGCCAATTCAACTGAAGTGAAAGAATGACAGGGAATGCAACCCCAGAGAGAAGTCCTTGTTCTATGTATATGTACATACAACTGTTTGATATTCATGGCTTGCACCTTACGGTATAAAGATTAGAAACATGTATATTACAGTAAGGCATTAGATCCACTGCCATGCCTGAGTACTGTATCATGTTATCCCCTGTTTGTGGTAATTTAATGACTGATGTCATGCAAAACAACATGGTGGCATGCATGTTCAAAGCACTTCGTAATCATGTGTAAACAAACACTAGTAAAGGAGGACTTTCTTCTGTCTCTGTGGGTGACTTCTTTGATGGCAAAATATCAATGGCAGTCATTTGATGCCATATTAGACAGAGCATGCAGTTTATCTGAAATACATTCAATTCTTTGTTAAGAATGCTTTCATGGGGACCTATATAAAAGAAGCAGAGTCCCATGCACTGTATTATTTATGAGCCAAACCTCATGTTTGGTGTTGTGTTGCATTTGCCGTAGAGGAACATGCGAGATCAATCAGAGATCTCTGCTCTGAGTCTAACCCCAAGTGTGTCAGTGCAGCCTCACAGAAATGATCTTCAGAATGAGCCTCTTCTGATACTAATCAAAGGTTCACATGGTCCACTTGTCCTTTCAACTATGAGACTATCCTAATCTACTTCCACTACTCCTTCAGATCTCAGAAATCATCTCCCATCGCCCACAAATCCTGTCAGTCTTAAAGATCCCCTGGCAAAGCTCATGTTCAAAGAAGCTTCTGTTTTCACAAACATACGATTTTCTGATATGAGCCGCTGCTGTTAGCTTGTCTGCTAGCCAATGACATTTGGCTGGGTAAAATTAGGCTTTTATTACTTATTAGCAGTTTATACAGTATTAGCAGTGTGCCACATAAAATGAAGAATTTCTCAGACATAACATTTAACTTTTTTGGCAAGAATGATGACTTTGTGACTTGGATGAAAACCAACCTACTGGACAGTCCAAAAAAAGGAAGTTCGCTTGTCAAAAGAAAAATTAAGGAACAAGTGGAAAATACAATAAAAGGCACAAAACCATCAGTGAAGATGACACTAATAAAACAGAGGAAGGGAAACATGAGGATAACACAAGAAATCAACAACATGGGCAATCAGGGTTTTAAGAGACTGGGTAGTCAAAAACGATGAGAAATAGGATTTTGAATCGTTAAATGCTGAGGGTTTTCACAAAATGCCGCTGTCCTTTTATGCAACAGCTCAAATATCACCTGGACAGGAATACTCAGCCTCAAGTTTTTTGGCCTTGAGATGAGGGCTTGGACAATATTTTTCTGAATTTAACATAACAGATGACAAGGAATCAAAATCCAACAATTATGTATTTAAGTCTGTGATTAAAAAATACAGAAAAACTGGTAAAAACAGGAGTGTACATCATCCCCGCATCTCCAACACGGACATCAAGCTCCTCTGCAACACCTCTGCTCTGTGTCCAAACTCAGCCACTGGCTTAGTGAGGAAAGAGTGGTTTGACATCCAGCTGAATCTGGCAAGAAGAGGAAGAGAGGGAAACAGAGATCCAACCATCTCATCATTTTCAATAAAAAACAGGAGGAAGGAGTGGAATATGTTTGACTTTCACACAACCCAGAGACCAAAAATCACAAGCAGCCAACAGATCCAAACTAGCAGAATTACCTTGGCTTTACGTTCCCACAGCACTGGTGATCTCAACCGTCTGCAAAATGCTCAGAAGGTACAAAGGTTCGTTATCTTCACCCATTACGGGCTCCACAGAATGTCTTGAATGACTGGGATGTCTGGTAATCCAGGGAGCCATTGGGAGTCAACTTCCTCAGTAACATGATGGCCAGCATCAGCGATGTTGTCTATCCCAACCGTACACCAATGGGACGGTAACAGGACACAGATGCGAGAGTAGTTTACAAAGCTACTGGGCGCCATCTGTCAAAGACAGGAAACGCTGGAGCCAGGTACCATCATCGACAGAAACAATTGCTCACCCTTCCAGTTCCGATCATGAAGAAACGGCGACCACCACAGCAATATCAGAATTTCAAACATCAAGTATCCCACATACCTCGTTTGAGCTATCATTTTCAATGTCAAATTTTACAATAAATGGAAACATTCAATTGAAAATTAATGAAATTATCCTCGTTAGCCTCTTTTGCAAGCTCATACAATAATTCTGTGGTTCACTTCTATGGAAATAAAACAGTTCTGGGTGGTTAATGGCATCACACCACCCTGTCGTAGTTTATTTCCACAGAAGTGCATCGCCAGTCGTGGTTTATTCCTACACATACGCCTCATTCGAATTCTACCTGTACTGAAAATATGAAACCAAACAGTGTGTGCACATGTATATACAATATGTATGTATGTATGTATGTATTTATGACTGTACATGCTATATGTACATAACCATAAAAGACAATTGTTTTATACTGTAAAAACAAGACAGGTATGCGATGTTTAAACATCAAATTAACTATGTAATAACTGGTAATACCATCAACCATGACAAAATGTCTTCTAAAAACCTACTAATTTTGTAGTGTAATTGCCAACACCTGGAATTGAGCAAAGACCCATTACGGATCTATTCTTCCCTGTAATCCTTCCTGCAAGCCGACTGGCCTCTTTCTGGACTTGTAAGACTGTCCTTAACAGAGGCATCACCCTGGAAGGACCTGTGCTTTCTGTGCAAGGGGATGCCAGGGAGATCAAAGAAAATCAATTTGTTACACGCGACGTTGTAAAGGCCCGCAGAGCTGCATTGCGGGCGCTCGCTTACGGAGACAATTTTCTCACCGGCCTCTGTGCGGATGAGGGGTTTCTCAGTGGATGCGGGTATCTCTCCAGGTCAGCACAGGTGACATGGCTGTAAAGTGGCCGCAGAGGGTGTTACAAAAAAAACAACATGGTGACGACCTGGCTGTGCTGAAGCCAGGATATACCTGGGGTCTTCTGGAGTTGCGTGAACTTTCAGTCCCACTGGAAGGCAGGAACTTTCATATTTTCACAACATATTGCCCATACAGTGAACGTGGCAAGAAGCTTTTTTAAAACTTTTTCTTAAAAATGTACAATTATTTTTCAAGAACCAAAGGTCCTGAACGGATATTACAAGGCCGTACATCCATATAATGTATTAACTGTCATTCTCTTTGAGGATATATGCATTTAGCATATTATCGGAATGACAAACAGACTGATTTCAACATGATGTCAAAGACTGCCATCTGTTTGTTCTGTTCTTGCTAGTTTCCTTCTCTATTTCCCTTTCATTTTTCATGATCATAATACAGACCTGGGGTCCTGATTGTATTTTGTTCAATTTGTACAGGTTCGGACTGAGAAGCTGCCCATGGCGTCTGCCTTGTAAATCAGTAATGAATTGCATTTTTGTTGCAAGATTGGGTTGGTAATGTTGGGCTGTGCGGTAATGAATGCGAGGGTGTCACGCGGTTCTGCCTTTTTTTTGTTTTCTCTCCTGTTGCGCCCATTCTCTGTGTCTATCGCAGTGATTTAATAAAAGCCACAGTCTTCACTGCCTTCGAGGTCTCTGAATATCAAATGCCCAATTACCCAATGCCTGTTTTCTGATGTGGCTGGTGCTGTTTTCAAAGTTATCAGCGTGATGCGCAATCCCGACTGAATCCCTTCCTTTGTTGATAAGAATAGTGACTCGGATAATTGAACATGGAGCTTGGGATAGTTTGGGTCATTTCCACCCTTTAGTCTGTTTTCTCCTCTTTCCCTCATGTCTGTGAGACAAGACTAGTGTTGCTATATGGCTGTTGTGGTTTTATGTGTAACGCTTATATTGTCAGAATATCTTACGTCAAACCTACCTACTGTTTCTAAATGAGATTAATAACTTTTCAGCCTATGAAGTAGCCCACCAAGGGTTTCAGCAAATTGGGTACATGCTGAAGTAGCTAACAGAGAAACTTTGCTTTTTTATACTGTCTAAAATGTATTTTATTTCCCAATGTCTTGCTCACATTTTTACCAGGTGCCCTTCTTATGGTATAATACAACTGAATTTAAGAAGAGTAATGCAAAGTACCTTAGATACCTTTGAGCACTCCTATCTATTACCTGAAAACAAGATAGTAATGAAAACAATGGTAAATGATAGAGAAGCTGAAAGGATATTGATGCTATCAGTGAAGTCCACATATATATACAGAATAACACAATCAACAAGGAACACCAGAGATTAAATAACCTTACAAAGTGCACAGACAACTGGACAGAGGAAGATAATATGGATATATCAATAACAAACCGGCAGTGAACTTTATGTGATCTCCTTTGCATGAATCACACTGACATTGTGTATTCCATGTCACCCACATCCTTGGCTTTTCATTAGCCTATAGGGTACTGCGACAGACACAAAACAGCAGTGCTGGCAGGCTAAAATGCTCTCAGGACCGTAAATGTATATGGTTAGTGATGAGGAGCTACACACGTATGAAATGTACATCCACTCAAAGATAATGGAAGATGCCAAGGCAACTTACTATAAGGAAGTATACTTGTCATGCTTACATCTTCAACCATCACTGCAATAGTTTGGTTTTCTTCAGGGTAATATATTTAGCAGCTATGTTGTTATATCTAGCAAAGCAGTTTTGTGGTAAGTGGTATAGTATTTAATAAGTTTGTGAAGAAATATTAATGTTATCCAGTTGGTATTAACACTTCAACAGCACTATCAGCTTGTTCTCATTTAAACTTTCATCTGTGTTTATGAATATAAAGTGGTTTCTTGTGATTTCACTTATTTTCAGTATGTTTACATTGAACTGCACATAAACAAACATTTTTGTTACTTGGTAGACATGGACAACTTCTGGGCAAACCATATATTTTTTCCAGGAATTCAATCCCAGAAATAGGTTGTTTCATTATATGTCACATTTTCATGGAATGTAACCTAGATATACAACAAGGGCCCTCTGTAACAGACGTGCTGTGATTGCAATAGACAGAAATGTCAAAGAAAGAAGGCTGCTCTGCCTACAGATTAGGTCCAACTCAAATGTCATGTGACTTTTCATATGAATGCGCTTCCTGTTCTTCTCCCTTTCCTCACTAGTCAAATACTGCTGTCTCTGTACAACGAACATGATTTCTTGTTTACTAATCCTTCATCAATCCAGTTAAGTTCTATTGAGATATAAAATTCATTTTCAAAGAACCCCTGTGGTACCTTAAAAGAGGAGACAGCAATAATAACCAATCTCTCCCCTCATCCCCTTCTCCCTACCACCACACACAGCTAAATTATCATTTTAAAAAATATTTTTTTTCTGACAAACTATCAGGCCCCAGTACCACTTTCCTCCTGTGACTTTCCTCATACAGCCAAAAAAACATTCAACTCTTTAGTCAACACAACACCTCAATGCCCATACCCATTCAGTAACTCCAATTTCATAGTTTCTTTTTTCCCTAACCCTTCATTTCGTTTCTCATACTGTGCTCTTTGTCTATGTGATTGTTTTCTCTGCTAGAAGAGAAAACTGGAATGCATGAGGAGGGGGATGTAATCTTGCAAAGTTATTATCCATCCATGACATGAGTCTGAAGTCCAGCACATAAGAATGCTGCTAGTCTCTCCTGAAACCAACATCCCAGCATGTCTTCAATACAGTTCAGAGTGACCTTTTGTAGAAAAGAGCAGAGAGCAACCTTGCTGAAGGTCATAGTTACTGGGGATCAGCCTTTTGTTCTAACAGATCCAAAGGGAATAGATGCTAGATGTAATGTCTAGCTGGACTTTCACCTACTGTGAGTGCTTCATTTGGAGGGAAGTGGAAAAGCACTCTGCAACTGATCAAGTTATCTCTTTGTAAATCAGATTCCTCTGACAAAATAGAATATCAGTAATGAACTGGCAACTGAGAATACGCTCACTTGCTAATTAAATTTGGGTTTCATTGTGTTAACAGCAGAGAGCACTTTAATTTGATTTTAGATGGCTTTGGAAGTTTTCACAATGAGGATAGAAGTGTTCATCTGTATTAGAAACAATACTTCAAAATAATTAACATTTCTTTATCACACACTATACATCTATAACCTGCTTCTGATTCTGAAGGCGCAATGTCAGGAAGAAATCAAGGACACTCAAAAGTATTTTTATCTTCTATTCTTATAGGCATCCAGGATTGTCAAAGTGATTGAAATGAGTCCTAGCTGACCAATAAACCATGACAATTTAGAATAGCTTTTTTTTGTTGAAAATGTATTGAAAGCATTTGCTTTGCATGTGAGTAGCTTTTTACAGTAACACATTTTTGGTTATATATTGATACAGAAAGGCCCAATTTCAATGATCATTTTCCATCATTTCAGTTTTGGCTTATGGAAAAAATGTTCACTTTTCCCTTCAGTGTGGTAAGTTCAGCAGTAGGCCAAACTGTCTCTCCAAAGTACATCAGTTAGCCCAACTCCTTGCACAGCAGCAGAGCCAACATCATCCCACAGCTCACTGCTCTTCCTGTCTGTAAGGCGATTGGTATCAACATGTGGCTTCCATCGGAGCGCTGAAAGCCCATTACAGACTGCACGCATGTGCCCCAGAGGGCCCTGGGGAAATCGCAAAGTGGTGGGGGAGAGTTTAATTTCGCAGGGACGTCTGGTTACTCGAGGCGCTCAGAGCAGGAGGGGGAAAACGCCCGCTGGGTATCAAGATCGTCTTTGCTTGATACAGCCACAGCTGAGTTTTGACAGGGGGCTCCTGTAGATTATGAGAGAGACCCATATGGTGAAGTGAGTGGGGAGATCTGAGAGGTGATGAAACGTCAGTGAGGCACTCAGCACGAGTTTATTAAAGCTATTTCTTTCTCTACTTGCTCTCCAATGATAAGCAGGACCACACATGACTACCACTGCACTCTAGAGAGCATTTTGGACATACACATAGCATAGAGCTGGTACCAACCAAGAGATATTCACTGTGTGCCACATGAAATGAGTATCATTCTAATGTCTCTGCATCATTCGAAACAAAAGATTAGTAGAGACATATAGAAGCTACCAGAATAATGACAAAACAGGATATCAAAAACATGCAAAGACAGTGCCCTTGAACTTGTGGTGAGATTTTAAGGAGAAAAAATGTGGCAACAGACTACAGCAACTCCAGTAGCTTGCATCACTCAAAATGGCTCACAGAAAATGGCTGGTACATATGACATAAGCTTGGATCCAGCCAAAATTGCATTACATATCACTAATCATTGAATTAATTTGTTTTTTTTTTGGTTTTGTGTGTTTAGTGATCACCAAGTCAGACAGTTGTCCTATATGTGTTTTTGTCAATGGTGTCCAACTCATAATAACATGACCTCATATGATCATATGAGTTCAGATTACTGACTGATGGTCTTGAAGACCAGAAGTTTTTTGAGGAGGGGGTGGGATTCTGCACTAACCCATTTTTATTTGTGATGTGATCTTAGTGAGTGCTTTTATTCCTGTCATGTGGAAATAATGCTGTCTAACAGCATGCAACAAATTCAAGGTTTTATTTTTCTCCAGTAAATCACTGCAGCCTGAGCAATAATGCACATCAAACTACAGCAGGAAATTCAGGCTTTGCTAAACATATTTTTTATTTTCCCTCGTTTCGCAAACATGGAATATAAACAATTCATAGGTAAAAGGAAAATGTGCTCCATGGGCTTTGTCTCTCTCAATCGCAGCAGTTATCCTGAGCAGAGATGCAGTGCAAACACATGAAATGGCTTCACAGAACTTGGGTGAAAGCCCGGCTGAACACTCTTCAAACACTTGTGATTTCTTTTTAAGTCAACTTTAGCAGTTTTCTATAACTCCACAATGGATGGGTGAATTTGTGAAGGCAGGACATTTGAAAAAAAGGCCAATCGCCAAAAGGATCTCAGTTGATACAGTGTTTAACTCAATACATGAAGTGCATCCCTTTGAGAGGAGACATATGCACACAAGGAGGGCTGTTTGTGTGTGTGTGTGTGTCAAGTTCGCTCCGGTGAATTGAGAGCTTAAACCTGTAGTATGGACACATCCCCTTCCATCGTGATTAGATCACAGTTAGATTTTGGGACTCAGACCTGGGCCTCTGCCAAAACTGAAGCTACATTAAGAAGACCTTTGGTAAGCTAGGTGGCCTGAGGTAAGCATAACCTCACTTTTGTTTTACAACGCTTTCCACTACCAGATATCAATGTAATGTATACATCCATTTAACCTTACCTCTTATGTCTCAGATTTCTACAGTGCATTTTTTCAAAGGCCCACACCATGGGCAGTTATACTTTGATTTGTGGCTCCCCTGCCTGATCTGAATGCCAGTTAGCAATTCCAGCATGTGGAAATAGTTGCAAGCATGTGTTAATGCAAAGAAATTGAACTACTGGGACTACAAGGACTGCAAGCGCATGTGATGCTGCTCATCACATGGTAGGACTGTACACATGCACAGATGATAGAGTGATATTTTAACCTGCAGGAGCAGAATTTGGACACATCTGCTGCTAGTTCATAAATCATCCTCTTATGAGCCCTAAGGGAAAGAAGACTCATCCAGTACGTGAAAAAACAATGAATGGTTCAGTATGAAACCATGTGTATTTACATCCCTTTATGTAAATTCTTATTGCCCCAAGGTTGTCTGTGTCTAGGGGGCAGTTTTGTTTAATTTACTGTTTATTTTAGATTAAATTAACTTGGAGAAGCAACTCTAAAATAACAGATTCCTGGTATGGGGATGACCTGCTGGGTACTACGAGGTTATGAAAGAGTTGTACAGTAAATCTTGCTTTATTTAACCTTTGAAATAGCCAGGGCAGATTGTCATGCAGTGATGACCTTAAGGACACATGGTTGGCAGGGAATCCAGCTGATTGTGTAGCCAAGCAAGGGTTTTGGTGGAAGGGTCATCAGATGAATGAATCAAGAGCTTGTATACTATGAGCCTCTTTCTCCTTGTAGTTTGCCAAGATCTTTAGTGACCGTGGTGACCAGTGTTTAAATTCTCATACAAAATATGACATGTACTAAAGCACAATATTTCTTACACTGCATTCCGGTGTTTTTTTCTTATTTTATTTGGCCGAAGGGATACTACCCTCTGCGCCAACATCATGTCTCATAGTCAGAAATCCCAGCTCCAGCTTAGCTTTAGCCACTATGCAGAAGAGGCTAATGCGTAGTAAGCCAAATGATATTATCTGACTGGAACAAAAGAATCATTTTAGATGATCCAATCAGAGTTTATCAAACCAAGACAAACAGTCTATACCCACAGATAAACAGTATGAAATATTGACACAGATGAAGAAACGTGCCAAAGTTTAAAAGATTAAAATACAAAATAAACAGGCGCCAATTCGCAATAGCTGCAACCCGGCCATTCCCACTGCAGCTCCCCCTTTAAGCCAATTGGCATGAACAAAAACATGCACACACATACACACAGACACACAGACACATACACACACACACACACACACACTTGACCTCCATGCCAAATTTCAGACTCCTAGGGTGAAAATTGTGGCCACCAAAGGGTGGAGAAAATTTTTGGTCACCATCCGACCAACCAGCCAACCAACAGAGCGATACAACTTCTGGTCGCAGCTAAAAATGGAACACATACAAGCGGAGGGCATTCAGATGTAATAAAACCAAGTGGTGCAATTGTAAAGACAACAGTCTTTTGTAGTGGCAGGCATTTAAAAAATGCAATATAAAACATATATTATGAAGGAAAAAAGTCAATGTGCAGTTAGTATATATTTGCTATATATATTTCCAATGCATTTAACAAGTGAGACTTCCAGAGCCATATTGAAAGTGCACTTTGATACCCTGAGTAAACTGCTCATTAGTGAACAAAGTTAGCAGAATGGTTATAAAAGACAGTAGGGACGCTGAGTGAGCATGAGTCACTTACACATGCTGTAGATGGCTTCCACCTCCAAACGTCTATCAATAAACACACATGGGAACTCAATCAGAGGGATTTGCCATGCTTGGCTCAACTTGTAAAAGAAAGTAGGAAAGAAGGAGACACAACTCTGGCTTTAAAAAGTGCTAGACTTTACATAACAAAGAAATGGACGGATCGCTGAATGTGATTTTGGGGCCTCTCTGGAGTTTGGAAAGCTGGAAGTGAAGCAGCAGCTCTTTTGATAAGGTATACATACATTCACAGCAGGTACCAATTCCTCATTACTAGGGTGAATTTTTCATGAGGCGGTAAATGGGAGAAGGATGTCTGATTTCTGCATCCTTGCATGACTGGAGCTCAACATTTGCTCTCGGCATCAACTCTGCACTTTTAAATGCTTCATTTCTCTCAGGCTTTTAAACTCAACAGTCAGAGGTTTCAAGGTCAGTACTGCACAAATGGTGAGATTCGATCAATGTGGGTAGTGGGTTTGTGGAAATTTTGCCTTAAGTATCACAATGTGGGAGTTTATCTGTGACATCGGCCAGATGATACTCAGCAGTATCTTATAATGCACTCAGATGCTATCAACAGTTAAACTTGTGTATGTGGCTTTCTTGTTGCCAATACCAGCTTAATATCGCAGGTGCTTGAGCTCCATCTGTGAAAATAAATATGATGTGATTATAGCCAAGACAAATACCTTGTCTGTAGGTGGGGAAAAAAGTAATCTGAAAAATAACTCTTCAGCAAATTCAAAAAATGATTGGAGCAAGCTAGTTTTTGCCAATAAAAACTACACTGAACAGCAGGTGCAAGAAGACCACTAACAGTAACGCAATTAAAACAACATAATAAAATGCATTCATCTATTTATGACCTATATACAAAATTTAGGGAGTGCTTTATGTTTGCTGGATGTGCACTGCTTAATTTTTAATACAGTGTACAATGGCCTATACTGAATGCATACCGCAGTGCTGCTGCTCTTGTTTTTATTTCCTGAAAATTTAGCAGATTTAACGGGCTGGTGTGAAGGATACAACATTTGCTAAACCTAACAGATTAGTTAGGGAGTTCGTTTTCCTTTATTTGAATGTCAGACAACGCTTTTAAAATCACCAATTAAACACTTGGAATATTTGCAATGCAGAATGCAGATTACTGTATTGGTGTTGGTATTTGCAAACTTCAATATGATCATAAAAGCAGGCTGCACACAAATTCAGATTCTTGTTTACTTTATCCCATATGGTACAGTCTAAATAACAGCAACTCATGTTGTCATGGGAACCATTTGTTCATTGAACCATAGGGCAATCTGAAACCTTCAGCATCAGTCAGATTTAGTTTTCCCTGTGATCTATGAATTGAGATAAAAGTAGAATAGAAAGGAAAGAAAAAATAGAAGCATAGTTGTGAGACCAAAGGCTGGATTTCAATGTTTAAGACTTGTTGTGTTTGCAGAACAAATTGATAGCTGTGGGCTTTTTAGCAGTGTTTGAGAAACAAACACTATTTGTATTGAAGTTTTGCATGTTTTTTGATAGCCGTTCAGGCAGAAAACAAGGTGTTCATCACTTGGCAGATGTGGGCCTGCCAAAGGCTGACTCTGTTTCTCTCTGCCATGATGACATTGTGTATGAGTGTGTAACTGCTAGATGAATAAGGATGGAAAACAACGAGAATCAACATTATTCTAATGAGACAGCATTTGTGATTTGCTCACACAAATGTACACTTCATAATCTTTAAAAAAAAACAAACAGAAAAAAATGATAAGAGTATTATATAATACATAAAAAACCTGGGACTGAATATTTAATTGTCTATTCTTCTCTCACTCTATCAAGTACTTCACTCAGCTGTAAGAACTAAGAGGATAATTTGTTCCATTTTGTTGCTGCTGTAGTCCTATCCATAACACCTGAAAAAGCTTGATTCATTCAGAAACTTACAGGAAGATTAAACAATGTTTTCACAGCTTGTCTATAATAGCAATAGAGGGTGCTGTGAAATAGTGCCTTATCAGTGTACTTTGGAGCATACTCATACAGACACATTCATATTCAAAACCATTAATCATTATTACATCCAGTATCTCTATACTCCACAAGGGAACAAGCAGTTAGAAAAGTGGCCCTGAAGTAAAGGGTCTGGACTAAATATCCTTTTGATCCTTTGGTAGGCCTCGTCCCACATTCTACAGAATGGAAAATCCTGTTACATTCACAATAAATGAAATGATGGAGACGGTTTACATTGCTACAGGACAACGATGGATTTAAAAAACATGGGTATGCAGCCAATAAGCTGATCTGGGTATGAATAAGCAACTGTGGCCACAATTTAAATCCAAACAAACTTTTTGAAATCTCTGTAAACATATTCTGAAAATTGCAGCCAAATCACCCAATACCAGTCATTCTATTTGTTTTGTTTCTGCTCTGCTTCATGCACATCTGAGAAACCAAGGATGAATTTTCAGATGGTTGCAAAACTGGGCTGGAATTATTTATATTAAATGATGCACAGTGCTTTGTTTCTTTTCTGGATCATAAATCTTTCCTTAAACTCCAAAATGTATGATTTCATAGCAGGGGAACCAGCTGAGGTGAAACAATAAAAGTGACCTTATTTAAAGTCAGTATTCACTTCCTGGACCTTTCCCAGCGAACAAATCCAAAAGTCAACACTGGGTCAGTGTCCCTTGTTTGTCCATGTTTTCAGGCTCTTGTTTGGATACATCTGGACCAATTTGTTCACTTTGTGATAATAAGAGCCAGTCAAAGCTGGCTCAGTGTAGCTTGAAAATGCATTTTTGCCCTCTGTCAGTTCTCAGGGCATATGCTAGAGTGTCCACACTCTTAACTTTGTGCTGTCAGCTTCTACCCCCTTCCACTCTGCACTCCTCTCACTGAGTGGCACAGGTTCAGCCCTGGTGGCCTCCCTGCTGAGCTGATGCAGCTGGCACAGACTGACCAACCACAGGCAATATTTCATTTTGAAATATTGTACTTAACTAGAACAGTTCCATTGAGACACAGAGTCATATTATTATAATATACAGCAGAATGTCATCATGAGCTGAGTCACTCTATGCTTTCACCCTTCTCTAATTTACCTTTTAAATATGAACTCATGAATGGCAGCACAGAGGTGGTTGCATGAATTAGTTTATCTGTTTACTTTAACAAAGACCTGCTGAAGACAGCAACAGCACACATGGGTACAGGCAGTACAAAATATACAATATAACAATATAATGCGTTATTTGGGTCATTTCAGGACAACATGGAGAAGGAAATCAACAGTTCAATATTATAGTCAAAAAACCAATAAATAGATTTGGTATGACATCTGCATTCTATATTTTTCCACACTACTGTTGCAATATTAATATAATTTTTTGATACTTTATCTTCTCATGTAAGGATGACAAACAGCATTGGACATGAAATTTCTGTATGACAGCTGTGCTATCTCAAATTCTATTTGCACCATCAGCCTGTATTCAAATATCTGCAGATTCAGTTTATAATGTATGGCTTTTATTTTAATGCCAGTGGCGGCCAGGCCTTAAAACATAGAAAGGCCACATCAGCATGGCTCTCATCAAATCTAAGGTGCTGACCAGGGGTACTCTCTATAAATAAGTATTATCGATATAAGTAAAGGAAAATAGTGCACATGACCCATCGAGAAAGGTCATATTGTGTCTCCCAAAGCCATGTCTTCTTTTAAGCCTGCTGAAATATTAAACATTTATGACAGCCCTTCCTGTCATTGTGAAGCTTGATGGATTTCTCTCCTGTGTCAGCAGCTTCTGGCTGAGAGATTTTACTGTTACTACCCTTAGCTCTTCACAGCGTCATTTTAATGGTACTGTGGAAGAAAAAGACTTTAAATCCATATTGTGTATAGTGGACCAGTAATGTGAAAATGTAGAGTAGAAAGCATAGGGATAGCAATATGCGGCTATGCGTTTTTCGCCTGCAGCAGTGATTTGGGGGAGACAGTTGTTAAAGTGGTCCATGCCATGTTACCCACAGGGTTCTGAGCAGCTGATTACATGGAGAAAATAACAGAAATAAAACAACATTGCAATCATCTTTCTTTGTTGAGAAAAATCTTAATAAGATATCCTTGTAGATTGATGAAAGAATAGTGTGCATTTTCCACCAAATTAATAAGTAATACATAATATATATATAACATTTTTATATTGAACTGTTCATATTTTCATGCCATCTCTGTTTTGAAATAGAAACATGTGTGTCCATCACTTACTCTACTTTCTTAAGGAACAGCACTGAAAGATCAGATGAGAGGTGAGGGAAACAGTCCAATAAAAATACCCATCCATTTTTACCTAAATAATTAGCCAGGATTCAATTACCATTTATTCTTACCACTGCCTTACAATATAATGCAATCATATTTTCCTCATCTTAATCATAGATGGTGGCATATCCATCAATGTGCCCTCTGAAAAAAAAATTTTTTTGACCACAGAATTAGAACAGCAATATGGCAGCCCAATCATATTATTTCCTTTTACATTTGAATGTGTAAAGTGTAGTGAGAATGGATGTTTGAGCATATGGTGAACCTTCTGGTGTAACATGATGCTAATTTCATGGATACAGAAAAAAGAATTGAAATGTTTTGAGGCACTTTCCCCTTCACTCTCCTCTGTTTTACTACATGAAAGTCTGCACTGTAAACTATCCATCCAAGTATTTTAATTGAATATATGAGTGCCATGCCATGTCAGCAGGCACTTCCATTTGTCACATAAATTTCTGAAGCTCTCAATAAACTGTAAAATCATGATGTAGTGCTGAATTATATGAACACCTATGCCTTTAAGATTATTGCTTGTCTTGTGATTTTTGTCTAGTAAATTTAACTGTGCATGTTTAATGGAAACGGTATCACAGCTTGTGTGGTGGCTCTGACAAGCACAAAGCAATCAAGCTGGAATTACCAAGCGAAGCAACAAGCATAACGCTTTGCAATGAATATATTGGAATAGCATGCTTTTATGCTCTTTATATTGCATATTATTCAATATGGAAAGGGCATGAATCTTGGTGGATAACTTATTGATATTGAAAATGGTGATTATAAGAATAAATGAGAGACAGTGTGTTGTATAAAGCATCACATAGCTATTGGGTAGTAACAATATTTTGTTAAAGGCCAAATGAAAAGTTAACAAATGAATGGTAACCAGTGTGCTTTCAGTATAGAGTTCCTCATTAAATAATTACCACTGGACCCCAAGCCACATTATGTGCAGCATCTAGGTAGCCATTATAATAAATAGAGATACAAGCTTTTGCTAATGCATTCTTTGGCTTGCCATGTTTATTCCCATTCAAATTTCTTCAATGTCTGATTAGCCCATAGCCTTTGAGTGCACGTCTATAAGCAGTGAATATGCATCTAATTATGGCTATTCACATTAGTGGGGAATAATGGTAAAAGCCATTATGGGCTGGGGAAGAACGCTGTAGCTGTCACCAGCATTCATGAAGGAAAGCCAGAGGGACAGTTGATTGTTGAATTTATTGTTATGACTCTTCCTGAACAGAATCCTGACACAATATAATGTCCATAAGGAATGACCTTGTTGGTTTCTGGTATATAGAGTATGAAAACAGTAAGTCACTTCACCTCCCTTACTTTATGGAATTCATTACAACCTAAGTGTGACTTTTGCACCAGTATTAGCTCTGTAACTCAGTCCTCAATGCATGTGTTCAGCATCAAAGTAAAACCGTATTGTTCACCATGCGTGTTTCTCATTGAGTCTGCCTCCATACATAATGGCATGGGGAGGACCAATGTAATGCACATCGAACAGTAATTGACAATTGAGATGGAAAACCTCTGCTGGTGAAGCTGTATACAGTTCATAAATTGCATAAAATCGAAAGCATGGCTGACTAACCCCAGGCTGCTGTGGGACTTCCATATGCCATTTTCATGGGATAAACTGCAGGTGTCCAAAGCCTGAAATCCTGACTGCATTAAAAAAAGGTGTGGATTAAATAGTGGGAGCAGATGGTTTTGTGCTGATCCCACAAAAGTGCTGATTCTTTGGTTATTTTTTGCAGCCATGCAGAACTTTGTCAGGTCACCAGAAATCTGATTGGTTACAGTAAAATAGCTCCATTTAAAGGAAAAGATCCATTTAAACAGGCCAAGGTATTTGACTGTTATTCAATCTGATCATAATAGATAATCATATTACATACAGCATGATAATTATTATTACACTGTAAAATTACAGTTTTAATACCCTTTCAAAACCAAACCTACTTTGACATTTCTGTTATCTAAATGCAACGCACAAATCAGTACATTAGAGTAAAGGCCCATCTCCTCACTGCAGATCCATGTTTTCATCTCCTTTTCTTTACACTGGTGCTCTATTTTAGACAGATGTGAGGCACTGATCTTTTGCTAACACTGGGCCCAGATAACCAACATTCTTCACCTCCTCTTATTGCTCACATTCATCACAACCGTCTCTTGCAGTAACAATTATAGACAGTGCACATTTGGTCAACTGAGCAATTGCTATTCACCTCCATATATAGTGTTGAATTGCATAAGTCTTGCGGATAAACCCTCTCCCCCCTTTCGCAGCTAATACAGATAGATTGTTGACTCCTGATTGACAAGTGTGGGTCAGTGGTAAGCAATGAGACATGGACAACATTACAGGTGCATCCCTCTCTTTCTGGGCAGCACTAAGGCAGGTGTTTTGAGACCGATTACCAGCTGGCTGTTGTCAGCTCCGACAGGGCTCATATTCATTACAAGCCTGTGAGGCCAGTCACATAGTGGAACAGTGCATTAACAGGATAATCCACCCACTCCTCATGAAAGGATACATTAGCATTGTAAAATGTGTTGGAAACATTACATACAAGCTTAAGATCCCCTTATCCACGCATCCCATTTGTCCAAAAACCAAGTCGCCCATAATAAAATGTCTAGTATTTATGGTTTGGTGAAGAGAAACACGAGGGAGAACATGCTAAACAGAAGGTATAATTGTTGCTGGATGTTCAACATAAAATTAACATAAAAACAGATACATTAGAAATGCCTTTAGGAACGGGTGATATTAGGAACAACTAAAATGACAAGAACATTGTGTTTGTGCTTTGACAAAAACTACCTTAGAGGCAAGCTAAATTAAGATGCTCAAATAACAGAAGCACCTGTAGCAGATGATAAAGACTAAATGAGTCACCCTGACAAAGCTGATGACATAGATACAAGTGGGTAAAAAATGTCCTTTTATCAGCATCATGATCATCAACAGTCAACCGTTCGGAGGATAATTAGAGTGAGAGACCGCGTGCCCGTTGGTTAACACTGCCAGTAAAAGACGAAGCAGCATTTCCCCTCCAGTAAATGAATGTTGCCACACCTCCGCAGATGTTGTATGCGTCTGAGGTTTCCAGGGTGATGGTTCCACAATGCCCAAAAAGGAGTCTCATTATTAAACTGATTAGAAACAGCCGAGAGAACACAGGAGGGAGTTTTTATTTCCAAAACAGAAAGTGAAATGCTAGCGTTTAATGCTCCTTGAAAGCTTGCACGTTCATCCATGTGGCTCCCATTCATTGCATCTGCTCTGTTCCTCTACAACGGGGCTGTTCTGGGGCTCAGTTGTGTATGCTAGCTGAATGTTTGGTTCCAGCCAATATCTTCTTCAATTAAATTTTACTGAAAGCATGCATTTTCATGCCTCCATGAGGTAAGATCAAAACATTTAAGCTCATCCAAACTCATTGACGATTTTGCCAGACATCACTATCATCGTCACGAGCATGGGCCAGTGGAGAATAGCAGATGGCATTTTTGTGGGTGGGGTGCAAGGAATGAGCATGCTCAGTTGATACAGAGGCCAGACTGCTGTGAGAAACAGTGACAACAGCAATCACACCTTGATACATCATGACCAAAAAGCCCACATAATGGAGAGAGCTGCTGCATCCTCCACACCTGAGAAGATTAACTGCCCCATTTTACGCAGAGAAAAAGGGGGGGAGGGCGGAGGTTGATTTAGGGAAAGCCATCCTTCTACTCTTTCAGCAAACCTACACTGAGGATGTTGCTTCTTAAAAGCATTACATCTCAGTCAGTGTACACTTCCCCCCACTTTTCACCAGGTGCATTTAAGCTCAGAAGCCAAATACAAGACCTCCTGAGCTACAGAGACTGTACTTCTTTATCAGCACAATGGCAGGACTACTATGAACAGATTTTTCTTTTCTAATTCCATTACCTGGACATGGGCAGGTTAATTCATGAGGATGATGCTGATAGTTTTTGGCATCAGTATCTATTACACCATAGAATTATATTGTTTGCGAGATCTAATATATATTCTTAGCTAACCAAAAAAATGTCTTTTTGGGGAGGGGGACTTGGCAATGTAAAGACAAATGAATATAATGCAGTTACACTGCATTTTAGTGCACAAGTCTTGTATCAGTTTAAACACTTCATGCATGTGATAACAAAAAAAGACCTTGGAGTGTAAAAGTCAAGAACAAGACGAAACGCCTTGCCAGTTGCTGTTTCACACATGCCAGCTGCATAGATTGCAACATTCATTACAATTGCCGTGTGTCAGTTTCAATGCACGCACGTGTAAACATGCATAGCGGTTTCTCACTGTGGGCAGATCACCCGTTACACAGCTGTGGATGGTTAGGAAGCAGTGCAGGGATGTACCACAGCCACCATGACACACAACCCCTCGCCCCCCTCGCTCAGGGGACCTGGGGGAGATCTGTGATTTTCAGGGACTGTGGGTAAATCTTAATGTGGCAGTTATTCACATGCACAGCAGTCTGATTCAGGAAAAACAGGATTGGAAAGTGTTTAGCATTGTGAGAGCCCTGCATTAGCAGCCCCAATTTAAACATGAGTCCCATTTAATCCTATTTCATCCTTAGCTAACACTGATTAAATCCACTAAAAGCTTGTGGATGCCATATCCAAAAGTCAAATATAAATCACTGAAAATTAATAAGCAGGATCTCAGACGTTTAAACACACGTGTTGACATTGGAGACTGTGATAAAATCCTTACAGTTCAGGATTATAGTTTTTTGTGTAAATTCAGAACCTTCACTTTGGTTTTTCTGCATGTTTATTGCTATATTTATTATCATTTTGTTTTGATGATTGATATCATGGCTCTATTGGGACCCATGCATTTATTTAAATTTCTTGTATATCATTACATTAAGTACATTTTTAAAATGACCTCCCTCTGAGTTCTCTCAATGTAATCATAGCCTGCTGAATGTTTTCCTTGCTCTCTTGACCCATAAAATACCTTATATGCACTGTGTAGATGTGGGAAAAACACACTCAGTGAAAAGGATGGCAATTTATTGTGTCATTTTACTGACCCTTAAAATTCAATCTCATTTCAATAATAAAAAAAAACAGATGCATGGGCATATTATCTCCTTGTTGAGGAGAAGGACACCCACTTATGAACAAGGAGGAAAATACATACATGCATTAGTCTAAATTAGATACTTTAGGATGTTTTTTTCTCTGTGCTGCAGATTTTATCTAAAGAATAGGGATTTATGTCCTTCACTATTCATTTAAATTGTGAATGGTTTTGGTACTCAAAGGTATTAGTCATAATCTGTTATTCTTCAATATTCAATTCAATCCAATATTCTTCATTCTTCAATTCAAAGGGCCTCGCACATCAGTAAATGCACCATTCCTTTGTGTTTATTTCCACCTTGTCCAGAACCTAATTCTTAACACTGTCGTCCCCAGCATAATGCACTTTGAGTTGTACGTCGCTCTGGATAAGAGCATCTGCAAAATGCCTATAATGTAATGTTATTCTAAACACAATCATTTAAACCTCTCCAATTCATTAACTCATATGGCATCATTACTGCTTTTCAGGTTCGCCCCATACATCCTGGTCCAATCCACCACCTTAACAGAGAGATGTCAGAGTGAGCGCTCCAGAGGGATGTGCACCTAGTATCCTATTATGTGACAGTTTTTCTGTTGATATTTGGTTTCAATCTTAATCAATGGCAGATTTGCTTGCAATTTCGTGTCCTGTGACATTACAGTCACAGAAAATGAACTGATTCTACAATATAAAATTTAATCTTGTAAAACATTGCCTTGATCCATTTACAATAAGCAATTGGTTTTTGAACGTAACATGCATGCTTTTATTGAGGTCCATAAAAACGTACAGTGGATCATGCTCTTTTTGTCGTCATGGTTGATTTAATCATGGAACGAGAAAGATTTAAGGAAGGGAAACTCACTGAACGTGTCATCGCACTTCAAATGCAAAGGGGAAAGCATTAATATAAATATGCATATCACACTCAATTTTATGTGTACCCATAAAACATCTACAGAGAACAAATAACAGGAAAACACATTCATTAAATGCAAGACATTATTGTCACCCATTCTACATCCAAGAAAATCTTTCCCAGTTAATAATGGGATGAGTTGTCATCAAGCAATTTCATCAGCATATTCGTATTTTTAATTTTCATTGCTTATGTTGGTATTAATCATTCTAAGGAGTTTACACAGGAAAGGATAGAAAAGCATTTTTACTGCTTTGCTGTTGTCTGTATCCCTGGAAGGAACTTCATAAGCCAAAGACAAACAGTATCAAATCATCTTCTGATAGAATATGGGACAAACACGTAATAATCAGGAATGCTCCAATTTGATGCAGAAATGTATCTGCCTAGTATGTATGGACATTCTTCTCTCAGCAAATGTGTTGAAGTTGTCTGTGTTTTTACTTATATGACTTGTCGGCAAAAGCCATTTTCTCTAAAGACAGGATGTCTCACTAAAGACAATCACAGAATCTAGGATGCTCCTGGCTGACCGCATTTGAACCTCTGTGGGCAGCTGCTTTGACCACAGTTCAGACGTGCAAAAACAGCCACTCAGCGTCTCAGAGAAAAGGCCTTCACCACAGCGACACAAGAGCAGCTACACATTGGCCATTAGTGCTGTGTGAGAGCTAATATTGCTAGCTGTTGTATCAAAAAAAAAAAGACTGCACATAACAGTGATGCAGAAGTGCTGTGCCCTAAGCGTTGGCAAGTCTCATGTTACTTCCTGTGGACACAGCTGCTATAGATTGGCTGCACTGTAAATATTTGAATATTTATTTATCTTTTCATGTTTATTTCAATAGTTGGCCTTGGAAAAAAAAGCTTTTTTGCTCCTCCGTCTTGTTTCCTCAGTGATTTGATTCGGGGATAATGAGGCTAAGTTAAACCATGGGGCTGCTGTTTTCACCCCAGAGTTTCAGGATGCTGATAACACATCCAATTTGAATTCTTTGAATAATTAAGATGCATAATTAAAAAACATTGCTTTGATATGTGAGTGTAACAAAGGTTGCTTTGAAAAGATGAGTGGGAGGGGTTTAGAAGCGCCTTTTGTACAGTCCGCCAAAATAAATCCAATTAGCAGGGTAATTGGTTTCCCTCTAATGGCAAATTTGGGGCGATGAGGAGTCAGAAAGACCACTGCTCTTGGGAGATCATTGAAACATGGTCAAATGCCAACTCAGGAGCTGCCAAATACATAAACAAGCCTTCATTAAAAAGTGTTCATGAGTTTGATGCTCTGTTATAAAACATATTATTCCATTTAGGTTACACATCAGTCTGAGGAGCAGACCACATTAAAAAAACATGCATTACTGTAACAGTGCAACAGATCTGGAACTCTATGCCATTTCATAAAAGCACATGCTGTAACACTTACTGATATTTACCAGCTTAAGTTAGTTCCATCAAACATTAACTCTTTATTTTAATGAAGTATTCTGGGGATTAGGAATTTGCAAAGAGGCAACATCTGAAGGTATTAACAATGAATCTATGAAAATAATTTTGTTTTAAACACATTCCTGAAAATGTTTTGACACTTTAATTGACAAAAGTAGAGGATTTACCAGTACATTAGTTTATGTTAGATAAGACAGCATTTGTTTATGTCATGTAGTGGGACCTTATTGTAAAGCCTTACAGAGATTACTTCATCATCTGCAATGCTAATTTTATCTGCAAGTCATTGCCGGTAAACCTGTTCTTTTCTCTTCAAAATGAATAAGTTGGTTCTCACACAGTGCTTTATTTGAGCTGTTCATACTGTGAATGGCTTTGTTATAGTCTCTGTCTTTGTTCATTCATCTCTCTCTCATTGTCTCCTGATTAAAGAGTGATCCGAATCAAACAAAATGTACAGACAGACACTGAGTCACAACCCTGATAAAAAGGAAGTTCTTTAACTGCTAACTGGGTCACAAAATTTCCTCCCACCAGTTCACCCCTCAATTACCATTCAGCCACCTCATTCCTGGCCTTGGGAGTGTATGAAAATGAATTATGTTCGGAAGTACAAGCCTGAGATTTGCGAGGGTCAGAGGGGAAGTCTATAGACACACCTACAGAGTAACTGGACATCAGTGATGATGAATCAAAAAGCAACACAATTATCAACAACAAACATTTTGATACTTTTTAAATTATAGTCGCCATTTATAATTCCATCGGTTTTTAAGTGTGTTGTGACCCATTATATTTAATTTCATTTTTATCTTAACATGATAGAAACAATCTTCCTATCTAAGTACCCAGCTCTGTTTTGCTGGCTTTAATAATGTCCTTCTTCCAAGTCTCAGCTGATGTAAAATGGCTGCCATGCCTCATTTAGGCCAGTTCTACACATCGGCTGAGAAGAGAGGAACAGTAAATTGAGGAAGGGAGGAACCCTTTGAATTATGAGGCATTTAAAGATTATTTAAAGTTCACAATGAAGGTGATCCATTACTTTGCCTTCTTTATCTGCTCTCACATGATATTCCTTTCTGAAATCCCACATTTTAAAATATATAGACCTGTGTATCTGAACTCTGTCTGGGGAAAATGTCTGTTGCTGCAGACATTTTCCCCAGCTTGGATGTGCAAGCACTAATTAACACAGCACAGTTTACATTCTGTCAGTCAGTGTCACAAGACATAACACACCATTCCTGTCGGGTTCATCACGTTTCTCTTGTCTGACGTACTTTCCCCCCTTTACAAATGGAGGTGTTACCTGACGCTCTAAAAATAGATGTTTGCTATTTGTGTTAGACTATTAGTGTCACATCGTTTTCCGATCTGTGACACTTTATCAACTGGAATTTATATCATTATCAGCATGCGTTATGCCTTCCAAAGCAGTCTTGACTTCAGTCTTTCAAACATCTCTCTGTGTATTTCATTGAAGACAAATGTTTGGTTAAGCAGACAAAGGAATTTATTGTAAACAAAATCCTGGTATTTGCAGTGTGAGGACATTTATATTTGTAAGACTAAAATACCCATGTTATTGCCTACAGACGCAAGTCACATATTCAAGTTTCACGGTGAGTGCACATCAGCCTTATTAAGGTTTTGATGTCTTTGTCTCTTCTGCACCTCATATCCCTGCCATCCGTGCCTCCACTTTGTGGTCAGCAGTGTTCCTTCCCAATCTGTCAATTTAATCTTTCTGTTACAGACATATTACACATGCAAATACACACACAGACACACACACACACACACACACACACACACACACACACACACACACACACACACACACACACACACACACACAGAAGCACACACTATGTATTTCAATTTATTGGTAATACATACTTTAATAAAGTGTATGCTCTTATTCAAGTCAAAGCATGTAGCATTCACCTAGCTGGTATTTGCAATTAAAAGCGTTCTGTTGACACTGAGAGGCAGGCACAGACATTTGAAAGAAAAGGAAACAGTTTCACAACTTGAGCTGAGTGAATTTTCACTCAGACAGTTTTCTGGATTTAATGAGCTTTTGTCCAGTGGCTGGCATAAACCTGTATTTGGTCAGAACTTGTCTTAACGTTTGACTTAAATGAATTTAATTAACTAAATACAGTTAACAAAGAGGATGAGTTCAGCAATCCATGAAAAGCTTTGCCAGACTTTCTGAAGGGGAAAAACATACCCCTTGAATTTATTTGTAAGTCAAAGTTGAAGACAGGCCTTGATTAAGTCTTGGCCATTGTCTCAATTCAATAGGACTACATTGTTTTTAAATCAAATCAATACAGTGCATTGGATTTTTAGAAAAAAAAATCCATTTTTGAGAGTTAAAAAATGATAACCTGTAACATTGAAGAAACTGGTTTTAAACTAAATGATAAAGCAGTGCTGACTTCATATTGTATTAAAGTACCTGGAGGCTGGAATTAAATTTAGCTCCCTCCAAAAGGACTCATTCATGGGCAATGAGTCGCTCTGTCAATTCTCCACGAAGGAAATGGTGTGAATGCAAACGGGGCTTTTGGTCCTCAGGGATGGATCATAAGGCATTTCAATTCCATGGTGACACGTCAATGCATGGGGAGAGGTGAGAGCTCGCTAGCTGACAAACTGTATGATGGGATATCAGATCAAACCGCTCCCATTACAACAAGAAATGACAATAGTATGGTGGTATTACATATTAATGGTATTATTACCGATGGCCCAAAAGACATTGTAACTCATTACCTTAGCAAGGCATTATGGGATCCGACATCCCACGTATGGTAAAATTACAAATTTAAAAATGCAATGAATATAAGTTTACATTTATTTCCCTTATGTAAGTTTACATGTATTTCCCTTTAAAACATTCAATTAGCATTATAAAATACTCAAAAATGCACTTTAAATCCCTTAAAAACATACATTGTGTCACTTTTGTTCACTTGTGATTTCCAGGAAGGCTAAGAAGAGGAGTTTAACTCATCTGTACTGTGAAGGATAAGTGTGTTTCAGTCTCAGAGGTGAAATTAACATATTCAGCAAGAGTCACAGCGGGATTATCATGAACGTTCCACATGCTCAGACTAATGCAAAATTTATGACATGATGCCTGTCAAAAATCACGCCATTGGGAGTCCAAACGTTAAGGCTCCAGTTACGTCATCTGACCACATGATTGTAAATCTCTCCCCTCTGAAAAGATTTGTTTCAGGCCGGCTGTGTTGTTTCTCCATTGTACCCCAGCCATGGCTCCTCAAAGCCTGTTATCAGACAAATTAGGTTCTTTTGTGCCATTTTAATGGAGCAGCATAAATGCCACCATTGTTAATTGCCGCCAGTGTGTCAGTGTGTCTGGAAACTTTTAATAAAGTTTGTCACCTATCTTCCCCCTCAGGCTGTGTGTATTCCTCCAATCCCCCGTCAGGCTGTGTGTATTCCTCCAATCCCCTGTCTGGCTTTGTCAAACTCCTGCTTGAACTCTTTTGGATCCTTTATTCATAGTTCTCTGGAGTGGAACTAATGTCATTTATTCTAAAAGTTACCTGCTAATCTGGGGATTTTTATGTGGGCATAATCTTCCGGACAATAGCGCTTATGTAAGACAAAGGGTCGATAACACTGGAAAGTAACAGGGTGGGAGTGTGGCCCTCCCTGCAGCCACGAGAACACTCGTCAGAATGGAAGGTGTATGCAGGGGTGGTTTGAAAACCAATCATTAACACAACAATGAAGGGAGGGTAAACAGTCATGGCCTGATTGCTAGTCTTTCATACACGCCTACATCCCAGGAGCGCCTTGCCACAGGAGCGGAGCAGAATACCTAACCAGAGACCAGAGACCAGAGACGGAGAAGGGCAGCATCCAGAACAGAGGAGGCGTCTCCCCCTCCACAGCTGAATGGGAATACAATTAACTTCTCTGTCTGCAAAGACTTCTGGAGGCTATGCAAAGATTGCAGGAGACACAATGAAGGCAAGCTTCCAGTGTCTTAACAATGCATGCCCTGAAACCACAATTATCCTAATAACGTACACTCATATACACATTCACTATGCATAATGTATTTGAAAACTACTATGTTATCAGGAATCTAGTAATGTATTAATGTGTAGCCTGCAGTACCCATCCTTGAAAAGGCTCCTCTATTCAGAAGGCTGTGCTAAATGTGAATCGTTTCATTGATGATTTATGTTGTCTGTACAGTGTGGCTGATGCCATTTTAGTTTAGATCAATATGAAAATTTGCATTTAAGAGAAAAGAAAATATCATATGCAACATGTTCTGCTGAGAGGCAGGCAGAGGGTTCAATGCTAATATGCTTTGAGGTTTTCTCCTCAGCTTTCATTAGGTGGTATGAGGGGACAAAGGTGGAAAAGGCTCATATTTACTGGCAAAGTTGCACAAAACTCATTGTGCCCAGTGACAGGTGTGAATTAGCCATTCTGCGGTGAATCAATATGAGAACTCCCTCAGAGTGATGCCTTGGTGGGCTTCTGATTAAAATTCCCGGCTTGATTTTCATTTCTTGAAAAAGTCACTTCATGGTCACATAAAGCAGCTCCGTGTGGATTAGTTTCCAAAATGCCTTCACCCCAGAAAAGACTAAGAGGACATGATAAATTGGCATGGCTGGCCCAAAATGACCCATGTATCTAGTTTCTGCACTGTTATTTATACACCACACATTTAAATCTCTATAATCCCTCATCACTTGTTGGCAAGCATCTCAGCTGAATGATTGGATCACAGCTCATCAGTAAATCTGAGGTGTAAGGTGTTTGCACACAGTTGAAACTCTTCTTCACTTAACCTGATCTGCCCAGTTTTTGTTTGGTTGCTTTTCTGTGTTTAGTTTTCTCAACTTTTTTTTACATTCCATGGGTGCACATCCAACTGTGCCATTCAGCCCCTGCCTTACCTCCACTATCAACAGTGTTCAGGGATGGAAGAGAACAGCATCAGAATGTTCCATTAGTTTTTCTGTGTGCTGTTTTACCTGCATTTTTGACATTTGCAGAATAATAAATAAGTTTTGCAAAAACTCCTATGGCTCTCAGTGCCTGTTTCTGAGAGTTTTCTGTTGTCACTGTGATATGGTGAGAGAGGTTTCTTCTGTAAAGATTACATCTGTCCTTTACTTTGAATAGCCAATTAATATTTTCAGATGAAACTGAAATTAATGTGGGGGTCATTGAACTTTCCAAACTTTTATGAACAAATTGTTATTAATATTCTAATGTCATTTTGGTACATAGTTATGACAAATGCGGAATGAATCCATACTAAAAACACAGGTGTTTGTGTTTGGACTCCCTAATGTACTTCTACAACGTTTAATTCAACATGCAGTGCATAACATACCCATTAAACCTTGATCAAAATGCTTCATTTATTTAGTAAGTGGTAGAAGGGCATACGTGTTTGTGGCAGATGTCAAATGTATGTAATTAACTCAAAACCTCCTGACACAGGTGGGGAAGTGATTCATGATTACCTGTCACCCTGTTTAGAATTCATCACTCTTTAATCTGCCACTCAGATATATGGAGTCATTTACAGGAGGCAGACTGGTGAATCCTACAGAGCATCTATTCCCAAGCAAAGGGGAATACTTTAACTCTTCTGTAGTACCAGATTACTATTATTTGTCTGAGAGTTATATCAAATGCCCAAAGTAGGTAGCAGTGAGGTGTTTCTGGTAGCAAGTAAATATTTTGAATTTTGTGAGTTTTATTTGGATGAAATCCAAATACCTCTTTCTAAAATGTGGAAGCTAATAAAAGTTTGAAAGCTAATTCCTTAATCCTGCTTCCAGTAAAACCTTCGGTCTGGAATGAAAGAAGATGCCATTATTTATGTTATTTGCACCTGAAATCAGAAGTAAAATAAAAAGCAAGAGAAAAATGATATGTTGGTGATGTTATTATTTCTTGTTCAGACTGCTGACTTCATCCCTGTTCCAGGTCGGTTTAGAATAGCTCACACGTTTCCCCTGAGCTCGCAGACAGCTTAGCCATTATAAAACCCTTCTACATTAAACAATAAATAAGTGATGTAAGTGATTAATGTAGACCACATTCATTTGGGAAGTGGAAGTAAGCCCTGCCACTGGGGTTTGCCGTTACAGGCTTTGACTGGAGGTCTGCATTGGTGGAACAACAGTTTCCCCGGCCTTGCTTGGGGAAAATCCATAGAAGATGGTCTTTCAACTGTTTTGCTGTGTTTGGGTAGGAAATAGAGGAAGAAGTAAAAAAAAAAACAACATTAAAAACAAATGATGACAGATGAAAGTGAAAGCATGAGGGGCCTTCAGAATGTGTCTGTGATGCAGTTGGGAATCCCACAGTTGGGAGATTGAGTCTCAGCTATACTGCTACCAACTGCAGCAGGAGGTGAACACTGGGAAGAACCTGGCTCAACCAAGATGAAGTAACGGATGGGCTGATAATCACCATCTCATCACACTCTGGGGAACTCACCTGGCTGACAAGGTGCCAGCAGGATCATTAACCATGGATCTGTTGACTATAACAGAACAGTCAGTATTTGATTGGTGATGCATGTACAGAATGACATATAGTGAAGGCCTGCCTTCATGTGAATCAGAGGAACTGTGTGTTTTGCCTCCAAGTTATATAGTTGAATTTGAGCTGGGCAAGGAAGATTAAAAAGAAATAAAGGAAAAGCAAATGAAAAAGACTGTTTGAACAATACTTGTTCTTTTCGCTATATGTTGGATGTATGCAGTGTGATTTCCAATGTATAAAATGAACCTGCTTCCTTGTATTCAAAGCGACAGTGACATTATTTGGATGGAAAATCACAATTACAATGTAATGTTGCTCAAAGTGAAAACCTAGCCATGTGAGCCCAGTCATAACACTCTGCATTGAGGCTTTAGGTTCTTGTTCTGTGAGATCATACTGCAGAAACAAAGCTCCTAATCCCAGCCATTCACACGTGTGCATGGCTTTAAATGTCAAAGCCGAAACCGCAGAAAGGTCTTGCAAATTAATACACATCTGCAATTTTCCAACCATGGAACAGACATTAGAGGCACTTTTCACACTGTGTCTACTCACATTTTGTCTTCAGAATGAAATGAAAACTATTTCAAGATAAGGAAGGGACTAATTTTCTGTTGTACAATTGTTCCTACATTATGTGATTCAGAGTGTATGTTATGAAATCAAAAGAGTCTACTGCATTATCATCTTATGCACACAATTTGACAATCATGATGGAATCTGGGTAAGATTTAAATTAACTAAGCATAGGAATGCCATGAAACGTAATTTAAGACATTTCATGGCAGTTTAGGACATTAATGTAGTTTTTGTCCTCTTTTACTCTCCTGGCTCATTTTTTCCTCCATGAATATATTTCAACAAAAATAGCCTTGTTGCTACTTCTGGTATGACAATCCCAGAGCTGGATTTTTCTTTTCAAACCCCCTCGAGTGTTTCACAGCGCAGTCATGTGTATTAATTCATTTATATGAATGCATACTTTAAGACATGTTAAAAAAAGGTCAGTCCTCTTAAGTTGGTATAGAATATACATAAAACAATAAATAAATATGCTTGTCAGCTTTTTAAAGCCAACTTCACAAATAAACATTAAAAGAAATAATCATTAAAATAACAACCATTTTTCTTGACAGCAAATCACTCCACACATGGGCTTACCAAGATGGCATACTTACCAATGTCCAACAGGGGCTGCCACTGTTCCCCCACCAAACTCCCTGGGTTCATTAGCATGCTGTATCATTTTGGTGGGCACCATCCATTCTTCCTGATTAGCACCATCTGCATGGGCGGTGCTAATGACAGGCCTCTCATTTGCATGGCACACTGCAGCTGAGGCCCCTGTCTGCTTACAAACAGATCAGGCAACTATGCAAGCGCCTCCACGCAAACTGTCACCATCAATAACAAGCACAAGCAGGCCCTTGCTTTTGGACTACTCTAGTGGTGAAATATTGCTACAGCACTGTGTAATCTGGACAGACAGAAAGACGCAGGGACAGCCAGGTTTATTCAGTATGTATCAGGTGGCTGGTAACAATGCCTTTCTTTGTTGTGGTTATGAACAAAAGTCAATGCATTATAGAGTATATTTTAGACTTTTGGAACAGCTACTTTCTCAGTATGCATTTATGTAACTGGATATTTGGAGTCTGTTAGGTAAAATACCTTAATTACAAGTACAACTGTATTTTTCTGTTTTGGATTCAGACCTTGGATTCTAATCCAGTTTACTAACCATTGTACCACAGTGTCACAACCATCAAAGCTTGCTCATAAGGTGGCAAAAATGTGAAGGACAATGATCTCAGTATTATCCCGGTACTGCAGCAGTAACTGGTCAAGTCCGATCTTTACCAGGTGGATTAAGAATAAAAATGCATTATCTGCCACAATATGAGTAATGATACTGACTAAACAGTTTTCAGAGGTTTCATCAATATATGTAGCAGTGTTTCATCGATTTAGCTAGCAATGTCTTAAGGTAATGATGAGCACCTGAAAGCCAGTCTGGCAAAACAACCAAGTGTTTGCAACTGGTCACAAGGCATGAAAGTATAAAGCAATAGGCACAGTTCAGGTCATGTTATAACATTCATAACTGGGTTTTAAATATGGAGAAGAAACTGATTTTAACTGGGAGGGATAGATCATCTTTGCATGATTTCTTGTTTGAGGCAGTATCTTTTCTGGCAGGAGGAAGACATGTAATGAGTTCTCTTATTAATAATATTTTTCAATGAATATGTGTCATAGACATTGTTTAAATTTGTAGTAACTGTTTAATAACAGGCCTTGGTATGCTATAAAGTCACCCCGCTGTGAGGATGTGAGAAGCAACACCCTCTAACCATATTTATATTCATGATGTACCATGACCTCTCAAGCCTTATTACTTTAATATGTGGTAGTGAAAAAAAAGTGTGTCACTGCTTTCATATATTTTTTCTCTGAATTAAAAAAAAAAACAGAACAGGTGTTTTACATTCATACAGTCACTCTTTGCTAATCTCCTTTCTGTGTCCTTACCTGTGCTACCTCAGGTTGTTATAACGACCGTACTTTTGCTCCTAAAACACACAAAGCATTCCCCACGGAAACATCTCAATGTCTATGGTTTTCATCATCAGCTGAGTGACTGCAAAGTATTCTCCAGGCATCTGCTTAGCTGACAAACCCCATCACCAACAATCCTCCATAGATTTCAGCTCTGACAGATGAATTATTCCTGTAATGTTTTCAAATTACACACTATGCATACTCAATGATAAAGCAGCACGATAAGATGTAACAACAGAAAAATACTAAAACGGAAGTTACCTGAATCATTATGTCTTAATTCTCTGATTGTTGATACTTTAAAATATTTTAAAAAGTTAATGTTTCCTAAGGTACATGTGCTTCCATGGAAAGAGGGAATATTCCACTGAATGTCTGACACCACAGATGGACAAAAGATACCAAAAATTCCTCTCTCTAGAACTTTGATATTACCAAACATCAAAGACACAGCACACACAGAGTGCAGCACGGAGTTTCAGCTGCCAGCAGAAGCCAGCTCAGTCTTCCCACCTCTGCTTGGTGTGAATGTAAAATTTCCTAAGGCTCAGATCATTTGAAACTTGTGGGGTTTGGGAATTCGGTAATGATGTCACCTTTAAGCATTTGGTCACAGCGTGATGACGATGCAGGCCTGAGTTCGATTGAAAATTGTCCTCAGCTTTGACTCAGGATCAATGACAAGTGCAGGCCTTCATTTGTCTGACAAATTGAGTAGAAATGTTGATTGACTTATTGATGAGAGCCATCTAGCTGGTCTTTTAGGCTGGACTTCCACTGGTTAATGCTCAGTGGTAATTTCCTCTCAGTCATGTCAGATATCACTGGTCTTTTGGACCAAACCATTATACTCTGCCACCATGTGAAGCATCAACCTGGAAACTTTAAGTAGACATGGGTTAATGGTTCCAAAAACTCACGGTCATTGTCAACAGTAATTGTGTTTTATTGTGAAAACCAAAAAAAAAAATATATTGGTTTGTTGAAACAAGTCAGTGATTGAAAACCAGTTGCAGCTCCACACATCTTGGGTGGAATGATACCTCATTCATTTCATTCATCCATCACTACATTTAACCCCCGGAAGGCAGGGAATGAAATTGTAACCATCGTCTTAAATGAGAACCAGGAACAAATTGCAGCCTCTTCCTTAAGGGGACACATTATATCCTGTGCCATTCTTCATCTGTCACACAAGACTAGCTAAATTAGGCCTGCAAATTTGGCCAGGTAAGCATTCTGATTGGCCACACAACCACTCTATGCTCCCTACACAATTTGGATCGAGAGCCAACTTCTCAGCTGACCGATCTGGTTAAATAAAGCCAAAAAGCTCCAGTGAAGATGGCATGGACGCTGCAGCTGTTGTTCTGCTATGGCGTGCGTTATTTGACTAGACTCTGCGCTGTACACCACTGGACCTCTGTGTGCGCACAAAAGCAGCTTTGCTTTCTGTACGGAATGTTCTAATGTTAACAGGTCATTCAATTTTGTTAATTAGCCTAGGCTTCAATCATGAAAACAGTTTCAAATTATCACTCCCAAGGGAAAAACATAACAATTAAAGACAGAAGGGACATTTTAGCAATACATTTCTACTGTATTAATTACAGTATTTTAGTTTTTTAGTTTTCATGCTATTTCAATACAGAAACATCTCAACAGGATTACAATACTGTGTCTTTCATATGATTGTGACTTCTTACGATTGTGACTTTTGAATGAATAAATTAGCAATGTTTTAATCCTGCTTTAATTGTCAGTCAGAAATTAGATTTAATACTACCAATTTAAAACCATGACAACATGCAAATAATTGTGTAGCGACAGGAAGAAACTCCTAATGCTTGATGTTGGAAGAAAAAGTATTCTCTATATATACATACAGATACTGAGTGAATAGTTGTAGATCCATATAGAATACTTTGCCAGTTTGTTTATAGATACATATTCAATTAACCTCATATCCGTGCCTTTGCTTCTTTGGATATAATATTTGAAAAGGAGGAAATTGAGCAAACTTTAGTATGCCTGAAAACTGGCATGAAAGAAAATAGATCTATAAAAAGCCAGTTATTTTTGAAATATATGTTTTTAAACTGCCTCTCAAAAACTTTTGAATGTACAAAGACAGTCTGGAATTGGAAATGATGACACAGCTGTGACACTAATGCATAATTCTAGTCAAAGTTTCTAGCAAAGCAAAAGAAAAAACAAACTTACTTTTTTATTTGAATAAATGAACAAACATTCCATTATCAGCTCAAACAACACAGAATGCTGCAATGGTAAGAAAGAATTAAATGGGTATGTGATTTGTGCCTGTAACATTACAAGTAAATGCCTTCAAAGCACTCTGTGTTCAATCACTACCAATACCACCAGCGGACTAATTGCTTTTAAGTGCAGAGGCATTCTCCCCATTGCCACAAGAGGCTGAAATCATCGCTTTAATAGGAATTTTATTCCACCCTTGTAATGAATGTGTTTGTGCTAGAATAGCACTTCTTTGTGAGAGCTGTCCTAGTGACAGCAGGGCCTATGAGGGTATGGCTGTGATAAAGGACATTTCTATTCTAAAAGCTTCATGGAAGATGGAATAGCATACACTTCCACTGGCGTGAATTTGGGCACATTTAGAGAGCCAAATTGCAATTTTGTGTGACTTGCTTGAAGGAAACTAGCATTATATGGATATAAAGCAAAGGAAGGTATTGCTTGCACAGGACTAGTACCACCAGAGGATCACTATCAAATCAGTAATTACCAGAGAACATCCATAATTTTTGTATTTTTGTTTTTTTGCTCTGTCTTACAGCTCTGTCTGTAACATTGATGATTCAGGGCCAGAAAGCCTGCTGTGAGAGAGTGATTCCTCAGACCTGCAGAAGTGTCTCTGCACAGCTGCCTTACCAAGCAGTAGGTCTAGTAGTGAGAGACAATCAAAGAAGGTTAAACTAAAACAAAAACAAACAAAAAAACAATGAATGTCTAGCCTCAATTATTTTGCTTTGGACTTATTTCATTTCTTGCTCACCATACAAAAGGCCCTGATGATCAGCCTGATGTTTTCCAGCTTCATGTCACATCTGTAGTTTGAAAATATGCTGATGTATGGTTTTACATGTACTGCAGATGTGACATGTATCCTGCAAATAAAATGACTTAGCAAATCAGGTGTTCTGTTCCAGTTAGTTGTGTAAAATCCTACTTCACTATTCTCTGTCTGTTCCGTAGCAGCTCTTCAGGATGTCATGAGATAAGTTTGTGTGCAGGGGGCTTTGAATGAATGTTTGACCCAGGTCTGTCACACACATATTTTCACTGCAGATACTAAAAGTGATCAACCTACAATCAAGTATTCACGCTGCAACCATGTTCAACCTCAGTTTTTTTTTTAAACTGTATAAAACCTCCTCGATGACTTTTTTAACATTGTTAGTGGATTTGATCAAAAAGCTAACAAAAGGGAGTTACAGTAGGTACTGCACTACCACCTTAATAGTGTGGGTTTAAGAGCAGTGAGATCTCTAAGTGGGAAGTACTGCCCTGTAGCCACCAGACTTTGATCAAGAATCACTCTATGTGAAAGTCAAGAGGGCCCTCATCCACCTGATTGCAATGGGAGAGGCCACTACAAAAGCCTCTGTGACGTGGCATCACTCATCTTCAGTTTGAGAGTCCTTATTTCCTCTGATCTCAAACTAGGAAATGAAGCTGAGGATTAGGAGCTTGTCGTCTAGAGCAGACACTAGGGGTAATTACAAGGTCCAGTAGAGGCTGCAGCCTCTGATACTGTGATACCAATTTGCCGTCTCCTCCACAACATGTGAGGTCGGCAGCTGTTTATTTTTCACACCGTGGTCCTCAAGTTGCCCTTGTGTACATGTAAATAGTTATAACACACTTCATGAAAATATTTGATGCAGGCAGACTGTGGATGCTGCATTGACCAGCGGGTGGTGTTGCAATGACACACTCACATCCCTGCTGGCTAAATCTGTACTTCCCTTAGTGATGCTAAGGTGAATTGCATTTCACCCTTAAAGACTGCCATCACAATCAGTACCAGTATGACTTGGCTTCGATATTAGACCATCCACACACTAGGACATTGCCTTAACAAGGTGAGCCACCCAGCAGCCCAGAAAGATGCATTTTAATTTTGAAGTCCTTGGATGTCTATTTTAGGGATCTGAACCCGGGAGTCTCTTCTAATTAGAAACTAAACAAAAGGTGCAGATAAGAGAACTGGCACACACACAACCTACACCCATTGGTGCTGTAAGCACTGGGACCCATAGAACATATATCCATCAGAACCATCAGTACTGATTGGGTCTGTGTGTACAAGTAGTCCATCCCATGTGACATACAGAAGACTTTATGGTTGTCCCCCAGTGATGAGAAGTGGCACATTGTTCCTTCATTTTGTTACTTGGCAGAGATAATATCTGGAGTTTATTCCAGAGGGGTTGTAACACTGTTTCTGCAGATAGGACAGTGAGAGTGACCTTCTTTCCGAGGCATTAGCATAGCTGACTTCCATTGGTGCTGCAGTAATGTTACATACATTAAATTTAGTTATGTACATACAATTTTGAGTTACTTGCCTGATGGAACAAGAGAGAAAAGGTAGAACCTGTTTGGTATTAACCTTACTACTGAAAACGTTTTCAATCTTAGTGACAGCACATTAGAGTCTTTTCTTAAAACCTCAAATGTTTAGTTTCTCTGAAAAAAAAAAAACATTGTTTCTTCATTATAAAATGAGTGATTTATTATACAGAAATTACAGGGAGTAATTTATGACTCAGAAGGCATGATCAGTATTGAGAGGATTAATATGCAATGTATCAAGTAGAGTGTGAAATTGCCTATATGCAAAATCCATTTTTGTTGCTCTAAGTTTCTTGACACTTCACCTTCTTGTGTTGAAGCAAATACTCTGACACCTGACAGGCAACAGCTTTTCCCAGAACCCTGCAGGAGAAACCTTCATGCTCAAAGGACTTTACTGCATAATGCAAAATAAAGAAATTAAAGCCAGATTTTTTTCTTGCACACCTTAATGAGCATGACTCTCAGTTTGTAAGGGATTCGCACACAGCCATGGTGCTTTATGCTGCTTGGCTCTGGGCTATGCAACACTTGCATTGTAAGAAATGAGACAATGCACATAACCATAGGGTAGGCCACTGTTTCAACAGTGCAAAAGCAAAACAATTTCATTAAAAAGTAATAATGTCATTTTCGAAAAGGTGTGATGAGTACTTAATGGAATCCTTATGATTTCACTCCTAATATAGTGAGGCCACTGTGTTAATGAGTAATAGCCAGTTTTTGGCCAGTTTTTGGCCAGTTTTTGGCTTCATTTTATAATGAAGAAACAATGTTTTTTTTTTCAGAGAAACTAAACATTTGAGGTTTTAAGAAAAGACTCAAATGTGCTGTCACTAAGATTGAAAACGTTTTCAGTAGTAATGCCTGGACTATCCGATGCTGAGCTGGTGGTTTTAACCCCATACACACAGCCGTGTGAACGATATGTTTTCTATATATTATTTTATGTTTCCACAGTCAGACTGCATATTTTTGACATAACACTACCCTCTTGTCTCAAGTCTCAGCGTTGTCCTACTGACTAAAAGGTACAATTTCAATCTGCTTTTGAAACAAAGAATATTATCAGTTGCTTCTTGCGATGGCCATGCATTGTGCCATGTTTGTTGTTGAGCTGTATATTCATCGCTAACTATTTGAACATAATCATACAACCCACCCCATGGCCTAAACCATCCCCAAGCCTCTAAAGTTCAGTGTGAAAAGTGAGATGCATAGGGAGCGGAAGGTGGAGGTGAAAGCACCAGGAATGCATGGCCTCAGGCCTGCTGAAGGCCAGGAATACAGCAGCAAGCAATGACCTTCCTCCCTCAGCACAGCTTCAGCCTGACTATAGACATGGTGCTATTGCACACTGGGCTTGTTCTTACTTAATGCTGTTTTCCTGAAGCACTAGACATAAGATCTAATGGTGGAGTTGAACGGTTAATCACGAAAAGATTTTTATATAGGTGGGAAGTTTATTGCAGTTATACATTTAACCCAAAAAAAGATAAAGGAGTCTCATGTCAAATGTTCAGATTATTATTGCTCTTTCTGAGTCTTTACAATGGTTCAAATTCTGGAAGTTTACTTACGAATTAAACTTTAGCCCAATTGACTATAGAAAAACACTGTTCTCTTCCTAAGGAAATATTTCCCTTATTTCAGAGTTTCATGAGCAATAAGGATGTATTAAAAAGTCCAATTTCCTGAACACAGCTGGTGCACATCCTAATAGAGTAATATAAGAACTTTTGTGATCCAATTTAGAGCTTTAAAGTCAGTCATTCCTCCTCAGCAACACCTCCCACATCCCCTTTCATTCCAAGTATAGAAGCTGAAATGTTGGGCCGCATAGGGGGAGAGCATGACTGATTTCACACGGTGAATCCCTGTCTGCTGCAAGACAAAACAATAATCTCTGAATAAAGACACTGGGAAGCTGGATAGCAGTACACAGTTACAGGTGAAACCTGCAAATGAAAGATCGTACTCATCGTTAACTTCATTGATTGTGTGGCTGGATCGTAAGCGGACGACATTGCAGAGATTGAATACCTATTATGCCTCATTTCCTAAGGTGCATTTCACTGACGTTAGGGGAATCCTGGAACTGCGTTTATCACAAGCGACATCTCAAATGCTCGATTAACACCATTGAGAGTGTAGATAATTGTTTTTGTTTCGATACGAAGGATTGATTTTTTTAAATGGCCTTTTTAAATGGCACAGACATTACTCCTTTAAATGGCTTGTGTACGGTTTGTGAATGAAGCTTTGGAGGTATCATGAGATTTGGCATCATTAATTGTGTTGTATTTGACCTGTGTTGTAATTGTGTTGTATTTCACCTGGTTTAAAAAGTTCATGATTTGGAAAATAAACATGGGAAAACAGCCCAAATGATCTGCCACCAAATTTCACAGGGGGTGTTTGGTGCCTTTCTTTTTTGCTGGCCAACCTGTTAATATTATGTAGTAATATTATGCAACAGCAGTGCTTAAGTAGTGTTCTTTGGTGACTTTAATAATATTTAATGTATTTGATCATCATGGTTTTAAAGAGAATGATTACATTACCGCATTTAGCAGACAGTCTTATCCTGAGCAACTTACAATGGGCAGACATTGCAATGACAGGGATTCCAGAACTAGCCCACAGATGGGAGTACAATTTAGGGATTCAAACTGTGTTTGTTTGAGTGGTGTTTCCAAAAATCTCCATTTCTCTGAGGTTTTCTTGTGTTCTCTCTACTTCCTGTTTATTTTCTTGATGGTTCATTTTGAAAAAAAAAATAAATAATAAAATAAAATAAATAAATAATAATAATAATCTGAAAAGAAGGTCAAATGCTGGCATAAACTACATTTAAGAGGGCACCACTCTTCATGCACTGTAGCACAAAATAACCTTAAACCTAACTTAATCAAAAGACATAACAGCCACAGTTACACTCACAAATGAATGCAAATTGGCAACTTCAAAGACACACAGTTTCACCTGTCGATTCAAAAGTGCTGTTAACCTAGTCTCGACTTTAATCAAAACATTTTGGATGCCTAGATGAAATGCAGTTTAGATGAAGAGACATCTACCAATTTTTGTAGCACAAACGATTCTGATTAAAAAGGAGCAAAATGTGACCCACAAACCCACTGGGTGCAGCGAAAATCAATGTGGAGCGATTAGTCTTCATTGAGTGGAGGTAATAATAATAAATTAGCAAGCTACCAATGGAGAGGGGCCAAAAGGAGTTCATAGCTAAATGAATATAATTAACAAATGGGTACACAAATCTACTCCTCATTTTCCCCTTGGAGTACGCACAGTGAGGCGAATAGTAATTTACTGTGCTGCATGCTCTTGACGCCTGGATGATTTCTTTGTGTGTTACAACAGTGATCAAATTCTACAGTAAACTCAGTCAATACATTTTCCCCCTCGGTGGAAAAAGTATACCGATGCAGGAGGGAAATTCTCCTCAAAAAGAGAGTGATATTTGATTTAGTGACCACCCTGTTGTTAGACACAACTTCCAGGTAGGAAGGTGAGACATTTCACCACTAATGCACTTGAAAAAAGTTCATTTTTTCCTTTCATTTCTTTCTAATCCTCACCTCCTTTATCTCCAGTAAATCATTATGATGGCACCAAGGACACAATGATGGCCTGTGAAGGATGTGACCATTCCTCTAGTCTATTCCTGCGTGTCCTGTATGACTGGAGAAGTCTGGCTCTATTTCCTCAACTCGGTAGGGTAACAGTATTTAGGGGGTCTGACAAAATCGTGACCATATCTTTGTTGGAGAACATTTCTGTGATAACGCCAAACTGTTTTCTCGATTAACCTAGCAGGGCTACTGCTCATGAATCTGTGTTCATCTGAGGACTTTGTGAGTGGAGTGTATATCCCTGATCTGTCCCCTAGGCTCGGCGTATCACTTCTGTGCCCAGCTTGCTGCATAAGGCTGAGCTGCCGCAGGGCATGAGGTAAGTAGGAACACTGCTGAACACAAACCTTATTTGTAGAGTTTAAAAGATGTAGGTTATTTTGTTCCTGAAACAGTGTGTCAGTGGTAAGGCAGGTAAACTCATTTCATTTAGCTAGTTAACCTGCTTTTATTTTTGAATAGCTACTGAGCTACACTCAGCTTGGTCTTCAGGCCTTGTTAATACTCAAGTTATGTGTTCAGCAGAGCATGCGAAGCATTTCCATAGGTGTACTTTTAACTGGCAATATTTCAGCATCTGAAAATTGTGCATGTCTAATTTTGAAGAAATATTCGACTTCAGCTTGCAATGCTGTTAAACCAGTGTAATCAGGATTTTGGCTCCCTTCATTGCCTCCAGTGTCTCTTGGCCAATCAAACTCTTGTCAGTAAAAATATCTGAGAATGATATTTTTCAGATACCAAGTAATTATGCCGTTAAACAAGCTCCCAATCTCCGATTTCATTCCGTCCCCACATAAGGGTATTCCCATGCTCTCCTAGGTTTTATGATCCGTCTTCAGCTTTATCTGAATATGATATCATAGATAACAGACACAACACAACTGTGACTGCAGCAAGGTCTGCACGCCTCGAATGACAGTCATTCAAATGATCTGTCCACTTCCAAACAGTCAGTGTGATGATTCCTGAGCATGCCCAGAGCCAGGCCGCTGGCGTAAACATACGAGCCGTATATGCCACAATGCCAGAAGCTCACTTCCTCACCTCTCTCTGTAGCAGCGAACCACAGCTGTGACTTACACAGGTTGTGAGGCACACACACTTTTTATTATTTCCAGGTTTATTTATTTCCATATAAAAACCAAGAACTAGCAAAAGTCAGATTGAAAACAACTCTGGCATAAAAGAAACCCCTTACGTGTGTTCTATGAGGAGAAGGAAAACAGGCTTAGAGAAAAGATTTAGGATATTAATTTTCATATTTTGGCATTGATCCACAGTTCTGATGTCCCAGAGGTTAGCGATAATTAATGAAATACTCCACAAGCCTTACTCTAAGCAACACTGACATTACTCTCACCTGGGATGGCAGAGGCCCTGATCTTGACTGCATGTGTATAAGTGCCTGTCCCTTTGGAGCGACTGAGTGGGCAGGGCAACATGCTTAAATGAAAAGGGCAGAGTCCACTAGGCGGAGGGGAAATGTCACTCTCCATTAAAAAGGGGATTGGTGGGAGTTTCAATCCCCCTTTCTAGTCCTTGTCAGCAGGGAAAAAGGATTCTGTACAGGGTTCAAAAGCAATGCTCTACCTTCATGTGCTAAAGGTGTGTCACGGCCTCTGTGAAGTACAGAAATAAAGGAGTTTAGTCTCCACCCGTTGGGGGCTATATGTGGCACTGAGCGTGACTTCAGTTTCTGCATGCGGTGAAATCTTTGCCTGGGTAGGCAGTGACCTATCAATGAGGCATATGTCTACATTCAATTAACGCAACAGCCCAAGTTCTTTTTAGGTAAGAAATATCCATGCTGACTGCTGCCATTACGCTATCCATGCTAAAAAGTGCTAGCAGCTAGCCGGGAAAGGCCGTGGTCTGGAGCTATGCGCAATCACAGTCAAACTGTTGAAAAAGAGTCTTTGAAAATGTAGATAATATCCAAATTGTGTCAGTATGTCCTTTTAATATACGATACTGGTCTTTAAAACATGGTAATCATCGTTACATGACATGTAGCAATCCAACCGTTTAGCTCATCCACTGCAACTTGTGACAGATTGTCATACACACTCATGTCTGTAACAGGTGCAATGTTAGCTGGGGAGGGGGGCGGTCCAGAGCGAGGAATGGATGTCACGTGAAATGAAAGATCCAAAGACTGTAGGCAGGGTTGGTCTTTGCTGCAACAATGTAAGAACCTTTGCATTTGCAAATGAAATACATATGAAAATACTGGCCTTAGTGCAGACAGAGGCACAGATAGCCTCTGTCTCAGCATTCAGGAATGTTAGTTTTTAGGAGCAAGCTGTGGCAAAAGGAGCAAACTGTACTTAAAACAACTATTCTGACAAGTTTTACTAGAGTATGTGTTATCCTGAGACAATAAATAAATTAAATTCATAAAATTATCAATTATGAATATGAAGACGTGTCAGTAAATATGTGTCTTAGTCTGTTTTGGTTTTTGTTTTCATTTTGTTTTACTTCCTTGTTTTCCCCCATCTCTGTGCCATGTGCTTGTGTTTACATTTCTCTCATGTTTTTGTTCTTCCCCCTTGTTCCCGCTTGACTGTTTAATTTATTCATTGTTAAGTGTCTGATTTTCTGATCTGTTTCACCTGCCAGTTCACTCACCTGTTTC
Organism: Albula goreensis; assembly: GCA_022829145.1. Taxonomy (NCBI): domain Eukaryota; kingdom Metazoa; phylum Chordata; class Actinopteri; order Albuliformes; family Albulidae; genus Albula; species Albula goreensis. The sequence continues at coordinate 10,087,884 of CM040755.1, forward strand.
CTGTTTCACTTCGTTATCTGTGGTATTTAAGTCCCTTGCGTTTGTTCATCATGATTTCGTTTGTGTTTTGGACCTTATTCTTGGCTGCTAATAAAATACAGTTACATCTTGTCTGTGTCTCCAATCCTGACAAAATGATCAATAGATACAATTATCATGTGTTCTCAACATTTCTTTTTAGCTTTGGTGAGGCACTGCCTACCCTGACTGCACATCCTGGCCAATGACCAGGCAGCCCAAAGAGTCTCCCACTTCTCTGGCTTTGCCACGGAAATAACCACGGTGACCACAAACAGACTCTCACATACATTAACTTCTGCACCTTATGCAACCACGTAGATTTCACACACAAGTACACACAGCAACACAACTTTTAAATAGCTTGAAGTAATGTTCCCTGAATACAAAAAATCATTGGTTGTACATTTACAGTTAAACTACTGAAGTGTAGCACAAGAGAACATGGTTTTATGTGTGTGGTATACCGACAGATTATACTAATTGTGTTTTCCCATGTATATAAGTGAGTGTCTTTGCTTTTTTAAGATATATTTTTGATGTTGAATTTATATTCTAAGTGTAATGAAAGAGCCACTTGTAAAACTGTAGTGGTGAGCTGGGCTGATTGTGTTGTTGTCATTGCCTTTGACATTGAATAACACATGAGAGATAAAATCAATCTTCATGTGTCTTTCTGGATTTCATAGGGTTGATTTAATACATTATTTTCTTAGAAAGAAGAAATATTTTGCTCTTTAACCCACACCTTTGTTCTAAAGCAAAGTCACAACATGAGGAGGTTTTAGATACACAATGATTTCTACTGTTTCTTCAGTTACTCCGGAGGCTTGGCAAATTAACAGCAGTTTTGAAAGTCACAGACAACTGTGTTGTACAACTCAACGTTGTGGTCTGTTCTTAATTCACAATTATTTAAAAATACAGCATTTTGTACTACAGAATATAACATTTTGTTCACTTTCATAGCACTTTGTGGTATTGAAGATAACTTGTCAAAATTTTGTGTGATGTCCACAGCAGGCTAACTTGCAAGTAAATTAAAACCGCAGAAGCCCCACAAGCACAAAAGTGCTGCCCACTGAAAATGTGTGTGGCTAACCACAATTTTAATATATATATATATATATATATATATATATATATATATATATATATGAATTCAGCTGTACCAAGAAACAGCTACTTTGGTAATCATGGCTAGTACTATTTCATTCGTACTAAAAATTATCAATCAATTACTCAAACAGATTCTCAAAAACCTGTAGACAGTTTAATTTTTGTGGTGGTTGGTGGATGGTGGAGACTGATGGAGTCCAACAGCTGCCCACAGCCACCCATATATAAATGTGAATGTAGATGATAGTATGCATACATCTAAACGGGTGCCCTGGGTAATACATACAAAATATAAACAGGAAGGTCACAGAAAGCACATATCTGCTATAAATAATCATACTGTCATATTACCAAGGTAGAAAGTCCATTACACGTGTTGTTTGTTTATCACATCTGCCACAAAGATAGTTTATGAAAGGATTGAAAGTAACACCACCATGGTTACCATGATGCTATTAAATAGGAAAGTCTGCCGCTGATTGATATTATGTATTAGTTGATTATGATGGTGGATATATGAGTAATGTAATCACTCATGCTCGCCATATGCTGCCTGACATAAAAAAGCAATGATTATGACATGTGCATGATAGAGTATTTCATTATTCTTTATGAAATAAATGATGCATGCAACATTGGACAGGAAGGGGGTCAGAGAGAGCATGTGTTCAGGGAGCCAGCTCAGACAGATGTGAGATAAATCTGCACTTGTCAGGAGGAATATTCAGTTCCTTGTTCATGAAATAAAGATGTATACTATGTGTTGTCTGTACAATTGTTTTTCTTTCTCCTTTTGTAACTTAAGACAGTAAAGCTAATTTCTTATGTTCTTGTGGTAGGCACACGATAGAGTGGCTAGCTATATAGATGCATCACAGTGTCTGAAGCCACAGCAAAGGCCTGGAAATGTGACGAAAATGTGAATGAAATTGCACAAACACAGACACAGACATGCTGCTGTAGGCTTGTCATTAATAACAGAATTACAACAATATTTTAAGGAGCCCCCTCTCCAAACCACAACCTCACATTTCTACTGTTATTTGATTATATTGTATTATATATTGTACGGCCAATTATATTTGGCTGACATATTTTCTAAATAAATCTCAGAATTACCTGCAGAGCTGATAAGAAAGAATTCCAAAACTACATGTAAAAGTATTAATTAAAGGCTCAATGTAAATGAGACCTAGATAGTCAGTGATGGTAGTTTGATGGGAACATTTAGAGATGTTTCAGCTAATAAGCTTGTGCAGATAACTTAATGCAGACACTGAGATTTAATTTTTGTTTTAAAGGATCATGTAACTTACACATTTGTGTAATGTTCAACAGTACTGGCAGGCTACAACTGGCTCATTTAGCTACATACTGCAATGTGTAGTTTTAACAAAAATGCTTCCCAAAATTTCAGCGACACTATGAGAAAGTAAAATTAATGGAGTGGAAAGTAAAATTAGTGGAGTACTCAATATAAATCTGAAATCCATTTGTGGTGTTTACCACAATGTGACCCCTAAAAACACAAGTATACCATTAATTTTACTTATTAATCCATTAGCCCAGTGACACCTCAATTTTCTCATTATGCAACGTGTTGGTAAGATGCTCCTGACACATCCTGATCTCAGTGTCAGTGGAATTCAGCTTTGCAAAGAAGCTTCAACCTCCTAACACCAAATCACAGGCCCCAAGTTATACTCATAATGCCCAGACACAAGGGAAACACATGGGAGGCATAGCTGATGGGGGGAAAGCTAGTCTGTACTCAGTCAATTGGAATAAACTCTGTTATTTTCAAAAGAATTGTGAATAAGTGGATACAAACCTACAAAGGCAATTCCATAACAGCAAAGCCCACCATCAGTGAAAGTACGAAATGGGAGATATTTTCCTGAAATATGTTGTTTGTTTGGTATACTGGGTTTAGTGAAAAGGATGAGTCAATTTAAAAGATCTGTGACTCTTTAATCTTTGCAACACAGGTTAAAATGTCACTAATTGGTGGCCAACACACCAGTGCCTTCTAGCATCCAAGTTCCTATTAATTAATCAGCTCAGCGTCTTCTCAACATTTCACTCGATGTTATCTGTATGCTGAGAAATACTGTTTATTGACTGAACCACTGTCGGCATTTTTCTTTTTTCTTTCTCCATGGTAAACAGATTCTGTAATCATTAAGATTAATTGGTAAACTCTTGTCAAACAAAACTTACTGCTGTGGAAATTATAAGCGGCATGATAAATTATAGAAAACGTCCAAACATATGGTCTGCCAATACAATTTGTTAAGTTGCAGGCCCTGCAAGTGGAAAACATATCATGTCTGACAAAGACTAATTAGACATTATTCCAGTTTTTGATTCATTAATTATGTTGGAAGGAAAAAAAGATTTAAATTGCTGACAGCAGACCAAAAAAAAAACAAAAACCAAAAAAACAAATGGATACAGGCAATGTCAATCAAGAATGGCAGAAAGTGTTACAATCCATATAAAACAATCAGAATCCTGCTTGTATACCATCCCTCCAGACATTTAATAAATTAAATAAAGTACCTGTCTTAAGGATAACAACTTTCTTATTAATATTCAGCATTCCATAATAATAAATAATAATAATAATAAGGATAATAATAATAAGGATAATAATTAAAGGACGCTCCAATTCCCTACTAAACCCAGTTCAGCATGTGTATGGTAATAATCAAAGAGGGACTGAAACTGCTCTGAAGTTGAGGGGTGGTCCTGCTCTTTATTAGTTATTTGATCTGTTGTTAGGTGTTGTCATGCAGTTGTCGATATAAACCATGGATAAAAACCATATCGAGAAATAATTTAAAATATGAGACAGGCAGCTGGTTGTTTGATAAGTTACTGTTTTCTAGTGAGACTCAGCAGGGCGGATGGACCACTCCTTAATAAAAAGGATGGTGACAGCCCAGTCATCACTGTGGGTTGATGAGAGAAAGTGATGAACTCACTGTGATGGTAGGTGTCTGACCAGGAATGCTGAAACACTGTGTCAGACATGAGACCCGAAGTTTGAGTGTGATTTCTGTAGCAGTGTCTGATTCACTTTCACAAAGTCCTCCATTTCAATCATGTCTGAGATCTCACTGTGAGTAAGGGATGATATTTGTTTTTGGTGACCGTTTTGTTTTTTTTGGAGATTTGATATGAAAAAAAAAAAAAACATTTTCGCGAATGATTTTTATGGCAGATCATTCCTGGCAAATGTTTGGCAATGTAACTGCAGCTGCAGGTATTGAACAACTGCGTTCAGATCAAGGTCAAGTGTCCTATATGAGCACAACACAAATTATTTACTTGGATTTCACCATTCAGCAAAGTTGGGAGACTGTGGAACAGTAGTAATATTTAATAGATTTTGCTTCAAACAATAAAAAACATTCTTTATGGTTTTTCCTTTGACAGAAACAGGGACCGCAAACTCAATGACATTACTCTGGCTTTTTTCAGAGTGGGTGAAAAAGTGAATGTATGACAGGAATTTGTAGTGTTTTCTCAAGGCTGAGGTTGCAGTGTTTGTGCTTTAGTGAACCCTTGAGAAACAGCACCAGGAGTCAAGGTAAAGCTGAATCTCACAGAGCCCGTTCACATCAATCAAAGGACAGGTGAAGGTCCTCCTGAGGAAAGCCACAGTGTTCCAGTCCGCATCCCTATCACTGGACACTTCATGTATGATTTCTCATCATCTTTGCACTGATTTTGTGCTGCCATCTCTCTCCTTAAGATTCTTTTGTGCCCCTATTGCTGTATCTTCCACCCTGATCACTGTGTTCCCCAGGCAGAGGCACCATTAGTTTACCTTTGCTCTGTACTCCTGGTGATCAAAGCACAAAAATCCATGTGTTTTTCAACCTTCTATTTTATCAGGAAGTCCTACTGAGATGCTGAAACTTTTTCACAAAACTACAAAAAGGAGTTCAGTCTCCGTAAGGATACACAAGAGTAATATAAACAATATAAATTACAAAGTACTCCAAAGCACAATAAAAAAAGAAACAACTTGGTAAAAGTACACTTTTCAAGCAGCGGGCTATGCAGTCTGTTTTTGAAATCAGTCAGAATGGTAAAATCTGAACAAAAGGTCAAGCGGAGTCAGAAAGAATAGGGAGCTGGGCTCATAACCCAGTGTTTGCAGGATCAACTGCTCAGGAAGAACATTCTCTTGCATCCTTGGTAAAGAAAATAAATCAGAATATATTTCATAAAGCATACAATGTAAATTGACACCATATCAAATGTAAGGTAAAGACAGTTGGCTCAATTCATTAATAATAATAATAATAATAAACAGGGGAGGCCTAGTTCTCAGTTTCTGAAGGCAGGTCAGTGACGGGACTGTGCATGGGAGATTCTGAGCATAGAGACCAAAATCCAGTTCGCTTCAGAAACTAAGTTGCCTCTGGAAGTGGTGTTAGTTGGAACAAGCTGTGCAATAAAGAAGACCCTGTGTTGTAGAAGAGACCAGTTTTCAGATGAATTATTAAACTGAGGTAGTGTTGAGAGATGGACAGAAAGAGGAAGTGAGAAAATCAAATTTCAAATCAATCTTCTTAGCACAGGTCAAAACCACAAATCATGGAATGTACAACCTGCTTCCACAGAATTAAATCACTAACACTGCAAATTATCATGCCAATAAAAAGACAGCTTAACAGTTTAACTGAAGTGCACATGACTAACAGCAGTACTCCAGGTCATTTTTGGCAGTTACAGAATATGACACAAAATGTTGCATAAAACCTCACGTCTCCCCAGATCATTTAAAATGAGCCATATCATCAATAAGTGCAAAGTTGGCATATTTTTATTTTTATTATTCATTGTGCAGTTATGAACTCCAGAGAGAGAGAGAGAGAGAGAGAGAGAGAGAGAGAGAGCGTCTAAGTGTGATACCTATCCCTCAAAAATGCTCTCAAACAAATAAAATCGCAAATGCAGAAGGTGTGAAGAGCAACAGAGGGGGCTGACAGGTCTCCTTTATGTAGTGCTCGATCCCCCGTCACCAGATTAACGTTTCTGTTGAACGCTTTGTGCTCCACAACAATTGATGTCTGGTTGGAGCGCGGCGGCTCCTGCGCACTCTGAGGAATGCGATAAAAACCTCAGGCACTGCAGTGGAGATAGCCTCTGCACCCGAGGGGGGGTCCCTAACATTTTATTTACGCTCCCCTCACCCTTCCCCAGCACTAAACACTATTTATAAATGATGATTCAGGGACTGTTTCTCTGGCTTTGTTGTCACGACTTGAAAGAGCGTCCACTTTCTGCAGTGGGAATGAGTAATATGGCCATGACCTCTGAAAAAAAAGAGAGGCTTACTGTTCTGCCCATACAAATCATTTACTCAATACAAATCTTTGTGCAGAATTACAGCCCAGAAATCTTTCAGGATTAATACTTACACTAGCTCTACCCTAACCTTGTGTTTCTGAATTCTGTTTAAAAGCAAATGCTGCTTATTGTCTGTTTATACTTCTTATTGTTCTATACTACTAGTGGTTTTTTGAAGTTTTTTTTAGAAACACCATGATGTTATGAGGAGAAGGAAATGTACTTGAAATACCAGCTTGGCTCTTTCTGCAGATTTGTGTGCTCAGTAATGGAGCTATACACATGGCACTATAGACTCATGTGCATGTACTTGCACCTACCCCCACATATGTAGACAAAATGTCATTTCTCAGATCGGTACTTTCATTATTATTTATATATTTACATTGTCACACAGGAAATGTTTATCCTCTGAAAAACCAAGCATCCTTTGCTGAGGGTGAAATAATAACAGATTCGATCTGAATCTAAAATAAATATTTAACTTATGAACCCTGTCATTCATGAATATCATTGAAAACACATTTCAGTTAGATTCAGAATAATGATCACATCTGAATCACATACTTGGTTGTATTTAATGATGATAGACATTTAAATATGCAGTCACGGCATTTATTTTCAAGACATTGCAGAGCAAGCAAAATTAAACAGAAAAACTGGTTATAGCAGCTGCACTGCAAAAAATGTTTGGGCTACTGTGTGAAATGTCAACATGACCTATCAGATGTCAGCTAATTAACACCGCCTGGCTGCTTCGTCATTATTGCACAGTGCAACGTGCCCTCCATGCAAACCTTATTCAGGTATGTGCAAGGTGATTTCATTTTCAGGGACATGTGGCCTGAATTTTCCAGCAAAATTGTTCATTCACTTTGAGAAAAAAGCATATTTGAAATGTTATTTGAAATTATTGTTCTCAAGGTTTTTGATGGCCATTCATGCCACAGCTGCTTGGACTAATCATTAGGCTCACTATGGATGCTCACAATAATAGTTTATTCTGCCGTATGCCTGCTCTGGCATCAGAGTATACAGTCAACAAAGAATATCTGATTCCAGAAGTTTAAGGGATTCGGCTGACTATGCAAGAGGTCATAGAGGTGTTTGTATCTTCTGACCTTCTCAGAAGCAGGCTAACAACCATATAATGAAACCATGAGCGTGCTCAAGCTGAGAAAAAGATTACAGACTGCTTCTGATTTATCAACAGAATCATTGCTGCATTAAACCTCTGGGTGCAGAATGTTGTAGCCATAGCAGGTGATTAGATGGCTGTGTTCTTGTCCCACCTGGCCCTCAATACTTTGCTCACCGTGTTGTTGAATGTTACACCACGGCACCCCTGCCCACTCACACCACAGGACCTGTTACATCTCATAGGTTGTGGCAGAACATCGAAAACCATTTTGAGTAAACACAAATTTCAGAGCAGACTGCAGGAAATGTAACAAAACCTGTTTACTTCTTTCAACACAACACAAATGCTGATGATTAAACTGGACAACAGCCCTTCAGTCATCCCAACTAAATGACACCACTGATAATGATACAGAATGTCCATCCTGCCAGGGTTTTATGTTCACAATGTCAATCAATGTGGCTTTTGTGACATTGCTGCAGTCTACAAAATGTGTGTCTTAATAACCGGTTTAATTGGCTGCGTGAGCTACTGCAAGTGACTGAGTGACTGAATGAGTGACTCATGTGAGGGTCATGAAGGGTGAGGGTGAAACATGGAGACAGACATAGGGACACAGTGAGCAAAGTTTGGTCAAGGCTCTGAAGGAGTGAACTGAAACACAGCTGCCCCAAATGATTGGACACACTTTACAGGCTTTGTTTCATTACGCCCACCACTACCTTTCACTATATCCACAAAAATGTTCTGTGGATATGTATCACAGAGGAACATCAAATCTGAATTATGTGAGCATTAGAACATGCTTCATCTCATGCCACCAGTCACTAAATATTCTTGACAGCTTTGAAACACACAGAGGTCCACTGGGAGAGAGAAACAACCATTTACTTACAGTACACAATGAAATGAAAAGAAAGTTTTGTGCTTCAGAAACTGCAGTGTCACAGGGTTCACTCAAAGCTTGATAGATTCTGACAACAGGGAAATGAGCTGAGGATGACGATGGAGGGAAGGGAAGGAAACTGGGGATAGTCTGTTCATTTTCTACTAAACTTTGGGGGAGAAGGTTAAGCACAATAAATTGTTTTATGTCATTCAAAGCCTCAGTGGACATAAAGGAAATGGGGGATTCAGGTGTACCTCTTAATGCTGCCCCACTTTAGGGCTGTATGCTAAGTATACTGAGCAGGAGGCCCCAATGTGTGTAGCAACAAACATTCTACACCTGCTGCAAAGGGCCAGCTTGTGGCAGTATTAATCCATGCAAAAATGTTTGACAGAAAAAAAAAACTGATGGAAGATTTTTGTAAATAATCGAATCCTACTGCATTTCTTATACCCCATGGGCTCTGTGGTACGATATCTTGGTTTTTTCTTTTTTAGGGGCGGGGGTGGTTAGAGAGAGTGTTCAAGGGAAATTAATTATTGTGTCTGTATTAAATGTCAAGAGACATCTAAATACATGCAGGAATGTGGGATGACATTAATTATTCTATGGTGCAATAGTTTTCCATTAACCTTTGATTTTTGGTCTTATAATATTAAAATCATGTTTTTCATGTTCCAAACATTCTGTCAACTGTGCAGCAATAATATAAACAATACTGTATGCTCCACTGTATATTTCATCAGAAGGAATCTGGAGAGTCGTTCTTCTAAGCCAAAAGGTAAGAAAATAGTTAATACATCTTAAAATGAAAAATGCATGTTCCAAAGACCGTGTTAGCTTTTTGTAATAACAGCATGTTGTACACATATTCCACTACTGAGCATTGAGGATATGTTCAGTTTTTTGTGGGAATGAAGATGGTTCAGACACCTTCTGTTTAAATGAAGCGATCTTAAAAGAGACATGCAATTAGCTCTTTTCAACATGCTGCTTGTCCTGATAAATTAGAAGGAAGCTCTGACCTTTTTAAGACACCAAACACTGTAGACCTCTTTCCAGTGTGGTTGCATTAAAAATGATCTTTCATGGTTCAAACAATTCCAGTAATAAATAACTTTATTTTTTGTTCCTTTACTCTCACAATATTTTGAGTATGTCACATGGTCAGAAATGGGAAGCAGAAGTAATGGGGAAAAAAGGCATTGTCCATCTTAAAATCCCTTGTATTAGAATATATCTGGGTCTAAAAAAAACCCTTTAATTATATGAATTCAAATAAACATTATGCCAAGTCAGCTAAGGCAAGAGAATATGATGGAAGGGAAACATGATTTCTTAACCCTTAGCCTCAATTACAGCTCTGAAATGATGGCAGAGTTCATTTATCTGTCTGCAGTTTATAACCTAATGAAAAACATACTACCAAACATGGAACATTAACAGTGCCACTTACACAAATGATCAATATCAGAGTTCCAGTACACAAGAAAAAAATATTCCCTCATCAAGCACATAACCTTATCTTTTATTATGCAAAAATAAAACTTTCTATGCATTTTTCTGATCAATAAAACCTTTGCAGTATATCCGTATGTAAAGGGTAGTTGAGCTAAAAGGTACAGTATGTCTAATGTGCGTCACATCTCAGGATCCTCTTACATACTATGACCTGCAAAGTAGGAACATGACAGTATTTTATATTTAACACAAATATGTAACATGTCTTATATAAAACAATCAATATGACAGGGGTGCAATCAAAGAAACAGAATCTCTTTATGGGCATATGAAAGTCAATCACAACAACCTTTACATTACAGCATAGGTTTGTTTATTCAAGTATTTTTTGACAGGCAAGTAAGCTCTGTAATGTTATTTTTATTATAAACATTGTGCTGCTCTTTTTGTTGATTTGTTGGAGGCATTTGACACAGTCAATCATTCAATATTTTTACAAAGATTACATAGTATTGGTTATGATTCTTGTGGATGGTTTCAGTACTACTTATCTGTGAGGCATCTGGGAGTTTTTGCCAATGATGAAAGGAGTGCCACAAGGCTCCATACTGGGGCCAATTTTGTTTTCTATTTATATTAATGTCATAACCTCACCCTTGACTGACTGTCATGCCCACCTTTATGCTGATGATACTGGTATGTATTGTTTTGCTGACTCCTTTCAATTAGCTTATACGAACCTGCAAATTTCCTTTAATGCTCTACAAGGTGTGATTATAGATCTATAATTGGTTTTGAGTGCACATAAAACAAAGTTTATATTGTTTTTAGGACTAGAAATATGGACTACGGTAACCTACATATCTCCACTATTGATAGTTATTTTTTATTAGTATTGAGAGAGTTACATAATATATTTATCTTGGCATCTGGCTAGATGAAAAGCTTTAACATTTAAATGGTCAACCTGGTGAGTAAACTATGGCAAAAGATTGGTTCCCTGCATAGAAATAGAGCCAGCTTCCCTCTGTTTTGCAGAAGAAGGATTGTTGAAGCAGTATTCCTGTCAGTTTTAGATTATGGTGATGTGATTTATAAGCATACAGCTTCTTCTATCCTTAAACCTCTGGATTCAGTGTATCATTCTGCCCTCCATTTTAGTACTGGTGATGTTTATGGCACCCTGTATGAGAAGGTTGGTTGGTCCTCTCTATCACAGAGACATGATAGATATTGGTATTTATTTATTTGCAAAGCTGTTATTGGCCTTATTAAACTACCATTTTACAATACATCTACAGTATGTTGAATGGATCAGTAGGAACTTATCAAACTCAGTCACATGATTGGCACATGTTCCAGGTACCTAGAGTTAATTATTGTTAATTACGAATTTGGAAAGACCGCATTTAGATTTTATGCTCCAGACACATGGAATAATCTGCAGAGCACTTTAAAAATGGATAGACTTACACGTTATCGACAATGCAAAAGCACGATTTTAAACCTCCCCAAAACAGAAAATAATTGTTTTCATTGATGAGCTTGGGGTTACAAATGGCTGGTGCATTTGATTTGGCATTTTATGTGTTTAAAATGTTTTAAGTTGTATAATATTATAATACTGTCTTTATTTATTGTCATTTATTATCCAGATTGTTATGTTTATATCTTTAGAGTATTTGTTCATGAATGCTTTTATTTTGTTTCATTTTATTTTATGTACATAAGGTCTCTTTTGAAAACGAGATCTCTATCTCAATGGGATTACCCTAATAATAAAAGGTTAAATAAATAAATAAAATAGAACACCATATCTCCTACGGAGACTAAATGGGTTTGAGTGGGTCCCAGCCTGTGTTTTGCAGCAGTGCTAAAATGTGTTATATTGTAATTTGCTTGTTACACATGGTTCATTATTTATCAGTTTGTAATAACAATGCCCCCTAATTTCTTTGTACATATTGCTAGATGGCTGTTAGTATGCGAGTATATACAGATGCAGTAGATTAATATAATAAAATCTTTACAGTGTGAAGGAAATAATTATAGTTGATGTAGGTGTAATTTGAGCCTTACAAGGAAAACAAATCTGTTGAATAGACTGAAAGTCAGTGAAGCTACCCAACAGACAGTGGCATTTGTGGTTAGCTGTGGTCTATCATTGCAATCGCATAATCTGATGTCTTGCCTGACCTCTTGCCAGAAACCTCTTAATTTTTTTTTTTAAATCCTCTGTGAACACAAATATTAATAGGACCAAATTTTATGGGTGCCTCTGGTATTACAGTTTAACATTATCTTAGCATTAGATTGGGTTGACAGAAACAAGTGTTGAAGAACCATACTCAGATTTAATCTCACAGGTAACAGACTCCTCTCTCCATGATGCTGGTGGAGAATCAGATTTTCAGGGTCTCACAGCTTGCAGTCTGCAGGACTGCACTCATAAGCAGGCTGTGCTGATTCCTCACAGACCCTCCTGAGAAGCCCAGAGCTCTTCAGAGTCTTGTAAGACAGAATGTTAAGCATTAATGCTGAGTTCACTTCACATGATCAATAGAGAAAAGCTGGCCATCTTTGGGACTAAAGAGGATAGAGGTGTTGCGAGGCTCCAGAGAGAGAGAGAGTTCAGCAAACAAATGGGATCGATGGAGGAAACTGGACTAAAGCGTACTGCGCTGCTCATGGTTTTGCCTCGTCAGAGTTAAAAACAGGGAGAAACAAAAGTATTGAGAAAATGAAAGCTTTTTGTACAGCTGACAGACCACACTGCTGAATGATATGAAGCTGTAAACGGATGTGCTGCTTTTTGTTGTTATTGTTGTCCAGATATGAAAGTATTTATTTAAATATGAAAGTGAAGACAAAGAAATGTGTAGCGAGCTGCACTTCTGTGTCTTATGTTTCACTTTTCTGAACTACTTTTAACTAAGTATCAGTTTTGAGACACATCTCCATTTGAAGATACTTTTTTAAAAAACATTCCACCATAATTATTTCACATTCAACAAAAGTGTCCTTTTTATTTGCCTTGTATCAGGAGTATAGCGCTTTCACGGTAATGTTGATGTTTTGTAACCGGACATCTTTCAGTCATATCGGGTTATGTTTAAAAGCAAGGACATAATGAATTCCCTTTCATTTAACCATGCCCTTTCATTTAGCACTTCACTCTAAATAACATTAGTAAACCAAAAAGAATTCTAATTAGTGAAACTTCTTCATCCATTGCTTTAATAGCCACTCTAGCCTCCTTTCCCTTTGACTCAGTTTGGACAATGTCATCATCTACAGCTTTACAAGGCATCAGAATTACAATGCAGAATCATGTAAAGAATCTTCTTCTGTGCTGTAAAAAGAATGACAGAATGATTCACATGGCCTTTGCCAAGGCTGCTGAATGGATGCATGATTTTAGCAGCAGCGATGACCCAAGTAAGGAAGGAGTTGATTTCAGCCATGTTTAGAAGAATATTTTAGAGAGGACAGCAGATGCAGTGATGAGAGAAGAAGGTAATATATAGGTGTAATTTCATCAGTTCAGATAATAGTAAGCCAGAAATTGAATGCTAACAACATTAGGCAGGCAAGTGCAGTTGGATTATTGCTCATAGAATTTCCACAGAACATTGATCAATGTGAAGGACTGTTGAAAATTGTAAATATGTATGTATTTATTTACTGACTTATATATGGGTGGGGCGGGGGGTATATAAATAAAGAATTGTTTGACTATGTGTACAGGAAAAAATGAAGTTAAATCTATACTTGTCTACATGTACAGTACATGAGTGGGTCACACAGAAGCCCTGCATTGCAGCTTTGCTCAGCACTGATTTTCAGGAAGCAGTTTATGCACCTAAAACCATAGACACAAACACATACAGGTGCCTCTGAGATTACATTTTTGGCTGATAGATTTTCCACCCTTTCTGATCTGGGAGTAAATAATCCTGTATTCATTACTGTGTGAAAGAGAAAGAGAGAAATGGCTGAAACAGCAGCTTTCAGTGACAGTGATGTGAACAAACATTACTGCTTCTGGTTCATTTGTGTCTGAAGACAAATGTAAATATTTCCCTACAATTATTCAGCTCCTGCATGTTGAAAGTAAAGCATGTCTCAGTTTTGATTCATTCACTTTCATGCAGTGCAACATTTGTGGAAGAGAATAGATCAAACAGCACTAAACAGAATCCATTAACTAGCCTCATTTGGTACTCTCAGTCAGTGTGAGTCACATTGATAAGTAAACAGATCAAAAGACAAGTCAAATGATGCAATTTTTATTTCATTGGAAATGGGGGATAATTCTGGGGGTTTAGTAATGCAGATTCATGAACCACAAAATGGGTGGAGTTACAAAGTCAATCATTCACTTGTCTGAAACAACTAAATAAACATTCTCTCTCAAACTCTTTTTGCTCAAATCTTTCAATCACATGTAACATGAAAAATAAAGATCGGCCTACCTTTGTTTAATGAAGCCCCTCAATGAGTCTCTTATTACCTGAAACCCAAAATTTTACATTTTAATGTGTCACAGAATTTTAATTTTTTGAATTAGTAAGTGGCCTTCAGTTCATAAAATAATCAGACGGATTCATTTGCTGCGCTTCATTCCCTGAGTACTACTGCAGTTATAAAGTGTTCTTAATCAAATCAAGGGACACTTCTCATTTAAAAATTAGAGTATACAGTACGCCTATTACAAATTCATCATTTTTGAAGGGTCCTATTACCCACAGTCCTATTGCCTTGACAACTGTGTCCCATTTGGGCAGAAGCGTCTTTTTTTTCTTTGATGGAAAAGTTGCTCAACTTGTATAAGAAAGGCATCAATACCTTGTTTTCCGTCACACTGCATAGAAACACACTGATGGTGAGTAATCTTCCCAAAGATAGCTTCCTCAAGGACACCATGTTATTTGATAGTCAAAAGCTGCTTTCTTCCATTCCCTTCCCATATTTGACATTTTTGCTTGGATTTGTGACCTCCACCAACCAATTTATTCATAAATTTGTCTTATCATCATTTAAAGGATAATTTAGCTGTATATTACGTAGAAAAGTGATGGTTTTGTAGCCTGCTGTCAGAGCAGTGTGCATGACTGACACACTGATGCTTCTTGGCTGAATATATTACTCTATCATCTCAGTCTATTGGATCGTGAAATATCCATTCTGTCTCTTCACTCAACCAGAGTGCTTTCTAGACAATCCCCTTTAAACTACAGAGGGGCGACATCCATAAATGTGTGTATTTGAAATATTATTGTATTTTATCCTGCCTTCCCCACCACATCAGATCAAAGCTTGCCTTTCTACACAGATATGAATAATTCTTTCAATCTATACACGTTTTTACTATCCTTCACATCCTCTTATCAGCAAAGGAAAGGCAGGTAATTCCTGCCAGGAATCTCACGCCCCTTCCGACCTCTGTGGGTGTCAGTAACAAGAAATAAACATTTCTATGTAAGGCATGCTGCTGGAATGATGATATATCATTTGTTTGACTCCATTTGTTTTATTTTAGTTGTGGAAGGCAAGTTTGCCTGTGTGCAGAAACACTAAACCGTGTCAGAAGCTTGCTTTAAAATGCTATATTTGTCTGATAGTTGAGCATGGAGGGGGAAAACAGCTCTGACACTGAGCTGTCCAGGAAGTCTGTGTGTTACTACTACAGTACACTACATATACAATGCCATTACATTTGTACTTGTCATGCATAATGATGTTTCATTTAGCAAAAAATGAGCTCTACTGCTCAAAGCTTTTGTTTGCACAATTGATGCTCTTTCATTATGGATATTTTATTGAATTGTCCCTTCCAGTATAAAGTTACCCGTCAAACCCCTTCAATGTACAGTACCAGGACCCAGTGGTCAAAAGCTTACCCAGTTTAATTTCAGTCTTTCTAGGGGACAAACACATTTAGAAATGAATTCATTTGTCAGACAATGTATGGCCATTCTGGTGTGGACAGAGATGGAGTAGACATGCATACTAGCTTGGAAAAATACAAATAAAAAACACAAAAGTCATGCTATGCAATAATTTATGTCTATGCTTACACAAACCACTCTCTAGCAACTGAGAACAAGATGGGATCTATCTCTTGTTCCTCTCATTGCTTGGTGGCATCCAGTCAACTGGCTTCTCAACTCAGCAGAAGATATTCAGGGTCCTATCCTATAATTTTAGGTGGCCAACAAGATGCATAGGGGAGAACTCACCACTTTGGAAAATGGTCACAGGACAAAATTGGAATTAATATTTTTATTTTTTATTTTTCAAGGGTCACTTATGTCAGTTTTAATGTCCTCGTCGAATTGCTGAGACCATTGAACTGGTACTGCCCCTGAGCTGAACCAGACTCATCTCAGCCTGTTCTGAAAGCCTAGAGTTAATCAGTGACCTTGTCTTTCTATTGTGAGGTTCTATCTCTTCCAGATCAAAAACCTGATGGTGAGAGAGTGCCGTCATCTCACATGATAGGGACACAGGATACTCAGTTCTCAGGATCTCAGGGCTAAACTTGCCTGTCGCTGAGTGGCGATCAAAGTCAGCACACATTGAAGGGAGTCCAGCTTGCTCCCATGTGCCCAGCCTGGCTGTGCATTTTCCTTCCAAGGAAAGGAGCATTTTCCTCAACCCTGTTTTATGGGTGGACATTTTCCCTGAGATCCCTTGCTGTCATTTTCAGGATAAGCAGTGCTGAAACCTCTTGGCTGTGGACGAATTCTTCGCTGTCTGGGTCCTTGACACTTCCCCATCCCCTTGAGTCAATGGGGAGTGAGACTTGCGATGAAGTATGAAGTCAAGGGCCATTCAGAATGAAGATAGTAGCAACTAGGGAATATAAAACCAGGCCTGTAACAGTCTTGCTCAGTGTAACTAGGAACAACCAATGAAAGACCTTTTTTTTACAACCAGTATGCAGGTGCTATGCAAGTTAAAGAGGGAAGCACTTGGCTTACTTCATTGCTGTCCTGCCTGCAGGGATTTTTGAAGTGACTAACTAACCTCTAGTTCATGTATGATAGCCTAATTTCCCAACAACATAAAACATGGAGGTGTTTCTGCCTCCTCCTGGAAGTATTAGACTCAATAACAAAATATGTATTTAGGGTAAAAATTATCTTCTCCACTTGTTAAATCGTTGCAGTAATAAAAGTAATAAAACATGAATGTATTATTACTTAGAGTTAATATAAGTATATACTTATAATTATAATTAACTTATTGATTCCTGTTTAATATTGTTTATATAATTTTCAGTAACCCCAGCATCATCTTTGAATTATTAAAATTGAACAACTGGGAATTAACATGTGATTCACGCAAGACAGCAGGTAATTGCAACTGGATTCAAGTTTTGAACACAGAAATAGGGACTGGCAAACAGCTAGAGCTGCTGGCAGTTGCATTTGTCATGTATTGTGTTACAGAAGTTGTGTCATTGCCCGTGGATGCAGTGGTTTCTGAAAACAAATGAGACGTCCAATCACAGCGTTCTTCCAATGCAGTCCTGATGGGCCTGGGGTTGGTTCTGCTCTTACCTCCAGCAGAGATCTTATTTTCTCTAATTGAATCAATAAGTTGTTCAATTGGACTGCTATTTTCCTGCTGCTTGAGATGTTGGTTAGAAGTAGACATAATAATCAGAATCAAATTGCTATTGCCATCCCACTGCTAAACTGAGATGACCAACACAAAGAACTTTTGCAGACAAAAACACAGAATTGTCAATGATGAGATGTTTGGCTCTGTCTGAGATTGTCAGGAATGATTGCTTTAGGATTACATGCCAAATCGTATATGATATCTAATTAGCTTCATAAAATAAAGATTGTGATGCATTTTTTCCCTGTATTGTCAGCTGTGAGTTTTTCCCTTTGTTGTCACAGAATAAATATTTTTACTTGATTGCATTAAAGACCTTACTGATAATAATCAAATTGAAACAAAATAAATAACTGCCTTCACCACCCATGGCCAACATGTTAGTTTCCGACAAAAAAGGCTATTAAAAGACTAAGATTAAGCTCAGTTAAATGCATGAAAGCCACTAAAAACTTTTTCAGATTAATTATTCAGTATTTATTTTTTGTTCAGAAATAAAGTGACTTGTAAATCTAATATCAAAATGGATGCTCATCAGGAATAGAGATGGATGAAGATATCCAGTAAACATACATGGATCAAGCGCATAATTAATACATTTACAACTCCTGTAACACCCATCCTTGAATTATCAGACTTTTATTATTTAAATTTTCTTAAACCAACAAATTTTGTACTCTGTTCAAAATATCCATGTTCTTATCCAATAATCCACAGCTGCTATGTATGCGAATGAATTATAGTAATTATGGTAAGCAATTTATACACATACATACACTACTGTGTAAGTATGTATAATTGTACAACTCCTCTTTGTAGGAAACAGTTGAAGACTTCATCTCAGGGAAAATTCAATGAGCAGAACACAGTCGTAAATTAAGCATGCAAATGCCTAATTTCTTTTCTCCTAAATTCCCCCCAAGGCTGCCCTTCAGCGGGCAATTTGCCTGCTAATTAAGGCTAGCACTGAGAACCGTTTTGTCTTCTGGAGCGAAAACTTGTGCAAATGCGTTCCCGCTGATAAAAAACAGGATCTTTCATCTTTGTTCATTTGAGTTCAGCTGGACTAATGCTGCAATATTGAATTCTTTTAAGTGAGCTTTTGGTATATCCATATCATGATGTTACACAGCAGTCAAAAGCAAATAAAAAACAGGTACATGGCTGCATATGATCACGTAATGCCATATATCAATAAATAACTGATCACAAAAGTATCTGTGTGACAATTAGATCATATGAAGAAAACAATGCAAAAATAAGAAGTTGTAAATGGTTCAGACAACATTACCAGTTTGCCTTTACATTCATTGGTTTTTCATGGCTTAATTGTTATTGTATGCATTTTGGGTTGAATTCAGACCTGCGCTGAGGCGCATAACTTACCATTGCAGGACTGGGAGACTTGCAAAATGCAATTAATACACAGGTCTGAGTTCAACCCAATACGCACACAATGACACTTTATTATCGGTCATTCTGATTAAAGAGTGTCAGCTAAATAAGGAATACAAAATTTTATTGCAGATAGTTTACACAGTAAGTGTATCAATAAAGTAATTGTGACTGTTGATATTACTGTTATTCAGCAAAATGTGAAACATATCAATTGGTATTTGTTTAGCATCAGTTGTATAGTGTCTAATAGGATACACACTATCATATTATTATGTTATCTCTTTTAGCTATGTTTTGACTTTGCATTCTAAATAACCTTATTTATTATCAACCAAATGTATATGACCTGACAGCAGGAAAAAAGAATGTGAGACACAGAGTCTTGGAGAATGTGAAAGAAGGTGGCCACCTTTCCAAGAGGTGGCTTAAGACAAACCTGTCTGAGCTGTAGGCCTAATGTTCTCTGTCCTTCATGTTATTGCTTGTATAAATAGGCCATAACTCATAGTAATCAAAATTGGCATTCTGGAGAAGATTATCTCTGTAAGGCTGGAGTAGTGTACCAGCCAGAAGAAACGCAGTTTCGTATGGAGTCCAGGGTTAACTTCCAGCAAAACAGTTAGACTATCATGAAAAACATGAGAAAACATCTCTGCTTTCCGTACAGACATGCGCCTATTTGCAGGTGTTGGCAAAAAGGAAAATGACTGATTGGACTCCTTAAAACTGATTAGCTCCATTGTGACAAAGCATTTAGTTCCCTCTTATAAAATGACAAGCTTTAACATTTCACTCGACAGGCATTGAGAAAACACAGTAATCAAATTGTGTGAAGAGACAAATTACAGAGTACCAAAGCAGATGAACTGAGGTGAACAGGTGTTACTGGGGAGAGCATTGTCATTCCAATTTCGCTTTTGTTATAAGGCTCAATGCTGAAAAGTTTGACTTTTTCATCAATGTAAAAATAATACATTTATGCAGTTCACCACAAACACACACCACCTGTCTTGATGATGGTTATTCTGTGGAATTACTTTTTCATCATGGATATGATCTAACACAATCTCTAGCATTGTTTTAATTGTAGCTGCTCAATATCTGATTATAACAACACAAGAGGAATATACTGGAGGTCTTTGTAACTGCACCAAGCAAGGTAAGTTTGCAGATAAAAAAGCACGATTAAGTTGTCTTTGACCGATTTTAATTTGTTGATTTTTTTCTCCAAATATTCTGCCATTTTCTACCACTAATTTGTACAAGTTCCATTCTGTTTTTGACCCCACAATCAAGAGAGACTCTTGAATAACAGAGTGTGTTTTTCCATGCCTCTCAGATAAAATATGAGCTTTAGCAGGTGATAGTGTCTTTTTACCATTAAAAAAGAGATTCATTGCCACCAAAAATCAGCTGTCACCAGAAAGCACAAAGGACTTTTTTAAATGGCAGAGCCCCATTTTCTCTTTTAGAAATCAAGACTTATAATTTGGGTGAAAAAAATGACACTTGAATGAAACTGCATCATCTACTTTGAGCATAAAAGTATGCCTTGTGAAAATCAAGCTGATAAAGTGTCAGGTTCCACAACGCATGCAATTCTTAAAAATAGCTCACATGATTTTCTATGTTCTGGAGTGAATGAAGCTACACAACCAAAACATCCATATGTGGATTTTTAATCATGAAAGTTCTTATTAAACCAATTTGTAAATGTTTAAACACTTAATTGTAATTGTGCCAATATAACAACAGCAGCCAGACAGGGTCTACATTGATTATATAATAGGTTAGATTATCGTTACATTTTGTAAACACGGAACACGGTGTGTTGGGTGGTGATGTCATGGCAATGGGAAATAAAATAATGTAAGACTCAAAACCTTTTGATATTGTAGAGATATATATATATATATATATATATATATATATATATATATATATATATATATATATATATATGTAACAGTGTAACGCAACAAATAAGATCCGATACATATATGTATTAAACAATGTATTGTTTATTTTCCATAAAAAACATGCATTTTCAATTGTGTTCAATTGCATATATTTCTGGCACAAGATTGATTAAAAGTGTAGGAAGCCCTGTTCTCAAAAATAGATCTTATATATGGAAATTAATTCATCTGCATAATAATAGAGGAAGGAGCGAATGTCTGTAAGTCTATACTGATTTGATCATGAAAATTTGTAGGCATGGATCACGGGGCAAGCGGCTGATTAAAATTCACACTTCTAAAATGACAAACTCGCATATAGACAAAAGACGGAAATGGAATTGTTAGAAGTGGCAATTTATTCCAGAGAGGCTGGGTGTTACAGTCACTGCTACTGACAGTGATTTCTCATTGTCATGGTTACAATTGATTTTTTTGTTTCTTTACAACTTCTTTTATCTTTTTTTAAAAATGCTGGATTGCAAGCCCCACCCATTACTGCAAAGCCCTGTGTCAGTTTGGGAGGGCGGAGACTCTGGTGTCTGTCCTCTGAAGAGTGTGCTGACAGTCGCTGATTATTTTCACTCTGCAATCCATCAGGCAGATAGTCATAAGCACTGAAGATGCAATAACCTGATGGAACAGAGGAGTTACTCTCTTGCAACAATACAGATACAATACCTCCAATGAAAACTGGGTGGCCAATCCAACAGAAAAAAAAAAACCTTTAACACAGCACATTTTTTAAAGGCCATTAAGTCTCACACACACACACACACACACACACACACACACACACACACACACACACACACACACACACACACACACACACACACACACACACACACACACACACACAGGTCTATTGGTTGCAGAACTGTGTTATCTGGGGTTAAGTCCCCTACCTTTCCTTTCACCACATAATGGATACCTGTAGGGATAAGCTACAGCAGTCAGCCATTTTTTTTTTTTTTTGTCACAGAATCTCTTGATTTATTTATTTATCTCAGCTAGAGTTGCTGTACATATGTCTTTATATTCTATGTAATTATATATAATATACATCAATCACAGATATTGTATGAGTCAGAAGATTTAAAAAATGTGACAAAAGAAAACCATAATTGAAAAATACATACACCTGCAGGCACAACCTACAGTGTCCATCTTTAATTAATTGTCAAGCCCAGCATCAGCTCTTTTTGGGTTTTTTCTAAAAACTTGCTTTCCCAAGGTTATTTCTCTCATCCAGAATGTGCACGTAATCATTCTGACAAATTAAAATACATTGATCAAACTACTGAATACCATTATTGTTGTTGTTGGAACAGTGTCCCCCGTTTCACCAGACCCTCATTTTGCACCTGTCAAATCCAGAGATATCAGCTACACGCCTCTCAGGTAGATTTCCTATCAGCAACTCTTGCATTTCCCATGGAATGATAAAGGGGGACAGGTGTGGAGAAAATAATGCAGGCTATAACTCATGCCTCAGAGAACAGCCAAAAGCCAGTTGAAATTGTTTTGTGCGGCCATAGAGGGTCAGTCGCGAGTCTTTTCTCCTTCACATTGACGCTTCTGGAACAGGTACATTTTTCATGAGCAGAGGGCCTCAGGTAGCCAGCTGCTGAATACCCCTGGTGGGGGGACGGTGAAAGTATCTTTCATGAGATGCCCCTGTGTATGGCAGACAGTTCGGGTCCCAGTGGCCTCTGTTTTCCCCCAGCTGATTACATCCATTTTGAAAAGCCAAATCCCTGGTGTGAGATTTTTCCTGGGTTTGTAGTGATCTGTGACAGCACAGGCACTTCAAGATCCCATCCCCTAAAGCCTCCATGTCTCTGAAAGAGCAGTTTGAGCAATTCTATTAACATGAATAATCCTGATGATTATACATAGTCTTCAGTTCTGTAGTTTTCATAAGTTAGTTGCACTAAACTAAATTTATCTTGAAATTCCTGCTTGCTTTATCTCAGCTTAATTGTTTCCATAGGTGGAAACTTAAATAATGAAGTGAACTAGGCATGAACTTTAATACAGACAGTTTATAATCTGGGAGAACGGTCTGTGTTTGCGGAGGCTTTGGAAGGTTAGATGCAGTTCTGTCTCCTCCGAGTATAATGGAGTATAAAGGAATCCTCTTGCAAGTTTTATCAAAGTAATTACATGAGATAGCACCGCCTGACTGCACAAATCTTGGAGATATAAACATCTGCAAAAGCACTGTGAGATTTCAACTGTGCAAAATAACAAGTTACAGTCAGCTGGATTCATGTGTCATGCTTAAAATCTACAATCATATTTACAATCACCATGCATTCCTGCCAAGAACTGGAGTTGATTGTCCACTCACTAGATATCATGCATTGCAAAATTAGGACTAACATTGGAAATAAGTAAACACTGAGGCTTTGAGTAATGATGAGTCTATACGGTGCGTATGATGTTTTTAAACCAAGCAGTTAGCCCCTCCCCCCTTCCCTTTTTTCCGGTTCCAAGATTTTCTGTACATTGATCACCTTCACATCCATACAGAAAACACTTGGCACATCTTGGCACTTCTTCATCAGATACACACTGTAACTCTATCAGATGTGTCTATTTTTTCCATTGCAGCCAGTTATTGATGGATGATACACGTGCCAAAACACCATCAGCTCATGAGAAAGTGCCAACGCACTCCCCGCTATATCCTTGTCAGAGTCTTTACACAGTAAATGACTATAGGAACTGATTTTTAATTCAGCTCAGAGTGGCTGGCAAATGGATAGATACTGTAGAATGAGAGGGGTAGTGATCTCCCTGGCATGTCAATTACAGTGGAGAAGTGATGTAGAAAGAGTGTTACTCTGCTGTATTCCTTTGTTTTATTTTTTTTTTGGGAAGGGCAGAAAGTCCCTGCAGTAGTGCTGCAGTCATTGCAAGTTGATGCACATTTCACTAGCACAGTAGAGCCAATGCAAAAAGTACATACTGTATCCTACATTTCATTATGCCCTTTTCCTTAATTCTTTCATAACCCTTCTTTCACATCTCATGACCTTACAGTATTTCAATTCTTTAAAACAAAGTCTTTGCACCATGCTATTAAATTGCAAGAAGAATGTTTTGCAGACTGTTATTTCAAACAGATGAGATTTCACTCAGAAATAATCTATAGCATTTGAAGGACAGTGAAAATCTTTATATTTAATCATCTTCTTATTAAAAACTGAGAAATGCAAAGCGGAGATGGGGCAGAGCTGAAAGTGCAGAAATGGAATGCCGATAAGGAAAAAGAGGTGTCAAAAAGCATTGCATTATACAATTTCTACCTCAAATTGAAACAGAATGATGAAAAAAAGCCAAATGATTCTGTTAACAACTGATAGCAATAGTCCATTTCTGAGTTTGGTCCAGTGAAAGGAGTGAATTTATGTAAGCGCTATGCTTTTTTTTCTTGTGCCAGCGCTGAGCTGACTGATTTAGAGACTACCAGTGCCTATCGGCCTGCACCCATCGACTCCTGCTCATTCAGGACGCTCCCGTGTCCATCAGTCAGTCAGACTGGACCGCAATTCACTCTTATCATGCCCTTTACTGGTGGCTTCAGGGACACTTTAGGCAGCAGTAATATACAATATACTGGGCAGGAACAGATTCACAGTTCATTTCAGAGCCCATACTTTGTTTTATGGACTTTTTAATATTGTTGATTCATGGTGAAGACAAACCACGGGGAGAAAATTACTCAATTACTGTGACATTTTTCATCGATTTTCCTTTAACAAGCTGACTGTGGATTTGGCTGGTAAACCTCCCTCAATGCGACAAGGGGAGTGACATTTCCCCTCTTACAGTTCGCTTTGAGGTATATTTATCAATGTACATGTAGTTTAAATCCATCATTGAATTTGTCATTCCTTATTTTAGTTTAGAAAGCATAAGTATTGAAAATAAAGAATCTCCAAATCAGAAGCACACAACTCCTGTGATTCACATGACAAGTCATTATTTCTTTCCCCACTGACGGCACACCACGACTCACATATTGCTGATGTCCTTAGAGAATTATGAGGCATGCATATTTGTAGATTATTGTTAGATTATATGTTCTTAGAGATACATTAATACAATGAATACATTCATTTCAAATACACAGTAAAATCTGTTTTCCTTTTTAATGGAACCGTTTTGTGTGATTAACCCTAATCTCTATTTAGAAACTTGAATAACTTTTGTTTGAACAATAAGGCATAAACAATGGAAGCTGAGTTCTACAATATTGACTAAGAGAGAAAAGGTTATAACTATCAATTTGAGGAAGAGTGCTCTATATGGCTGTTGGGAATAATTTCCCTTTATTTGGTGCACAATAAAGAGAGTGTGTTTAATTGTCCCTCATTAATGATAGTGTTGCCTTCGCTTTCAGCTGGGCCTTCCTCTTGGTGAAACTGTGTTTATAACCAATGCTTACTATGGAAAGAAATTGAACTGCAATTTGCCAAAGAAAAAGTCAAGGGTGAGAGAGTCCATATTTCAACATCAGTATCAACATCATGATTCATTTACTCAATAAATATGCAGAAGTTTCAGTATCTTCTGCCATTTCAGGCAATGCTATCAGGGTAATGAGAACAACCAAACACGGCCTGTTAAATCAATGTGACAATTTCCTGAGTGACACTGACAAATGTATCAAACGATAAAATGAAACGCAGTATGCACCGATGGAGGAAGTGACCTTAAAAGCCGAGGTCCTGTTTGGTGCCGGAACAGTGGAAAAATGAGCTCATAATCATTCTATATCCAGCACAATGACCTGACCAGCTGTGTTCCCACACCAACCGCAATACTGTTGACAAATCACCTTTTTCTAAATTCAGTGCGACTTCCTGCTGTCTGCACACATTTTAAAATTTTCCTCATGTCCAGTTCCATGCATCCATTGCAATGTTTTGCTGGCAAAGACAAAAAATAATACATAGTGGTCACTTTTTGATGAAGCAAAAAAATAAAACATGAAAGGAATCAAATTCGCCAGGGAGGATTCTGATGTTTATCTTCTGGAGAAGCATCTGAAGTCTTGCAGGGGACCTTTATATTATGAATGAAACCATGAGTTTATATTAACGACAATCCCAACTTCTGTTTCTGCACTTCTTAATTCCTGTTGATGGGGTGAATCACTACGCTGGCTTAAATGTGGAATGCAGTTATCTGGTCAGATTGTGGAATGTAAAAATATTACTGTAAATTTCCAAAAAAAATTCTGAAACAGAAACAGCCTGACTAAGGGATACCAGTATGCATCTAAATGATCTTTTCCTTGCAGTCCGAGAGGTAGCAGATAAAACCTCTTGTCAGATGCCAGTAACCTCTTACAAGGGGAGGCTTTTGTAACACTTGTAGCAGATGTCCATGTGTGGTGAGAATTGCCTGGCTCTCCATGGTGGCAGTATGCAGAAGCAAAGTTAGTTTTCACCTGTTTGATGTAGATTTACATTCATAGTAAAGCACTACTCCATCCATCATCACACATATGCTGTTGCATGAGTCTGATTGGAAGGAAGATGTTTTATTGTATATCATAATAGTGAATCAATAGCAGGGTTTTATGAGTTCTTCACAATGATGTTGATCCCACCTTCTCCTTAGTGGGTAGGCTGACATTTTCGAAAGGTATAGGACAAGTAGTTTATTCTTCATATTGCTCACAATGGATAGCCCTGAAAGAATTGACTTTAGACAATCAGCCTCACTATGCATGACCTTCAGGCAGGGCACATGGCAAACCACATAATGAAGCAAATATTGACCTAGGACTGTAGCCCTGCAGTGCCTCGAAATATAAATGTGTCCCCATGTCCTCAAGCAGTGCGTCTAAACATGCAGTCCCCAGGCTACAGTATGTTGTGCAATTGGGCAGCTGAACTTAAGGACTAATGAAAAGCCTTTATTTTCCTGCCGATGCAATAGACAGCTCCTGATTGTGACCTGTGCATTGACATATATGTTAATGTATTATTGATAGGCCTTAATGGTCTGTAAATCACAGTGCTTGATTGCACACATGAGAGCACAGGCTGAGAGCTGCTGTCCTAAAGTGAGTCAGGTGGACTCTCAACCTCACCTCATCACTGAGTGACAGTGTGCAGGCCCAAGGAACACTGATGATCAAATCAACCTGACCTTCAGTAATGAAATGCCAGGACGCTGATGCTTTCTGCATTGCTCTCGCTGTATTTTGATATCAGCGAAAGGTCACACTGCACGGCGTTTCTCAAGCAAAATGAGCTAGGGAAACACAAAGGCACAATGGCCTCCAGATGGAGTGACTGAAAGTATCTTCCCATCTTCTTGCTTTTGGGGTGTGTGACCAGGCCAGAAAAAAGCCTCGCTCTCCTTCCCTCCCAATCATTACAATCAATCACCTTTGATACAGGGCCTCTGAGTCACTTGTCATCTGGGCCACTTAAGGTACACAGATGTCATAAAAATGTTGTGTACAATCAACATTACTATCCTTCAACTTTAAAATAGGCTCGTAATGTTTTCAGCGCCCAATCTCCACAAGATAAAGTACCCTGCTGTGCTTCACGGGTAATTTGGACTTTTTAAATCTAAAAAGATGCAGCTAAATTGGATTTTTCATTTTTTTAATCCTCAGAAAAAAATCACATCTATTTATTTTTCTTTTTCACCAAGAGTTTCTGGTTTATATTCAGAGAGAAGTTAGCTGTGGTTACAGGCAGAACTTGATGGAAGTATTTGGGAGATGAGATGAACGGATTTTTTTCAGTCATCCTGTATAATGCACAGAAGAAGCCTTGACTGTTCTCTAATGTAAATGAAAAAAAAAAAAGATTTTTTTGCCTTTTTCAACATTTTCTGGAAGTTTAAGGTGAACTTAGGTCAGTTCCAGATTGATTTTTTTTATATAGGATCCTTTGGTATCCACTTTATACCCTTATGATATTAGTGGTGAAGTGTTAACAATTTCTAGTTACGGTTAGATCTTTGTCTATATTAAATAGAGAATTTCCATCAATCCATCTGAGGATAAATACCTGATGATTGGTGTATTTTATTCCACCAGTTAATTCCCTGATTGGTATTCAAGAAAAAATAATGGAAACAGGTTTAAAGGGATTACTGGTTTAAAGGTAAGATTTCAGTATAAGGTTTCTTCATATCAGTCTTGGCTATACTCCAGGAAGGTCATGTGGAAGGCAAGTAGCAATTCTGCATTCCCTTCTGTCTCTCCTCTGTTTCTCTGGAGACTTCTACCGCAGTAGATGACACAGATTACACTTAAAATCCACGAGATGGCTTTGTTGTAAAACACATTTTCAGCATAATGTGTTTATATCTCCACAAACATTAACATATACACTATAGAGATGTTACTCCCCGGGGCTCAGTGGTCAGTCAAGTCAAGTGCCCATTCTAACCTGTAGCTATTATATTATATACTAATAGAGAACTGTATTGAAAACCCTCCAGCAGCAGCTGTGCTCTCCCTGATATTCTTCATTTCTGCTGCCATTCTTTTGGGGCAATGTTACTTAATGAATTTACAGATGATTTAAAAAACAAACCTCACACCATGTGTAGTTTTCATCAAGTGTGGTTATGTTTCATATCTTAGTTTTAAGACCTGGTTCAAAGATGGCTGCTGGGCTTGTGACTCAAAGGAGACAGAGTCTCAGGTTGAAGCCTGAATAGACCTTTGAACTACACTCAGAAATGAAATGGGCTCCAAAATGAAAGGAGCCTCTATTGAAAAATGCCATCCCGGATATCATCTGGGTTATTGATAGGTTGATGTCTTTATAACATGGATGGCACTATAGAAACATGGTTAGATTCCCTTTACCAACATTTCTTTGAGAATGAACATAATTCAGTTGAAATGGATTTGTCAAGTTAATTAATTCTCAAAACCATGAGCTACCAAGTAAGGTAATGCAAAAGAATATACCAAATAACAACTAACAGCCAGAATTTTCCTACAGTATATATAACTTTACATGTTTACATGTTATCTGTTATTCTGAGACCTTCATGTATGCAAGAACAATATTTTTATGGTTTATCTGGGGTTATCTGAGGTTGTAGTCAACATGAGATGTTCTTTAAGGTCAAGAATAAAATCGGATTTGATCACAGTATTGCCCTGGGAGGGTGAGTTTTCTTACCACAATTTTATTGTATGAAGGCTTCTGTACAAGTAACATTGATTTATATTATTTCATTGTGCATTGGCTGTGACTTTGCAGTCAGGCCTCTGTGCCTGAAGAATGACTGTGCAGATCTGCTGGTGAGCTGTCCCCTTTTTCCAAAGCAGTCACTGGCCGCAGGACCTTTAGACGGGAACACACTGCACTTCCAGAGGACTGAGTGACCGAGGACCCAGAGTGCTGCCACAGTCAGATGGGCCTAAACATTTCATTTGGAAACTTCAAACTGTGAGAAAGGTAAGCTCAGCGTAAAGAGTCATTTTAAATTCCAGATACCTCTAATAACTAAGGACACAATGGCAAATCTACAGCTGGAATATTCTATGCAATAATTGTTTTGAAAAGACTGATGTAAAGCAAGCACTTTTTTGATGTTTTTTGTTGTTCGTTGATTTTGATATAAAAAGTCTGACTGTGATTGGTCCTGTTATGCAGCATCTTAGGTTGCACCCAAGCACCAGAATCAGCACGTAAGCCAGCTGTCACACACAGAGAGAAGATAAATCAAGACTGCTGTATATTCAGCATCACCAGTCCTGTCTCTAAAGAAGCTCTGTCATCCATCTGCATGTCATCTGAGACCCCACAGCATGAGGCAGAAACACACAAACACACACACGCACACACACGAACGTGCCTGCCCACACACACACACCGCACTCAGATACACACAGCCACGTGCACACACACATATGCATGCGCCTACCCACACATGCACCAGCACACAGATGTACATACATGCGCACACACATACGCACACACACACACACACACACACACCTAACATTGCAGACATCCCTGCAGATTCCCAAGATACTATCCAGACTTTATGATAACATTTTTAGACGTACACTTTTTCAGGCTTAGGACAAGGTCACAAGTGTTAGTAGCAAAGGTCATATCGACACCCAGGACAATGACGTGGCAAGGTCAGAGGAGAACGCTTTGGTAAGTCTCTTCTTCATTAAGCTGCATAACCAAGAATAGTGTTTTACTAAGGATACAGGCAACATCTGACTCCAGGGTCCAACCTTGATTGTTCCAGTGTACACAATTGTGTGGTTTCCTTCCAATTAGCAGCCAATTTAGGCCTTGGAATCGAGACGTGTAGGCGTTAATTCAAGCCTATTATTGAGTAAAGTTTGGCATTCTGTACTGAAACACACTGAAAAGATCAGACACAGCAGCTCTTGAAGATCTAAATGTAAGATCCCTGTCCAGACAGCAAGCATGGAGCTGAGAGCTTGGGCGTTCACACAAAGCACAAGTTAATTCCCTTAAATAAAGGTTCACTTTTTACTACATAGCTTAGGATCTATCTAGGCATAGAGCCAAGTCAAAATGTAATCATACAGCAAAAGGATCTTCACTGCCTAAGGTCTTATCATCTCATTGTAAATAAATGAATTCAAAACAATTAAAAATAGATTGGAGATGGGAGGGTAACTGCATAGCATATCTGAAATATAAATATTGTGAAACAGCAGATCATAAAAAATATCCAGCTGTAAAGAAGCGTGATGTGATAGGTACTGTAGGTCTTTTTCATCTACTTAATGATACGTTTCCCAGGATTCTTCAGGACACAAGGCATTCACTACTGTACAGCATTGTAATTTGACTACATGTATCTGTATGTAAAGGCAATAGGTGTAGATTCAAACATTATTCATCCTAAACTTTGACTCTGCCTAAAATCAGGTGTAGCATGGCGAGGTGTAACATTCGAACAATGTGGTTTGTCCTTTCACACGGCGGTTTACGACACTGCTGTCAGGGTGATTGACTTTTGGCTGATGTTGGCTTCTTTCAACCGCCAAAACCGCAAAAGAATCTCAAGAGCATAAAGGAGTCAGTGGTGTCAGAGAATCCATCAGGTTTAGCATCATAGTAAACTTTAATGAATATCCCCCAGGGTATCTGTTTCTGTGCTATCTGATGCGCAGAAACTACCGTGCAATCCGTTTTAAAAGGAGCTTTCTTCTGTTTTTTGGCAGTGGCGGGGGCTCACGGGTACTTTAAGCACGGCTGGTTTATGACGGGGCGAGCTCTAAACAAACCCACACATGAATAATGAAGCGGGGCCTAAAGGTTTATCTGGAGCTGTGCCCTGGAACAGAGCCGCTGGCTCAGGCCTCTGGTCCCCTGGAATGGCTGACTTACTCAGCACACTGTGCATTGGGCCTGGCACTCAGTGCTCACGTCTCCCAGTGAGACGCCCTGCATACCAACCGCCTCAGCGATCGCTTAGTCACAGAGCCACCCGCGCTGGAGGGCCAGTGACCGGGCTGCGAGATGGATAGATGTGACAAGGAGGGAACTGGTTCATGCCGGTCACATTTGGTTTCCGACCTCAAGGAAAGCTATACGTTACTGTTCCAAAACCATTAACATCAATCAGATGTGTGGGAGAGAGTGGGAGAAAGAGAATTATTTTGTTTTAAAATATTATTTGAGATTATTTATGCTTTTCCATCGATTTAAACTAAGGCTTTGCCAGGGGAATTGAGATTAACAAAGCTACAAAAGTCAGAAGGGGTGAGTTATGTCCCCAACAAAGGAAAACATTAAAAGGGTGCTCCAGTCAGAATCTTTCATTTTATGTGCAGTAGCTCTAATATGTATGAAACATTAACTTTATGACTGAGAACAATGCAGAAAGTGCAGATAGCTCAAAGCCGAACCTCTACCCCTTCCGCCTGACTGACAGAGACATTATAGGAACTAAGGCAGCTCTGAGTGTTTTTTGTAAGTCTGTTTGAGTAAGCGTGAAATTGCCCTCAAAATATTTTTTCTCTGAAACAACAAAATGTTTGCCATTCCTCAGACAGAATCCCTGTAACCTGCCCCGTGTCGGTGTCGGTGACCTGCGCAGTGAGAGAATGGATTGCTATTAATGATGTCCTACCTTGCAACAAAGGCAACAGCACCGTAGCTTTCTTTAAAGAGCGCAAAGCAGAACTCTCACACGTATACAACCTTTAAATTGTTTGTGAAAAAGCAGGAAAGCAGGCTTGGAGGGACTCTAAATACAATATTTTTCCTGGAACAAATTCTATTCAGGTCACACTGTCTGTGTTTGTAGGGTATATTGCCTATGGTACCTGTAAGGTAATACAAGTAATACAGCACAGGTTTTGAGAACTTAGGAAGATAAACAAAATGTTTGTGTATATATACCATTCTCAGGATAAGGGAATCTGTTCATCAAATCCACAATGCAAAGTACAGTAAATAATGGAGTATTTCAACATTTTGGGGAAGAGATCAAATATTGATGTAAGAATATTTGACACCAACACAACGGCAGTAACCTTACAAATAAGTAACACTTTTCAAATAAGGTTACAAAAGTAAGAATTATAGGGTTATAAAAGACTTTTCAAATAAGGCTAACATTGACCTAATTGTTGCAAGCTAGCATGTCTTTGGATGCTGGGTGCTTTAATTGAATGTGTCTCTTTTCAGCCTCTGAGTTGTCTGACTGTAAAAAACCCAACCCAAAAGTTATGGAAAACTAAAATAAATAGTCGGTAATGTAAGCCAGTGGGATTGTGTAAACATGAGTTGTTGCCTATGCAAAGTAGAATTTTGTGTTACATTCATTACAACATATTACAACATTATAACATGAGATTATACATATATCCTAACCTTGAAAATTTTGCTGTGTGAGTATTAAATTACTAAATAATTTAAAATCATGAGAAGTATTTTGGAAAGTAACTGGAATTCAGGCAGTCTTGTGAGCCAGCTATATATCTATAAAAAAAAAAGTTAATGTGGTGATTCAAAGTCCTTCTCTTTCCTGTTATTGCTCTTTAATCAAGGTAAACAGCAGCGTGCAATGCAAGCCTCTTGCCTCTGGCTGAAGCAAAATTACTCATTCTTCCCGTTCTGCTGAGCCTTCTGTATGTAGCAATGCAGGGGAAAAACGCATTAAAGAAATCACTCTGGGCATTAATATTTCATTAGCCTCTGAAGTGGACTCATGGGAGACGCCAGCATTCTGAGAGCATGCGCTAGGCTGCGTGTGTGTATGTGCGTGCATGAGTGTGATGTGTGCATGCATGTGCGTTAGTGTGTGCATGTGTGCCTGCTCCCCGACGTGTGGGATATACTCACATGGTAAACAGCAAACAAGGAAGGAATGAGGCCCATTATCACAATAAACATGATTTCTTAATTTAAAAGATGCACTGCCATTTCACGTAACAAATGCTCAGTGCTAAGCCTTTTACTGCAACGATCCATGGCATGTCTGTTGGCTCAGGGGTCCTAAAGTGTTTTTATGGGTATAACTGTATAAAAAGGTTCAACTGATGAGAACAGGCCATTCAGCCAATCCTGACTCCCCATTAGCCAATATCATTTATCCACATCTGGTGGCTTGAGAGATTTAAGTCTACAACTCTTCAGTTAAACATACATTAACCATAAAGTTAAGGGAGGACGGGGGAGGGGCCTTCCTTAAGTTAGGCCTGGAATGGGCCTCATGGCTTAGTCTGTTCTCTTAACACTCAGTCCATTTCATTTCAACCTCCAGTTTCTCCATTCTCAAGCTCAGTCTATCTACCATCACCCCCAGAAGTCTTGCACGTTGGCATTTTTTTTTTTTTTTAGGGGGGGGTGTTTGGCTGCGGTTGTAACTCCTTTGTCATTCCTCAAGAGAAA
The DNA here is from genome assembly GCA_022829145.1 of Albula goreensis. Lineage (NCBI taxonomy): Eukaryota > Metazoa > Chordata > Actinopteri > Albuliformes > Albulidae > Albula > Albula goreensis. The sequence goes on from CM040755.1 coordinate 10,121,766, forward strand.
CAAATGATTAGCTGGTTGATCTTCCTTTCATTCACATTGTGATCCTAAATATTCTTGTTTGTCCTTATTTTAGTGTTACAACTGTCAAATAAACTGTAATTTCAAGTGTGTACATGTGGTTCTGCTTTGTGATGCACCGCTGAATCCAGACAATGGGAGTGGTGACTGTGAACCGTGTGCTGTCAGCAGTGTTCTTGTTCATTGTCCCCCATTGAGAAGAGCTTTAGATGCCTGAACGTTTGGGAGAAAGCAAACAATAATGATCCATTCTCATGACCAATGTGCATCATTTTAGAGATATGGCATATGAAATAGCAACAACAGTTAGTACTGATTACAGGATAATACGACTGTAGTTTAGCCAACACATATCTGAGAAAACACATGCCACATGCAATTAAAATTTTTTTTTTAAATCTCCGGAACACAAGACTTTCCATGCAATTCATTAAAATGTGGTTATTACATAGTTATTTGCCATCAATGAACTAGACAACACAAGACATGTTAATTTATATAGCATTTATATGCGGCGATAGTTCAAAGTTCTTAACATGGTTATAAAACGCAAATGACAAAGTAAAATAGATATTTTTACAGTTGTGAACCATATCCTGTTTTGCATGAAATTAACAATAGATCATCATTTTTTGGTGCACATTCAGGTGCTGATGAGATTACATTTATCCAATGAACCAAACAGAATATTGCTGATTTTTCTTACCAATGTCCAAACCTTTTTAGTACTGTATATGTGAGAGTGCCCTTAATGACAGTAAAGTCAGCTTTTCCAGCCAAGATGTGAGGCACACACAATCTAACTGCCAGAGCATGTCTCCATGACGAGTGGCTGGCCTCCACCAAAGCCCACTGATCACTTGGGTCGCTCACCAAGGTAAGCCCATGCAGAAGCGGCCAGGTTCTGCCACGCACCATCAAGCATCAAACAGCCCTACAGAGATCAATTACATCGACAGCTCTGCATCTACAACATATGCTGCCGTCCAAACAGACATCCTCACCTGAGGTTCAGTATATCAACCCATGCACCAAAACCCCTGCATCGTTGTTTAACCATTTATATCTGTTGTATTCGTTATATAATTTAGGAAATAAATATATTTGTAGAGAGGTTGGTCCATGCTATCCCCTGTTAATGTGGATAGTTTCGTACAATGTGTAATAGAAAACGATTAATGATGCCATTTTGGTCCTTAACTTAGATTTTTTTATCTGTTGCAGCCAATTAATTAAAAAGAGGAAAGAGGAAATCTTTTATAATTTGTTGTATACTTCCTCAGGCATATCCAAATTTTGTAGTTTAAGGTACTTTGGGTTCATATTTTTTCCTAATGATACCAAGACAGACTTAGCCCAAAGCAATCTCTATGTATAAATTCGAAGTTACTCTTCATGGCCAGGATTTTAAATTTGAGTTGAGAGCTCTGTAAAATCATGCAGTTTATTTTGTTCTGAACTGCAATTGAGGGACAAATCACAACTAAACTACTCCTAAAAATGATTCTACAGACAAGCCTGGGTCTCTCCTTGCTAGTCAATTGAAGACTAGGCCCTATACATAAAAGATCACAGGTTTTTCTTCCTGAGGTTAGTGTGCGACTGTGGCTCAGTGTGCAACAGTGGCTTCGACCCAGCATGATCAGGTAAGGTTTCAGTCAGCGATGGTCACCATTAACGTAGGTTACCACTGCATTTGACCCTCCCATGGAGAATCAGCCACCCACATGCTAGCAAATGAGCCTGCAGTTTATTCTGCACAAGCTGTTTCGCAGGACTTCTGTTGCCTTCTGACTGCACAATTGGAACAGAATTGCAGTCAAATGTACTGGAGGAGTGCAAATTATTAGCTTAGCAAGTTCAAAAAGACATAACTGCCAGTTTCAGACAGGGGAGAGAAATGATTAAATAAATAAATAAATAACATTGATCAAAAGCATGCAAATTGCAGGACTATCTTAACTAACATGATTTCCAAATCAAGCCATTTTGCTACACTACATAATCAGCATTTTGCAAGACCTTGTGCTAATCCACACTGTAATTAAACACTGGTGAGGAACAGAGCCAGGAGTTCCTCTACATTAGTAGATTAGAGGTGAAATAGTTTGGGTCCTCCTTTGTCTTGTGATAAACATAATTAATAAGTCTCAATTTAATTACACACAAGATGGGAGGAAATAAGATTGGATGCTGCCATCGGGGGCATGGAACATCTGTGAAATGAGTTTCATTGAGAGGAGAGTTGTTGATTGAAGTTGAGAAAGGAAGGGAGGGTGGAGTGGCTGTGATTGAATGAGATTTCCCACTGTCTGCTGTCTGTGTAATTCAATTAAGAAATGACCATATTAAAAATGTTCCCATGCACACACAAAGCATGCAAATCATTATAAAGGTTGTGAAGGGTTTAAAATGTTTTCATTAATGTGATGCAACTTCTTTATAAATCATTTATAAGCAAATAAAGTACTTTCTGAATGATGGTATAACAAATTAAGTAAAGTGCTATTGTCAACCATGGCATAACATCAATTAAAGACAACCCTGCGACCAAAATTTCTGCATGATTGCAAATGAATGATTTATAAAGCTATGCTATGGAAATCAAGGCATTACACATGGCTTGTGAAAGCTTTCGGCTTTTGTTATTATAAACATTCAAAACTAATGGTGCACAGAATGATAGATAGTGATTTATTTAACAATAATGCATAAGGCATAAAAGGCAGTCATGAGACTGTCCTAGAATATGGTAGAAGAGAGCACGGCCAAATAGAAATGTATTAACACTTGAAAATAACATCAAGTCAATCCAAAAGACTTAGGTTGCCTTGGCTTGACTATGAAGGCTGTTGGGGTCAAACAGCAAAACCACTTGGATCCAGTCAAATTAACTTTATGTTTTTTAGAGGTAAATGGAATTCACTCTGAATTGCATATGCCCGTAGAGACACTGTTGATTATCTTTGAACATCAATAAAAATGGCATCTATGTTTGGATAAGGTTTATTTAAAAAGTGCTCATATGCACCCCATTGTGTTTTAGCCTGCGGAGAGTGGTCCTGTTGTAAATTTTGTATTCTTTTACTGCTATAACTGGGTGCGTCTATTGAGAGATATCCAAAAATAGTAATGTTCTGCATTCATCACTGAAATGGGCCACTGAATACTACAGCTACAAAAGAATGACCTTGAAGCAGTGCTGAAAGCTCCTCTCAAACAATTATTCAATTCATCCAAAGGTTGATCCACTATAATGATTTGATTTTCTGCCAAGCAGCCCTCTCACATCAGTCTATTCCGGAAGAGAACCAAAATCATAAATCTTTACAGCAAATTTCACAGAGGTGAGGAATACACTGAATGCAAAGAAGTTCCACTGCCTAGATGTTAGGTGTATGAGCTAAAATAAAGTCAAAAGAATCAAAGCACAGGAGCATGTTTCTGCTCTGATTAAATAAGTATTTTGGCCTCTGAGGTCATAGTCAAACCTGTCCATAATTAAGATGAATAGCAAGCTTTCAGTATTGATGTTTTGATGTATTCCAACCACATTTCAGTGAGCCCACCTATATCAAACTTATTTGACTGAATTCAAAGACATGTAGGTGGGCACCTAATCAGACACACTTTTTTGGGACAAGCAATCATGTCCAATGGGATGCCCTGGATAAAAATACATTTTTAAGTACATTTTTAATGCTCTTATTGGGATTTAATTGAGAAGCAGCCACACTCTAGGAAAATTATTGTAGAAAAGCAAACATGTTCTCTTTAATGTGTTTTTTTTATTATTTAAACAGAATGGCATATGCTTCAATTGCAGACTAAGGACCAGATTTATTAAAGTCTTCAGCAAATTATACATTTTTGCACATGTAATGTGACATGAATTGTGATCGGAACAAGCCAACTACCTCAACCGATCACGTTTTCTTTGTCTTTTTGCACTAGCTAAATGCAACTGTAAAACAGGCCCTAGGTGCATTTTATTAAATCCCAGCCCTTGTTTGATTTAAAGAAAAATAGTTTTGCATTATAAAGCTGCTTTTCCTCGACACATGCAATAATGATCCTAGGCTTAGGATTTTTCCTTGTGTGGAAACTTGCTAAAGGCAGCAACTTGTACTGTCTGAGCTTCCTGTTCAGTGAGCATGTGCACCCTACTATCCATGATACTGCCCTTCAGGTGCTTTTAAAAGGTATACTCTAAAAGTTGAAAAGAATATGATTATTTCAGTCAAAATGGCTTATCTTTTGTGTTATACACAGGAAATGGTACCTGTCACAGCAGCTTGTGATATTGTGAGGCAGTAAGAACTTCATATTTCACGGTGGGTTCTAGTCTAAACACATGAATAATACATACAAAAGTGCATGTGATGCAAATATCTTTGCGGTAAAGGTCTCGGAAAAGTTACGTCTCGAACACCACATATAGCTCCATAAAGTCCCGTTATTGCTCATTGCTACCAATACTTGTACAAAGCCCCAATATTGCACACTACCTACCCCACATGCACAAGGACCTGTACATTATACTTCATCTAGATATCAGAACATCTTCTCAGAGGTCTTAAAATATTAGGTTATAGAAGCAGATGCAAAATATTTACAAGACTATTTGTTTAAATAATGGCGTGGAGAATTTTACCCATACCTAAGAAACTATAAAAGCCGTTGTCTATTAGAATAAAACTGCGTTTGACCAGTTCCTCTCTTTCTTTCCAATTGTATCTCAGAGCAGCAGTGAGCTGGCACATCTGTGGACTGCTCTGCATATAGTTGAAAGGGAGGAATATGCATCATTAACCTTGACCAATTGCAGTCAGTTACTGATAACAGAGTTATATCAGTGGGTAAGTTAATCTCTAAATGAAGCATTTTTGGAGCTAAAATATCAGAGTGGGTATTTGAAAGTCTATGAAATGCATCCTGTCACACATTTAGGACGTCTCCTTCTGATGTGGAACAGATGTGAGAGTGTGGCTGCCATTTGTCCTGTCCTGCATCCATGTCTTTATGCAGATTGATATGCTCCTAATTTGTTTTGCAGTGATAAATTCTGAACTATAATTTTGTCCACTTCTTTCATTTAACCTATGGAACCTGAGTGACGACAATTGGAATAATATATTCATCCCTTTGGTCTCCATGTAATAAATCACTTATTTTATAATTCTCAACTACACAGACCCTCTGTCCTCAGGACTGAGTTAGAGATGATTTGAATGGTGTTGGAACAATTAGGTCTGGCCACTTACCATTGTGTTTTCAATAGTCTTGACTCCTGATGTAATATTGCATAGGAGGAGACATCTTTTAATGGCCACAACAAACAACAAAGGAAGTATAAGGGTGGCACTTATAACTTTGTATTTGATTTACCTATTACATAGATGTTTATTTGTAGACAATTTTACATGGGTGTATTTCTGAAGATGCACTAGTCTTCTGCCTCATATGGTAGCTACAGCTACATAGTCACAGCTACACATGAGGTGTACCTCACATGACCAGTCTTGCAGCACAGCAAATATCATTGTGTTTAATTACTTTTCCTCTTCCTCCATGGTGAACTATAGCTGGTTTCCTAATGCATCCTGCTTTGATCCCATCAGAAGCCCTTACTGCAAAAAGCAGCTGAAAGAGTTTCGCAGCATGCTAAAACAGATTAGCTTTTAAGCACACACTGTGAATTAAAACATGTGGGGGTAAATGGCTCCTGAGGGGAGGGCCAGGAGGTTCTGCCCTGATCTTCCCAGAGCTCTGAGGGGCAGCAGCGCTGGCACAGACTGACTAAATGCGAGCTTTTCCACTCCATCAGACTCCACCTCCTGTCCTACAGGGGGTCACGGAAGAAGTTCAGAGTTAATTGCACCTCTAGGACTAATGACTATAACCAGAAGGGCAACAGGGAAGGTGGGGGGGATCCCACATTCCCCTTTTCTGGCAAAATTTGCCATGTGTCTGAAATGAATACTGAAAAATCTAACTCCCAAAAAGACTGCAAAACCCACTGTGATTTCCTGCCACACAGTGTTCCCATACATTATATGGTCTCTCCCAGGGCTCTGCTGTTATTAGACACTTGCACTGCATGCAGGCCTAATATCTGAGCAGTTCCTTGTAGCAGATCACTCAAAATACAGCAGAATAACTCCCATAGTCATTGTGCAAAATTATGCTTATGCTTCAAATTATGAAACTCATGCATTTGCAAAAAGACCAGGTTGGGTCAAGCTAACATCTTTGTTCTGTATGTAGAAATCAAAACAAGTATTAGGATTTCAGCATCACCACATGGATTTGTTGACCTCGGCCTAATTTGTCAAGCTACAACTTTCTGCATTTTTTAATATTGTCTGAAAAAGTCATGGTGCAATGTAGAGTCTGTGTTTAATGGCAGTTGTGGTATTTGATAAGATTTCACATGTATTTTCTACCGCATTCCCAATGTTTAATTCGGAATTGAATCTAAATGTTATTTTTATGAAACTAATCTTTCAGAAAAAACATGTGCTCCTATAGTTAAACTAATTGTAATCTCCAGGATACACATATCAACAAACAATGCCAGTGACTATTTCTAACACACACCTGTCAAAGTCATGTTGGAGGATGTATTTAAAGCAGGGTATTCTGAAGCCTATACTGAAAACCATAGTCAAACATACTGCAGGCACTGACAGGCGTGTTCCTTACGGACTGCAATCCAGGCTTCAAAAGTATTTGTATTTTGTGTCACTTACGGTATAGTTGGGCATTATTTGTTCAGTCTTAGCAGTTGAGAAATGAAGATTGTCATCAAATGATTCACCACTAAGCGCCCATATTTTATTTCTTTTGTATGAATCATGATTTCATTATTTATTATTTAAAGTGTATTGTGTGTGGGCATGCAAAGAGCCCCACTAACATGATTTGCTTTGCCAGTAAATTTCCCTGTCTCTATTTTCCTAAATAGATCCAGCAAAAAGGAAGTAGACCAAAAAAAAAAACATTTGCACAATGTGTACAGTGACGAGGTCAGTCTTAGATTTCAGTAATTCTCCTTTCTCTCCTTTTTTGTTCTTTCTGTTGTAGATTAAGGGAGTAGAAAAAGAAAATACGGGGGTGTGGAATCTTTCAAATTATTATTCATCCATCACAAAAGACAGGAACCATTCTTTCCGAATGGGGCGCAAGGATGAATGCAGTCTTTTTCTGTCTCTGAGGGTAAAATGAAACCCAGGTTTATCTTCATTACTGTCCATGACCACCAGGTAGAAATGATTTACCAAAAGAATGGTATCAGAGGATACACTTACACATTTATCTTCAGCCAGAAATCCGTCTTGATAATACACCAAGTGAGGAGGTGATCTGGAGGTATTTGCTAGTGTGGAATAATAGTAAACCCAACATTTGCAAATGTAGACAAGAGAATACTATCACTTTGCTGCAAAAATATTCCTCGACAAACACAAGCAGCTAAATCAGATCCTTAAAAAACACCTTGATTCAATCAATATCTGTGCTCTAACTGTGACTCTGAAAATGAACTTAAATGTTATTTCCTTTAATGCCATCACAAAAGGTTTGTCAATACATTGAAAAGGATGAACTCTTGCATTCAGACAAAAATTTTGCATGCCCTATGTATGCATTTGCACAGGGTATATAAACAAGCAGTGGTCAAGTAAGCCAAAAGCACATTCTGATTTTAGCACCACCATTTTCTGTTACGAGCCTGCAGCGATTATCATTAGCACTGCTTCACCCTGACATCAAATGGGATCATTCACTTTTATTTATTTACTTTCATATTTTATCACCCAGGCATCCAGTGATGTTATCTGTAGCCAGCTTGTACTCTTGGACCCACCCTGTTTTTAGAATAGTTACTTTCATCAGTACATTTTAATGGTAATTCATGGAAGTATAGTTTTAAGTATGCTCCTCTCAGATGAACTTTTGAGGAAGCTGGACAGCCATGGTTACTCACTGCATATCACAGAAATAAAGACTAAATACTACATGCTGTCTAAATGTCATTGTTCTTGCTAGCACCTGAGCTGTAATTCATTAGTGGAAATGAGAGTCACAACATCATGTTGTAAGTGGAATGAGTCTAAGGGAGACTCAACAGCGTAATGTTCAACCAGCCATATCTCTGTCACTTCAGCATGCAGTTTCATGTTCAGAAACAAGATGGAAGGAACAAGACAATGGTCTATGGAGGATGAAAGACATGCCACATAATAAGGAACAAGCACCAATCATAAGACATTGTGGACAGGAACAGAAATTGAAGAGCTTCAGAGAAGAGAGGAACTAGAGTGTCTATTTGATTCTGTTTATTTTGTGGAAAAATACAGCGCAGCTCAGAAAACCTAATCAAATATCAAATTCTTAGGTGGTGACACTCTGTGACAACCCCATTCCAGAAACCTATTTTGAGCCCAAAGTCTGACAACTTCTCCAAAAGAAATCAAATCCAACTTATACTGTATATAGTACACCGTACGCCACACACAGATTTCTTTGAAATGCAAACTGTGCGTTATGCTCTTAATTTAGTGCCCAGATCTTTGGAGAACATTGACAGGGGCTGGTACTCAATCAAATGTAATACATTTCTTTAGGGTTATATGTAATTCAATTAAAACATATTTTACATGGAAAAACTCTGGACTGCCTCTGTTAATCCAAAAGTGATATACTTGCACTTACTGCTTTGCCTGCATGAGCTTTCCACTGCTGGTTCCACTGACTGGCCTCGAATCAGAGGATTCATTTCAGTATTATACCTGAACTATCTTTATAGATATTCATTCAGGTCTATATCAGTGTTGTTTTCCTGGGTATATCTGTCTCCGGGGTTCATGCATATTCTCATGTTGAAGATTACTTGTTTTACATACCATGTAAAACCATTGAAATTTTAACATATATAGCTACCTGATAATGGCAAGGGTGTGGATTGGGTTTTCCCGGCATGCCTGCTCTTCAGGGGACCTATACACTTACGGAAGGCCCAAAAAGATCAAACAGAGTATTTGTTTGGGTTCTAGCCAATGGTTTTGGTTTAATATGTTTCTTCTTGCATCAGAATATGAAACTAATAATGTGAAATTAAAATGTTGCTTCAGGGGTTATACCATGCTGAGCTGACCACCATTTCCTAACTCTTGACTTTTGCATCTCTGAGGTTCTTTGGTATTGATGTTGTCATTGAAGTATGTACTGTGTTTATCATGGAGTGGTGAACAAAATATCAAATTTTTCACCGCTTAAACATTCCAGAGCTAATTAAAGAACTCAGGAGCACAACTGGATTCTGATCCATAAGATAAAGCAATATCACGAGCCCATTCCTGAATCCCTCCCGCAGAGGGGTCGTTTTCCCTGGTTATTGATACAAAACATCCTGCCGGTGCGGCGAGAGCAAACCCCATATTACGCCTGACTGGATCTGTGTTCTGCGGCAGGATTGATACCAGCATGTGGCCCCCATCATGGCGCCATTTGACAGAAAGCGCATTATGCGGCGCGCGTGCATGCATAAGCCAGATGGGCGCCAAAGGCGCTGGTGCGGAACAGATCCCGCAATCATGAAAAATAAAACACATTTCTGAGATAACCTGGAGTGCTGCGATTGCTTTGGGTGTTTGGGATGGGGGGGTTGGGGGTTTCGGAGATGGGCAGGGGCTGATATGCCCCTCACTCGTCTGGACTTGGACCTTTTTATGACGAATGGTATCTGATGTTGTTTGAAGCACAGTGAGATGCTTGCCATGGGAGCAGGAAAACAGAGGGATAAATTAATGTCATTCAAGATAACAGGTTAGGCCCATTTTAATGTTTTACTGCATGAATGTTTAACACTGATTTTTCACATTGTATTATCATTCCAAATTAGAATAAAAAGTATCCCCATTGTAAGTATGTTCAATTTATGAAGAGTTCATATAATAAAGTTCATGAATTGGGTACATTTCCACTCATTTAATTTTTTTAATTGCATTGTAAAATAATTTAAGTTTCAAATGATGTTACAGCTGATTTCTGACACCATTGCAGTCCCAATGATACTTCAGGTAATTTGATGTTTTGGAGGGCATGCAGAATAAAAGGACACTGAGGAATGATGTCACGCAGTCATGAATGGCACATGGAGTCACCTGAGGCCAGAATAAGCATATGATGCACCAGGACCTCCCAGAGCCTTGTCCCTGCCCAACATAAAATTATCAGCGTGGCAAATGAAGTGATCTGTAATGACGCCCACGTGGAAGCAGCAGCCATGATGATACTGATGTTTTAGTTTCCAATGCAATTTTTACCTTACTGCTATCAGTACTGTTACAGTCCAGAACATACTTATATTAGGTTGCTAATGAATTCTGTTTGGTTTACACAATTATGGCTTATTAATGGTTTCTCAGGAACATAACAACCTAATAAATCAAGGGATATTGGACCACAGACACTGGTAATTTGTTTTGTAGTGCATGACTGACATTACTAAAAGTAGTGCAGTATTGAACTGTAGGTATATAAGTGAATATTGTAATGCCTGGCAGTACACTACACACAACTGGATCTACTGTGCCACTGTCTGCCTGCTGTACTCCAGTCTTCCTACATTTTTAAGGGGCTCATTTTCATTTAATCAGCTGATGTCAGAAATGAAAGGTTGTACAATATGAAAGGATCTGTCACATAATGCTTCAAATCTTTTGAAATATTATCATAAATGTTGTCATATTTTAGAACTTAGAATTCCTACTGAGAGAACTGATTCGTATCAACGTGCAGTTGATTGCCTTTGATTCCAAATTCGAGTCTAGGGGAATTTATTTAACAGCACAGTAATGGAGTATTTTCCCCTATGTGTTATGAAACATGCATTACACTGAACAATTTTGCTCTTTTAAAAAATATATTTGGCTTGCATTCTTGTCTTATTCATTCAAATGGATAAAAAGCTGAAATGGAAAAAGCAAAACCTATTCAAAGCTGGTGATGTGAATATTAGAATCAACAAGAATTGGCTCTAAAAAAAAATCTTCTACAAGAGTATTGACTTGGCGAGCTCACTGAGAGCGCAGACCTTTAGGATGACAGGCTATGTAAACATGGTCATTCAGTTTAAAGGTCAGGGACTAATTTAGCACAGAATCAGAGACTTAAATCTGAGGCCCATTACCTTAGCTGTTTGGGAACTGGCACAATGAACAGATGTGTTCACTGCACTTGCGCCTGGCAGGTCAATAACAGGTTATTTCTTTGAAATTTGGTATTCCCCTTCCCCCTGAGCAGCCAAATACATTAACAATGAGACCAGATCTCTGAAAGATTTCAAAGTGCAAACAATCAATGTGCATTTTACATCCTATTATAGAATGTCCACCCCTTGTAAACTGTGATTAGCCTAGATGACTCACATTTAGAGCTTCTGTCGAGTTCAGTAGTGTATATCTGCTTGGCATACAAGCACACCCCCTGGTCTTTTGCAGGGCCATCACAATACTCTAACTTTACTATTTAAATGCATATTGAACATGTGGTGTTAACCAGGAAGAAATTGACATGGAACCTTTTGGGATAGGACTGACCCTCTAACAAACCTTTGGCCTGTACAGCTAGAGAACTGAACCTCCCTGAATATCTGGGAGTGTTCTCTGAAAACAAATTTGAGTACCAAGCAATTAATGGGGCGCAATACCCAAATTGCAACTTTTGTCCAAAGTGAAACCCTTGTGGCTAAAGAAGACTCAAAAGCAGGTCTCATATATGGTTACCAAATCAAAACAGTGGTACTCCTGTAATTATATTGCAAGTAAATTGGCTTAAAACATTTTAATTGAAACACTGAATATTAATACATTCTTCCACAATCCTATGAGATGTCAGCAATGGGTAGCACTATTTAGAATACTTAATTACTCTCAGGAACAGTCCTGGATCCATCGCGCATCTCATCAGCTGGGGGCAGAAACGGCTGTATTCCAGCTCGTTACACCGTCCCAATAGTAAAGATTCACGGGAGAATATGGCATGAGAGTGATTCAAACCCTGGGGCTGGTTGTTGAGCAGAAATACATTTGTAACTTTGCAGAATACACAAGGTTGCTTTTCTAATCGTTAAATATGGCTGAAGCACAGCTTTTTCAGAACATGTACATATCTTACCACATATATGTACTGTGGATCAGTCATTGAGTGATCAGCACAGCAGAAACTTATGGGAACACAGATAGATCCACAATAATTCATGAACACACTCAACACTAGATCTGGAATGCTCTTGTCAGAAGACCCTAAACACAGGCCCCGGCTGGTTTTTGCACTCCAAGTTCAGAAGAACATCGGTGATACTGTTTGGCCCAAGAGGACAGCAGATTTTTAATGTCCAGTATCCTGGAGCAAGACAGTGCTGGGGTATCTACTGTACATCTGGGTCACAGCCCTGCTTGTCTTTTATGCTTATCTCTTTTCATTTGAGGCAGGGATGTTGAAACATTGTTCCTTTTATTTTGAAGTCTCAAACAACAGAGAACCAGGATGGAGTATATTACACATCCAAAATTGAGGAGAAATGAAAGGAGACTGTTGATGGACAGTAGGCATATGTATTTAGCTGTCAGGATTAATTATATCTGTATGTAAATGATTTGCTGCCTGTATGTACTCTGTTCATGTATAAATGATGACTGCAAGCTGTAGAAGCAAATTACAATATGGGAGAACAACATATGTAATTTGAATCATTATTACAATTTATTTAGTCTGTCAAACTTAATTCTCTAAAGACACGTCATCACCTGGGGTGAGAAGCGTTTTTACCCCCTTATGGTCAAGACACAACAATTAGCAACATGCAGGGCCTGGCCCATCCAGTCATGCCATCACTCGCACAGAGTTTTGTACTCGCTCACAAAACAATATCATTAGTGGGAGCAGATGGCTTAAATTATTTTTAGAAAAATGAGCATCAGTATTTTTTTTTTGCTGTTTCAGCTGAGCTCTTTATGGTATTTGGAGTGATACTTTATGAGAAGTGCTCTCTCTGCAATCTACCAATGAATTCTCTAAACCTCGCTTTTTCTGTATGTGAAAGAGAGAGGATACTGGAAGCTCAAATATGTCCAATTTTGTATAGCCAGAGGCGTGTGATACTGTTAGCAAACTGAAACCAAGGCTCATTATCTCACATTATGGAAGCTGCCAGCATTATTTTTACTTTATTTCAGTGTCATATGGAAAACGGGAGTTGGAGAATGTGCAGTCCCGCCATTCTGCTGTGGTCCAATAATAAAAGCTGAGGGTATCCCTTTTAAATGAGAACAGTGCACCTGTCAAAACCATTATTTTAAGAGGCAAACATATGTTTTGTGAACCTCAGCACACATTTTAATATATATGCAAGATGGAAAATATATACTATCTCCACACAACTGGTCTCAAGAATTCTTTGTTTCAGTCAAGATGGTGATTGGTGTAAATGCTAGGACAGCATTTCCAGACAAGTCACCCCATCTTTCACTACCCACACACTGATATGTTCTTTGGAAATTACATTTTTTTCTATGGAACTTATTAATTGTAGAGGCTAGATAAGATAAGATAAAATCAGATTTGGTCTGTAATGACATATTTAAACATGTTAATCCAAAGACAATCAGTGAATAATCTGGGGATCACTCATGACATGCTAAGGTAATGTATTAAGCACATTTTAAGTTTTCTAAATATTTTTCAATGCACTATTTAGTAAACAAACTTCATTTTCACAGTACATTTAATTTAGAAATGCAAAACATTTTGTTTAACAAGAGGATAACACACTTGAAATGAAATGAAATGCATTTTATTCAGAAAATGCACAGAGAAAGCAAAATCTTTTAGTTATTTTGTTGTCAAATAAGTATATCCTAGGGGCAAACAAATGTGCATAATCAGGTAAACATGAAATGGCATTAAAATATTAATGCATGTGGTTTAAAGCTTCTTTCACTTTTTAATTACAACCTACAAAATCCTATTTGAGCCTTGCACCCAGCAAGGTTTTTAGATGTTTTTCAGAGATTTAGTGCAACGAGGCAAACTCTAACAAACATCCCACTTAGTTATTAAAATTGGCTATCAGAGGGGGCCATTAGTGAGGAAAATGCAGTTTAAAAATATTTAGCCATGATCTCTTGTTTCTTTAAATCCAGACCATTAGAAACATCAGATGACTATAAATTACTGAAATGCTCTTTCTCTCTTGCTTTCTATCTCTATAAAATGTTTCTTTCTTTTTTTTTTTTTTTTTTTTTTTTTTTTTTAAAGTTGAGGATTTAGTAAGAGTTCTGAAAGATGTAAATGGGTAGTGCAGATTAGTGGAACCCACTGCTTAAAGGTGTACGCTTTAGGGACTACCATACTGGGCTCAGAACGAACCAATCAGCAGGGTAAATTAATCAGTCTTTCATCCTCAAACCAACATCAGATTGAAGAGTAGAGGATTTCATTTCACTGGGCATTCATAGGCTAATACATATTTTCGGGTTCTCATAGAGGTGTCTTGTGGTATGTTGTTATGTGTAGTGTTTTTACCTGTCCGTGTATCATTCATGTAATGTTTTGGGATTTTTCACAAGGATCTGAATCAAATACAACAAGCTGACCCCTCTAATGAGAGGTGACCTTGACCCGTCTAGAGTGAACTCTTCATGGTAGAATACTGTGACATTTAGTTCTCGTATCTGGGCAAAAGCATTCAAGTTATCTGTAAATGTTCCATTGTAAAGAGAACATCCAACCCTGAAAAAAGCAAAAGGAGCGAGAAACAGGTGAATTTCCAGTGATAAAGAACCTTCTGAGGCTGGAGGGTCCTATGGAGGCCCATGTAGCAGGACCCAACCGTCTTATTTGAGCTAGAGTACATTGGAAGTGTGTGCTGGCATACTGTGTGGTATCAGTGGAGTTTAGACCAATCAGATGGAGACAGCAATCCTTTCTGTGCATACAGTCGTCCATTTTCATGCCAGCGTGCTCACAGTCACTGCACAAATGCTGCTGCTGTGCTGGTTCTCCTTTGGTTCTTGTTTGCCATCTCCACCCCAGCCTCCACTTGCTTGTTTCTACTTTTGTTTCTGTTAGTGGGGGAAATTAAATATGTACACGCTCTCTGCCTATCATTTAATGTGGTCCGGTAATTTCTGTGCTTCCTCAGCGGGGAGACCCGACCCCAAAATTAATGTAATGAAAATTTCAATGAAAAAGTCAATAAACACTTCAACCAAACAGATGAGTTTTCCTAACTGAAATAAATGAAACACTCTCGTAATCATGCATGCTCTACATCTAAAGGAAACTAAAAAGTAAACGCGTTGAGAGAGCAGGTACAATATTTTCACTCAACACAATCAGTGTAGTTATTTATTGTGTCCAGATGACTCACACATACATGATATGAAAGCTACAGAATGAACCTGGAAACAAATTCAAGTGTGATTGTATTTTTGTTGGTACAGAATCAAAAAATTAAATTAAACAAACATCATTTAGTGCTGGAAATTAACCAAATGTATTCAGTCTCTTGAAGGGAATATACAATTCAATGAAGACAGACTTTACAGCATAACAGTACTACACGTTTCTGTGATTATGTTAAAATTTTGTTAGAGGTAAGCAAACATGTCCTCGTTATTCTTTTGTATGTTCTTTTAATTCTAGAATAGTTCTAATTCTATAATGTTGAAATGCTCTTAAACAGATCAACGCCTATTTTGATTTAATTCCTATGTCCTTTTAAGTGTTTGTTTGAATGTATTCCTGACAAAAATGTGAATCATGTTGTATCAGCTTCAGACACGTGAAATTGTCTTTGCCTTTGAGATCCTTAGTTTGTGATTGGTGGACTGTAGTATCTGAGTAACTGTTCCCAATGCAAAAGTATAATTTTTTCCAGGAAAAAAAACCACCATTTTGGTTATGCTTTTCAGTTTGGCTGAGACCTATTTTAGCTATTCAATCCTTTTTTTCACAAGGGAACCATTTCATAACCACCTTTTAAGATATTAACCAAAAGAGAAAGGGAAGATAATATAAGAAAACGGTAAAGAAATGTGAAACTCAGAAACTCATGCATAGGTGCAATAATTATGAATGACTCAGCTCAGAAAGTGGTGTGCCAGCATAACAATATTCTCTCCGGGTGTGTGGTACTCAATGGACACATGATACAGGCTGTATCAGGGGGAGAGCAGGATTAGGAAGTACAGTGATATCAGTTTTAGCAACACAACTTTATGGCAGCCCTCCAAAACTGACAAAACATAAGGCATAATAGGATTATAATAATGGCCCATAATAGGATTTTGACAAATGAATGAGGCAAAATATTCATATTTTATGAAAGCTAGCTCATTAAAATGGCACAAGCACAGACCCCCTCAGGTGCCCTCCTGAATGGCATAAACAGCAGGTCACTGGCTGTTCACAACTCTGCAGCTGTAATGATTTAACTCTATACATGCTTACCCTCCATCACGTCTTAAACCAGGTCCCAGAAAGCTGTGGGTGGCACAGATTAAAATACACACTGAAACATTTACATATCATAGAAAATAACTTGAGAAAAATAAGTTTTTATATTTAATACTTTCCATTGAGGTTCATACCAGTTAAATAAAAACAGTATATACATTACATTCACACCACCACAGTGCTACAGAGTACATTTTGTTAAAATAATACAAAAAGCTACTATTTATATATTAACACATATCTTATTTTGAATTGGGTTGATTCATACAGAAGAAATACTAACCTGGGCTCAAAGTTTGGAAATCTCTGTCTAAAAGTAGTCTATTAAAAAACATTAAGGCTGAGTGTCAGAAGAATAGATGTAAGATTGAGTTGAAAGTACATCTGGAACAGATTCTGTTGAGCTATGTTTCCTTCAGACAGAGACCTAATACAGCTTAATGAAGAGGAGCCGGCTGACTCCACAGATATCTCTGTAGTAAAATGCCTAAAATCATCCTATCGTCATTTAAATCAGGCAGTCCTTCCCATCCCCTCCTACTGTTCTACTTATCCACCTGCAGATTGAGATCTTAGATAATCCACATGGGTAGAGCTCTACATTCAATGCAAAGGAGCCTAATTACCGGGATCTTCTGCTGTCTGTGAGAAATGGCAAGAGCAGAGATCCCCATCTCTGGCAGAAAAGTGCTGGGCTGTCTTCCTGTACAATGGGACAGTAAGCGATTACATGCTCATTACAAGTGTTACGGTTGTCAGGAAGGGCCTCCCACCTGAATCTGCACATTAGATTGACAGATATGAGCGAGGCCTGCAGCCACGCTCTCTCATCAGGACCGTTTATTTATACGTCTTCTGGTGGGACCAGAAATTCCAGTGAGTTTCTTTCTGCCTGGGGCGGTTGAACCCGGGCCTAAATCATTTTACAGTGCTATCAGTCGATCGTTGATTAAGCAGGGGGCATTTTGTATACAAAAGCAGCGCGCACCATTATAATATCCACATCATTATACGGGATGATGCTCACTTCAGTAAGGGTTGGAGAAATGGAGGAAATGCAAGGATCTGTTTGAGCCTCATTACCCCCTCTCACATCCCTATTCTCTGCTGATCGCACTCCTGAAGCGTTCCCTGGCATCCGTGCTTTCTGATGCCTTTATAATGCTTCTGACTTGCACCCTTCATTCAAGCATGTTAGTAGCCAGTTAGTAAGTAAATGATGGTAACCCAGAATACATGTCCGGACTAAAACTCAGTAGCGCATGATAAAAATCTGTATACTTTGCATATCTTTCCACCACTGAAAACAGAAAGCATAAATATGTGTCAAATAAAAAAGAAATTTAGAACCAGAACAAATAGACTTAACAAGAAAAGGTAGGGAAAAGCAGGATCTGTACCACAGCCATACAGATCTAGCGTAACCCCTGATACCATGTCAGTATCAGAGTTTCCATGGATACAGTATTGTTTTGCTTTTGTTCGTCATGGCTGTGATTTTACAAATTTCTGTTGTGATGTGACAAAATTTTTACTGCCATTTTAACTATGTGCTTTTTTGAGAATTTGAACAAGTCTTATTACATCACACCTGAAACGTTTTTTGTTTTGTTCTTGTTACAGCATTGTGTATTTCAACCAGTTTGTGCTTACATGGATTATCAGCTTAAGCTCTAACAGTGCTGTAGAAAAGCATAGGTATAGAGTCACATCCAGTCAACAACTCCCAAAATGAGGATAAATAGCAGCCATATGTCCTAAAGCACAATCCCTACAATTCTTAGAAGCCCTTTCGTGTGTGGAAAAGTTTTCTTTTATTCAGTGTGCATTTTATCATGAGACTACACTTGAAATGTGAGTTGACAATTCCCCCTGTCAACAGTGTTGATGCCGAGAATTTCTCATGGTATGAAATGTTGTAAGGGACAGCAGGAGATCTGTCTGGGCAGAAATACCTACCATGTACAGCTTTTTTTTTCCCCAGAATTAATTTTCTCATTTCATTCTACAAATAAGGTAGAGAATGATTTCATTAGTCAGTCTAAGGAGGTATAAAATGTTTTCCTAATATCTCAGGAGCAGCATGTGAGCCCGTTCCTTGTTACACGCTCCACTGCTGTTTAGTGAAGTGGTCTGTCAAAGACAGGGGTGGTGGGATGCAATATTAATCCACAATGTTTACATGTATTTTTCATACGTTTTCCATATGAGTTCATATAACTGCAGTCTCCAATCCTGGTCATGAGGACTGAGGTTTATTATTCTTTCTGTTCCAGCTGAGAAAAATTAATCAGGCTCTGCTGAGTTGGTAATTATACAGTGATCTGAATTTCTGAAGATAAAATAGATAGATTTTTGCTCAATTTGTTTTCAAGCAAGTTATTAAAATGAATAACATTCAAAGTAATGGGTTAAGTCTGAGTTAATGTATTCAATTAATAGTAGAAGGGATTAAAGCAATTAAACTACATTGTAATTAAGATAATCGGTTTAGCCAACTGCCATAATTTTAACAGAAATATATTAATCTAAGCAAATATAAGAACTGCATTTAATTTAACAATTGTCAATAATGGTAAAATCTTCCACATTTCTCTTACAAGGTCATTTGACAGATGTCTATCAGTCAAAGCAAAAATTCAATCAGAGCTTACTGAGACCCCAATAACTGCACTCAACCTTTTGTCATTAACAGAAACCAACATTAGACGGTAGGTTCACAAGGACCTGAATGGGGAATCAAAGCAGTAGAACATCCATTACACTTAATTGAGTATATGACCATGATGCTGTGTCAGCAGGTATTTTCATTTGTCTCACAAATCTTGCCAATCAATAATCTTACATTAAAATTGTGATATACTGTTGCGTGACCGGAGTCCCACAACCTATAAATGTGATACAGTATGGCTTTTCATTTCATTTTTTTTTCTCTAATAAACCTAACAGTGCGTGCATGAAGGAAATAAATATCCCAGCATGCCTTGTGTCACCTGCGGACAAAAACAATCAAGTCTGAATTAGCAGGACTGCAGGATACTTAATAGTATTGCTATGATGATTCTGTCTATTGCAGAATTTCCAAGGTATACTTTATCCCTGCTCCAGCGGGATTGTGGGGGGGGGGGGGGCAGGGGAGCAGGGGAGCAGGGGCTCTTCTTTGATAAATAGTGAAGACAGCAGTGCATAGTGGAAATGCTGTTTATGTTTGAATAATGCAATTCACTACAGGATTCACAACAGTTTACAAGTAAGGGGGAAGGGAATGAAAATATGTAGAGTACAACTGCCCTGCATCCATTCATCTGTTGTATGTATGCATGAAATTGATTCTAAAAATAAACCTTGAAAGCTATACCAAAGCCTATACGAAGTGTAAAATCTGACTTGTAAAACTGCCTGAAAACCCTCACTACATATTAATATCATGAGTCCTGGCAGTGTCTTTTTCATGTTAGAAAGCAGGAGGTCTTCTCCTTCTTGGCTGTGGTAAGCACAGAGTATTGTTTTCACATGGGCATTATTTTGCTTGGCGTGTGCTGTGAATACGCCAGGAAGCATAGACTGGGAAGAGAATTACACAGTCTGTCTGTCACATAACCATTCATAGGTTTAAAGAGATCCAGCTAGCACAGATGGCGCAAACACAGCACGACACAGATTGGACTGTATTACTTAAAATGACCTCCTCTAAAATACAAGAGCACAGATATGTAGCTATATTTCTGCAAGGCTAAGAAATTATTCTTTTTGGAACAATGAGTGTGGTTTTCTCCTGCCTTGCATGAAGGAAACTTCCTGTTTTTCAATACACACAGATAGTCTATGGGGATGCAGCTACTGTGCAGCCATTCGAAAAATTAATCTCCCCAATTTGAAATGTAAAAGTATCATCACAGATTTACAATAATGTGTAACACTGATACGTTAGCAGAGAATAGCAGCTTATGTTTTATACATCTGTGTGACTGTAAGATTTGAAATTGGGATGAATGATTCCAGTGGCATTGTGCCATGTCCTCCTGAGCTGGCAGGTAGACATGGCTGATGCAGATCAGAGAAGCTGCCTCACATAATACCATGCCCTGAGGAGGAGACAGCAGAGGAAAAGTGCCACGTAGTCCACCATAATAGATCTACTCCTATACCACAACACTACGGTTATCTAACAGGAGTCAGAGTGCCATTACTAAAGCACAGCAAATGACAGGATTGACATTTGCCATGAACTCGAACTTTTCTTTAAATGAATGCAATGAAACTGCTTTGAACACATTAAATGTGATCTAAAGTTGAGCACATTTTGTGTGATTGTGAACCTTCCAAAACAGCAGATGAAGAAAACAAGCAATACTTTCTTTGAATAGTAAAACTAAAGTAAGGACATATAATGTTTGAATGCAGGCCATAAGTTTGAATACTGGGAAAAGCTTGATCAAGAAGAAGTACAAAAAAATGAATGATGCCTGGGTGCAGTTTTCTCATCTTATATTTATAATTTAACTTATTCATACTTTTATTAAGTAAGCCTGCTCTTAAATTATGATAGCAGACAAGAAAGGATGAGTACACATCATCTAAGGCAACTTACTGCCAAAATAAAAAAATAAAATAACCAACTGACTTGACCTCAAGTAGCAATAAAGGTGAAGTCAAGATGATACAGCTCAAAGCCCTGGGATCTGATGGGGGTTTGATCTCAGCCAAAAAGCAAAGGGCCACTGATACAGCACAATGTTTTTTCTCTCACTTCTATTCCTGGAATTGTAGATGAGCACATATTCATTGATCAAACACTATTATATGTCTTGTAGATATTATGTGATGAAACAAGATATTTTCTGAGGAGAACAGATTCTTTTTGATGTCCTTGGTATAATCCTTCCCTTACTTAGTCCTTAAAAGACGTCTCCATCTACCACAGGTACAAACCACTTCACATAGCTCAATGCCAACAAGCTGCTTGATAACATGTGTATCACTTCCTGTGTTGAGTCACACTGCTTATAGGACACAAGGAGTACACACTGGTAGGAAATGGAAATAAATACAAGAAATGATGTATGTCAGCTGGTATAGCCAGGTGCAGAAAACCCAACCCTGGAAATCAGCAGTAAATGCTGCTCTGTGTGGGTTCAATCAACAGGAAAATCACCGTACTAATAAAGGAAATGATATAGACAAATGTAAATACCTCTTTTGGACTAATATAATCTCCCATCCATATGGTCACAGGATTTATTTTACCCGTTATGTTTCCCCTGCAATTGAATTGATTTAATATTTCATTTGTTGGAATTTTAAATTCTGTTCTGGTTTATTTTTATTCTGCAGCCTTTGTGTTCTCTCTGTTGGGCACATTCTCTGAATTTTTTCAAAGGATGTTTCAAAATCTGCAGAAAACCAATTAGAATATTGTTCAAGAGCCTTCCCCAAGAGTTTGCCTGCCTTAAAATGTAAAAAAAAGTAAAATAAATTAAATAATAATAAAATAAAACACCAACACTGAAATAGGCTGACAGATACATTGGTGACATTCAATAAAATGGTTAATGATTATATTTCAGATATTTTATGTTCTCTTTTTTAAGATATGCTTGACTCGTTTATCTGGCAGAATCTGACTTGAACTGCTTTGAACAGGGAAAGGGCCAGTTTCAGACAGGTCAGCCAGCTCATTGCATCAGCACTGCAGATTCTCTGTCATAATTCTTAGTTTCCTGTTCAACTGTTTTACATTATGTATATTGTTGAAATATCATCAAAACTGCAAACGTGAAAATGAGCTTTGTTTGTTAAAAGTAATATAAGACAAAAAAGAAAAACATCCAAATTTCATTTGACATTGAAACAATGAATGTTGAGATATTTCATATCTACATGATGGATACCAAAGTGTGGGATATCCATCTTGGGCATAGAAGTTTCTGAATGGAAAAATATATCAAAAAGGTTATATTACATGATTGAAATGATTTCTACTTTACCTCCCCTGGTCCTCTTGACAGGGTGAAAGGTGAACCTGTACCTGTCCGTGGTGCTGAAGGCCTCTCAGTCTGTTTAGCACTAAGCAGGTAGCAATAGGCTAATGTGGGATTTCAGTACTTTACTACAGCCTGTTCAGTAGCCAGGACATGCAGAGGAATCTGCAGCTGACAAGGATGACTTTGACCTGGAGGGGAAACATGTTAAGAGTGTGCTAAGGTATAAGAGGCAGATAGCTTTGTGATTCATCTACCAATTTGAAGAAGAGCAGTGGTTGTTTAATATCACCAAATTCACCTTAGGGGCATTTGAATGGCTGAACAATAATGGATAAATGCTGATGTAGCACAGGGGAACACTCTGAAAATGAAACTCTGCTCAGATGTGGATCCCATTCACAAATTCAGATTGGGGAATTCAGAAACTACATATGCCTAAAGCATTTTAGTCCATAAATTCAAAAGAAGTACACTTACTATTCTATCAGATGTGTTTGGGCATAGGTTCACTTGACAAAGAGGATTTTTGATCTTTCTCAGCCTCACTTCTGTAGGCTGTAGAACACAGAAATCAAATCAGCATTATTGAACAGTCTCCAAAAGCCTTCTTCCTCTTTCTGCTTAAACTCCAGAAGATGATTCATTCATAAAACCCCCCTAAAGCTGGCTCAAAACAAGTGTGTGAAAAAAATAATATGTCATCTTTTGTGTAATTTAGGAGCTGGCATTAATTTCCTCACTCTTTCTGAAACAAGAGCTGGTTCAGTGGCAGTTCACAGCATACGCTTGGTCAGTTGAGAAAACACAAAAGTTTGTAAAGTAGTTAAGCCATGTCTTTTGTGCTGTAATCCTCCTTTCCCCAAAGAGTAGATTTTGGCTGCATGATTGGATGGGTAATGGATTAAGTGATAGCTTGACAAGATGTTTTGTGTGGTATGCATTGAAACAGTAATGACATGAGCATGAGTTTTTTTCCCCTTTGTGATTTCATAGGGCCCAATAAAATGCTGCCAGTGCTAATATTCTGACACAATGACATAATGGGATATGGTGTCTCATTGCCTTTTAGCCAGTTGCTGCATAAACAAGGATTAATTTAAGAAGTGTATGTTCTTTTCACACTTGCGACCTGACAGTGGCAGCACCCCTCACCATATGGTCACGCAATGGCTGTATCTTATTGAAATGCTTTCTCTGACCCAATGCCTTAGTATATTTCTTATAGCAGCAACAATCCTTGTAAAATTCAGCACTGCTTTGACTCTTGGAAAATCTGAAAAATTTGAGGACTTAAATCTGGTGAGAGAAAAAAGAGTCCTTTGAGTTCATTGCCATGGAAATAAGATTAAACTTTTAACACCAAGCACTCAGCAGCATGCAGTTTCTTTTCTTATATCAGCAATCACACACAAATGATGAAACTTGTGCTTGTGTGTCAGGAGTAGTAAGAATGCTACAAATCCTGAGTATCCTTCAAAAGTTCACCTATCGCCCAAGTTCCGGCAATTCTGTGACTTTAATCTACTTGCAATTACATTCATAGTCTGTGTAACCCTAACTTTGATATTAATGCAAAAATTCACTGCAAAAGGTAGAGTCCATCCTTTGGGCGAGTATTTGTGTTGTATTATTTTAATGGAGGGGTTATGATGGCAGTGAGGAATTTCATGTTCCACTGAATGTGCTCGTCTTTTGTGCATAATGTCTGAATAAGCCTTTTGCGAGATTGCTTGCCCTAACATATGCTATTTGCAAGAGATAAAATTCCAAATTTTATAACACGGAACATAAAACCCTCAAAGTGTCTTTGGAATGGGAATTTTAAAAATAAATAAAAAAAATAAAAAATTGGCACTAGTACCTAAGTGCTCCCTTCTGAGTGCAGTCTTAATCCTCCAAAACAAGAGCAGCTGGAAAGATTATGCATGAATCTACAAGCACTAAGGCAGTGAAATGGAGACAATATCTGTAGCTTAAACAATTGTGCATAAAATAAAAAACCAACACCGCTAAAGCACCACAAAAGAGATTCCGCTATAAACGTTTCACAAAATTACCACAGTAAAATCATCAGTGTTAAAGCAACAACGGTAAGAGCTGAGGCAGCTTTGATAAAGTAAATTTGGCCCCACTCCTACCAGAATGCTACAGTCAAATTAATTCTGAATATTTTTACAATTTTGGTAAAATATACTTGTTTCTTTGGATCCATCATACAATAAAACCTTTCAGCCAGTATTCGGGATCCTCCAGTGTACAAGCACATGAACTATTTTAACCTTAGGAGTGTACTCACATGAATTATGCAAAGGTTCTTGGACATGCATAGTTTATTTGTGTATCATAATGATGCAGGGGATGAGGAGAAGGCAGCCAATCATTGATATGGCAATGCAGGTCAAAAATAATGAGATGAGAATACAATCCACCGACTCACAGCTCATCAGAAACCTCATACTGTCCAACACCAAAATCATTGCCGTAACTCCAACATGATCATTAAAACAATGACGGGGGAGGGGGGCATCTTTGAGGTGAGTTACAGATACAGATGAAGAGGAAAGAATGAATAAGCAAAACCCAGCGACAACAGAGGGTATGTGGATTCAGTCTCTCCCAGAAACGGGAGGTAAATGCATAAGTCTTTTCACGCTAAATTGTTGTCAAATTTTATTGTTTATATTCCGAAGCCATAATAATCATAATAAGAAAGCAAAATTAGTCATAGAAGCCTCAACATGCATACTCTGTAAGCACAGGCATGGATGTTTTAAAGATTCGTCACATAAACAAATTAACACATAAAAAGGTTATGCAGTGTCAGTCACCACAGGGGATGAGCTGCAGGTGACTGCAGGGTATGTTTATCCTGAAATATAATGTAAATGTGTGCCACACGTGTGGTACATCAGCAGTGCAGTCCACGTTTCTATAAAAAGATTGTAATTTGTTTGATTAGCATTCATCTTTCATTTCACTGCCTCAGACTGTGTCGCCCACATGTCAACATTAGGCTTGTAAACAAAAAAGCACCACTTTTGTCAAGTCACAGAAATGTTGAAGATGGCATGATGACAGAAAATGTGCATGCTGTATGGTGAGAAAGTCCTTGCAGTGTTTAATAGAATTTGTAGGTTCTATGATGTGGCTTTTATAGTGGATTTGAATAGTTTCAAAAAATCTTGACGTAACTCAAAACCCTTGCCCTTATGGTTTCATCTAGCCCAACTTTAAGTTGCCATCACACATGTAAAGTTGCTACAGCATCCAGTGATAGTCCTGGAGAATACATTTTCAGAAATTTACAGAATACAAACATCATGAAAAATGTCACATTCCAGGTTTCACCCAGTTTTATGTAACTCAGAATGGCCTATGAGACATCATGGCTTAGAAATATATATGAATACAGTTCCAGTTGTCAGAATTCAACTCCATAATCCTACCATTAGTATAGCGGTTTTATGGTCACTATCATGGCAGACTTTGTTCACCATGGGCCACGCAGACTGTCTGGTATGAGAAAACAGAACTGAAGTATCCTGAGGTTTCAGCTACAAATAAATAATCCAAATGACATGAACTAAAATCCAAATAGCTTGACCTAGTGATGGTTGAATAAGGTGTGGCAACAAATACATTTAGCTGTCATTCACTGACCTGTGTCAGTCCTGAGCCACTACACTCATCATTAACCTTGTTTTGTGTGAGACATTCATTCAGTAATGTCTTGTTCATTTTCTATTCATGACAAGGCATGGTCTTTATCAAAGGAATCTAGAGCCAAAGAATGTTGAAAGAAAATGACCAAGACCTAACTAAAGAAACATAGTAACTCAAATGGTTTTTACAGTCATATTGGCAGTAAAATATACAGTACATATATACATCATGTGTGAAAAGGTATTTTGTCATATATAACAATGATTATAGTATGAAATTTTACATATTGTTAATATATATGTTATTATATGGCTATTAACTTCTTAACTTTTTCAGGGGACATTATGAGTAGTGTAAAAAGGATAAAAATGATAAAAAGAGTTAAGAAATATGGAAAAAGATGATTATACATACATTTCTGATAATCAGAACTTACATTAAACATACCCAAAGCTAATAATAATATCAGATTAATTCAGAAATGCAAAATCTTACACTGGAATCATTTTTTTGTTATTTCAAAAAGTATTATTTCCTGTCTGTCACCTGATGTTAAATAGAAAATACTGTATTTTCGGTGAATGGTCTTCAGGTTGTTACTGTGACATAAAGTATGTACAACCACATGAGTCTTTAATCCGACACAGTCTCACACATATCACACCAAAAGTATGCTGTTTGTCAAACTTTGATGTACATAATGAAGCTTATGACAAGAAAAAAATGTGTCCTCTTGTTCCTGTTTTTGCCACTGTGACAGAACCCACTCAATGTACCACATCCTAGGGGTAAAAATTCTCTGTTTTTCTAAATGATTCAGTGTCTCTAGGGGTACTGTAAGCTAGGGGTGGCTAGCCCTGCTCCTGGACAGCTGTGGGATGTGCTGGCTTTTGTTTTCCCCTCAGAATCAGCAAACAAATCACATCCAAGAAACCAGGTGAGGTGAGTTAGCTGTGTTATCAATGGTGCTGACTGATTAACAAAAATCAACAAACCCTGTTTTGCTCCATGACCAACCCTGCTGTAAACTGTGCAGATGCATTTTTAGGGACTAAACTGATGGATAGACAAGAGGCACCATAAATATGGAGGAAAGCTATTTCAAAATGATTTAAATTACTAAATTCAAGGAACATTAATAATTTGTTCTGATATCCATATAATTGGAAATTTTAACTTTCAGCAATCGTCAACATCATTTAATCAATCCATACTCATGGAGGACCATTTAAGGTGATAAGTGTTGATTAAATCCAGAACAGGCTGAGTGTTGCAGTTGATGTTTAGCTCCTGTTAACATCCAACCATAATTAAAATTAATAAAACATTTCTGTTATTCATCAAGATTCAGCACAGACTGATATTTATTGAGCCTTGAGAGAGTAAAAGTGCTGTTGGAGGCCCACATCACTTTCACGAAGCAAACATGACGAGTGGCGAAGAGTAATGGAGAAGCCTGATACTTGTTTAAAGGGCGTCTGAAAAACATAATGTAAATAGGCTGTGATTGTGTAATCCCATAACACATGATGTTATTCGTGCAGATAAGCAGTGACATGGACAGTGGCAATCCATAACGCTGTCTCTTTATCTTTTCCGAAGGGTGGGGGGACTCTGTGGGATAAACAGAAATGCTCTGCAGAAATCCATATCTGAGCAAATGCGAAGGACAAAGTCCTCATGAGCGCCACAACACATGCATCACTTCTGCCCTCTCTGCTTCCTCATTACTCTTACTGTGGAACTTAATGCCTGACCACTTTATCCTAGGAATACCCATGCTTTTTCCCTTTTTATTCAATAAAGCTTATCATCTTAAATTCCACCAAGGACCACATCTGGGTTTTGCCCTGTTACTGAAATATAGTAGACTGTGATGGAATGGCTGGCCTCTCTTTCTTGCGGCTTGTAATTTCCACAACAACCCCCTCTGCCTTCAGGTGTTTGAGGAACCTGCCGAGTGACCAGCTGCAAGGTGCGGAGGACTGATCCAAGAGTCTAAGCCAAGTACACTGAGAATAGTATTCAATCAAGAAGCAAGTTCACATTTAACTTGAACAACCTGAAGAAATTAGCAAATGCTTGAATTTATTTGTAAGGTCAGAGTTAAGGACAGATGTTTATTGAATACTGACTTGTGTCTCTGCCAATTTCTTTATTGACCATGTTCAGAATTCCAGTATTCATCAAGCTCCTTATTATTATGGTTGCAAATTATTTTGTCATATTAACATAGAGTACCAAATGAAACCAAGGTTTTTCTTCTTTATAGAGTATATGAGGGACCCCCTCCTGGATCTGTCTGGTTTATTGACATGCAGTGTCATTGTTGCTGTGATTACTCTAATCAGGCCTGCTTGATTACTATCATCTGTGAGATAATGGTTAATCGACAGCTCATCGGAATCACTCGCTGCAGCCGCGGCCTCCCTCTGCCTGCCAAAAAAATCTGAAGAAACCCCAAAACCGAGAAATATGTCACAACCAATAAAAAGCCCAGTTTGTCTGCACACACCAGCGACGGTTTAAACCTGTACAAATAAATCTGTGATGACGCAGGTAATATCTGTAAGGCTGGAGGCACCTATGATGTGATGGAATGACAAATGAGGGGACGGTGATAACACATCGGTTTTGAATTTGATTCAAATGTAATCACATCACAGCTACTTTGAGGGAAAATACATCCATGGAAGTGCTTTCACTTGAGTCTTTTACAGAGACAGGAAATAGTACAAAACTGCCAATCAGATGCTTCATCTGGAAGAGCGTTTATTTCGTGCGGGCCGGGTACATGTCAGGAGGAGACAATCAGTCATTTTATGACACTTTGGTGCTTCAATCCAGCTGTCCTCCCCCTTTCTTACTGGAGCATGGAAGTAAAAAGTAACACTAACTAGATTCATGTTTGCAAGATGATCAGATTGCAAAGGAAAACAAGCTTTTCATGATTGTTTGCCTCATGACAGGAAATTGAATAGGAATAGCTGTGTCTCATTAGATGTGGTACCATGAAGCAAAATCACAGCTGGGTGGCCTGTTTCCCAACCTCACTTTCCTTTTCTAGACAGATTCTGGAAGATGAAGAAATAAAATAAACGCACCCAAGGTCTTTCTTTGCCACAACCAGTCTACAAGATTAAAAACATGGGTTCATGCAGCTCCGCCTCACTTTAGGGGATTGGAATCAATTTGTCAGTTTGTCCTTGTGTTATAAATGAATCGAATTGTCCATTTTACTTTCGTCACACACACAGTCTGGCAAGTTTGGTAAACAACAAAATTAACTCATTAAACTGGGATGTGGAGAAAATTAGAAAGAGAATGTCACACATTTCAGTCAATATTTGCATATGACTTTTTCTTCATTATCTCTACTTTCAGTGTCCTATGATAAGGACTAAAGTCATGTGATTTCTTTGTATCTTGAATATAAACATAAACAACTACATTCAATTTCAAGTAGAAGTTAAGGATAGCTGGTTCCTGAATGCAAGCTCTCATTTGTTGAGATCCATGTTAACCTCCTGTCCTGGCTGTATCTGCCAGTCGAAGTAAGCAAAAGGATTAGTGGAAGGGCTAATGTAGCCGGCTAAAGTGAACTCCAAGTTCTTGTATCCAAGGAAACACCAGAATCATTGAAGTACCCCCCCCACACACACACACACACACACACCGATGGAGCACACCAGGGCACTAAAAGCACAGAGTAGTGTGAAAATCACACTGAGGTAGTGGGTGAGGACCGTTAAATCACATCCACTGACACTGAGGCGTGACCCTCGCCTGTGGGACCCGCGCGGTGGTCATGCAGTGCACATCAACAGGCTAAGTCCTTCATACAAGTCTCGATGACCTGTTTCTCTACAAAAACACAGACCCTGAGTAACCACCTCTACTGACTGTCAACACTGAATGGGAGGCAAGGTCAAAGCTTTCCCTGCTGGGTCTTTCTGTACGGCCCTGTGCAGGCAGGAAGAGAAATAAGAGAGAGGTAGGCTTGAGAGGGGAAAGGACCTGTCAGTGTGGACACGACTTTAACACATTCAATCTACAGCTTAGGCTGAATCCCTCAAAGCAGTCTGAACAGAACATGTACCAGCAGGTAGACAAGGTGATAACATTATTCACTGGCAATGAGTTGTGGTATATACCAACATTTCTGGATATATTCTGGCACATCTTGACACATCATCATAAATATGGAAATTGCATAAACATAAGACAAAAAACAACAAGTAGTGCATGCCTTTGTTGTACAGTTAGCACCATTATATTAGAACCAAAGAACCAAGAGATGATGCTATATAAGTGCAACCTAAAAAGTAGGAATCTTTACCATTTATTTTTGTTATTGTTACCCACTCTCAGCCAGTGATTTTAATCCCCTTCCCACGAAGACATTCTTGCATGGGACAGAACTGAGCTTTAAATATATCGTGTGAAACTGCAAACAAACAAGTGCCAGGTTTAATACCTCCCAGCATATCACAAAAAGGTGCACCTCGTTGAAACACTCGGTGCAAAAAATAAACAAAAAACTGAACAGATGTGTTCAGAGGTCTTGAAATATATACAGTCAAATAAACACAGAGAAAGTGAAGTGCAGAACATTCTGTGGGCATGCTAATGGAAAACTTTGGCTGGCAAGGTGCAAACAGGATGAGACAAGAATATTCAAATTAGCTTGGTGGGAAGCAGATGGGAAAAGAGGAATATTTCTTCAATGGTTTCTCTCAGATCAGTAGAATTCAAATACACACCCGAATTGAATAATAAAAACTGGCAGCGATGCACCACTTCAACTGCTTCAAAATGCATTGATATTTCTGCTTCATTTTGACAGGCAGACTTCTGCCTGTACTTTCTTTTGCTCGCTCAACACTAGCTATTGATTTTGTAGAAATTCTCCATGCAGGACTAGCAATGTTTTGCCTCATTACTCCTCATAAACCAAATAGTTTGGAACTGGTGGGGGGGGGGTGATGCAAAGGAGGCTGAAATGCTACATCAGGTTGAAAATAATGGAAGTGCTGTAAAGGAACAGTGGCCAGTGAAAATGTTATTTCAGACACTTTATTATTTTCTATCCAGCTGTGTACATAAGCTTCATTTTAATTTGTGGAGAGCTCCGCAAAGGATTAGAGTCTTTAAAATTGTTTACAATTTATTTGTGCCAAAGCAAAAATTCCTTTTCACAGAATGGTTTACAGTTAAGTTGCTTTTGATTCCACACATCTCTGGAGGTCTGTGCAACTGCTGTAAATGCTGGACATGTAAATATTAGACATTTTTGCCAACACATGGTGGCCTGTATGTTTGTTCTCTCATCACAAAATCCCTAATTCATTGTAAACATGTTTCTGAGTGAATGTTTTCTTAGTCCAGAATGTATTCTTTAGAAAACAATATGCAGGTATAAAATAGGATTCACGGGTCTGTTGCAATAGGTCACCTCCACAAATTCAGCAAATGATGTTTTCCAATCATGCCTTGTTGATCTATTTTTATGGAGTTATCTCAATAAAAGTTTGACAGATGAATAAATCTACTGTGGTTATTGCTTTTACTTCAATCATCCTGTTCCATACGTTACCATTTGTATACAAACAGCATTTTATCAAAAGTATTCACTTTTATAATACACAATTTAGGGGACAAAAATTACATTTTGCACACCAGATCAGTGCTGATTGGAACATCAACCAAAGAAAGGTTGTTACAAAAATATTTTCACAAATAATTATTAATGAAAGGCTTTATACAAGCAGGTGCTTCATTCATACATACCTTCTCTCTGATACCGCAGCCAGCATATAAACTCAGTAAGAGTTCAAGAAAATCATAGTGCTTTCTTCATTGAAAAACATTTGTGGGAGATACATGACTGACAGGTTTGAACATGTTTTGTGCCATTTGCTGGTATACTTATGTATCCATCTGGACCATATCCATGTGGGCAAGAATGTCTTTTAAGTAATACATTTGTGGATGGTGTCAGCTCTATTCTTTAATTCTGAGCATCCGTTGCCCATGGCAGCGGTGATATCACCTCACAAGAAGCTGTGAGGCTGTTTTACTGGCTCATAGGGACAGATGAAAGGCAGCCCATACCCCCTGCATATTGTGACAATCGATTTTGTATTGAAAACACTGAGAGTAAAGGACACAAAAGGGGATTGTAAACAGGAGGTTTTCACACATCTCTGGACACTCATCAGCTGAGTGGGAAGATTCAGCTTGTCTGCTGCCTCCCACCCTGGTCCTGCAGAGCCACAGGGTTTTCTGGTTTCTATTTTTAATCAGCGCTTAATTGATCAGAAGTAGCTCTACCATCATAATGAAAGAGGAACAGTGGCCACTAAGGTACAGCGCATAAGGACCTCACCCTCAGTGTGACTTAGAAAGAGGAGGAGACTGTTCTGATAATCATGATTGTTTATTTGTTTCAACAAGGAAGCCCTGAGGGCCATTCAGTTCAGTCATTATCATGAAGCATAATGGCCAAAGCAGACTGAATTGCTTTGAATTATAGCAAAAGGTTTGCCCTTGAACCAGCCATTTCAGCTGTGACTAGAGTGTCTGTTTCTGATAATTAAAAGTGGGGTGAGACGGACTGGGGTATATCAACCTGTTGACGTTAATCCCAAACAAAATGACAAATTTTCAAAGCAGTATTTATTTGCGTAGATTGTACACTGATGACCTGAATCAAGAAACAGTCAGGAAAAGCTAATGGCTGATAGGAGAAAATTAATGGTTTTTATTTGAGTTTATGTTTTAGTATTTCCCTAGATTATAAATGCACGTGGACACTTTCACAGAGGTTCCATTCTTTTAATTATCATTTGGAAATGCCCTCTCCAGCACATAATGTAAACGCAAAGTAACAGTAGGGCACAAGGGAAAGACAGGAGAAACTATACTAATTTCTCCAGTTCTTAGACATAAATGCATCCCATGTCTGAAAACAAATTAGACAGAAGCTTCTGAAGATCATTTGGGGAACTACCTGCGTACGTTTTCTTCACACAAATCTTATCGTACATTGTAGTCATTTAGCAGATGTTTTACTTTCAAATCTACGTAGAATAAGTGCATTAATTCAGTGAAGGTGCAACAGAATCAAATCAAGGAACAGCAATCCATCAGTGTGACAACAAAGCCATCATTTTACTTGTGATTTTACCTATACTTATCAGCATTATCCTGCCAGGGACTACACATTTAGGGTACACACTAACTCCAGCACATTTACATGTGAAAATTGAATGATTAATGTGCACTCACTGTCCTAGTTAAATGAATAACATGAATAAGAATAAATGGTGAAACAATTTTAATACTGTAGTAAAATTAAATGGGGCACTATTTCATTTTTACTACAATTAACATTTTCTGTTTTTGATTTATGCACTGAATACATGAATGTCAATTATTTACCTATCACTACTTATGCCTGTTTTTGATGTTTTGCAAAGTGTGAGCATTATCACATGTGAGAAAACAGAGCTTCCTTTTAGTTTGGTCTTCTTTCCTGGGTGATTGTTGGAGCATTGAACCGTTTACTTTCTGGTGCTCTACTGCAAGAAATATTCAACACCACAGGTGAAAGCTGATTGCCTAGCCATATAACATGAAACACAAGATGAGTTTGAAAACTAAAAGCATGGTAAGCTTGTATTTGTGTATCAAAGTTATGGTCATGCCTCCACAATTTGAAATGATATGTAGAAAGGTTAAAATCACATGTAGTAAGAGAAGCATGCGGATAGATTTGGACAATGCTTTGCCTTCTCAGAGGAACAGAATGAACCACACTCAATCCAATCACATCTCCATGCTGTGGCATCCCAAAACAACAACAAACAGCAGAAACATGTGACAAGGGAGGAAATGTAACAATCAAATGTATCATTGTAGTGGTACAGCATTATCAGTTTTTATAGTGATTAGTTGTTACAGATTTTGACCTTTAGGCTCTTTCACCTCAGTGGTTCAATAGCCCTGCACATTGTGCCCTGTTATAAAATACCTCATTACCTGTATGTAGCTCTGTTAGTTGGACAGGGGGTGAATAGGAGCGAGTCTGTAGCATGCTACCAAGGCTTCAACCACAGCCTCCTGGAGGTGCTTCCCACACATGCTGGAGCTGGGGGTGGATTACTCTGGTGTGTAAACACATATGGAGCTACTCTACCTTACCAGCAAAGTCCTGTACTTATCCAAGTATAAAATTAGCCATTCCAAATCTAAGACTCTTCCTCCAGATAAGCTCAGCTGAAATGGCTTTGCCCATGATTACTATTGCCAATGGAGTATGAAGAAGTCTGAGAGATTAAATATGATTAGCTCACAATCAACCATGCATTACCATTATAAAAAAAAAAAAAAACAGCGGGCAAGCTAGAATACATTATATTGAGTCCCTCTCTCACCAATGGGTTAAAGGGTACTGTAAGTATTAATATAAATTTATTCAGAGTCACGACAGAAAGTTCACTAAATACAAAAGATTAATACAATTATGGAAAATTAATGATAAAAGAAAATAATAATAAATGAAAATACAAAAAATGGTCACACCTCTTAAAAGGGTTTGCTTGTATTTCAAAAACCATTACACCTAGCAGTTCTTCTTATCTTCCATGTTTACTACCTGATCTGAAACGTGTTATCAGTCAAATAATAAACCTTCCTTTCCCTCAGAGTCGAGAGAAAGCGAGTACAAATATAACTTCTCTGATTTATATACAACACTAGCTCAAGCAATTTGTCTGTGTAGATATGACACAAGTCAGTTCAAAAGAAGGTGATATACTGTATGTTAATTTCATGAATCTGTAGACATCTTGTCAGTCATGTTAGGTCACCAGAGGGGAATGAGATGGAGCAAGTGGACAATTTCAGCCCACTATTTACGAAGTGATTTAATCCTGAGGGACAAAATCGGTATCCTCATATCCTACTCAGGGACCCAATTTCCAGAGCTTTGTTTGAGGACCATGCTAGTATGCTTTCATTTTATGCACTCTTAACTTCATCTGTATTCAAATGCAGACTGAGAAAAACAGTTGTGCGGTGTAAACCATTCATACACAAATAAATAATTTGCAGATGCTGTTGAATTCAGCAGGCCCATAAAGATGTAAGAATCTGCGGTTCCCTTTATCAGAGGAAAAAAGTTGCTCTGCTGAGGCTCAGCTCATTCTCCCAAATCACAACCAAAACAAAGCAGAAACACAAAAACAAAATCCAAAAAGAGGCAATGAGCTTCCCAATACCCTGTTCACTAATGTTTTTTCCGCTTGCTGATATCCACCCAGCCACCCTACAACACAGAAAAAAAGTTAGTAAAAGTCAAAAGTATATTTAACAGCTCATATATGTGGAATATACATTTCTCAGTACCAAAGCTGTTGACCCTACATCTAACAGGTAAACCTACATCACACAGTACACATGTGGAGTGCACGGTGTACTGCATTCTACTGCACACTCTGCACACCATGAAGGCCACACTACAAAATAGAGACCCCCATGTACGCTAGTATTTTGATAAATCTGTTGACCAAACATGTTTAAAATCTACCAAAATGTTTCCTTAAACTTCAAAGAAGGTTTGACTTGCTGCCATTATTCTGTCATTAAACTCTTCATCTTATACAAATGATTTAGTTTCACTGTTCAGGTTTCCACACAATTTCTTTCCAATTGATTTCACTTGTCAGCCTATAATTGAATAAATTAAAACATAACCTCTCTCAAATGAGAAAATGAAAGCATTTCTGAGTCCCATATTTAGAATATCCTGAGGTTTAAATATATAATATTTGTTTTTCAAGGAAAAAGAGCTATTCAAAATGCAATATGGCCTTAAAAGTAAACCATCCTTCAATAGATTTTAAAATTGTAGAGTTAGAACAAGTGCAAGCTGCTTCAGAGGTTGAAATTAGATCATGTCATTAGACATGATCTGAATGAAAACCACCAAATGATACACTGTGAGAACAATTGTGATTCACCGCATTGCCTCCCTTAAAGGTTCCGCTTCGATATGGATCTCTCTCACTCTCTGTATAACTTTATTCTGAGGGTTGTTGCCCTTGCCGATATCTGTACCTAAGAAGAACCTTTAAGGGTCCCCCCAGTAGGAGAAATGAAAAACCTTCAAAGGTTCAAGAAATACCTGTTTCTTCTAAGGATGCAGGAAGTATGCATGTACTCAAGCAGATGTCCCAAAACTAAAAAGAAAGTGTGGAATGGGGCATCAGGCTGTCCCACAGCTCCATGCATCTCCTCCATCCCAAAGTAGAACCTTTTCCATTGGCCACGAGAGCTTGGGCCTTTTCCCTCCACCTATGGGACAGGTGCCACAGCCTCTCAGATAAACAACCTCAAATCCCGTTCATATGTGTATGCCCTTTCACCCACTGGCCTTATATACTTTCGTTCATCTCTGCCCCAGTTCCATTCTGCCCCAGATTTCCTCTTCTATCTGTACTTATGGATTTTTCTTTTTTCATTCAGACTTGGAACTTCCTGACTTGTTGCTCTCCATCTTCCTGCATCAGGTACACCTGGTCACGCACAGCATTGCATTACACTATAAGCATTCAGCAGACACTCTTATCCAGAGTAATGGAGAACAAGACAAGAAATACATATTACAATTCCAAGCAAGGGAAAACAAAAAGAAAACATAGCTGGCTCAGACTCCACAGGGAAAACTGTTCTGCTTTTTCAGGGGGTCCTCCAAACAGCCACAGGGCCCTAAACAGCTGTTTGTGCCAACTTATTGGCTGGGCTGGCTTGGTGCATGCACTAATCACTAAATTATCCAGCTCTGTGTCCCAGCTCTCCCATGGCTTACCAATCAGAATGTTCCCCAAACACATTTTCTCAAGAGAAACCTGCAAATTCAATCTCCAATTCAAAACAACTGTTCAACAAGAACAACAAGGTTAGAATCAATTGTGCTGTTTAACTGTACCATTTAAAACCTTCAAACTTCCAGGGATGTTTAAGCCAGCCATCTGAGCACAATGGTATACACAGTAAAGACAGTCATAATTCTTCATTACATTTTTTTGTTATTGCATAAATACATATCTACTTGCAAGTAATTTATGTATTTCTTGTGCATTCATTCAATACTATGCACATGGAACAATGGCAACGCTAACAGGTCCAAATGGACTTGGTTCCTCAGAGCAAAGTGGATACATCAAAGACAGATGACATAAAAGATGGAGGACTGTTGAAAGTGACAGTCAGCACAAATGGGAGATGGCATGGAACAGTGATGGCTGCCAGTGGAGCCAGCGCACCCGGAGACACTGATGGGCAACCTGGCAGCAGGAGGCAAGCACGGCCAGCATATGCCATTCAACAGCAGGAGATATTTACCAGGCAGCAAAAAGACTGAGCTCATACCCTGGATGAGCAAAGAGAGTCAGCCGGTCTGTGACAGTCATGGGCAAACCAACATTCTCTGCAGAAGCTCTGAACTGCACTGAGGGAGTCCTCCGACATTCACTTTAACGGGTGACAAATTAAAAGTGTGACAAATTGGCGTGTTCATGCATGCCTTCATTATTCAGGCTATTAAATTTCCCCATAATGGTACATTGACTGACAGTGCACAGAGCAAACAGAATAAGTGAGTGAATATGGCATGTTTGTTTTCCCTGCACAGTGCCTGTGTTATATCAGTTAGGGTGGGTCGCCTTCATCTAGCACTGAAAGTAAAATGTGCCTGTCAATCAATGAAACAAACTAATCCTAACAGCAGAGGTTTTGCATGAAAAAAGAAAAAAGTTCCTAGAAATCCATATTTAGTCTCTCCTATTCTATAAGAAAATCCTCCTTGTGTTCATTATCGACCTGAACCTGTTCAACAAACACTGCGCTGTTCCCTCAGGACACAAACTTGAATCGAATCCAAGGCACAATAAGCCTTGGAATAAATATACACGCACACACATATAACAATAAAAATAGGAATAAATGGTGTATGTGTGTGTGTGTGTGTGTGTGTGTGTGTGTGTGTGTGCATGTGTGTATGCCTGTATGCAGGAGCCACAGCTGTCAGTCAAGGTTACATCCTTCATCTATTGTCAGAGTAAAGCCTGACTGACAGGGCTCAATTCGGATCAGAACTTCAGTGCAGTAATGAGAGTGGTGCGTGTGGGCCTACAGACACCCACAGTTCCTTTACACAGAGATGAGCTGTATGTACAGTCTCCCGCACACAAGCTTCTCATTAAGGGAGAAATGGTAAAGCTCACAGGATAAAAAAAAACAAGAACTCGTGCTATGCTCGAAGAGCAGTATATACTTTATAACTAACGCATACGATTTCTAACTGCTACTTTGGTGCGGTCCCTGAGTTCTGTGGGCCATCATGACAAAAAAAAAAAAACCACTGTGTCTGGGTGAAAGGAAGCTTGTGTGATGGGGGAGGCATACAGTCTGAGCTGGAAAGCCCCACCTCGCTTTAGAGAGCATGGAAGAGGGCAAGAAAAATGATCTTTCATTTTAATGCAGCGCTGGAAATAGGTCAGTCCTTCCCCATTTCTTTTCACAATCTCTTCAGCTCCACTGTGGGGAATCTGCTGCACTTCCTCCCTTCCAGCAGGAGTGCAGGATCTCTACAGTCATGGATCAGCCCTTTTTTTTGGTCACTGAATTCTGCATCTTGTTTCTCCAGCTTTTTTGTACTTCAGGAGTGATACACTTAAAAAAATGAAATCTTAGCAAGCCAAAAAATCTACGATAGACAATATATTTTATTTGTCTTGTTTTGAGATACATTGACTTGCCTATCATTGTGTTTATAAGAATACTCAGCTAGCTTTGGGAAAACGATGTCTTGTGTTGAGATAAAATTGTTTCAGTCAATTGGCAGATAATTGTGCTTGATCCATGTTCAATTATCTGCTGGTGGATTAAGACAATTATACCTGAAAACCAGACATATTTTCCCCACAGCAAGTTGGATTTATCTCAAAACAAGACAAATGAGATCTACAGCTTTGGCCTTCTTGGCTTTTTTGCTGTGTATTTTCAGATATTGTGAAGAGTGTATTTCATTTGGTGTTTTTCCACTACCTGTCCAATAATTACATTTAAAAGTTAATTTATTGTGGATTACCCGTACCCATGAGAAGTTGTCATCTTTCCAGTCCTGTTGGTTTTTACTCCAGAGGGGTAGAGAAACAGCGGTATTTATAGCTATGAAAAATCTGGACCACTTTAAAATAATCTGCCATAAAAAAGAGCAGAAGACTGCCTCTTTCAAAAGGAATCCAGAGGTGTATGGGAACATGTATGGGTATCTCTTGTTTATTGCCTGTTGGCTCAATGTACTTGTGTGCCAGTTTCACATTTTAAAACATTTAAAACATATGCGTCAATCAAAAAGCTTCATACATTTTGAATCTGTAGTCATTAGTCTTATTTAATGATATGCTTAGATAACTAGTTAAAATGTATGATTGCAGTTTTGTTGTTTTTTCATTTGCAATTATGGAACCCTTATTTAATACAGGAAGTGTCATAAGATAAAAACCTTTTTGCGGGATACCTGACCAAACCAGCAGGTTTGTAATAAATACAGAAAGAGGAGATACAAGACAGAAATATAATAATACACAAGCACACACATTGATTGAGGGAATTTTTCAGCAGTTATACCACAGTACAAAACAATTATATTCTTCTGGGGTGAGATTCTTTACCATTGTTTTAAAATGACTAATTACTAATCTAATTACAGAGAGTTGTGTAGGCTATTCCAAACCCATAATAGAAAAATACAGTCCTGAGTATGCCACTGGAACATTTAAAAGCAACCTCAGACTCGAGTGCCGCTGATAGGTACATGAATTATAAACAAAAAGTCTACAAAGATAAAATGAAAGTTTACCCAGAATGGCCTTGAAGGCACAGGCACAACAAAGCAGCTTTACGTACATATCTAGAGAGAGGATTTGGGTCACTACTGTACGTTTAGATAAAACAGAATAGCTGTAATGCATTACGAGCTGACATCTGAAGTTGCCAAACACCCAGGAAATGACTATGCACAAATCAAACTGATCATAATACCCCAGCAGCCATAGTAAACCCTGTCATTCAACCGCTAATCAGAGGAAATGACACAAGGATAAGTCAAGGTCAGTTAAACACGTCTGCCACACTGCTGAGTGCACCTAGTGTCTCAGAGCCCAGGACTTTCAGGGTAAGTGATTTTCAATTACCTTTATTATTAGAAGCTATTATTTTAGGATGGAATGGCATTAGGTTTTTGGAAACTATGAATCCTGGTCAAAGCCTAATTGACTTCAATAAAGGAGATCTCATTCAAAAAGTGAATCATTCACTGCCTTCCAACCTTGAATTCAGTTTCAGAATCTGTCTTCACTGGCTTTTTACATTCTCAGGCAGTTAAATGTTCAGTCATAGAGAGATTCATTTTGGAATCACAGTATTTTAATTAAACTGCTTAACGCAGCGACATATTGTTATTTCAGTTGTTGCTAATTTATTCTGTAATTTTCACCAAATTAATATGATGAAGCTGCTGTTAAAAAGATGGTTGTATGTAATTGTGTGAATCAATGTGACTTATGACAGAAAGAAATTAAACAATTTGTACGCAAGTACACATACGCTGTGAGAAACTGGCTGAAAAACTGAATATGCCCCATGTTGCTGTGCTTTTCCATTGCACTAAAACGCACATTAAATAATTCAGATTAAAAGCTATCAGAGCCGGAGAGAACAAAAATATAAGATCCATTTGTCTTTTTCACATGCCCCCTGCAGTTAAAGGCAGGACTCGGGGTGCTCATCACAACAGTATGATTGCCTGAGTCATGGGGGGAGGAGCTGAGGCCGTCAATCAAGCCGGTTGCTAGTTGCAGGAGAAGTTGGTGATTATCTCGGGCCTATCAGGTTTGAGTTTTCTGAAAGTGGCGAGCATCTTCAATTCAATGTGCAAGAAATCATCCTCTAGGATCATGTTGTTATAACCACCATTGCAAGTCCTAATATCTGTGCTGAGCACATGAGCCTATGGCAGCCATTTCAATAAGAACATATAATGACAAGAACAGGCCTTTCATTCCAGCTAGGCTCAATTACTTACAATTTACAGGGTAAATTGAATAACGTTCTCATACACTCACTATTCAAACCTTGGTCCTTAGAAGGCATAAGGTTTGAAAGCATTTGTTCCAGCCAAGCACTTATCCACCTGATTAAACCAATGATTGTGGCTGATTGGACCGATAAAGCTTGCAGTCCTGCATGCTATGCAGTAAAGAGGGTCGCAAAGCCCACTGGATTGTTACCAATCAAGATGATTTCAGCAGTTGTTCAGGTCACCCTGGTTGGTGTGACCCCCCCCCCTCTGGAAATTGAGCAGAAAAGCCTCCACTCATTTTGTCTCAGTTGTCAATCACCTGCCACAACATAACACTTTAATTTATATGTAACTGAGGGGAAAGGGCTGCCCTTCATGCTTATTTATACTGCAGCCTTTTGTGATATTAGCTTCTGTTTGCATTCCACCTTCTCTGTCCCCACCACTTTTACCATGGCAACAAAACACGACATTCTCAGAGCTGCTTACAGTGATGCATCCAGCGAAAACATAGGACATATTGAGCTGTGCTCAAATAATACATGAATGGAATATTGCTACAAAGACACACTTGATTTCAGGGCAAGTATGCAAACAGGTCAGACTTAAATTGAACCAGTAATCTGCATTATTCTGAGGACTTGATCCTAACTAGTCACCAGCTTCAGCTCCGTTAAAATTTTCTGTTCCAGTGCTGCCTCCATGCCCCCAAAAAACATAATAAAAACAAAATGTATACAGTCCTGTAGTACAGTATATTTGCTCTTTTGAACTGTAGATCTATGTAATGTACTTCCCAGTATAAACCTTAAC
The DNA here is from genome assembly GCA_022829145.1 of Albula goreensis. NCBI lineage: Eukaryota > Metazoa > Chordata > Actinopteri > Albuliformes > Albulidae > Albula > Albula goreensis. Next base: position 10,163,919 of record CM040755.1, read on the forward strand.
CACAGCTCTTAACCACACTCTCTGAAGCAACAACCAGTTCTAAAAAAAATATTTGTTTACAGGTCTAAGAAAATACATAGTTTTGTCTAGCCATTGCAGAAATATCCATTCTGTTCTGAATCTCCATTTTTGTGGAGCTAGTGCTCTCTGAGCTCACATGAATGGAAGTGGTGCCACTCTCATCTGTCATTTTTACTCTTTTTTAGATCTTCACTGTTCCACTTGCATTATTATTATTATTATTATTACTACTACAAGTAGAAGTAGTAGTAGTAGTAATAGTATTTAATATGTTCTCAGCCTTTTCAGATTTGGTTTATAAAATGACAACAGGAAAAACCATTTTCCCTTTTTCATATTAAATTACTTATGAACCTTTATTTGAATGCCATTACATATTGAAAAACTTGGCTGAAACTTAAATCTTAGTAAATTTGCATCTCCCAAAGATGGGAAAAAGTAAAATGACGCTTCTCTGTAAGCCCATGGTTTTTGTTGTGCAGTTTTGGGGAATTTATTCCCAAAGATGCAATAGAGCAGTGCTCTTTCAGGTTCTGACTGTCCCTCTCCAGTACATACAACATACTCCTTGCAAAATTCAGAACAAAATGTGCTCCAATATACTGCATATCGATTCGGCTTTTCAAGTGTTGTGTTTGAAATTGAGACGCCTTTAGGTGCTGGCTCATTTGCGGCCCATATTGTGATACATAACAGTTCATCTAAACATTTTCCTCCAAAAAAAGGAGATGGGTAACAATGGAATCTTACAGATGCATGATTTTTTTTTCTTCAAAACTCTGCCGTAATGATTTGAAACTTTTTTAGATGATAACAGGTGGCAAATAAAATCAAATTATCCACTTTGTCACTCGCGTGCTTTGGAGGAGGCAAGGGCTCTAAGAATCCAAGGATTTCAGAGATTCAGAAATTGAGAAGTGAAATGAAGGAAGTTCAAAACAAATTCTGCAAAAAGGAACACTGTTCTTTTCAAAGAGGGATGATGAAATCCACTCATGGCCCATTCCTTTAACACTCCGCTTTCACTGACTCTCTTCAAACCAGAAAACTCCACTTCCAATGCCACAAGTTTCCAGTGCTACGACAGCGCTGCTTCTGATAGTCACGTTACCGTCTGAATAGCACCCCGTGTTGCTGGAGGATTCCATAAGTCAGCACAGAAATGTTCAGAAATTCGGGGCATCTATGTGATGGCCATGCAGTTTTCAGTCTCTTTCAGAAAAAAAAATTAAAATTCCTTTCAATATTGAAAAGAATCTTAAGGTTAAAAGCTTCAGCTTGCTTCCTGACAAGTAGGTGAATAAAGGGAAGGAACTGCATGAATACATTCTTTGAGAAGTTACAACTTCTTATGAGGATCTCAGTGCAAGGGTTGAGGGTCAATGCTGTTGATTACTGCTACTGTCAGGTTCTACTCAACATTGACAGTATTTTCTCTTTCTGTGGTCTGAATTAAATCTTGCCTTGGTGTTTAAAGCTTGATTTTTTTTTTTTTTTTTTTTTCGAAAAGGCAAGGAAAGGAGAGCTACTGCATTTAACACTTTGTGTGACAGTGTGCAGAAAACTCTAGACTTCATCCATGTACTGAGTCACAAAAATAGACAGCTTCACTGACACAGCCCTTATAAACCATGGTTGGGCCTCCCTGAAATAAGCATTTCAGATCCTGTTGAATTTTATGTATTCATATATACCCTCAACAGAAATATGAAAATAGATATCCCTTCTGCCAGGCATGAAGCAGAGGATATGAGTGTTTTAATATCATCTGTAATACTCTTTCATCTGCAGATACGGTATGTTCTGAGAACCACGGCACAATTTATAAGACTATGTGCTCTGCTAGTGCAATAGTTAAGTAGACAACAATCACAGCATGGCTCAATTCTTGGAATAGGTTTCATTCAAGTCTAACTATTTGTTTTCATCGGTGCTCATGCATTTTATTTCAATAAATTTTATACCCAGGAAAGGCTCACATAGCTGAGAAAAAACCTATAAATTTTGTTTACACAGTGTGCTTAATAATGGCCCATGAGTTTGAACACAGTAATTTTGTTCCATAGAGAACAAAATGTCTATCTGCATAAAATATGCAACATTCCACAGATAGACAATGGAAGGGCTATTATGTAGCTGCAATGATGAATACAGTCCTTCAGTCTCAGAGTTGAATAAGAGGAAGTGCAAAATCTCAGAAACTACACTGGTATGTCATTATACATGGACAGGATGTTTTGGGCATGTTACATTTTAAGAACCCACTTTTTAAAAAACCATCTGCTTTTTCTAGCACTAGAGGAGGAAACAGATGTTGTTGATTCTTGCTTGAATTTATTAGATTAAAAAGGAAACTGTTTGTGATTGAAAATGGTTTCTACTAACATTCACACTCCCAGGAGTTAAAATTAACACTGAAATAATGAAAAAGGATGATGAACTGGAGTGGAATCAGGTACGAAATCAGGTGAGATCCACCTCTGAAAACTGCACTTGACTCATGCAGGTTTCTCCTATTAATCCTCTGTTTGTCCTTGATTTCAGTCCTGAAAAAAAAACAAATTTTTCTGTCATATTTAATTCCTGTAACTTCTATGCCAGATACATTTATTTCCTCTTTTTTGCATTTTACCCATCTGCACTGAAATTCTGGCCCCACAGAAAGACTGTCTTCCACAGACTTAGGAGGAGAAATGTGACTGCACCAATACATGTGACAGCTGCCCTGGAGTCTTTCCACAATGGAAATCTGATACCAATCTCATATTTCCATGCTAAATTCAAACTATGATCTAGACATGAATCTTGGAGGCATCCAGGAGAGCCGGCAGAAGAGATATGAGGATCCTACCCAGCAGCTGAGCTAAATTGTTGCCTTGCCAATGTAAACCTACGACCATAGCCAGTGTGGCACAGCTGGGACATGAACATGTAGCTGCTGAATCATTTTATTTCTTGATCGAGCCTTGGATGTTCCCCGTTCACTTGAAATATTGGAGATATAAGGATTTGAGCTTTACTGTGTATCTTCGCAATTGTACTGGATCTTGCAAAGTTAGCATTCCAGACTATCCTCTACTTCATATCTCTGGCAGTTCGTTAATTCCCTTTTCACAGACTGCAATATCAACATTCCCTGACATGACATGCTTCAAAGAGCATTCTGATAATAATATTAGCCAGACTGTGTGTCATTTCTTCCACTAAAATGGCTTGAATCTAATCTCAACAAAAAGCTATCATTTCAGAGGCATTTGTATTCACACTTCACTGCTGAAACATTATAGCACTAATAGAAAGTTATTGGGGTTAGAAGATTGACTGTGCTCCGTCTGTAAACATTTAAAATGCATTAAACTCTCAATACTGGAACATACAAAGAGCCTTACAATTTAATATGTTACAGCAAAATATATGAAATCACTACAAGTCTCTCATAAGGCCACAATATTCTTGTTTTTCTAGAACAAAAAAATTCAAGAAACTATGTTAAAGCAAGGCAATGAGTTTTCGTCACAGTGGAAGAAAAGATTTTCCTTCTCAGAAATTAAATATGAAGAATGCAGAGTAAATTAAGCATGTAAACGGCCTCTCTCATTTCTCACAAAGTCCCCCCAAGGCCTTTCGCCGCAAGCATTTTGCCAGCTAAGTAAGGCTTAGAAATTCAACCCCAGTCTAACCTCTATGGTGATCTATTCTTACAGTATTTGTGCAGTATATTTAATCTTGAAGTTTTTATGATTAATTTATATATGCTTACATATCACTACAAGATCAGTAGTCATGTCAAGTAGACAAAAACATAGTGTTTGAAATAAAGACAATGTAATGCAAATAACAAATTGGAGGTTTAGAAAATCTAAGATGAACAACTTCAACAGTTGGACTGAATCTGGTCCACACTGGTTTTTTAGAGTGCACACTGCAGAACGAGCTGCCAGGCTTGTCCATTTGGATCCAGTGGTAAGAATTAATGTCTAATGCAATTTACCATGTTAAGTTTGTTTTGTACCTGTGAGAGGAGCGATAAGAAGAATACAGTGATAGGTGCAAAGAGTTGTTTTTTTTTTTTTTTTTCTTTGAGTTCATTAAAAACATTTCTCAGTTATAACCTACAAAACCTCAGGACTCAAACCATCAAGAGGACTTCAACCCATCAAGTGACTTTTAAATAATTGCTTTATAAAATTTGGCTTTATATAGCACGCCTATGGACTGCATTCATGTTTCATTCTTATTTATTGTGTTCATAAATTAAAAAGGAAGCGCTACTACAAGATGCCAGGAGCAACTTCATTAACAACGACACACTGGTAATGTCCATAGCTTTCATCACGCCGCCTGAGGTTTCCTGACAGCAGAGAGCTATCCAAACAAAAGCTGAGAGGAAGCATTTCAGACCTGATAAAGATATAAAGTGGGGTTCTGACCTGCTGAGAATTGAAATTTTCAATATGTCCAATGGGATAGCACTGTGATATAACCGTAAGCAGAAATGATGCATATATTTTTATAATTTGACAGTGAGCTGTGGCAATAACTGTCTGTCCCTCCCAACAGGGGTAATTCTTAATTATAAACCATAAGAAACTCATATTCACTTAAATCAACTGAGGTGTTGACCAAAGGCCAAAGAAGAACTGTCCTCACCTTGACAAATAGTAAATCAACAAAACAATGCAATGATGGAGTATGATGAGAACATTTCTCAAAAATACAATATTATGATATGATATGCATAAAAAACATTGAAAACAAATGACCAATTTATTAAATGTATTGAACTGTACTTACAGTTTGCAATAACCTGGCAATCTGAGTGGCTGCAGATGCTGTGCTCAAGGGATACAGCGTGAATAAATTACTGCGGGTCATAGCTGGTATCTGGGAAAATATCCAGACGCTGTACAGAAAAATCTGAAATATCAGAAGAGAGTTTTCACCCTGAAAGAGAAATTGTGTTTGCATATTTCATGTAAAACAGAAATTATCAAACATGAAATATTATTTCTACTGAAAATTGTTCTTGTTATATTTTGTAAGACTGATTAATTTTAGTGTTCACCCATTTCATCCCTCAGAAGCAACAGCAAGACACGGAACTGGATTAATGAGGAGGATTTTTTTAAAACAAGCTGGGCCACAGTCAAAAGCAAAACCACACGGCTCTATTGAAAACAAACTACTGGATTATATTAAAACTTCAAAGCTGTCTGAAAGGTCACCAAAAACAAATGAAAACCTCTGCTTCTCAAACTAGCACCATATTACAATAACATCACCCCTTGTTTTAATCTAAACCAACAAGACATTTCAACTAAAAACAGCATTCTAAAACAACATTTTTTTGTTTTACTTCTAAGGTTTATCCTGCATTTTTATAATGGTTGGAACATGAGGGCTTGGGTTTCCCTAAAAAAAACCAGTGAAGTGTAAGCATTGAATACATAATGAAAGTAGAAGGAAACCATACGTGGATGAATAAAAGTAGTAGAAATTTTAAAAAAACAGGGTCCTGTAGGGTTAATACATAAGATGCTGCAAATATACTTCTTATCCTGTCTAGTCTTAACATTATGAATAATTTGCTCCCAAGTCAAGCAGCACACTAACTCCTTTAAAAGTCCTGGATGGAAAATCACATTTCTTTCAAGTAATGCCACTGCATGTTTGGGACAGATGAGACACATCATTGAATCATAATGATGAATTCTACATTAAGTCAAGCAAGCAGAGCAGCCTGTGGATATGAACTAAAAGCTGAGCTTTTGTGAGGTGTCAGTAGATTGTTGAGTGAAGCTCAGAATTAGCAGCAGGACACAAAGGTTAGGGAGATAAGAGCTAAATTCTCTGCGCTTGCTGCGAGGCAGCAGGCTGTACTGGATAATAGGGCCAATTCGCATTTTGTTAGGACAGTGAACCCACTGACTTTCTCATTTCTACAAAAATGGAAAAAGCCTGACATCAAGACCAAGAAGACTTTGTGCCTCAACTAGCAAATCTGTATCAAATGATATATTTTTCCAGATATTTTCTGAATAATATTTTTACTTATATAACACACCACACATGTTTGTACAAGTATTATAATTTAATATTACATGTTTTCAGTTCAGTTCTTTTTTGGAGGCAGGATGTATCTGCTGTAGATTTCATTTTAGCTGATCTTTTTAGCCCAAGTCCAGATGTACCGTTGTTTTTGGAAGGTCTTTTGTTTAGTAAATAATGCAGCTTGAAAATAAACATAAAATGAATAGTTTAACAGATCTGTTATTTTTCATATAAAGGAATATACACTCCAGCGGGGGGAAAAACACAAAATTCAATTTTTGACCAAAAAAAAAAAAAAACGATCTGAATTCTTGATACAGAAAATGGGGTCAATACAAAAAAATTTCTCTCCGAAGCACAAGTACAACCCACTGATGAAGAATGCAGGTAGCTATCTGCCTGAAGGCAACAGCTTATTTTAAGACAATATGAAAGGAAACTAGCGCTCATTAGAGAAAGTCAAGAAGAAAATACAAGCACATCCTTTCTGCTTACGAAGGGAAAACTCAAAGGCATACTGTTTGTACAGCAGTAGAATGCAAGAGCTTCTTAACAGCCTCACTGTATGGCAAACACAAAAGGTCACTCCCTCCATCAGCACTAGTCTTGGAAGGATCATAGAGAGGCTTAAAGACAAAGCTGAACTGTACATAAGTGCTGGTTTAGAGCGATGTCCAGATACAGTGCTTTTGGTACACCAGACTCAGGATAACTTTGAAATACCTTGTGTAAAGTGAGAATGTGATTGTATTTCTGCGTAATCATCAAAATCAATCATTTTTGTTTCAGGATGCTGAGTGGACCACCTATGGGAAAGAGATATCATAAAAATGTTATGTCCAATCAACATTACCATCCTTCAAGTTAAAATCAGCCCGCTATGTTTCAGCTATGTGGTAAAGCACACCGCTGCACTGCGTGAACAAAATGGCTTTTTAATACAAAACATTTTTATCAAGAAAAATCACATCCATTTATTTTCCACTCATCAGTGTTTTAAGACCATAAGGGAAGCCTACTTAAAGCCTGAACCATCATGATATTTTGCTGGTAAATCACAGGAATCCAGAGGTACATCATGCAATTACACAACTGCAATAGTATTAGTACTGTCATTTAAAAAAGAGGAGCAAAACAGAAAATCCACCATTCTCTTGTAATGAATGACATTTGAATTATTTGCCAAAGATATTAATACTTGAATTACATTTTATACATTTATTTCTCTTCTTATTTCTGGGTGAAATATTAAATTATTCAAATTAAACAAAGTACTCTATATTATCTGAATACACGTGACATTAGTCTACAGTGCAGTAAAAAGTGAGGCATAGAAAATGTGTTTGCTCATTAAATAGGTGCTCTAAGTAAGCTGTGCCCTTCTTATACATGATTTACAGTACACAAATAGCCTTTACTTTTTTATTTTTATGGGGTGGGGACAAGCCTGCTGTGATAACTGAATCATGTAGACAAAAATATGGATGCTTCAACAAAAATAGAGATGTACAAACACAGACCTGCATTACACTTAGTAAATGTGATGAGTGCACTGAGTGCCTTTGATTGAATCTATCCCTTTCATACATGACTACACTATAAGGATTGGAGTTTCCTGTGCGAGCCTACTTTTCTTTTTGTTTGTAATCCTGCACATTATCTCACTCCTTTTTTTCATCAGCAAAATTTTATTCATGATGAATGGGAATGTCTTGACATGTCCACAGCGAGATATTATTACACTGCCACACTAAAAATGGCAATGTCGCATGTGTCATTTTTATCCATTATGAAACAAGGCAATTTTTGTTTCCAACTTCTTAAAAAATTGCAGGAATCAATAATCTGTCACATTGTTACTTTTGAATTCATGCCAATAAAAGACTGTCTTGTCTTCAACATTACAATTAAGCACAGCAGGCACTTGCATTAAATAGATACACAAAGAGTTATAATTATAGCTGTTATTATGATCTTGAGTTGGAAGGCATCTGTGAATTGAAATGGTTTGGGAAATGGGCGATCAGGAACTGTATGCAGAGTTGGGTTTTGTAGAAATCATCTGAAGTGATCCCAATGCCAGACTGGTCTAGTAGGGTCATGCCACCTCCACCATGTGGCCACGGGTTTCAAGCAGTCAGGTGACGTGGTATGACCTGAAAGAGGGTAGAACTGAGGGTTACAGCCTATCTAGGGTGTAGGGGACTGATAAGGGCTCACAGTTAGAAGGCAACTATTCTTTAGCTATCCTACAGTTTCACACCAGTGTTTTAAACCTGTTATGACTTGCAGTCTGTAGCCAAATGAGAGCGATGAACAGAGGTGAGAGATATGGGTATCTCAGAATAATGAAAATGAGGCAAGGTGCCACATTCTGGATGGGACAGAGCGGTTTAAAACCATCTGACAGGAGACCCACCAGGAATGAGTAGGGGTTTGGGAGCTGATGGATTCATCCAACATTAATGAGAACCCACCTAAAGTGTTAAAATAATCAATTTTTCAGCAATCAAATATGTTTAAGGTCCACATATAAATGTCTTATAACAAGTATTGTTTCTGTTTTCTCAGTAATTTTCTGGATGTTTGCTGTAATTTCATTTCAATCAGCAAATTTAATTTCCCCTCCTGCTCTTGAAAATGCAAATAAAAGGCCTGGCATTTTCATGAACATAATGAAGCTTCAGAATCACAAATTATATCTGCTATTCATAGTCTTAAAGGGAAAATGAAAGGGATCAGCCTATTACCTTCAAGGACACTGATCCTAACAAGGTGTAATTAGAAAGGAGAGTGTTGTCTGTGTACATCCACATGAAGGAACAAAGCGATGTAGATACACCCTGTATATGCTTGCTTCATCTATCTTCAAAAATGGCACGAAATGAATGGCCGCTAAATTGAATCTATTGTAACCCTCATATTTAACAAAGTAGGCCCACAGAACAAGACTTCAATGCAAGCAGAGGTTAAGTCACTTTTTTGATCATTAATGGTGTGTGCCATTTAGAAAATGAAACATGTCAATAACAACACCTATTCGGGTAGTCTAAGAGTCAGTACATGGACAGAATACACCTCTAGCAGATAATCTTTAAGATAAAGCATGACTGAGAATGATAAAGAGATCCATGGGTTGTTTATATGAGGTTATTGGAGCTCATACATGGGCCGAAAATAGCAAATATTTTGAGATGGGGTTGTGAGAATGATGTGATGCTATGGGAAGAAGCGAGGGGTGAGAGAGAGGAAAAATACATTTGAGAGATACTTATCACTGCTCACATCCCCTGGCCCCTGATCTGCTGAGTCCACAGCCAAAGGACTTGTAAGGTCAATACATTTCAAAATGCAGTTGAAAAAGTGACATTTAACTCATTTAATTTTTTTTTTTTTGTCTTGATTTTTGGATTGGCAGCTTTGCCTTTTGAGTTAGCTCACATCCAGGTCTCACTTTGATGCTCCACCCTGCATATTATATCCCAAGAGGCTGTGCAAGCTCATTTGTACCACAAGACAACGAGAGCTCACTGGAAGAGAGAGCACATCACTGATGATATAAGGCATCACGTGTGTGCTAGCTGCTAAAGCAGAAGAGCCCTACCTAACACACCCTACCCCTAGCAAGATACAACCAGCGATTTCCTACTGCTGTGTGCTCCAACTGACAATCAGCTAATGAAATTGCCTTGGTTTTAATGTGTGATGGTGACTTAGCTATAAGTTCTACCCTGAGCTGGAGGCCGAGCAGGCCCATGGTATATCTACTGTTCCAGTCTTTTTTCAGTTGGGCTGTTGAATTTGTCACAGGAAAATGTGTTTCTGTAAGAAGTATAGACTTCTCACAGAAGCTGTAAGGACTGGAGCCTGACCATCCAAACCCTACAGCACCAAGCCCCCACAAACACCCTTCACCACCCATGCCCAGTGCCCATATGCCTTTGTAAAGGGTTGTTAGGTACTGTGCATTTATGTTATGTGGAACTATGCTGCCCTTCCCCTAAATTAGGACCACAGAATGACAGCTGCAAAATGAATTCCTGCCATCATGATTATGACTATGAGCAGGATTATGATTATGATTATATTCGCTTTTCAGCGAGCCAAACACTAACATGCAGTGGCAGGTGGCTTGGGGACAGTCTCATGCAGTCTCAGACTCAGTGCTGAGTCAAGTAAGTGCATCTAAATTGGTTTTACGCGGGGTTAGAGGGCTTGTAAGGACAGGAGGATTGGGTGCTTGGTGTTGGGGGAATTTTGAGCTGCGGTGCTAATGGGAAGAGACAGATAGGAGACGTATGCCTTAACCATGACTGGATTTTCAGATCCTGACCCCGGAACTCCAGCTTAACTCAAAGTGACTTCAAGAGAAGCTTCGATTGCTGAAGTGGACCTTAAAAGGCGTCTGGTGAAAAGTGATTCAGCATGGTTCAGGCAATGGAGTTAAACCAGGCAGTTACATAAACCAACTGACATACTGTAGACAGTGGCCCATAGCCAGGGTGGGAGACCATTGTCCAGGGGTTCTGGTGCTGTGGGTCAAGCTTCACTGGCTGGCCAAGGGATGGCTTGTGAAATAATTGTACAAAAATATATTTACACCATAAAATACATTTTACATTTCCATTCCGAGACAAACGCTGTGAGTGGTTGAGCACACTCTGTGCCCATGGTTCTAGCACAGTCTGGTACAGGCAGCTCAGTTCTCACTGGGCACCTGAAAGGGCATAAGCAGCCAAGGATAAAAGCCCACCGGTGTGAGGGTGATTTGGGAGGCATGAGGGGTGATACTTTGATGGTATCACCCATCAAAATTAGAAATGTTACCTGTGCATGAACCCTACATTTCTGTTCTCTTACTCTGCCCTGCAGGAGGAAAAAATTCCCAATTTGGCTTGTGGGCAGTGGGTGGAACACATTATATTTATATCCCGAGAGAAAAGAGTGAATTGTGTGAATTCTGTTCACTGGCTTGACCAGGTGCCTCCAATTCACTCCCGAGAGGGGGTTGGTGGTGGAGGCTGCATTTGACAGCCCTCTTTCCTTGAGTAAAGAAAATGTCAATTTCAAACTAGCAAGGGTGTGGGAGAATGATAATCTCAACTTCTGAAGAGAGCACAGTTCCCTTGATGTAGAAATATGCCTGTACCTTTTACCCCTTCCTTTGTAGGAGTTGCAAGTGAAATGCAATTTAATACGTTGTTTATTTTTGCTTTGCTGATTAAAGTTCAGTCAAAATCTGTCATATATTAAGTATAAGTATGAAATACACTTCCGTAATGGCTGAGAACAATACATACAAAGCATAGGGCCGGATCCCTGTACAAACAGCTAGTGGTCAAAATGAAGGTTGTTCTAAACTGCTGGTGTGGAATATTCCCTATGCAAAAAAAAATAGGAGCATGGTATACAGCATATGAGTAAGCTGAATACCATACCAACAGAGCATAACATATTCAGTATGGTTTGGGGACAGTCCTGATTTTTATTGAAGAAAATCATTGTATATCATTGAAAACAGCATATTGACTGAAAATATAATGTTGGAAACAATATGGACCCACATAGGACTCTAGGAATCAAACTCCTCCCATCTTTGATCGTATTACCCATGATGACAATCTGCAGCACCCTAGCTAAAAAACTAAGGTGTGCGATCTCGAAGCCCAGTGCATGAAATGAAAATTCACTCCAGACATCTCTGGAGGTCTGCTTTTCAGCGATTCCACGCAGGTAAACAGCAGTATCCTACCCGTTGCATTTTGTTTTTTTTCCCTCACAGATACTGCTCTTTTATCAAACTAGAGTTAACATCACAGTGGAGTCCAGACTGTCCAAGCAGCTTGTAAACGGTCCTTGACACAGGAGTGTACTGCAGGACGAAAGTCTTTATTCCAGTGTCACTACTGCGAGAGAGCCCCCTGCTGCTTTTATTGTCGCTGTCTTTGTTGTTGTTTTCTTCCCTTCAGGCCTCCAGCTGCTTAACATTTAGCGGGCCATTGTCAAAGGGGCCTGTGCTTTTTATGTGAATGGCAAAACATGCCCAATAGTGACTATTCCAAGTAAAGATTCTTTTCTCACTGAATAGGCTACTATTGCATTGCATCCAACTTTGCATAGAATGCTGGGTGGTTGGGCACTTGGCTTCACTGTCACATGTAAACCCTGTGGCAGAAGTGTGAATAATGGACCCGTTCTGCTCATCATTGAATAATCATTTGGTTTGCTAAGACGAAAGCGCAGCTGCGAGCTGCTTTTCCACAAAGCAATTCGCATCAATGATATTTTCAATCCATCAACAAAATTACAGTGAGAGGCATTTGGCTAAAGTACAAAGTTTAATCTGAATATGCCTCAAACTGATGAAGGTACCGACTGCTCCTGACTACAGTTCAGAGTGATTCACTAATCATCACATATCCCTGTCCACTGTGGTTAGAAGCAGGTGCAAACATTAACTCATTGACATTTAATGCATATATTCAAATGCATATAGATGATTTATGATGCATAATCACAAACCATTTTATGGCATTATGTCTTTCCTTATGTATGGATTTTCTAAGATGACAGTATGGGAGGTCGTGATATCACTACTTGTATTTCACCTGACGGATGGCTGGTAGGTAGTGACACGGTGCAGTGTTTGGATGAGATAAATAAGGTTGCTGCTGGAAGTGAGGGCACCATTTTCTGTCTCTCAGTTCAGTGCTAATGTTGTAGTGCAATGATGAGGATACTGTGCTGTGGGAAAAGAGAGCTTTTATGTTAGGGGCTAAAAACAAACATGGACAGTGAACATTAAATATTCCATGAAATGCAATGAAATAGTAAAGGTGCTATAGTCAGTCCTGGTCAGATATTCCAACTGGCCCACAATGTCAGGTCATCTAAAGATGTCCTTTTTGGTTGATCTTGCACATAATAATTATAATGATTTTAAATTCTTAACCGTTTCACTTTGCCAGGCCATCACGGCACAAATAATCAACACATTCTCAGTTTACATTCTAATAATATAAACCATAATATAATGTGTTTTCAATATGCGTGAACATATGTATTAATTTAAAGTGCTGAATTAGATGGGTGCTTTCTGTTTTTCTAGATCACATCTGCAGTGTAATTAAACTGTGGGGGTGCAGTGTTATTGCTGAGCACCAGTGCTATGAAAGAAGCGCTACACATCAATGCAGGGCCCGTGCTTTTGCTTTACAGCTAACTTAATCAAACACGCTTGGGTTTAATTAGGAAAAATGCTGGAAGCAAATACGACTGGACAATTTAAAATATGTTTAAAAAAACTGGCCCTGCTTGTTACAGAAGGACTGTAGTTTGCTCAGCTGTTGTAGACACCCGAATGAGATGCGATAGCCTCTGAGCCACGATATGGACAACAACCTTTTGGGTGGGTATGGGAGCAGAAGACTTTAGTGGTAGCTGCCTGTTTGTTTTAACTGAGTGTTGAATGGACAGTGTTTTTCAAGGCACAATAAGTTGTTTTACATTGAATACCAAGCCATAAAAACCCCTGGATCTCAGTGCTGGTAGCAGATGGTTACTGACCCTGCATTAACTCCCACTGTATGGAATAAAAGTAAGATATTTTTACAGAATCAGCTCTCGTTTCTCTCATATAATATGCAATGTAATCATAGTATTTTGGTTTCAATCAGTGAAGAATATAATGGATAGAAAAGGCACAAACATGCCATTATCAGCACTTTAAGAAAGGTTATAATGGCATACATATAAGGAATAACTCTTACAAGGCAAACATTTCTGCAGAGAGGAAAAGCTATAGAAATACTGAGAACTAGGCTTGGAATCAGTCAGTATTTGTCCCATATATCTGTATATATTGGATGTTCTGTCTTTTGCTTCAAACATTCATACCACACAGTAAGCCTACTGACTGAAACATTTATTTCTGCAATTTGAAACACACCACTCACACAGATGTATAAAATATAACTCACTCATATGACTTCAACTTTTACTGGCACTAATGTGGCAGTATTATGTATGGTTATACATCAATGTGTTTAAATTTTTACATTGCGTACATAAATGTTTTCAACAGTAAAGTGCAAGTATGTGAAAAAAGTGGTAAAACTACATACCAAGAATATATTCTCAAGCATTTCCTTCCAGTCCAGCTCCACTCCTGTCTCACACTGCTTGCTATAATGTTTCACCTCCCTGTGACCAGAGGATGTGCTACAGTTGACACCTTTTGGTAGGATCACAGTCGCACTGGGGAGAAAAAGAACATGAAAATTGATGACTGAAACGCGTTCACAGAATTATTTTCCATCCTTCCTGAAATATGTGGCTTAAAATGGCTCAGATTGTCTCATTTCATTTCCTGCAATACAATAAGTTTTATTGCACCTCCAATGATTCACATTCACAGTGAAAGTGTAGGGCACTGGCGGGTCTTTTGAATGGACAAAAAAAGATGACAAGTGTCATCCACTGAAAATTTCATCTTCTATACTCATTACTCTCAATTTTAAAGTTTAACATTCTGTATTTAATAACCCGTGGGATGACAATATCCCTTATTTCCTTTTTGCAAATGAATGAAAACTTAATGGAAACCGCTCTCCTACCCCGCCTCTTCCTTTCTTTAGAGTAAAAGTTCCTGGTAAACAAACAACAAGCTGCAGTCCTTTGACCCAAGACTCCAAACCAAATACACTGAGCCAGTCAACTTCTGAGATCTGTAGAACCTCACTTTAATATTGTTTCATTTATAATTTGGATGCACTAAGAGCATTCATAGGAAGAGAACAAAGTGCACTTAAACCTTAATGCCATCTACGCCTCCTGTGATTCAGCTGATGGGGACAGTTTTACATTACAGAGTTACATTCATGACATCAAATTCTAGGTTAGGTAAGTCAGTGAATTTCATCTGCTTACAGTATAAATTGACAGGTATGTATGACTTGCCTTAGCAATCACAGTAATGTGAGCGAAAATTAAATATTTTCTCTGAAGAGCATTTTTTTGCTTTTTTTATGTGATTATGTTTCATAAGTAATTAAAGCTAAAAAAATGTATACAATACATTTGTGGATCTCTCATTACAAGAGTTCCCTCATGGTCAAAATAATGTAACGTAATGCAATAATAATGTTAATGCATTAAGTCAAATGGTAATTACCCATTTTCATTTCAGCCTTGCAGTGATGCTATGTGATTCATATTCCTCTCCTTTATACTTTATAAGATAACTCACCCATTCAATTTTGTTAATGATTCAAATAGGGACCATGATCACAGGCTGTTGGGATTCAAGTAAAGGAACTGACAATCCGGTGGAGCAAATGAAAAGATTCCTCCTCAGTCACTAACTGTAGTTATCTGGCACACTTGTGTCCCTACACCTTTCTCATTATCAACTGAACATTCTCTCTTTGTTACCTGTGGAGTATCACACTCTAATGTAACATTCCCTCATCACTATGGGAAACTCCAAATTTCACAATGACAGCAGTGCTATTCAGCATTTTATTGGTGCAGATCATTTATTGCCAACTGTAAAGTGAAATAAATTTCAAAGTCTCTCCATACTTGGCCCCTTGATGTGACTTCCCCGTTACAAAAAATCTAAACCAGTGCTGCCAACTTTTATCCAAGGAAAATAACTATTCACTTCTCAAATGTTACTTAAATGTTCTATATATCATACACTAATTTGCATATTAATTACATGATTAAACATATATTCTCTTCCCTCTCACTCACCTCACTCTCATTGGAGGAGGTAGAGGCTGTGCTTGAACACTGCTCTGAGTTTACTGACTGGTGCCCTGCTTCAGTTTTGATTGTTTGAATGTCCCACCCTAATCAGTTGCCAAATGTGCTGGAAGTATAACCATTACAAATTTCATCAAGGTCTGAAAAGATTGCAAGATTTGTTGTTAGTCAGTTGTTTAGAAATTAAGTCACATGGAGCTAACATTGAGTACCAGTGCTATTTAATGAGGATACTGATTCTCTAAGCATCACAGCTACTGAGGAGGTGCATGGATTCTTTTGCACGAAGCAGCAGGATTTCGATCAGTCACTTTTGGACAGGAGGTGCGAGGTCCCATTCCATCTGCTGCTAGCGCATAAAACAAGCAGATGCGCTTTTGAGAGCTCCGTTGACGGCTGGTACTTTATCACTCTTGAGTCCAGACTGACCCGAGGCAGTCTACTGCCAGAGAGAAAATGTATCCATCGGTTTGCAGCTCCATGTCCCTGGCATGAGAAAAATACATGCACCTACTGTAGCTTTTAGCCTTCCGTGTCCCCCTTCTGTTTGCTCTGGGAGCTTAGCGTGATTACACATGCTGAGTGCTGAGAACAAAAGGTCAATTTAGCGCTGTTCTCAACACGTCTGTCACTGTCTCTGGCTACCTTTCAGGCCCGACAAGTCGACAGCCTCTCTCATAAGCACTTCTATATAATTACTCTCGGATCATTTTACATGCCTTATAATGAGATGGATGTAATGAAAGCCATGGTGCAGTCCAGGATAAACAGACTGTTTTCGCTGTGCAGTCTGCTGTCTGGAAACACAATCGTAAAGTCTGGTTAGTGGGACTCACAGATGTGTGTCTGATCACCCATAGTGGATTTCCCCTTGCTCTGGATGAGGACTTGCATTGGAAGATTGTTCTTTTTATGTGTGTCCTCTGATTCACGAGTCTCCCCCTCTCTGAATCAGCCTGCACTGGAACTATCACTTATACATGAAGGATTTGTTCAGTTTTTATGGATGGCAAACTTCAATTACATTTAATTGAAGTGCATTTCTCTGACAGGGTTTTACAAAAACACAGTACAGAAAGAGAACCATTCATGGCCTTCTCTGTGTTATAAAGGGCTCAAATCCCTGCCATTCATCAACAGGTACATATGAAAAGCACATGAACTGGCAGAGAAATGGTTTCCTTGGATACTAATTACAGTTGTTACGGTCACACACAGATGGCAGTTCAGCTGAAGTCATAGGCCATAGATTTCACCTAAATCTCATGTCTTGTATCTCCATTGTGATACACAATAGATTTCTCTACACCCAGGTAAACATGCGTTTGATCTCAGGCATGAAAGAACCCGGGCTTTCCAAACAAATCAACACATTTGAGATCCGAAGATAAAACAATAGATGACATGGAGTGTGTGCTATGGAAAAGATGAGGGGGAAAATAAGTTATTTTACTGATGTCTGTCACGTTGTGAATGATCAAAGGGCAGGCATAAAGATTTTCTTTCAAAGTTTATGAGTACAAGCTTTTCATGAATACATGCCTCACTGTTTTAGCTGTGCAGTCATAAAAAACAGAAGATTTTACTGATTAAAAATAAATACATTTTCTCTCTTCGTGGAGCTAAGATAATGAACTTCACTCTGGCGTGACCCCTTGTGAGCACTTTTCCTTAATGCTTTTCGCTGTCTCCCTTCATGCATGGTTAGTGGCATTGTCGCGCTCTTATTTCTGCCTGCTTTCTCATTTTAAAAACAGATGGAAGAAATCTATCCCGCCACTGGCTCTTCAGTAAGGTCTGTGTAATTCAAAGGCACCTACATTTAATTATTTTCCATGGGCATTCAATTGGAGTGCAGCTTAATGGCTGAATTTAGAACATCCGGCCCAATATTTTCCTGTCTCATCCTCGGAGAGTTTTAGAATTTCAAATGATATGTGATGGGACTATTCAGATGAAAACAGCATTAACATTGCATGACCATAAGGAATATTATATAATAATTGTTTAATGACCTAAGTTATTAAAACAGTGAACTGTAATGCAATGCTATATCCTTACAAGAAGGTAAAATGCAGAAAACATAAGCAGTTAGAGGTATGTACAGTACATATTGAATTAGCAAACCTCCATTCATAATATTTTAGCAGAAAGATTGGAAGACAATTTTCCATTCTTAATAACCTCTCCTTTTGAATGTTAAAAATTTGCTTGAGTTGCATATTGCATAGTCGCTTGCTTAGTTGCAGTACTTATATCGTCACAAATAAATATATAGTGCATGAGTTTGTTTCTCTCATTTGCCTGTAGATCCATCAATGTATCACCCACTTTCTGTAAGTATCCTGAAAATTACATGGCATCTCTACCATACCATTGAGATGCTACATAGGAGATTTACTTTTTGGCACTATGTCATGTTGAAAAAGGGCAAACTTTCCAAATGCTAAAATACAGCCCTGACATCCTATTTTATACTCTCCTTCTTTCAATCTATTGTGAAATTAAAGATTAAAAAGCCTGTTGCCTGTTTTCAGATCAGGGAATCTGTCTTTTCATCATCATTAAAAAACTTTAATCTCTCATGCCATCATTTTCAAACACAGAATTCTGGCATAGAACTGGTGTGTGTGTGTGTGTGTTCACTGTTTAGAGAGATAGAAGCAGTAACACATCTAAGCTCTCAAACTCCATTCCCAAACTGATACTAATGAGTGAGTCCTCAAAGTTCTCAGAACAGACCCCCTGCACGGCCCACAAGCAGTGTGTTGTACTTCTTTGAAGAAAGAAAACATTCTTCTACACTCCAGCCGTGCAGCAGTGAGACCTCTACCTTCCTAGAACTATCCGTCCCTGAAAGCATACGTGCCGACTTTATTGTTCTTTTCCAGCACACAGTTTTAGATGAAAATGTTTGATGTTTTATATCGTCTGTGTTCTGTGATCACATAAATAACACTGTGTAAATATGATTGTGCAAATCCTCCTCCTCAGCTCTGCTCTGCCTCTTGCCAGACAGTGGACGTAAATGTCCCGTACAGCATATGATGAGCATGTGCGGTGCTTACACGGAGGCTTGCCCATGCAAGGTCATGTTATATATAAAACAGCTGAAATGTGGGTGCTGTTGAAATAGGAGAGAGGAGATTGTTGATCGTGTGCCTCGCTCTCAGGGTCTCCCTCTAATACACTTTTAACGAGGTCACTGCAGAGGATCAGCCCAGTAATGAGATGCCAGAGGTCTCCACACAGCCCCCGAATGCGTTCACAGTCTGAGTTGTCCAGCACTTTCTTCAGCTTGAGCAGATGGCAGCTTGGATGTAAAAATGAACAAGGCAAGTCTAATGTTCCCCTCTTCCCCTTTATAGTTGTCTCATTTTATCGCCTTTTGTAATGTCCAGTTTTGTTACTTTGGTCTACTCAGTTGACAACTTCTTTAGTAATGTGCAAAACACTGAGGTTCTATTTTCTCTGAAGTACTAGTTTGTGTGACTTGCCTCAGGATGCCACATACTTTCAGATAGTTCAAGTATCTAAATAAAGGCTATATGCCTTTTGGTGCAGCAACACATTACCATGGACAGAGGAACAGAGGAATACCAAAAGGAAACACACAAAGAGTCAGGGAAATAAAGAGCCAAATGCTAGCTAAAAGAATGTGGTCACAAGGGCTGACAGACTAAGCATTGAGTTGATCACAGCATAGAGGGTTATTAGATTTTGGAACCCCCAGTTGCCCTGTCCAGAAGGTCTCCAGCTAAAGGCACAGAATAACATCCCGTTATAACAAGCCTGATGAAAGCGATGAGCAATACGTGGGCTTATTACCAAACAGCAGGCTGTGTCTGTCTGCAGGCCACCGCTGTCTATGGTCCTGAAGACCACAGAGAGACAGCTGAAGCTCACAGAGCCCTGCTCATGGGAATTCACCTCTCTGTTCCCAATTAAGGGAATTCTCCTTTGTGTTCCCAATCTTCACCTCCTGGTATCAAAGCAATCTACAAATGTCTTGGTCTTAATCAATCCAATTGCTTTATTAATGTTCTTACAGACACATTATAAATACTAATACTTATTCAACAGCACCGTACTAACAAGAGAACTGCAGATCCATTGCCTTGTTATGTTGTGACAACAATTTCCCCACTCAAGCACAAGTCCATAATGTCTGATAATGAGCCCTGTTTTATAAAAATTTCCCATACGTATAATGCTAAAGCCTCTAGCTCTGCTCTACACACCAGTGTGTCCTCGGTTGTGGCGTTTTCCTTTCACTTTCTGTAATGATGTTTGGAGAATAAAGGTCAAGTCAAGGCTACAGTGGAATGCCTCTGCCCCAAGTAAAATGTGATGTTTCTGCAAAGCTGCCAGCTTGCCTTATCTCATAAAGTTCCTAAGCACAAAGGGGCACTACTGTAAAATGTGCTGATTTTGGACAAACAGGGGAGTGAGCTTATCCTGGCGACCACAACCTTAACAAAAATTACAACTGCATCATGAAAATATCATAGATAGCATATCTGAAAGGCAGCGTTTCTCACATGTGACTATTATTACAACTTTATATAATAAAAACAAGAAAAAGTAAAGTCAATTTCATTACATTTAGGCAATAACCGAGATAATAACATGATATACTGAGAAGAAAAAAGGCAATTTTGCTGTTTGCAATACCATCTGTAATTATATACTGCTTTCCAAAACCTTCATATGTAAATCTTATTATCATTCACTCCTACCTCTGTTACACCAATCCTCTGCTATGCTTCCAGTTTATTCAATAACTCTGCTCTCCATTCACACCACCTCTTATATGCCAACTAAACCCAGGACCTGATAACATTTGCCTCAACTCAACATACTTGGAACAGATAGTTTCTCATATATCAGAGATCCAGTAAATTGTAATGGAAAGGCAAAGGGCTTTATTGTACTGTAATAAACATTAGATTGGTCTTTGGTTCCATTTTTTGTTGTTCACTCAGTTGCTGCATCATACTTTATGTGGGGGTCCAATGGTATCAATGACAGGTCTGGGCTATATTTTGGTCCCGTTAAATTTCTGAAAATCTAATAATGCAATATGACAGACTTGTTTCTGGTGGTAATGTTTGAGAGAGAGATGGCTTTTTTCCATCACTTTCATAACTATTAGAAACACACAATCTAAATTAAACCACTTATTTTGCTGATGCATAAAAGTATAGAAAATGTATACTTTCATCCTTGCCCTACTATCAACACATCCTTTTTAAGAGGCGTGAAGACTTAACTTGGTTGCTGTCAACATCAGCTGTGACTCATCATTACATGCAAAGGTCCCTGCTTTTCTTCGTCTTCACAAACAGTTTGTGAAGAGTTCATTAAAAAACATGATTTTTTGACACATTGAATTTACCTTTTTATGGTATATAGAATAGCAGTAAATGATTACTATAGCTACTCACTCTGCATGTTTTATAATGAACATTCATGTACTATATTCAAGCACTCAGGTCACTGCCATTAACATACAGACTCACTGTGAGTTTTAGATTAATTTCTGGACAGGCATAGTTGAGAATGTCGGGTCCTACCAGAATACTTAAAACTTCAGCTATCCAGAAACACACTCAAATTGACTACACATCTTCCTTGCCTTTGGCAGTACTGCATATTTAACTTTTCACTTACCTGGACCTTGTGTTAGCAGCAGGTTTTTTGGAATACCTCTAATCTTGTGTTTCCAAGAGTCTTGAGATCTTGATGAAATGACCTGGTGTGATCAGTTGGGACATGTTTTAAGGGGTTTGGCGAGCCGGGCCTTTCAGCTGACTGATTGGCAGTTCTAGGGGTGGTCAGGGTACAAATATACTTCTGAGTATCTATAATATTTTTGTTTTGTCACATACTCACATACTTTTGTTTAAGAAAATTTATTTTGACAGCTTGTACAATCTAATTGTTATAAAGTGAATAAAAATAAATCTGAGACTCACTCAACAACCTAAAAAGTTATTGTTGAAATTTGTCGTTGGTTTAAGGTTAAGAGTCAGTAGTATGTTTTGGTTTTAATTGGTAATGAAACAGTCAAGAAATGAGTTTCTATTTCTGTATGATATATTGTATATATTAAATGTCAACATTATATATTTTTTTCATATATAAGACATAATTGTCTTAATTAATGTAACTAGTAACCATCACTATGTTTAAATATAGACATGTTCTTGCATCCTTGGATCACAAAAGCTTGAGACTAGCTTTTAAAGCAGGGCCTCTTTTGTCTTTCGCATGTTTTTCTAATTATCACCCGGGTTATTTTTGGTCTGACAGATGTACGAGTGAGAGCCCCAAGGACTTGTGGATGCAGAGATCCAAACTGCACGAATGAGAACATCTCCAAGTGTTTTCAAGCTTCTTGGCTCACAGTTAGAGACTACAGCAGGGGCATCCGTGTTTGAGCTGCACGAGTCATAACCATTGAGCGATATCAAACATTGCAGAGATCAAAAGGTTTTCAGTGAATCACAAATGAGTTGTGCCCCCGTCCACACACAAAAGGCTCATGTCGTTCACGTTGACCATAAAACAATGCAATACAAAGAGAATCAACCACAGTGAAAAAAGGCCAATTTCAAGCAATCTGTACAAACACACAAAAGACAAAGAGACTATTGATGAGGAGAAAATGACATGGATGTTATTTTAACTGTAAACCAGAGGTGCATGAGACACACATCTGACCTGCGATGTTTGACACATAATGTTTGAACACAGAATAATGCAGTTCAGAACAGCAGAACCCAAGCCAGGCAGATGGTTGGGCACAGGAGCCTCTGGACAGATTAAGCAGATGGTTGGGCTGACTGGCCCACTTTGCCTCACTTCCGTATGTGAGGGAGATTACAGGCAGATGGTTGGGCTGACTGGCCCGCTCTCATCATTTCATACTCCTCACTTCCGTATGTGAGGGAGATTACAGGCAGATGGTTGGGCTGAATGCACACTCATCATTTCATACTCCTCACTTCCGTATGTGAGGGAGATTACAGGCAGATGGTTGGGCTGAATGGCCCACTCTCATCATTTCATACTCCTCACTTCCGTATGTGAGGGAGATTACAGGCAGATGGTTGGGCTGAATGCACACTCTCATCATTTCATACTCCTCACTTCCGTATGTGAGGGAGATTACAGGCAGATGGTTGGGTTGAATGCGGCCCGCTCTCATCATTTCATATTCTTACATGACTTATTCCTGTCCATGCCTTCTGCTTCACTTTTTCTGTTGTGTGAAGGTTTGGTCCAAATGTGTCCATCTCATTGTAAATGAGCAGCCCCCAATTCCCACTTACATTTCTTATCTTCTGTCTGATATTCTATGTCCAAAATATCTTTAACATGCAATTATTACCTAGTTAGCTTTAAAATAAGCGTTCTAACGTTTACCATGGCTCAGCAAAAATGAATGTTTTGAGCAATGCCAGACATCCAGCTACTTTCATGCTAATTTCATAAAGGGGTGCACAACCCCTTATTTTTTAAAAAATATTTCCCCTCAGTTTCTAAGACTTTGTATGTGAAAGAACCTTTGTAGAAAGAGCAGAAGAACTGAGGCTAAAAAAGGGGACTTATTGTAATTGCGTAAATGAGTGATTAGTTACCAGCGACACAAAACATGGGGGGAAACATTGAACACAGTTCTCGGTGGAATACAACCTAACAAAATACATTTTACCAATTAAAAAAATGATAATTTAACTGGCAGATAAAAATGATTAGGCGGAGTATGGCTGAGAGCATTCAGAGCGCTACTTTGAGTGTTCCAATTAATAGGATTGAGGAAAGAAACAAAATCCCAGTGCACATGATTTAGTTATCTCCTGGTAATCTTGATTCCTTTGACAAATTAAAAAAAGATGGTAATAAACAAGCATCAGCAGACATAATTACTTTGTAATGAAATATGGAACTTTAAACAGGCTGCATAAACAGCATAGATGCCTGATTAAGGTAATAAGCACCCCATCTTTATTAGGGAGCACTGGAAGCAGCAGACAGATTTACAGTGCTATGGGATCTTTGAAATGTGTTCACATAGCTAATGATTAAAAGAGAGAGTAATTCCAGTCTTGCAGCTGTTCCTGTCTCTGCTTTATCATTTTGCAAAAGATTAAAATGAAAACGTGATAGTGATGCAACAAATGCAGGTGGAAACTTAAAGATGTACAAGGGTGTAATTTCAGCCCACAATGGTAGAAATTACACCCCTGCTGAGGTAAAGCAGACAGAGGCAGCCCTCCAGGTATTCTGACTTTTGACACTTCCCTTTTGCCAGGTTGATGATCCTCCCATTTGGGCACTCCTGCGGTTCAAGGGTAAATTGAACAAATTAAAATTCAAACAACTGCAACCCGTCCCAGTGGGTAGTGGAACATCCTAACAGAATACAGCCTTGGGAGCTTGCTGGGTCATTATTTCTCTTTCTGACATCTGTACTTTATAACTTGTCTTTCAGCTATTCGGAAAGAGGGGGATTCTCAATCACACTCTGGGGCTTGTGTACTCTTTGTTTGGAATGGATATGAAAGCTTAAAACTCAGCACATAAGCTGATGAATGACCAAAGGTTATTGATTTGCAGCATCCAGGACAAATATCATTCTACGCTTTGTTGCTTTATCTTTATGTGAGATGTTTGAATATTTAACAGAAGATAATATGAATCTCTAGAGAGGACCTGGGAACTTCAGCTCTAGACTCATGCATCAGCTCCTAACCACACACAAGAGCCATGGCCCTTTCACTTATAGGTTTTGGTTTCCACAGATCCACGTATGATGAATGGTGTTTAATCTTCACCTAGCGGGCTTTATCAGGCTATGGGTGGAGAAGTGTGTGGGGTTTCTCCCTCCCATCAGTTTAGACACATATGTAACTGCATTATTTCTGCCTCTTCATTTGGATACACATTTTTGGCTTTTCAATGTAAAGAAATCTCTGACACTTTGCAAGGCAAATTTCTTAAAAAACAAAAAGTAAATCGATGATAACAAAAAAAAACAGTAAATAGGCCTTGAGCCACATTTTGGTGTTACAATAATGAAATGTGAGATATGAACAATGACAATCATTTTATCAAATGTGAATACCATTTAAGTCTATGATTACTGTTTTCAGGCCACAATTTAGCAAAAGAAGAGTTCACAGTCACACTCTTATATGTGTAACTGCAAATAAACCAGGAATGAATGCTTAGCATTAGAAAACCATGCTGAATTTGCTTTGCATGAAATTACAACGGCATTCTCCCACCATCATCTATTTTTCAAATGCCCCTGGGCATCGACAAACCCTCAGTGTTTTTCAGCACTTTTACCCACAACAAAAGCATTCACTGCTGTTGGACAAGGAGTGTTCTAGAGCATATCTAGTAGTGACACTTGAACCACTATAGCACTGTATAGCACGATAGCAATGTGATTTGTAAGTAAAAATATATAAATAAGGCTTTGCCAGGGAAAAATAAGGGGTAAGACTGCTAAAGTCATCAGTTTCATCGCTCTCTACTGTCTACTCCTGGAACCCCAGGCACCTGTGACTGTATGGACTGAGCATATGATGACCTTGCAGTGTTTTGATGACACGGACAGTATGTAATTGGTGAACATTTTCTATGTGTACTGATAGGTTTATCTCAAGGTGGGGAAAAGGGTGGAAATAATAATTAAAAACCAAAACAGCCAAAAAAATTAGCAGCGTTATCATCCTAAGCTCTAGTGTAGCTTCTGTCTAGTGCACCTCTATACTCTTAATGTCTTTAAGCATTAGGAACCCAACATATAATCTAATCAACACCAATATATCTTGCACTATATTAACTAAACATGCAAAAGATGAGCTTAACCTGATATACTGTATTTAAACATACTTTATATATAAACAACTCTTTAAATTAAAATAAAAGCCTGTGAGGGATTTATTTTATTTTAAAACAAATTCTGTAATGCTCTTTGAATTACTTTGAATATTTCTCAGTTATAGCATATAACAACATTATCACAGTGAATAAGTCTGTGCATGCTTCCACAAACTAAAATACTGAACCCAGGGGCTCTGTGAAATCTTTGAGTCCCTGGAGGCCAGGGCATCAATATCAATGAACACACGATTGATTCAGTGACTTAAGAGTGGCTCGTGCAAATATGAAAATAAACAAGTCCTGTGAAGGGATATTTACGTATCATCCCGTAGGTGAAAACCTGAATATCCCACAATTTTTGATGTGATAAATTGTTCCTAACTCCAAAAGGTGCTGTCAAATATATTGTAGAATGAAGAGGACCCCAAAGGGAATAAGAATCTATCCATAGACATTGAGAAACTACAGTAAGAGGATTAACTTTAAAGGGATGTTTAAAAAAAAATAAGACAGCCGGAAATAATAATGTGTAACTAAAGAGATTAAATCGATTACCAAAGGGGATCTAAGTGTTTTGTGTGTATTTGTGTGTGTGTGTGAGAGAGAAAGTATGAGAGAGGGAGAGAAAGTGTTTGGTAGGCTATCACACTGAGGCTACACTTATTATGCAGTGTATACAGAATGAAAAAGTAGATGAAACCCAATGGCATGAAAGACTAAATTTCTATTACCGGAGTTTAGACAGGGGGGAGAAATGTTTCCTTGAGGCAACTCCCTTCAGTGGCTACATACCAGAACTCCTCTGTACACGTGTGAGCACTGGGGTAGTATTTGGGCTATTCACCAACTTCTTAGCAAGACATGCTGGATTTTTCCCCCATGCACTATGTACATTTATACATAAATTAAGGCCTCTATAACACCTTTATGAATATCATATTACTACTATAAACAATAATTTCATTGATATTTCCACATACTACCTGTGGTCATATGCACAATATATCATTTTTATTTACAAAAAAACATAGAAATCATTAACCATCAAAAACATATTTTGAATATGGTTATGTCCATTTGGATTTGTATCATCAATGTAAGAATTTAACCAAATATTTTAAAAGTTGTTGTGGCAGCCAGTGAGGTTATTTCTGTAAAGTCTGATTTTGGGTTTTTACTCTGATTTAATTTGATGGCGTGCAGGGTATTCTGTGATATCTATTTCAGATTTTCAGCTTTGCTTTTCTCAATGATATATAATGGATTTATAGGGGGTGTAACATTTGTCCATATATGATGCCAACATCCGGTGCACAAATCCCTAATGAAGATGAATCTCTTCTGTAGAGCTGGATCAACAAAGCACAGTACTCCATCACTGGAGAACCATGCGGCCATCTTGAAAGTAAGCTCTATAAATGGCCATTTGAAAGATTACCCTCATTACAGCATACTTTCATTGTCAAGGATAGCTGCACTGACCTCCCATTTCAGATTACCATAAAGGCCAGTACAGGCAGAGCCAGTGATAAGTGAATAAGCCTGTCTGTGTTGAAGTCATTAATGGCCATTGAGTATTCCACAGCATTTTGAACCCCCCCCCCCCCCAACCTTACCGCCTCGCTGTAGACATGTGAGGAAGTGGTTGCATAAGTGCTTCACCCAATTACCATGGCAACTTTGGCATTCATTATTCTTACCAATCACATGTTGCCAAATGCCAAAAGAGGATGGATCCAATATACAGTGGGGTCCAAAAGTTTGAGACCACTAGTGGAAGATCTTCTATTTTGCATTCTTTACAGTTGAATACAATTGTTTAATGACACATTATATAAACTATTTCAGTCAAAGGTGGTATCTTTGAAAAATGTACATGAATTTCCAGAATGTCTCTTTTCAGTATGTCCCCCTTTGTTTTAATGACAGGGTGCACTGGAGCTGGCATGAACTACACAAGTTTGAGCAGAAGGTGATGATACGTGTCATCGAAAGGGCTTTAAGGTCTGCAGGCACCTGGCTGGCCAGTGGAGGTCACCAGAGAGCGAGGAGACTGATGAGCTCAGATGGCGTGCCTCACCATAGCGAGGCTGTGCTGATGTGGACCTCCAGCCATGATCTGTACTGAAGCAGCTGTAACTCGAGCTCCTGGCTGCGGGACGCACAGCAGTGCGCTGAACGTGCTCCTTTAGTCCATATGCCACGCTAAGGCCTTTTACCCTGATTCTGTGTGTCAAATCATCAGTCAACGGCCAAACCACTTTTTAACACATGGTCAATCAGAGAGCAAGAGCATGTGAAAACCTGAGACCATTTGAGTTTGTAGGAAAAGTAAACAGTTCATCAGAAATAGTTTGGGCTTCTTTCAGCATTTTTAATTGACAAACATGAACTATTCAATGAATCCAGGTTCACACATAATTACGAATACCACAAGGTTAGCTTTTGTTCAGACAAATGTTGAAATGGACATGTATTCAAGTTGAATAAAATAAACCAAACTGGGAACTGCAGTTTGCCCTGGCTGTTATTGCACTGCATTCTATAGTTTTTACAACAGACAAACACTGGAATTCACTTAGTTGATGCTTTTCATGTATTGTGAAGGTTAGAGCTAATAGGTTATTCAAGGCCTTCCATAGCCATTTAGCTTGCCCATACAGACTCAGGAGAGGACACATTGATCCTGCATCCCTTGGTATGTCCTTTACTGTGTGCAGAATAGCAATTAGCCCCCAAGAATCTCTTAGCTTGTTCTGGCTCATCAGGGGGGATCAGGTTGGTGTGCAGAAGCCTGCAGATGGACAAATATGAGCAGAACATAATCTCTGTTCTTATCTGAAGGTGTGTTTGTTAAATTGTTTGGCAGAGCTGGTTCTCCGTAGACCTTGTATCTCATACATTTCTACCCCATTAGTGACTTGGACATGAAATTAACTGACATGATCTATGATGTAATAACTGTAGACCAATGAAAGAGGAGAGCACCCACAAGAGATAGATGACCAAGTTAAACAAATAAATACTTTCCTTTTTTGTATTGCTGTGACTATACCCAAAGTAATTAATATGCATGACAGGCATTCATTCAGTGGTGTCTTTAAACTTATTTGGTATGGGAAGTGACCACAAGCTTGTATTTGAAGGAAATACATTGTTATTCACACCCGCACAAACAAATTGTTCTGTAATGGAACAGGTTGCATAAATCATGCTTGTTAGGATCTGGCATCATAGAGCACTTGCAGATTTGGAATGAGTCTCTTTCGAAATGGTATTATTTTTCTTTTAATACAATCTCCATTAAATGCATTGCATTTCATTCCAGAAAAGAATTTGGCAAAATGCATTTTCAGAAAGTGCATTTCAAAAGAAATCATGCGATGATGTACTTGGATGTGGTAGTCAGTTGTAAAATCTGTGGCGCTCCATTCCAAGATGTTCAGGAATTTGGCAGGTGAATAAGCCAAAGTGATTCAGCTGAAAGCTTTGGCTCTGGCACAATCTACTGTAATTAATTAAGCAGCATACAGTGTATAAAATGGTTGATCCATTATGGGTTATTTGGCTGTAAAAGTATGAAACTCTGGAAATTGTACATTAGCAGTTAAAATCTAGTTGGTGGGGAAAGAAAGTGCCACACTTAAGATATTGTATTCCCCCGCCCACTCACAAACACAAACCAATTTCTAAAGTTGCTCTGGGTTCCGGTTACTGGCTTCCAATGCTGCATTGAAAATCTAGTGCAAATGCACACGCACTCACTCTCTCTCTCTCTCTCTCTCTCTCAATGGAAGGTAAATCACATTTGCCCTCAAATTATATCAGCACTCAACAGTACCATTATGTATTACCTACACCATTTAAAAGATATATTCAGCAGTAACTGCTGGTTAGAGTATTTTGGTGCCTGCCTTCCTGCAACCAGATGCTGTAGAGCTCTAAGAATGGGAGATTATTGAGTTTTATTACTGCATTGCTGCAGATAAAGCCTGCCTCTTTATGCCTCTAAAGGTTCCAGACCCTACAGAGGCAATGATACACAGTTTGTTTGTGCATTGAGGTAAAGCTAAAATCAGTGCACAAAGGCTTGTAATGTGGAAATTTCCTTTCAGTACATCTCACCTTTACCCCCTTAAGTTTCATATTAAATATCTCTCATGACCATAATCAGGGGACAATTTATATTCAAACAAGTTTCACATCAAAACTATTAATTTACATTAAAACATTGGTTTAAATGTTGCTTAAAGCTTCTCTACATTTTAATCTGCAGTCAGCAAACAGCAGTCTGAGCCCATCACTTCAGTGCAACTTGATATCCAGTGCAACTGGTGATTCATCAGCATTAAAAATAAAAATGACACCAACATACTTGTGCTAATGTATACTTGTATGCATGTATGCATGCAAGAATTCATGGACACACACACACACACACACACACAGTGGTAGATTTGAAAAAAAAAATTCAAGGGGGATGGTCAACCTTGGAGTGGAAGGATAGTGATATATGACTACATTTTTTTTATATTCATGCATAATCATAAAAAAAGACAGAAATGTACTTTTAACTCATATTAATACAAAACTATCAAAAACTATAATTATTTTCAAAATAAATAGCCTGCAAAATCTTAGGACACAGTTGGCTCTCGTCTCACTGGGGATATGGTGAGTTTCAGTTCGCCAGGGGTCCCTGGGTCACTGCTCCATTGGTTCTTTCCAGTCATATGCCATGAAAGTAGTGCACCACATAGGCCTATATGAGGAACAAGTGGTGATTACAAATTGGGGTCTAAAAATAAATATTCCTGATTTTGACAGTAAAATTTGCCATTCATAGCCTCCTACAAAAAAAAAACCAAGCATACACTTTCCAGCAGCTACACGTCACTACAGCTTCTGCCAAGTGGCTGATCCGGAGCCTGCTCCAAAATGGAAGCAACATAAAATGTGTTTGTTCATCAAATCCTGCTTCAGTTATGGAGGAGCTGTAAAGAAGCCTTTTCTGAAGTTGTGAAGTACAAAAATGTTCAACTTCATCTAAATGAGATTTGGAAAATATTGCTGTATGGATATGCTTATGAGTTGTATGTAGTTCTAAAAATGAGAGCAAAATATCTCTCCACTGACACATGGGAGACTGCTGGAATACTATGCAAGCTTTGACTGTAGAGGTAAAGTTTAAAGCATAAACATAAACTGTAAATATTTCATAATTTGCTAATTAATATAATGATTAAAAATAATAATGATGTAATTAATATGCTTAGTAACCGCAAAATACATGTGGAGGTAGTGAGCCTAGATAACATTCTAACTTTACAAGAAGGAGATACTGTACAAGAAGGTAGTAACCCATATATGTGACCAGAAAAGGAGAACATCAATAAAATACAACTATAGTGAATTACTTTGTAATTCAAAGTAAGCAAGACTGATGCTGATGTTGTGTTCTGGAATTGAATAACAGAGTAACATAACAGTTTATCAAAACTGCCAAGCTTAAAGTAGCACTTTTAAGCACCCTGGTGAATAATGGCCTGAGTGTACATTTAATTTCTCAGCTCTGAACAAACAGATATAACACAGCGCTACAACATGCAACATTCAAAAACTATACTATTCTATGAGTATACTTTTGTTGCTCAAGCATAGTAATGTTTACAAATGTAACACTCCATACTCTTAGATTTATTAATTTAAAAGGAATTCAACACCCCTTATCTGTGTAATTTCTCTTTAAAACTCTGTCATACCATTTTTGCATGGTGAGATATTGAATCTCTCTCAAGAAGACTCAAGTTCTTTCAAAGATGAAAGAGATTCACTCTGCATTCTTCAGGCTAACAGTTGGAATGCCATGAAAGCTCGTGCTTTTGGTGCTCCTGAAGCCACTCTTGAATGTGTTCAGCAGTGCGTATGGTGGTATTGTATTGGGTATGTGGGAGCACCCCGAGGAAAGGATGTTTGTAAAACAGGGCTCACCTGATCATCCAAAATGGCCCTGTATTCCTTGGCTACAGTTTTACTAGGCAGAGTAATAATTGGCTCCCACAAGATGGCTGCTCATACCATAACAGATCCACCCCCAAGCTTAACATCTGAGAACAGGAGAATGTGGGCTAAAGGTTAGCTTTTCCTTTTCCACAACTTTGATAAGATGGAGGATGTTTTTTTTCTTATTACATATCCACTACCAACCAATTAGCAACAGCTATGGGAAGCATTGAAAGAATTCCTGCCTCATTTCTGACACCTTATGTCCATACCTTGACAAATTCAGGCTAGTCAGGTTAGGAAGGTGTGCCTACTAAAGTGGCTTGTGTGTGTGTGTGTGTGTGTGTGTGTGTGTGTGTGTGTGTGTGTGTGTGTGTGTGTGTGTGTGTGTGTGTGTGTGTGTGTGTGTGTGTGTGTGTGTGTGTGTGTGTGTGTGTGTGTGGAATTAATTGGAAAAAGTTGTTTAATTTACACATACAAAAGAAGAAAAACATGTTGGGCTACAGGCAACTTACGATCTATCACAAGAGCTTAATTAAATATATGGCAGTAATACTGTGTCAGCAGGTAATTTCATTTGTCACATAAATCCCTGAGAGCTCTCATAAAACCTGCTGCAAAACTGTGATACCGCTGTACCACGGAAGTGTTATGGGAAAATCACAAGACAAGCAATAATATGTTTAACCGCCAGTTAAACTGATTACATCACAGGCTTCTCTCCGAACACTGGCAAATGAAAACAATCTCATAAGACTCAAAGAGAAGCGAAGAAAGCTTGCTACATTGATTCTTACACAGGGATTAAAAGATTTTTTTTTTTGTAATCAGGTTTTAGTGGAGATAAAGGGCATGCTCAGTCTGTAACCTTTTTGTGAGGTCATGACTCAAGATGTGTTCTGCTCAATTAACTCCAAGTCACTGAGAGTATCAATAAGTTGCAAACATCCACTCAATTATCATGAATAAATAATGTAATCCATGGCCATTCTAGGAAGTGGACGAACCACTAGACCATGAGATCATGCGTTCAGTTTAAACTTCAACTTTCCGTGA
This sequence comes from Albula goreensis, assembly GCA_022829145.1. NCBI lineage: Eukaryota > Metazoa > Chordata > Actinopteri > Albuliformes > Albulidae > Albula > Albula goreensis. Next base: position 10,196,721 of record CM040755.1, read on the forward strand.
GATAAACCTATGTTCATACCATGCAAACAGTGTGGCCTTCATGTAAGTATTCATGTATTTAAATTATGTTTTGATCATCAAACAAACATACAGATTTACAATTATTAATGTGATCTTGTAATAAGACCAAATTTCCTGACAGTTCTGAGATGGTGTACACTAAATGATACAATGTAAGAACTGGTTCCTGCATGAGTCTTGCCAACTCAAGCTCAAATACACTGGACATTGTGTAAATCTGTCTGATGGAAATCACATGAGGCTTATGCACAAATATGTACATTATTTTAACAGAAATTTTAGTGTGTGTGCTAAATTACAATGATTAAAATGTAAACAGACATAGTTTGCACATTATTACAATAATATTTATCACAGGTAAATAAAAACACAACAAATGCAACACACACATAAACACACACACAAAATTTGCCCTGGAAATGAATTGGGGCACACAGTGTAAGCTAATTATGGCCAATGAGTTACAAAGAGAGCCAGTCTGTGGTGGAAATGTCATTGAGTGTGATACATATTCACCTCCACATTCAACATGATCAATCCCACTTAGGCATCACAGAGCAGTAACTGTCGACATTCAGAATGAGATAGGATAAACAAATTAACATTATGCAAATGCCCCATATGGGTGGCCATGCTTGTTGTCTCCACTGTGACAGTGCACCAAACTGATCTGGGACAGCGCAGGGACTCTGAGTCAGTGCGTCAAATTAAATGCCTGCCAGAAAGTGTTGACTCACGGTTAATGTACTGTAGTGGGCAATTTACCAACATAATTATACAATGACCAATAAGAATTGTTTTACTGAACGCTAATGTTGTGTAACCACGACAATCTGCATAGAAAAATAGAACGAAAAAAAAAAGTTTTGTGAACGTTTATTGGCAAAGCCCTTACCCAGAAGACCATGGGATCAAATGCCAGGTTCAGAAAGCTGTCATTGACAAAGCCATCAATGCAATTAAGAATGTCTTGTCATAATTATGGTGGTTTGATGCCAGTGTTTAACCAGTCCATTGAAAATAAACAGATTTTGGCAGAATTGCTGGATGGCTGGAATGAAATTTATACTCAAAAATGAGCCAAAAGAGGAAACAGGCCATTACAAACCAAAAGTTAAAATGAGTGGGCTCACCATTTTTCACTTTCCCTTGTTAGATGTTGTATAGTTGGCTTTGAGTGTATGCCACTCACAGGGAAACCTATGATTCTCAGAGGTTAGACCGTAGATAGTTCCTTTAACTTTAAACATACTCCTCCTGTGGTGGTCAGTACAAATAAAGGATTATAAATTAACTTGCAGTTTCACAGCTCGTTGCTTTTTGCCGTGTCTGAAATCAGATGAAACAGAATGGCATAAGAGGACCGATCAATGGCATAACAAGGCTTTGAGTGAAACTCTCTTTATTCTCCAAGCACTGTGGGATTATACTGTCAATGATTCCACTTGAGCCTTAGGGCAGGTGAGCACACCACACTCTAAACAGGGTTACCTGGGCACCTGTGGAAGGAGGGAGTTGCTCAGCCTTGAAGCAGCACTAGTGAGTGATTCGGCTGAGGACTCCCCTCTTTGAACTCGGACACCAGACATTTTCAAAATGTATTTCACAAGTAGGGCGTGTTTACATTGTTTTAAAATTCTGTCATAACCATCAGCCATTGAAAACAGCAATGCAGGTTCCAAAACTCCATCAGGCAAAGGTTATGCATGAATATTATTGTTTTGAAAACTCCAAAAGATGAAAACTAATAGATGCCCTGTCCTTCACATGATCACAAAGACAACGCAATGAAACTAAGGAGGTAGAATAATTTAGAATAAATGTCAGAAGTAGTTTTATTGTTATGATGGCAGGTAGGCGAAACATTGAGATGTGGTGTGGAGGTGCCAGCTTTATTTACTGTCATAGCAAAGAATAAAACTACTTAAGCAAATGGTTTCGAGTGCCTCCCTTCTTTCATTTATTGTCCCCATAAGTACTTCTCCTCTATCTTAGGAGCCCCGTTATTATTCATTACAATCAATATCACCCACATAGCAGTGGCACAACCTTGAAAGGTTAATAGTATCATGTAAATTATCAAAGCAACTGATCCCAGTAAAAATGAAATAATATAATTATAATTATATGTTGCTATAAATATGTTTTGGCAGACTTTAGTCTCTGAAATTTTGTTTCGACTTGTTGCTGTTTTTTTTTTTTTTTGCAGTTTGATTACCTCCCAAGGGATTTGTATAAATAACAAATATGCATTCTGAACTTCATTCAGAAACTTTTTGTGCAGGTAAAATGAGTGAAAGATGAGTGAGTGGATTCTGAACTACGTTAGCATTCAAGCATTTAGAAGTAACATTGCAGATATCCTCTTGACACGCAATGCATTATGCTGAATATACATGGATGTCATTTGGATTTTCATGACACAAACTTCAGGTAAGGGTCTAAATCCAAAACATTAGGACATAAATCCATGAATCTCCCTTGATACATTCTTTCATACCTCAGATTTCTTACATTCAGTTTGTTTACAGAGTGATAAATCAGTGTCCCCAATAAAATGTGCAAAATGAAAATCATCATTTTGTATGACTGCAATTGTGACACCTCCGTTACTTGACAAGAAGAGTCACAATTTAAACAAAATGTAAGCTTTGACATTCAATTACAGTGACTACAAAATCTCAATGTCTCCAGCGCATGAAGAAGGTACAAGTTAAATTATTGTTACTCACAAACATAAAGAAAAAAAAACATGATACACTAGGGAATACCGATAGAGGTGTAATTGCCTTGAGGGATCAAAATGATACAGTTGGGGAGGAGGCGAGGGAAGACAGCCGATCAATACCGATGCAACATGAGTCAATTTAAGAGGCCGACACGCAGTCTCCTCTAATGACGGTCAGAATACTTATCAGAATGTAACAAGTAGGCGATGGGTAAGAGATAATCATTAAAACAATGAAAAGGGGGTGGGGGTACACAGCCAGTTGGTAATACACACCTACATCCCAGGAGCGCCTCTCCACAGGCCGTGAGCAGAATACCTAACCAGAGACCAGAGAGAGACGGAGGAGGGCAGCATCCAGAACAGAGGAGGGGTCTCCCCCTCACAGCTGAATGGGAATACAATTAACTTCTCTGTCTGTGAAGAGTTCTGGAGGCCGTGAATGTAGCCTGCAGGAGACAATGAAGGAAGGCTTTCTGTCTCTTAACAGGTCACAACTGGACACTGCAATTATCTTCATAATGATAGCTCCTAAAAGAGCATGCGGTGTATAAAATAGAAAGAGGTTCTGGCTGGGCATTGTTTATGTCTTTCCACACTCTGAAATGGCCTGACTTCACCCTTCCCTCCAAAACATTGCTTAATTTGCTCATTCTGGGCTGCTGTGAATGCGGTGCTAATGTTTACCCTCTGCGGTTTAGCCGTTGTCAGTTTGGCTCTGATCCATCTTAAGACCGGTGTGTGCAGAGGAGGCTGTACTGATACAGGGAGTGATTTTATGTTAATTTAGACTGACACGTTTCAAGTCAAATATAAATATTCAAATGCCAACATGTAAACCTGCTTTCTCTTCACATCAGAATCCAAAATGTGTTAAACCTTAAAGGCCTGGGGGTCAGCGGTGAAGTAATGGAGGAGCAGTGCAACACTAAATGAAATGGTCATCCTTGACCTGCAGTCAATCATACAGGCCATAGGTTAAACTATCCAATAACAGAGGTCAGCAAATGGTGCAGCGCTAATGATTTCTCACTGAATGGCAGCTCAAATGCATCAGTCAGGTTGATTTCTAATAAACAAACTGAGGAGGCACAGTGCTGGGCAAACCATCTATTTCAATGATGCACATTACATAACGCTTTTCCAGTGTGGAAACAAAGTCAAAACGTTGATTGGAACCAGGCTTCTAAATGTGCATAATGGTCTGATGCAGGTGTATTTTTTAATTCACTATAAAAAAAAAACTTGATGAAAGTGATCACCACATGGATGAAAGCATCTGCTAAATGAATAAATGTATATGTAAATGAAAGATGTCAACATTAAGCACAAGTTGTTATTTGAATTCAGGCCAGAGTAACAATTTTACAAAAGTTGTAGTCAAAGTTGTAAGAAGAAAAATGGAAAAGTCTGGAATCTTACATATCCCCTTAGCTGTCATGATAGACTGAATAAGAGTTGTAAGGCAAGTAATGTGTAGCTCTGACACACTCAGAGAGCAGGTCCTGAGTTTCCACCGTGGTAAGAAAAGCTGCTACAGCACAGCCAAATGAGGCCTGTCCTGAAATAATGAATTCATCCATGGCTTTAAAATGTCAGAGTGAAACCGCCTGAGAGGCCGAAGAGCAGATTAGCACACCAGTAACAGGCAGAGAACCCATGAAGCTTTGAGCAAAACAAAAAAATAACCCTCATCTCCCAGGTGACAGAGAACTACAATATTTCTCTTTGAAAAGAAACATTACACATTGAATGTGCAAAAACATTTTATTAGCCCAAAAGACAGCAGAATGGGCAGGGTTGGCATTATGTTCTATAAAGTCCACAGGACTATTTCTGATTGAATTGCATATGTTCATAAGGAGAGTAAGTGCCTTTTATTGAAACTAAGCCAAAGGTTTTACAAAGATGCACCACTAGATAACTGAAACAGGCCTCTCTGAGAGGACTAAGTTTTTTTCTTGCATGTATCCAAACTCAAGGCATATCTGTTATTATCCTCTGTTGAACCACATGGAGACATAGACAATGGTGCATAAAATCTTGTGTGTTTGAATGAACTGAATTCTATTTGATAACAAAGTGGTCGGCTTGGAATTAATGTCATTTGTTCCTTTATGAGTACACATCATTGTCTCAGATTAATTTTTATAATTGCAAGGTCTATCAAGTTCAAAAACTAGCAGGGCTTAATTCAAAAACACATTCAATGAGGTCATTAAGCTTGAAAATAGATTAAAGTTTCAAACAAATAATGGGATTAGCACCAAAATAGCTTCAGGGGGCCTTCAGATCTTGTTAATTGAAAGAGAGTGGCTGTTTTGTTTCAATGATAAAGCAAATAATTAAGTGACTTACACTCATGATTATTGGAAGAGCATTCAATTTTTCCCCCCAGAGTAATGTAAGTAATAGGCTACGGCTATAGTATATGGTATAACACTTCATATTAAGAAGTATATACTAGTGTAATTATGACATACGTGTTTTGGTAATAACATACTGTTACTGTGTAACTGCAATATAAATAACAAGACAGTGATGTTATATAATTGTAACTAACATGTAACTGGGTTGGCCCATGTTTCACCTTCATAATTTAGAGCTCTGCTGACTCTTGTTCCATGTTGCCTAAAGTACAGTTAAACAGCCTGTTGCTACCAAATCATTTATGATAATAATGTCACAGGTATAGGTGCAACTTAATGTAAAGTATTACCTTTATTTACCTTTCATTAATATTGAGTATGGATATGTGAGATGTTTAGAGCTAAAATATTCAGTACAATTTGAATAACTGTTCATCCCCCCTTTGTTTAACTGTTCCCTCAATTTTTAACTGTAAATCATTCAACCACTGCAAAAACCTCCATATTACACTGTCCTACATAAAACCCTTCTGCTAACTGCCACTTCTCTTCATTCCATGGTCCATCAGATGAGTTCTCTGTTTCACTCTTGAGACACAGGGACATTTTTGTTCTAATTTTAAATTGTACCTCAAGTTAAAATCATATTTACATAAAGGTATAAGGCCCAAACAAGTCAATGAGCAGTTGAAAATAATTCTGGTAACCCCACTACTTTTTCTTTTCTTTTTTTGACCAGGACTGTAAGAGAACATTAATGAGGTTAGCTGAGTTTAGTCTAATTTAGTCTGTCTGGATAGAAAACAAACTTGTCGCTGTAATTAGTCACATGGCACCAAAGGAAAGGAAAGCAGACAGGGGCCAGATAATTAAGTTACAAGCGATTCCCCCTCGTTGTCAGTTGTACCTTGCAGCTTAATTACCAGGATGGAAGTCAGACAGGATAATGAATGGCAGAGCTGGAAGGGACAGTTGCTTTTAACAATCACAGTGAAACAACCAGTGAAAGTCACCCACCACTCTCTTTCCATGAGGTCATGACCATACCTGGGCCTGCACTGACCTTTACCCATCATGCTCTTTGATTACTGAATGAAATGGACTGGATTAATCAGGGACTCCTGTGGTGCCATACCACAGGTTCAGGGACAGAGATGGTGGAGAAAAAACAATATTAAGGTAAACCAATATTAAGATAATAAAACTTTCCAATAGTGATAGCAATTACATATGTATTGTTAGTTCTGAGATTGCCTTTTCTTGTTTCAGCATGACAAAGAGAATAATATACCTTTATAAACAAAATTTAAGAAAAATTCTTCAGGTGCCTCAATAGAGTCTGAGCACCCCCAATCAGAGAGGGCCATCGTCAGGCCTACTCCTTGCCTGTTATCCAGCTCTCCTCTGTTCCACAGCTTTCACCCACAACTGTTGCAGGCCTCATCCTCTTTCAAATTAAAAGTTTATGACCAGTTCTATATGAGAATTTTCTATCAGATGTGGCTTTGAATTATAGAAACTGGATTAGAATGGCTATTTTCCAGGAAATGGTACAACATTACCAGTCAACACAAAGATTTCTCAAAAAAGCCCCAGGAAAATCATACTCTGCTGAGACAAAGTAGATCTAGTCAGCACAATATGATGGCTTACAACTCTGAGCCGGCTGTGCTTTCATTATAGAAATCAATGCCAGCTTGGTACACCGACCATACGTTTGTGCTAAGGCTAATTAATTACAATTCATTTAACTACAACACAACAAATGTCACACTGAACAATTTGTCTGTTTGGAATTACCTGATGTTTTGCCTACCAGCACTGATTAAAATACACACACCTGATTACTCCTTAAGACAAATATTTATGCATTTCTTTAAAAAACGTAGTAGATTCCATTGAACACAACATTCCAGTGATTCAGTTGAAATGATGGTGATGATTGGAGAAGATGAGGCTGCTATTTTCACATTAGATGATAAATAAACATGAATGATGAGCAGGGAAGAAGTCAGCCGAGTGATCAGCAGTATACTGCCGGCATACCTCAATACAAGATGAAACTGCATTCAGAAGGACTGCCTTAATAATGAGCCTCTCTCCCCTACAGATCCTGCTGTAGGTTAGGGTAAAATTAAAAATATTTGTGGGTAGCCATTTGATCACTGGGATATAATCAGCTGTAGAATCCATTGTCAGACCAGGTTTTACTCAAAGTGAGTTGCATTACATCTGTTTCTGGATTCTGTTCCAGGTTTCCAGAAAGACCTGGAATGGCTAAAACAAATATGCTTTGAGAGTGCACTTTTTGAATCTTGAGCCAGGAAAATAATATTTACAGCCAGAATATACATTTGACAAAATCAGCTGAGACTTAATGTCATTTCGTGTGACCCACAAAGCTTCAATGAAAGTCGTTTGATAAGTTTTTAGGTACCCAGTATAAACAATTGGTGTATACGGGCTTAAAAAATGAAGTTGAGGCAGGTATGAGTCATTTCTGCAGGTCACACACAGGTGAACGCATACTATGGGACAACAATTGAGGAAAGGAAAACAATTTATGTCTTGCCTATAACTCTGTGGAAAAACATGAGAACTCGTTCAAGCAAACACCTGAAAACCTGTTTACAAAAGCCTGACCCAGCAGTATATGCAGTCTATCTGTGCCTTGCAACTGTCACAAATCTTTGACTAATCCCTCCCTTTACGCTGCTGTAATTTAAAAAGCGGCTTGGAGCCAGCAGATGTTTAGTGGACACTATTAAATGTCTGTAACTTGCATTCGTCCCAATCACCAATACATACCTAAGGAAGGATTTTTACAAGGACCATCAATGCCTATCTGTAAAAGCAGCAAGATAATCTTGGTGACGATATATGCGATAGACCACTTTTTTTTGTTTTTTCTTTTTCTTTTTTGGGGGTGTTGGTTTGGCTACCAGCTGATTTCATGGACTTTCTGCTGATTTTCCCGATCACTGGCAAAACAATATGCTGAGTTTTCAATTTTTTTTCTTGCTGCTATGTTTTTCCCTGAGCTCTTTTCAACCATTGGGAATTCGAGTCATTTAGTTTCTGCAATTCTGCAGTCTCCTACATGAAAATATAACCACTGAATCAATAGATTTCATATCTTTCTTTTGTTTCCCTCATCAGTTTTTCTCTGTTTTTCTATCCTTGGTCACATTCAGAAATGTCCTTCTTTCATATTTTTGGTTAATTTCATGTTGTGAGGGCATATCTTACAATCTTGCAAGTGATTAAGCTTTTCTTAAGTCTGAAATTCATACAAGTGGGTGTTTTAAATGCATCAGGAACAGGAGCAGTGTGTGATCATATTGCATTAAATGATCACTTTATGTAATCAATTATCTAAAGATAAAAATAGTGTCTTATTAATGCTTGCTTGTCAGGACCTGATGATGCCCTGCTTGTGGAAATGAGCACAGATAGAAGAACTCAAAGTCTGAGCTGCATCCCAGGAGTGGTAGAAGATGCAGGCCAGGATTCAATTAACATTTGTCCCAAAACCTGAATCACAAATAAATGCAAGTCTTTTCTGTCTTCACAAACAAAGACTTGACAAATTCACTTTGGCAATTGATGATCTCAGTGAAGGATTTTTTTTTGTATTCCAGGTGCAAACAAAGCAGATCACTGCATTCATTTGTGTGTCAGAGTTTGGGACAATTGATGACTGAGTTCACTCTACAATTTCTATTTTTAGAACAGAGTAGATATAACAAATGGAGGCTGGTTTTTCAGCTCTGACACAGAGCACGGAGGACCTGTAATGAAGAAGGAAGGCCTCAGAGCATTAAAACAAATATGGGAAAGGTAACTCATATCAGCAGAAGTGACAGGGGTTTGTTTGTCAGATATGCTATTGTAGGAATTATTTAAGCCCAACACATGGCACCAGTTATGTAGGAGTTTATTAACCCTCAGATGGGCACTTTTTCTGTTGGTATTCATTATTTTATTCCTATTGGTATAGTAGTACCAATTATGAATAGAACAATTAATATTATCTATATCCTCAAAAGGGGCACACCAAACATATGAGAAATGGCCATTCTATTTATCTATCTAACTACATGGGATGCTAGATGATATGAGGAAAATGCACCGCTTAATAACATTGTGACACAAAATATTATTAATATTCTAAATAAACATTAGTGTACCAAAGTTTTACCCTTAGTGGATTCATGTGGAAATCAGTCTCATTTCATTCATTAATCCGTCTCATTTTAATAATTATGAACTATAATTATTGACACTCTAATTTGTAATTAAAGACAAAACAACAATCAATTCATAACGATTGAAGGCATTATGTTCAGATTGGTTTTACTGCAGCTCATATTCTTACGACATCAACACAGACACAACGTTTAATAAAATGTATTTATTGAACAACAGAGAAAACCCTAACTAGACAGCTTCTATCACTCTAAGGAAAGTAAGTATGTGCATGTGTGTGTGTGTGTGTGTGTGCGTGCGTGTGTGTGTGTGTGTGCGTGCGTGCGTGTTTGTGCGTGCATGCATATGTTGGGAACAATGGGTGCATTCCCGTCTGTATGTACATGAATCAGTAATGTGCTAGGCGCTTAGTAATACTCCAAATTACACAGCTATTGTGTCGAATTTCGAAGACAATTGTATATATCATGTTAGCCGTTGTAGAGATCGCATACATTGATCCCGGTTGAGAAAGTTCAACTATAAATTCCTGTTTGTGGAAGATATAATAAATGATAGCTGGTATAAAGCTAATTAGCTGTAGCTAGCTAGCCAATACAGTTAAAAAAGTGGACCATAGTTTTTTGACCAAGAGGATGTCCTTTTGTCCGTCCGTTCTAAAACAATGGTTCAGTGTGTCACTCAGGATGGCTGTGGTTCTGTCGCATGGAGCAGGCCAGTAATTCACCGTGCTGTTCAGGATGGTTGAGCGCTTTCCTCCAAGATGAAGTGCAGGCCAGGAGAAACAGGTTTCTTGCGTGAGCACAAGAGGCAGAGGAGAGCAAGAGGAGCCAGAAAGGCCCGAAGGCAAGAAGAAGGGAAGAAGAAGGAGGAGAGAGTTTGTTTGTCATGTTATTATTCAAGCTTTTAATGCCCTTTGCGAGTTTCTGGCACTACATTATTGGTGTAATACAGCACACATGGGCAGTCTTAAATAGTTAGACTGTTCAAAACACGTGCTCACTGATGATGTCAGGGTGAGCATATGCACATTGGTAGAGCCGCTTGCTAGGGACCCTACACTATGTATTTCAGTGGCCATTTTGTACTGGGTTGCAGGGAAGATTTGGCCGCAGATCTTTGATGCCAAAGCGACCATTGCATATATGTATTACAGAAAGTAGAAGAAAACCTTTTTTTAGGGCCAGAATAATTCCAAACTTGAAGAGATAAAATCAACAGATGCAAACTCAACAATCTGACTGATAGCTTTTCACAGTACAGACATGTGTGCTATTACTGTGACAGGCATAAATTTGATGTCTATTCCATTTCTCTTATTTTTTTAAGTGGAAAAGACCAGTTTGTTATTGCATAAATTTGACAGCCATCCAAAATGGGTGTGTGGAAAAGCAGTGTGATAACAGCACACGTCCGTCTGCGGGCCTCATGGAGCGCTGACATGGCTGATTGTGTCCAGCCCCTTCTCTCCCACTGCGTCTGTACTAATCACTCGCCCTGTGTTTAGGCTGAGCTTTGTCTCCTTCTTCTTTCAAGCGCAAATAATTATTGAGCAAAAACTGCTTGCAAAGCAGCATGATAAGAGACGGGACAAGGGCCCAGCCTGAGTGGAATGTTATTACACAGTTTTGTTTTGTTTTTTTGTTTTTTTTTTATAAAAGGAAAGAAAATTAGCACTGTCTGTAGTTAAACATTTAAGCCAAAGTGCCCAACACTTCATTAATATCAAATTTGCTAGGGGAAACATTGTCATTCTGGATGCAATCATGCATAACCATTTTTGTTCAGACTATTTAAAAATGATTCTCATGGCAGGAGGGTTTTAAAGCTTTTCACATATTTTTGTCACTTTATGACAAAAGTATTGTACCACGGACAGGTTTTGGCTGTGACTTCCATCATTTTCCACCAGGGTCCATTAATATCATAATTAATGTCATATTATTGATGCTATAATGTACCATATAGCCCTGATAGAGTTCTCTATAACATTAACCCTAATACATCCACAATATTGTGAGGTCTAAGGATGGAGGAGTACAGAGGTCTAATTCCTAATTGCTTATAATTCAATGGAGATTGGAATGCGTTGTGATATTTAAAACATGATTTGATTCCTTTTAATTGGAAGTAAGAAGGTTCACCTCAAAACTTAATCCTGCTTTAAACTTGTGCACCTTTGCTTTCACACTCATTATATGCTCTAAGTTTGATCTAAGGTTCAAGGAGTGTTTTGTATATGCAACATTCTCACAATAATTATAAATTGTGTGTTTTATCAGTTTCGAGTATTCTTAAAAAGTTGCATTTTACAGCATATTTCTGAAATTGCAACAAAATATAAAAAATAATATTTTACAACATATACGACATCTGAAGCCCCAATATAAGGTTTTAAAAGCAAAAAATATCAGTCCTCATTTTTGCCTCAGAGCAGCATTCTGCTCTAACAGAGTTAATTCATTCATATCACCTATTCTGTCAGACAAATGGGGATAAAATGTATTTTATCATTTATCTCTGAAAGGTTATTTTTGTGTACCTTTTCCCACTTTAGAAATCCTTCAACCCTCTCAGCTACATCAAGCTATATTTTAAGTGACACAAGAAATTACATACAAGTAATTTCATGGTGTTGAGCAACCAAGCCCACAATTAAACTCCTTACTGGAGAGGTTACCAATACCAATTAAGGTTAGTTAAATGGACCTGGTCTTTACTGAGAAGTATAGATTAACAACTTTCTAAACATCTTGTTCCCTATTAAAACACTGATTCCTTTTGACACAGTGTTCTCCAAATCAAGTTAATTCACTCCACAGCTAGTGCTATCACTGCAAAAACTGCAATTCCAGAAAGCTTAGCTTTACTCACTTTGTTAAACAGTGTAGTGTCCAGGTCTGGACAAATGACCCTGGATGATGCAATTCCAATCAGTTGTTGCCAATTGAAGCCAAGAGAACCCAGAGTCAATGTACAGTAAATTTAGTTCACAAACCTGTGGTCATCCAACGTGGCCAGGGTATGTCTAAAGAAAGTAATGGGGCATATGAAACTCAATGACCTAAACTCATTAAGGTGTACCTCCAGCCACAGCTACTTAGAGCATAAATTGGATTCTAACTGCCAGCACAAACATGGGCCTTTATTCCATATGCCACCTGAAGGCCCAGCTAACATTATATAACATTAACATTTCCTCATTAGGACCTCCTGCTGGCACACACAGGACACGGCTGGGATCACAGCCCCTGGTCTCCCTTTTTTAACCACATCGGGTTCTACAATTTATACAGAGAAAATGGCAAGAAAACTATGTGATCACTCTCTCTCTTGTTCTTCCTTGCAGAAAAAAGCACCAGGCACAGAGTGAAATGGTAAACCAGTGGTTTGTAAAATCTATTAAGCAGCTCGTTCAAAAGGTCAAATTAGCTCGTAGGATCACAAAAATGGGAAGGGGTTCTCAAAAGTCCTCTTAACTGAAACTGGAGTGCCTGCTGTTATTCTTAATTATCATAATTTTATTGTGTTGCCCCTGACTCTTCATGCTCTGCTTACCTCACTGTTGCAAACTCATTATGACCATAGCATTGTTAGAGCTTCTATACAAAATAGAAAATACTGAAATCTTGATTGATGACCGTGTACCTAGCGTCTGAAACTCCGGAGGTAACTGCTGAGGTGTGGCGTGAGAAAGGGAGACTTGACGTGAGCCCGGCCAGGCAGAGACACGGAAAGAAAGGCGCACTTTCGACAAGTTCCCTCAGATCAGCGAAGCTTGACTGCATGGCTGAATGGGAGGAAGATGTGGCCGAATCGTGGAACACAGCACCCTGATGAGCAGACGTGCAATCCGCACACATTCTCGCTTTTCATCTGACAGACAGGCCTCTGCCTTTTGTTTGCTTACTCCAGTGCACTCAAAACCCATATTTTTCCTGAAATCCTCCCATAAAAAAGACCTGGCCCATTGTCTGGCCGATCTTGTTTTGCCAGCTGATGATTTTAAATGGCAGAGAAAATGAGTAAGCAGGATGATCAGAATTAAATAATAAATAAGATGGTTAAAAAAAAATTGTGTTCAGTTCGTCCGATGTGCAGGCACAATTTATTTTTGTTATGCTAAAATATATTAGCTGCAATGAGAATTTTAATGGTTCTCTACCATCTGCAAACAATCACTCCAAGAGAAATGCATGGTTGTGCCTTTGTTTTTGCCTTATTTACCATTGCACCAAATATGATGCAGATAGATGAGAAAAACAAACAATATGTTTGTGTGCTGCCATTTCATTACCTTTTGTTTAGCTGACAGGCTGTTAACTCACCATTTTCTGGAGTCATTTTTTTCCATTATGATATTCATATATTTGAGGCTGTGTATAAATGTCTGTCTTTCAGCATACTGGAATCACACTTTGACTGGACAGGGAAGCAGTGTGTTGCAACTAACCAACTACGCTTGTAGCCAGAAGGTTTTTAAACACACATACCAGAAGGATAAAATCCCAGACAGACCAATGTTTGAGCAATGATAGTAATCTAAAGTGTTTATGTATACATGACCTGCATAATTGTGTTTTATAAGAATTGTATGATATATATGTTGTCAAAGAAAAAGGATGGATAAATCATTCAAACAGCCATGTTTACACCCATCATCCTGGCCTCTGTAGTTTTCTGCTTTCAGCTCAATTTGACCTTTGGAAAGTGGTAACCTTATTTGCATAGAAAATGCATCTGCAAATTGTGTTTACCATATATTAAAATTACCTTCCCTCTTTGGCAATAGTCATGAAAAATGAACCATAATGTCATGCCATGTAAGCCGCTTTTGAAGAACTACTGGGAACAACTGCATGGGAAGAGCCGCTTTCAAAAACGTATCCTTCTGAGAATCACACGTATTTATATAAATTGCCTGTATCCACTAGAGTCCTCCAGACATCCATTAAGCCACTTTTCACCAATGTAACACTGCATTAGGATTTTCATCAGGCATCATTGCAGTATATGACTTATGACAGGATTTGCACAACCTAATCCTACCACAGGGATCTCAAATTTAAACAGTATGAGAAGCTATTTGTTGCAATGCAAAGATCACAGGTTTCAACTTCAGTTAAATTGTTATGTAAAATTAATTATTCAAAGAAAATACTTTAGCAATACCACAGTTCATAAGGATATGCCAAATTGATATGGAATGTCAAACTATGGTGTATGTGTTTTTATTTTTTTAAAAATGTCCCTCCTTTCTCCAACCCAGACTTAACTATGCTGTCAGGTCCAACCCAGAACCTCTCTCCCAATGGTTCAAGAATGAACAGCTTAACATGTGACTTCCTCTGACATGGTTGCTATAATTTGCTATTTAAGCATTTAGGCTGCAGCTGTAGCTCCAATAATATTTCTCTGTGCATTCAGAGGGACATGAAGTCAACAAATGCTTGGTCAGCCAGGAGATTCAATTGTGAAACTCTGGCCATAGCCAGTAATGACATTTTTGGTACTCAAACACCCAGATGCACAGCGGTAACACAAATATACTTTTACCACCCTAAGGCCCTTGTGCATTTTATACATTCTTGAAAATTGCACTGACAAATGACATGTGTTTGGTCACAAGGATAGGTTTAGCCCTCACTGTTTGTGACCTGTCAACCCCCTGCATGCTGAGCACCTCTAACATGCAAACATTCCCTAATTTTCTCACAGGTGCAACACAAAAACCAGCCTTGGTTCATGCACATAGCCCAGCACTTTTAACCTCACTGGTCGCACATTCCACATACTCTCTCTTTCTTTTTCCTGCAATAACAGAGCTACATATTCAGGTGAACTGAACAATTACAGTGGACCTTCATAAAGTGTGGAAGTGAATGCAGAATGAGAACTCTCATACAGCGATGAAAAAAGAAAGAACACCATTAGCAGATTGCACTTAAAAGAAATGGAACAAAATCAGAATTAATCATATAACTAAAAAGATTGTTTCATTATGAAAGACACAGACTAAAATGTAAATATGTAAGCATCCACAGACTTATTGTAATTGAGGCTAGTGAAGATGTGTTGGACAATATCTTCCCGCTCCTTTTTCCTGCGAGTAGCTCTGCAACTGTTCACTTTTGTGTTTTGTGTCATTTTACTCATATCCCTCAATGAGTTAATGTGACACTTAAGCCAACTAAGGCTTCTTTCATTGCATTTCTGGCAAAGTGAGGAATAAATGATAAGAGTAAATATGTTGCCATGGGTTTAGATGTCACATAAAATGGCATACAGTATAATTGCATAGTAATAAAATTGCTTTGTGTAAAAGTAACATTTCATGCAAAGTTGCACATGGAACTAGTTCATGCAAATAAAATTGAAAGCTGCTTTGCAAAACCTCCATAACTCAAATTGAGCTTGTGTTTGTCTAAGTACCAAACAAAATTTTTGGATTTTTTTATTTGCAATGCTTAAAGTTTTCTCCATTATAATAACAGGAAATATGAAGTAATTATTTTTGCAGAAGGCACTTCCAGCCTTTGCAACATCAGAACTGCATTATCCATCAGCTTCACAATGCTGCCCATTTCTGTCAGGCTGCCCTTCACCAGGAAGGTGGAAACATTCTGATACTCAATGTGCTCATCTAGGGTGGGCTAGGGAACCAGGGGCAGAGGGCACAACAAGCAAAATGAGGTGAATTCATCTCTCCACCAGCTGGGTAAGTTTAAATAGACTGTCCTATGTACCCACTGGAATAAGTCAGAACTTGGCTTTAGGTAGAAAAAAGAGAAAATCAGCAGTGGAACTAACAGTTGCTTAGCAACCCGGAGAGTTCCTGACCTGTACTAGCATCATTCCATTTTTAAAAAATTTGTATTTATATAAACTTGATCATGTATTGGATGTGAATGTTCTCCTTGTGGAGAAAATGATCCCAGATTCATTCTTTAGCTAAACCCGAGGTGAGATTTCTCAATTTATTTAATTTTAACCTACACAATGTGTGTGAAATGGTGGATTTTCTTCAGCATTTTATAAGAGTTAAGATTAAACATCAGTCTGGAGATATTTTCTACATTCTCATTGCCTTCATACATCCTTCTCATGTTATTTATATGTTTGTCACAAAGACTTTCATTCTTTGCCTGGTCACCTCCTGCCAGCACTATAATTAATAAGTCAGTACTCAAATATTAATTTTACACTATGTTTTTTTTATTATTTGAATCCCTTACTCTATAAATAATTGCTGTCTTATTATTTAAATATTCCTCTCTCAATTTATAGCCATATCAGCCAAATCAGCTAATCCAAAAGTAGAATCTCCTGTCAACTATCTATTAGGTCAAATTATATGACAATTAATGAAATTATTGTATAATCATTTTATAATTTAAGAAAATATTTCATCAGAAAATATTAAACAACTTTTAAAAAAAGAAATGTACTTATATCTTCATTCTGACCATGTTATTCAAAGAAGTTTTTTCATGGTCAGGGTCTGTATTGATACAGCAAAGCTGTCTTTTTCCTTTAAATGGAGCAAATGAGTCAGGCTATCTATGATCTTTTTAAATAGTTTGTGGTTAAAATCATTAGACTTCCATTAGGGTAGTGTTCTGCATTGATTTACCACCATTATGACAGAGTGCTAAAAATACCCAATGCAAGGAAGAAGATGATGCAGTTAAAATTATGATGAACAAAAGTTCAAAAGGATTGAATCCTTAGTATAGGAGACTTTCAAGCATGAAGAAGACAATCCTTGGCCCAGGAAAGTACTGGCCGTTTGAATGGCATCACAACAAAAGCCCTGAAACCAAATGAGTTTCATGATAACAATTTCTAGTCAACTCTCTATAACAGGATATAAGATAGTTATATTGTCAATTTTAATGAATGACCAGTGCACAGGTGACCCTGTTTCAGTTCAGCTGACTTTCATTTACTCCAGTTATGGGCACACTCTCGTTAAGTGTCTAACAAGACAACAGGGCCAGAACCATTTAAAGTTATCTGGAGTCTCCTGCTGTGACGTACAGCCATGAATCAGGTGAGATGCATCAAGAACAATAACAGATTAGAGCAGCCAATGGGGAGAGCGCTGGAACGAGGCCTTGCTGAGAGTCGTATCATTAGAGAGCTGGAATCTGATGCCATTTTTCACCATCCAAGATGTGTGAACATAAGGCGAGGCATAATTTATTATAATGCTGCCCACTCTTCGGCCTTGACTGATGCTTTTTGTGTGTTCGGCGGCCCAGAGTTTTACAGCCAGTCCTGAAGGTTACATTCTTCCTGGGAGTGGAAGGTTATCTTTAACCTCAGAGCAGAAACTGAATAAAATTACATACTAAATATGAGAAGAGGGTATGCTGCAAAACAAATTCTTATTCTGTGATCAACTAGCAAAAACAAAGTGACTTTGGAAAAAACTGACATCCTTTACAGAAGGCATTTGTGTTGCTATATATAGAATGAGATGGAGGGATGAGTTGAACACTTATTTGTGATTAAAAGGCTCTTAATTTGAACCTGTAATAAGTTCACTCCAGTCACTGACATTATAATGGCTAATGTTACAATACAATGACAGGTTATGAGGGACATGTCATCAGGTTCCTGGAAGCTATCCAGAATTTCCTGGAGAATTACCACTCACTATAATAGCGTTGTCAGTACACATTCATGCAAGGATCCCCATCATGGCCACACCTGGCCAGAGTGGTATGACATCTCCTTTCACTGCCCATTAAGGCCCTGTGCTCCAGACAGAGAGCACAAACATAGCTCCATATGCAGGGGAAGGACTGACACTGTGGGTGCCACATGCTAAGCCATTAAGGCTGTATTTCCCTTCTGTCTGCTTTTCTGCGCTTCTCTCTGTGTGATTTCCACAGCTGGGCATGTGACCCCAGTTGTTGGGCCATTTCGTTTTAACAGTGATGTAGGACTAGATGTTATTATGTGGGTCTAGGCATGACTATTGCTGTGTGGGACTAGGAAGAATGGGTAAGTGGTACTCCAAACCAATGAGGCAATTCAATGGCTGTAGCTACCAGCATTCAGCCTGGTGCCTTATTCAGCAGCGGGTTTTGGCTAATGTTTTGGCTTTTCTGATAGCAACGTCTTAATGTTAACCATTTTAGCCAGATGAAAGATACAGTGAATTTATGTATGACATCTGCCTTAAATGTTTTATTCCTTGTTCATTATTAAACACATCAGAATATGTATTCACCATATACATGAAATATGAATAGAAATCACTGTGAGGTGCACTCTAACATCTCAGAAGCTGAAATAGCTTTTATTCTGTTTTGACTTAATCATTTTTATTGCCTGCCATTCAATATTATTTAATTTTTTTCTCTTTATACTATGCACTAAATGCTTTTGGCATTTGGGAAGCAATTACATCAGGAGCTGCAACAAAATTGACAGTATCAAATGATTAAAATTGATTCATTGATTAAACTTTTTTACATTTTTTATGAATTTTTACATTTAGTATGTTTATTAATCCAGCAGGAATCATAATCTGGCCACTGTCAAGCACCACCTCTCCCAGGTCTTGGACTTTGCATCAGACTGATACTTACGAGGTAAGCTTACGTCTTGTTTGATTGAAATGTAGTTGCTTGTAAACAGCATTAGCTAAGCGTCTTTGATTGAATGTAGGGGATTACATTTTGGCTCCTTTGGAATTTCTGCTGGGAAAACTCAGCCAGTGGATTATTTTGAATTCAAGATATTTGCTAAGTCTATCACAAATAAAAATGTGTTCCTTCTGAATGCATGAACATCCCTGAGGGCTAAGTTGCACTCCTAAGGGGAAATAGCTTGTAGCATTGCCCTGGGCTGTTTGAATATGTTGATATCGGTGTTCCAAAAACTGTTTTATTCTGTAAGTAGTCATCCTGGATATATGTGATTTCTAAGAACAAGTATACAATCCTTGAAACAATAATAAATATTTCAGTAAAAAAAACATTTTAAAAACTTTATGTTATGGCAATATCATTTGAAATATGTTTAAATTACCCCAAAACTTATTTTCTGTTTGTTTTCTGTTTGAACTAGATCCTTATGTCAACATAAAACAATGCAAACAACTGTGTAATTGAAATGGAATGACAGAAATGACAACCATACTGAACAAATATGATGACATATTCTTGTTGATAATAATAACAATAATAATACTTTTTTTATTATTAAAACTTGTATTAAAAAGCATCCTCCAATACAGAATTGGAGTAAAAAGCCAGTAGACGATTACAGCGACAGCACTATTCGCATTCAAGCTATGTCAATAGTTTTGTAGCAATGCATCTACATGACATCCACACATGGACATTCCGCCTCAGCAAATGATAAATATCTCCTCTCAGGCTGGACAAACACTGTGCTCAAATCTGATTCGTTGGTTTTAGTTAATTAACCTGTGTTCAAGCTGTTACACAATAAAGGACATCAATCTGGTGAGATGAATGAAAGTTAATGAATAGTATGCAAATATCTAAATTACTGTGTGTTTTCTAATGTTGACTGTCCATTCCAATTGCATTTCCACAGTGACACAGTAGTAAGTGCTCTCAGACAGTTAACACATTAACCTTAGGTAAGTCAGGATTAATAGATCACATAAAATGCATAGTTATGCTGTTAACACAAGAGTATTGATAAATATCACATTAAAAGATAGTCAATAAAATACTTTACTAACAATAATTAATAATTATACATTTCCAAACCAAGCACATCAAACAGATTTTATTTTCAACCGTATTTTACTCAAATCTTGAAAGCTGTGTGAACAGAGCATTTAATTTCACTTCACATGTTTGTTTGGCTGCCAAAAATGGAATGGAATCAAGATGCAATAGATGGGTGTGCTCACAAACAGTCCTCAGTGTTCATAGTGTCTTTCAGCTCTTTAGTAATGTGCAGTTTGGAGAGTGCCTTTGTGTAGGTTAAAAGGGCAAGTTTAAAGTGGGTTCAGGAGACCTCTGGTACTGTCCTTTGGAACTGACTGGAGGCACTCAGAGTTTTAGAGCTGAGAGTGACTTGGCTTTACATTGAGCACATTAATGTAAAAGCATCTTATTACCTGCTGAAAGTAGTGACAATTCATCATGTCTCTGTTATGCTCATCTGCCAGCTAAAACAATGATACAGCTGAACTTCCTGTAGTTGTTATTTTAATAATAATAATAGTTGTGATATAATTAGAGCTCAGTGTCTGCATTAGGGTTTTTTAAAAATCAAGGTTTTATTAATACCCTTCTCTCCTGCTGTTTTTAATGGTAGATCCTAGCAGCATGACAGTCTTTTCATCATTGGAGGAAAAAAGACATTTTAAATTTCTTGCCTCCATGTGTTGGTGCGTTACAGGGCACTGCAACGAACCCATTTCAGAGAGCAGTGGCAGCAGGGCTAATGACAGGCCGAAAGTGCCAAGCAATGAAATAGTGACATTGATCGCTGTATACCTGCTAAAATGAAAAATCATCTCACCGTATCAATCAATGTTGCTACACTACACTTTTTTTGTGTATGAAAGAGCAAAAACATCACAACCCCTCCCCAATCCCCAGTAATTGAATCTCTCATACAATCCTGTCTGCCCTAATCAAAATTCAATAAGAAACAACGTTGCCAGTAAATTATTAAAAATACACTCATGGCAAGAGGGGGAAAAAACATTTCAGCTTTTTACTGAGCAATTACATTTCAAAGATACATTCTTTATAAGGGCAGCACTGATTTAAATCCATTTCCATTGATCGCCCACTGTGTCCGAGATGCTTTTCTGCCATTCGCAAATCATTGGCTGTGTAGCTCCTCATCCCCCAGAGCTCCTGTCTGTGACTCAATGGGTGCTTCTTTGGTAGAGAGGACTGAGCATGGGCGAGGCCTGCTGCCTGCAGAGGGGCCATTTCTGCCCGAAAATGTCAGAGGGTGAGGGGAAATGGCAGATTACCATTTCATGCTTGCCAAGCACAGGCTCCCCTGGGCGGGGCAGTTCTCTGCCGCCATAATGCCCGAAGGCAGCCACCTGATGTAACTCAGCTACAGTCAGGTGGCCTGGGGCAGGGGAGAGGGAAGTAAGGGACCTTTTATGTCCGTAAATTACAATTCCGCAACCCCACACTTTGACTGGCAGAGAAGAGATACATTAAGATGGATGAAAGGGCTTCCTGACCCTTTTTAGGAGAGTGAAGTTGGATGGCAAAAAAAAATAAAAATAAAAAATCCACTGAAAATGCATTATGCCTTCCATGAGTACATGCCCTGCTGAAAGCCAAAGATTTAAGCCCCACTGCTTTTGATGGTGGTTTATCAAACAGGAGACGCAAGGTCATCTGAGAAACAATCACAGTGCTGATTCAGCAACCTCACCATTTAAGGTAGACTTGTTTCCAAATGCTGTAAGGATTAGAACAATGGCTGCACATTGCCTTTATGCCTTTATCTTTGATGTCCCATAGAAATATGTGGAATTATGATATGCTAAAATTATGCAGGTTCACCATTTGAACAAAATACTTTTGCCCGAAAAGATAGTTGTTATAAAACAAAGGTTTAATTAAGCTATTACATTCATAAAGCCAGGTCGAGCATAGGACTCCCTTCTGTGATTAGCTTAACAATATAAATGTACTTTATTTATAAAAGCTTCATACACCATTACCCACAGTTTGACAACACTTCACTATTTTTCTCATAACATAATATATGAGAAGGCAGTGAAATATGGCAAACTGTAGTCACATAGGTGTTAATATTGTTGGGATGATGAATCCTCAGTTGGACAATCAGTCTGTAGAGAAGGAAATCTCACTGTCAGGTGTCATTTTGACAGAATGGAGGTGCTGCGACAAATTCACATGGCTCTGCCTTTACCATCATCCAATCAGATCGCAGCACAGAAAGATGCAGCCAGAGTGGTGTGCTGGTGATCCAGAGGGAGCTGTGGTTGACCACAAGGACAACCTCTGTAGCCTTTCCATAGACTCACACACTGCGAACATCTGTCACTACACCACCACACTAATGAAACAAATTGTGGTATTAGCACAAAAACAAAGCACTTGCAATCACCCTCATGAGTGACTACACATGTCGTCTCACATAAAGATTGATGTACACGATTAACAATGATTTATACAGACATTACGACACATTTATAAAGTCATTAGACATTGAATCACAGGTATGCGTTTCTTTGTAAAGTGTGACAGTTTATCACTGTATTATTTAAAAATAGGTTATAGAACAGATCAGCTAGATTGCGCTTCCCATCCTACAAACATGACAACGTGCTGAGGATCACAGGCTGAAGTGGCGAGTAACAAAATTGGAATCACACTATGGAATTGGTCGTGAAATCACAGGCCTCTGTTTCCTTGGAGATAAGCATGGGTTTCACAGCATGACGACCTTCTGTTCCCTTTCCTTTGGCATTTCGCCCACCCCCATCATACCCTGGCACTTGCTCACCTCGTCCTACGTTTCTCATTAATTCTGTAATAAAAAAAAGGAATCAAACAAAAATCAAAACAACTTCAAACAAAGTCATCATGCTATCGATTTCCAGTCATTTCCCACACAGCAGGTTTTTGGATATCGTCAATAAACGGGCATAGAATTCATTTTAGATTGATTGCACATTGCACATTGACAGAGGCTGGTCATTTTGATTGATGTCCATCCAGAACCCTCTAATAAGTTGACCCCTTGTCTCAATCCTTCATATGCCCTGCTGGGCGCAGCTCTCATATCTTCCAAGGTGACACATCTGGGCTCTTGGTAGAGATGACAGCAGGACACAAAGAGTCAGCACTGGGTAAAGAGATATCAGTTCCCACTGAGCACCACCCACAGCTGAGGGCTGCTCAGAGGTTTTGAATCTAGTACAGTGAGGCAGAATTTATGCGCAAGATATATGCTGCTTTGTTTACATAAAAAGCCAACTAACATTTAAGCTGTGTGCTCTATGGTCCCTTATCACTGATGAGGAAGCAAAGCAGCAGTGTCTAAACTAGGGAGATGTAAGGGATTGTCTTACAGTCTAAGAGAACATTAATAACACTTAATGTAATCCCTCCCCCAATACACACACACACACACACACACACACACACACAGACTTTTCCAATAATCACCGAGCTTTGCAGGAACCATCAGCACTATTTATATGCAGCGATGCAGGGTCTTCTGTGGTCAGTAGTAGTAGACTTGCATAGCATTTACACACCATGTGTTGAGTCAACTGTGAAAAGCCTTATATACAAAGACAGCATGAAGTCACAAACATAGCTGGGGAAGTGCACACAGAACAGTATTCATTATGAACAGAAAATACTATGTATAAACTGATTGCACAATAATTTCAACTCAGTTCATTGAAGTATCATTTTTAATGATTTATATATTAGACCACCAAATTTTATTGTTTTTTTCACAGTATTGATGAAAAACAGTTCCATTCAAAAGTTCACACAAAAAAACTTGAGCAAGACAAAGGCCTGAATTTGAAAAACTTTCAAGAACCCACATTTATTTCAATTTAAAAACTGTTTTTTTTCTCTCAGTCTCTTTTTGTGCACCTCACTGATCCTCAAAAACACGATTTCATGAAAAACACAAAACGTACCTAATCCCCAACAACAGAAGCCTGGTAAGAGGTAAAGGGCGAGGGACTGCAGAACGTGGCCTCAGTTTCCCCAAACAGAGCTAATGCCATCGGCCAGGGAGGCAGAGCTGAGATTAGCATGTGACTGACAGGGCTCAGCCCAGATCAGAGCTCCAGTGAGGTAAGGAGACCTGCGCATCTGGGGCCCCTAGTCACCTATGGCTATTTCAGCTTCAGAGAGCACGATCAGGCATTAACATGCAAGAATCACAGAAAAGTGCTGTGAAGCTGAAAGAATCCTGAATCAAAAGAGCTAAGAAATCACAAGAGAGGTTCTATAGTGAGTTTCATCATCGCCCAGTGTCATCAGCAGTGTCTCAGCTTTACTGGAGTCTTTTTAGCTCAGGCCCATGGTAAACCTGCTATGGCTGTGCTTCATCTGAATAAGCCTGTGTTGAGTCAAATGCATGGAAATTTCATATCATGAATTCATATGTACACTTTTCTGCTGTTTGTTTTCAAAACCATATTGTACTCAAACAAAAAATGGGTGTTTTCACAGAAATTGCAATTTCCACATTTTTCTTTTTATTTATATTTGATAATATTATTTATTAACAATATTGCTTGTTTGAGGCAGTGGGTTCCAAAATGCCAAGATTGCTATTCACTGTCCATGGTTCTTAAATGTCTGTCACTGCTTGCTTGGCTGTGTGTGTGCTGTTATGATGTGTAGGCTTACATGATATTTTGTTGGTTTTGTGTGGTAGCAGGGGGTGGCTGTCATGCCTTTTTCACCCCGGCCCATTGTCACCATATTCCGCTGAAGTGCACACACAGCTTGTGTGATGATGTGATTATTTGTAAGGAGTATTTGCATTTTGCTTAAGAAAATAGCTGTTTTTTGTTTTGGTGATAACTCTCACTCTCTCCGTGCTGTTTGCACATTGCATTGCTAAGGCTGGACTAGCATTTTAATTTTTGTTTCAGAGCTGGAATTGTCATAGGTAACTTTTGCAGCACTATAGGGGAGGACACATTAAGCAAGGCTGGTAGTTTTATTTTTTTTCAGACGAGGGAAGGGGGGTCAGGGGGCCAGGGGGCCAGGGGCCAGGGGGCCAGGGTTTAAGTGTCACGGTTTGCTACTTTACATAAATAGTATATTTTGGAACATTTTTGTACTGTGGTCTTCTCACTCAATCCCTAAAACTTCCCCTTCTTCGATTAAAGGTTCTCAGACCAATTGAAAAATAGGTTTTATACAATACTGATAGCCAAGAGCCTTCATGATGTTTGAAGTGTGGTTGGAAAGAAAACTAAAAAGAATTCTGGTACTGTGTAGTTCACCTCTCAAATATTTCATAACTCTTCAGTTCTATATTGAAATAATAAAAGCAGAGTCGAAAAATATAGACGACCTACAAATTTAAACAATAAAGAATGGGTTCAGAGGTATTTCAGACATTTTACAGTATTTTAATTAGCGAGCAAACAACTATGAAATTGGTGACAAAACATTAATTTAGCAACACAAATTATACAACATGCAAAATTCAGCCATTTTCAGTGAAGACAAATAAGAATTTAATTTCTGAAAGCAGTAGAGGGTTTCTCCCATTCATAAAGGTAAATGTATTTTTAAATTGCAGTGCCTGAAAGACCAATGTTATGTTAAATCAAGGTTACTTGAGAAATAAATGAATCACAAATTCACATTTCCAGAGAAGAGACGCTCAAATCCTTGCAAATGAACCGTTAAATGGTACTCGTGCGTTGATCATTTTTTTAATCTAGTTGAACGCCATTAACATATTTGTCAAGCAGGTAATTAGCTCCAATGAAAAACCAAATAAGTCATTCAATGACTTAAGTAGTATTTCAATTTTCTGGTTATACTTATTTCATGTGTAATTGATGTGTGAATTGTCCATTTAAGTTATATCAGCAGTTTTCTGGCCTTTAATTCAACTTCAAGGAGATCCATAGCCAACAGGAAGGGCAGCAGCATGGTGAAAGTGGCCCCTTTAAAATCTTTTCTAATTTCAATGTTGAAACTCCTCCAAATATATTTAGAAACTTTCAAGTAATTTGCACAATAACTTAAGGCACAACCAGTTTGTCCTTCCAAATCAGTGTGTATGAATTATAAAACATGATACTTTTACAAAAACATTCAGAACAATGTTTTCTGAACTTGAGTATAGTAAATAATGGAGGGATCCTTTCTCTGAAAAAAGTCCAACCTATAAGAGTCATCATTCAGATCCATGTGTGCTTATTATATATGAGAATATCAATTCCCTTTTTCAACTTGAGCCACCAAGAAGATTCCTACCTGCTCATCAGTACTACTCCAAGGAGCACATTCATGTCCCTCCCAAATCAAATGCCACACATATTTGGCCATCCAGTAAGATAACATCACAGGCTGCCATGACTACTGTCAGAAATGTACAGGTATTACACTTATTTGTAAGGTCAAATATGTTAGATGCAAATAATATGAGCTGTTTTGTACAAAATGACAAAAAGACATGTCAATGCAGCTAACTTTTCGGTTTAGAAAGTATTCATGTCAGACATTCATGTATTTTATATAGGTGCAATCTTCCATCGAGAAAAGAAACATTATTCTGTTGAAAAGCTCTCAGTAATAATTTAGCAATAACCCACTGCTGTGAATGTGGCTAATGTATCGTAATTTAATGTAACAGCGCTGCAAATGTTGGTCATTATCGATAAGTTGCATTGTGGCTTTTGAGGTCACTTTCCTCATTTCCATAATTGAGGTAAATTCCCTGTTGAAGTTGCTGTCTCATTATCACATCGTTAATTGAATTCTCATTCATTGGTTTTCCTTTTCTACAAAATGGATCAATGGAAGTGCAACAAACACAGTGCTAAACCATTGAATATGACAGCTGATTATAATGAGGACACATTATAATTCCTGTACTTGTACTTCAGCCGTCTTATTCTTAATGGCTGTACGTACTGAATCTCCATCCCACACTAATGATAGATACTTAGCTCTTGGACAAATGCCATTAGAATTACATCCAGGTGAAAAAAGTTTTCTTTTACTAAACCAGAGGAAGTGTGCCAACCCAAAGTTAAAATCTTAGCTGTTAATAGAGAAAACTATTTCCCCAAGTGTTTGATTATAACTGACAAGATATGTACATTTTGCATATGTATATAGCTACATCACTTAAAGAAAAACATTCTGCCTGGTTTCCACGCCCATGCCCACTCTGCTTATGATAACACACCTTAACCTTCCACACCCAGCTGCCATTATATACAACTGGGTTTAACACCCAGCTGAGATAACATCTGCCTTGACAAGCCTGTCAAATGTACAGAGGAACTAGGTCTTCAAATTTATTAAATAAAATAAAGAGCTCCTGCCTCTCTTATTCTCAATACCTGATAAGATATCTAGTCTTGATCTCGTCTGCATTAATCAGACCTAAAAAATATCGTATATACAAGAAGCAAATCTATTTAAAAAATATGCCAATGGGAAATAATATGTATATTAAGACTGGTATAGCTAAGTAAGAATGACTTTGGAGTCTCTTTAAGGGCATATACAATTCAATCATGATCAAATTTGAGAATATCACATTAAAAAGAACATATTTATATCCAATAAAGTGGAAAATAATTTTTTTGAAATAAATGTTTTGTAAATCACTTGATTTGGTCCCAGCCAAGACATTTGATTGTGGAAACAGCAAGTTTGTACACATGCAAGAGAAAATGAGATATACTAAAGTGCGAATAACAATTAAGAAAAAGATCTTACAAGCTGTGTGTGATCTGTGTGTGATTTGTTTGAATATTAACAAAATATACACTGGTTTAAAGTCTTTTATCAATGCCAAAAAACAGAGAATGTGAATGACTGCATACCGTTTGGTTCTAATCAGGTCCAAATCAACATTAATTTAAAAGTTGTCAGGTTTTCTTGTTTCAACACGACTGTCACTGTTGTATACATATTGATTTTTACTAGCGTGTACATTTCTCAATAGCAGACTCTCAATTATGATTAAATGCTTCATCCTGCGCAACAACAAAAAAAAACACAAAAACATGTGTCATGGTATGACTTTCCTGTCACTCCACCCTAACGAAAAACACAACTTCAGGGGTCTTGAGAAGTTATTTTGCTCATGTCAGGATGATGGAAGACAAGTCAATTGTTGTGTATTTAGCTCCAAAACATGTATTAATTCAGTTAATGATGTCATTCAGCTGCAACCACTGAGGTGAGAACAATAAGATGGCAATCATTTGTCTTGTCATATGCCATTTGCAGTTACAGGTGTGCACTGCTGTCAATAATAGATAGCTGTCCAATCAAATCAGAGGGGAGGGGTGATCCTTGCCCAGATTTTCTCAATGTGATGATGAGTTGGCCCCTTGGGGAATTTACTTATTGGCCTGCCGTAAAATTGCCATGCATTTTCTCGCTAAAAACCTAAAGCTAAAGGTATTAAGTAATGGTTCAGATAAGAACTGCAGTGCCCTGTGGCACCACATATGCATTAGGATCCGTAAAATACTAGCTTATCATTGGTCAAAACTTTTTGCCGTTTATGCCAAATTTTTCACAGGGGAAAAAAAGCCGAATCCACTCAACTTTTTGTTCTCATCTTTAGTCTTACTGTCCAAGCAATTTTTCTGCTGAATTTCAGAAGAATTGTATGTGGGGAGCTAGTGCCAGTCTAGTTTACTGTATAGCTTGAGGTCATACATCACTTTCTATGTCATAGGTTTCAAAAGGATAAGAATAAAAACAGTGTATCCAACAGAATGTATGTCTTTTATGTAAAAAGCTTCAAAGGTATGTCCAGTCAGGTTTGGTCTTCCCGTAGCTGTAAATGCAGGACTCTAAAACAATTGCCAGGGCTGCCTTTCAATTTGAACTGATGTTTTGAAGAATGAAATCACAGCTGTTGTGAAAAGCACCAAGATAGTTGAATCATACAAAGCAGAATATGAATACATTATAATTTGGAGTTGTGGCAATGAAATGGTCCCATATATGTAGTAGGTAGTGGAATTCCTTGGTGTGAAGTTAAACATATGACTATATTTTCACCACCCAAGGGTCTCACCATTTTACACTCATTCAAGCTTTAAGGTGTTCACATCCTCGCACATGTAATACACAGATAGCAAAGCACTGGACCTGGAAATACAGTAACATGATAAGATCTCAGGTTTGCATGGTAGGATTTCAGATCTCTGATATGCTTGTAGATCTAAAAATTACATTATTTCAATTGTCCATCACACACAGCCACTAATATGAAACTTCAGAGTAGTCCACCGTCTCTTGTAGCCAGCTAGTTAATTTCCTCAAAACATTTTCCAACACTGCTAAGAAATGGCCATTAGTCTCATTTTGAAAAAAGCTAAACATATTTAATGCTCAGTGTTTTTCCATAGCAACAAGCTTATTCCCCAAAAAACACACCATCTACTGGCCAACAGGATGACAAAGATTGAGCAGTGAAGAGACATTATTCAAAATGGCTTGACATAATAATCAGTCCTAATTTATCCGGTCTGTCTGCTGAAACCAAATTGTCTGGGCCCTTCTTGTTTAAAATGCCGCTCCCATTGCATTCTCTTGAATAAAACAAAAAACAAACAGCAGCAATTTCAGTGATTTAAAGCGGGCCACACTATGCTCTTCATGCTGAAAGTGGAGGAATGGAGCAGGACGTTGGGTTGAGTCCTCAGGCAGTACCACTGGGACTCCTCTGCAGGCAAAGCCCGCTGTGGTCACAACGTCATCAAAGGTCATAAACCACTATTGCATCCACTTAACCCTGATAGTTTCAGATAGAAAGCGCACCATAATAGAATCCAGAACCTGAGGGGGTTTTAGATCGAATGAGGTCAACAGTGTGTCGCCCCTGAGCAGCAGATTATGGATGCTTTCATTGAGCATGGAATATTCTCCATCCATCCCTGCTGTTCCCTTCCAGCATGCCTTGCATGGGGACACAGATGGTCTGGCAATGTCCTTCTACCGCAGGTGAAATGGGCTGAGTACGTCTCAGCGTCCGTCTCTGGCCATTCAATACAATGAAGCAAATAAAAATGGTAGGATGATCTGGAAGAGTTAATTCATATTGTTTTTTGGTTTCATTTGAAACAAAACGCTGTAATAACTCACCCTAAAGTTATGAAATAAATGAAATAATTCATGAACTCACCATCTGGATGTTGTAAATACAAATGCCTAATAATTAAATTGATTATTTATGTGGTATAATGGCTAGGAAACCAGACGTACAGCTCAGTGGGTTTGTTTCCTTGGTAGAGCAATGCTGTTGTACTTTTGCACAAGGTATTTGCTCAAATTGCTTTAGCAAATATCCAGCTATGTAAATGTATAGTGCACAGAACGTAAGCTATGTAAGTCTGTCCTGCATAAGAGTGTCTGCTAAATGAAAATACATGACAGATATTTGTGTATATTTACCATAAATATGTTCCAAACTCATCAATAGTATAATCATGGACTACCATCCAGCTGAATTTCTGTTTCATTCTCACTCATTACTTGCTTTTAATTATCTTTATCTTCCACTTACTTTCTCACTTCCTACAGCTGTGCTGTCACTGAAAGTCACATGGTAGACTCTAAAAATGCATTTCCATCTGGCTGGCAAATCACAAAACCTCCTAGCCATTTTAAGTGTACCACCATTCTCTTAAAATCACAATGAATACTCTATGTATGTACCCCTCCATTTTTTCACGCCCATGCCTTACCTTAAATATGTCATGCAGAATGTGTTTAGAAATGAAGGCCTTTCAGGAGGAGATTAAGGAATATGTGAATAGCCATAGAAACACGGAAAAATATCCCTTTCTACACAGACATGAAAGAACAATGCTGAGGTACTATACATATGCATGTAAAAGAGCTCTGAAATGTCACCTCGTAGATGCAGGAACAACACCTCACAGCAGTCGTGTCTGGCTTCAGGCTCCTTAAAAGCAAAGCAATGATGAGGGCTTTTACAGGACCAATGGCTGTAAGAAATTGCACAGCTTGAATATTAAAACCAAAATTGCACAAATACACAAATCAATACTTATTGCAAATGAAACCAGACAGACTGATGAAAGAGCATGGTAAACTTGGAACTGTTTTTATAATGGGTCAAAACCCAGACTCAATCTGAGTGATATTTTTAGTTTAGGGTGAAACATGTTTATGTAATCCTCGTAAATACACCAAAAATGTGAGACATTAATATATTGTACTTTCCCCTGTCGTGCAAATTGGTAGGTGTTTGATTGCCTCTGATATCAGAAAATTAGACTCTAATTCAGCAGAGACTGCTAACCATAAGACAAACAGAGTTTGAGAGATACTTCTCCATTCCCTTAGTAAACGGACTCCAAATTTCAGGGGCAAACATAAATCTGTGTGGGAAGAGTCTCAATGTTAAAAATCAGCCTGACAGAGGTATAATCTATTCCAGGAGTATTCCTAAGTTGTTTCGTTTTTGACAAATGACAAATATCTTTGTCACCGTTTTCAGGGCAGAAACAAACCAACAGCCCTTTCGATAGGGAGGAAGCTTCAGACAAGGAAATTGGGAAAGTTTGTTTTTAAGATGAGGGAAACAAATTACCAAGCAAACATCTGATGAGACATGTCTCCGTTTACTGTTCCAGCCAGGCGCGTAAATCATTCCGGACACACCACAGATCAGAGCAGCAGTTTCAGGAGAATCCTGGTCTGTTTTTATGGCTTTGTACAAACAAGAATGGCTCGAAAGGTTTTGGCTTTTGAAAAGGTTCTCCGTTAATAACAGAGATGTTTTTCTGCTTCTACGGTTAATTGATGAGTGTAAG
Organism: Albula goreensis; assembly: GCA_022829145.1. Taxonomy (NCBI): domain Eukaryota; kingdom Metazoa; phylum Chordata; class Actinopteri; order Albuliformes; family Albulidae; genus Albula; species Albula goreensis. The sequence continues at coordinate 10,228,585 of CM040755.1, forward strand.
GATGGGGGGTGGAGGATTTTTTCATTGACAGTTCTATTATCACAGGTAGTGATTATGTGGCCCTGGCCCAAATTCTCCATCAGCTGGGAGTGTTATAATATGGTTGCTGGTAAATACACATTTTGCTGAGTTGTTAGCCTGTTAATATTGGAGTGCCGCTGGCAATGATGTGGGGCATGCTATTATAGTAATCACTTTATTACTCCATTCCTATAGTCAGGGCATCCAATGCTGAAGAGCAGAGATCCCATGGTCCTCATCATTTTGCATCATACCCTGTTTCATCTCAGGCTATTGGACATTTCTATTACACATTAGACGCTAAAATTGTATTCACTGTATTGACACTTATTACAGTGGTTCACAATGAAAATATAGTTTGGCTGAGTATTTGCATTCCTGAAGGTTGAAAACACAATAACAAGCTTGTTTGCAGAAATGGCGTTTACAGGGGATAAGGTTACAAGAAAACCTTCCAGCAACCCAGAATTTTCAAGGACAAAAGTAGTGCAATGGAAGCAAACTGAAAAAATGTTCCAGCCATGTATTTAATACGGACATGGCCAAGTTTACTAATACTATCACAGTGAATGTTATGTTGTAATTTGGTTGTCACCATGACCAGTGTTGTTGTGAATTATAATTTAGCATTTTAAAATGCACAATGGATGCTGTTTTGTTTCTGTTTGCCATTACATACATGTATATCCCAAACAATAATGAGTATAATCCTGGTGTATTAAACCTGACTATGTGTGTTATGTGGTTACTATAGGAATTATATTCCATAAATCCTGAGTCAAAAACCATAAGTCATTGTTATTTCCCACACTGAAAATGAAATGCAGCAAAGGAGTATTAATCTAAAATGAATGCACAATTTATGTACTTTTGAAAACAGCTGTTCAGTGCACCATTTGAAAACTGACTGTTTGATAAGAAATATGAATGTGAATGTATCTGAAATTACCTACCCACAGCATCCCATAATAACTGTTTAAATAATAAAAGAAACAGATTTGCTAGCCCCCTCATTCGCTGCATGGTCTGAATTCTCAGAAGCATATAAAGAGAAAAGAGAGCTTAAATGATTGAATCCCAACAGGTATGTAAGTACTGATTTAATCTAATCCTTATTCAAAAAGGCTGGCAAATTGCACATGTCACAGGGAGCACTCAATTCAATCCAATTTAAACTGGGAGCACAGAAGATTGAGGTCAATGCTCCAATGTGAGGATGGTCACAGCGTTTCCGGGTTCCTCTACGATCCGCATTTCTTAAGAGCTGTGCCATGCATGATTTTTGTAAGACCTTATAAAACTGAGACCAGAATTTAACGCCTGCATAGGCCAAAAGCAATCTCAGATAAAGGGGTTCTATGGCTCTTAAAGGCCACGTGGTCATGGAGCTTTGCCCTAAGATGATGAAGCATCAGGGCTTAACCCCTCCGGTCCTTGGTAGGCAGTGCTCATATGTGCTCCATCACTTTTCTAACACGGCAGTCCCAACAGACACAGACAATATACAACAAGACATCATAAAGAAAGCAGTCAGTGCAGTGCCACTTGGTCATTTCTGATGAGCACAATCCCTGGTGAAATTAAATTACAATTTACTTTTGGGGGGAATAAAAGAAGCACCAGGTCTCTAGAAGAGCAGGCCTGAAAACATTGAGAAAAAAATTGGGGCTTTTTTGGGGCAGGTTTTAGATTTCCCAGGATGGCAGTTCAACAGCCTGCAGAAACTGACAAAGTATTTAGCTTCCCCTTATCCTCTAGGTGTCTGTTCCAGGTCAGGCCACAGTGCCTGCACATGCTCTTAGCAGTCAGGCATTGTTGCAGTAATTAAATGTTGACAAGGCTGAAAGGGTTCAGGAAAAATGGGAGCGTAATTATATTTCTTATTTCCATTTCTGAATTTTTTATGGGGAAGAATATATAAATAAAAAATCCACTGGATGTTTCGGTATGCTGTGATGCAGTTGCTGTCTAAGGCCCAGCCAATGCCACGGAGGGTATTTTGTAAGTGCCAGCAGGCCTGTGGCTGATTTAGAGTTAGGGTGTTGAATTGCGTCCTGGCGCCTGTCGGCTCTAGCTCATCCGGGCAGATCCTCCGAACATCAGTCAGCAAGGCTACCGGATTCACCACTGATCACTCTCCCTTATTACACTCTTAAAATTTACTCTGGGACCCTCGGGTTCAGGTGAATTAAGCACACACAGGGGATAACGTGCCCATTTGTCTCAGATCTCTTCTGTTGTTTAATGGACCTGAAGGAAAGTCCTGACAAAGTTACACAATTAATTTGTCTTCATTTTATCATCAGACAGTAGGATGGAGAGGTCATTATGAACATTTATGATGTAAGATTTTCAGCGTCTCACCTGGTTTGGGACTTGTTAATTCCCCATGAAACTGGGCGGAGGTAATGAAGAAATTCTTACCCGAGGACAGGATATATTTGTATAGATTTAAATGTGCCTGTCTGTTTATATGTCCATTGCTGTCACCGTTAGTCAATTTCTTCCTCAAGGCCATGTTTAAGTATGTCTTTAATTTTATTTCCTTTTCTGACAGATTGATAAAGGTGGCTATGGTTACCCATTTATATAAATGTATCAAACAGAGATAGATATGGGTTGATACATTAGTTTAGTCTGAAGGATTACAAATATGAGCTTTTGAGCTAAAACCATGTCCTGGGTAGTGTCATTTTCACTCTTCAGTGCTCTTACAGTGGTACATTTTCACTTGGCATTCCTGCTTTGTGCCAGCCACGGCCTGAACGCCATGATTCCCTGTGCTTTGAGCCTGAAACTGAAAATAATCCCCTTATTACTTTTCTGGCTCAAAGGTGAGGGACGGATCTTAAGAAGCTGAGCACAAGAGAGACCAGCGATCCTCTCCTCCTCCAAGAGAACAAGGGCCAAGGATGAAAGGAGAGCACGTGTGGATCAGTGTCGTCCTTTGTGCCCACTTAAATCTCAACTCCTCCTGGCTCGGGGACGGTTTTTTCAATTTTTATGATGACATGCTGGCATTGACCCACTGGCACTAGGGCTGCCAGGAAAAGTGGTTATGGCTTGCTGGACTGGAGACAAGGATTTCATACTCTCTCTCCCACCCCCTACCCCCACCGCTGGCCTCATCCTAATCTACAGGCATCCTAATCTTATTTCTGTTTAAAAAGGAGTTCAAGACTCCTTTTTAAAGAAGTTCCATTCACTGGATGAGGTTAGTCCTCATAAGCACTGCAATGCACCCTGATTGCACTTTAAACACTTGCTTTGGACATAATCCTATTCCACATAGGCATCTCCACTAAGTGACCACTTGCAGTTCACACACCAAGTCCAAGGGTGTGTATGTAACACTAGTGAATTGATTTCTACTGTACCGTGGTCGTGTCAAGTGTGAAAACCACACGATGGCTATAGGGAGAAGCGTGGAGGAGACAAACAGAACAAAAGAGAAAACATACATCTAAACAGGCAATGGATGAGCAGAGCAGAGGAAAATAAGGACTACAGTCATTGCACAAGGACAGGAGAAAGACCTAGGGTTAGATTCAGTCAAGCATACTCAAGGCTCGTTTCAGTCAAATGGTTAGCCTTTAAGGGCATATACAAGTCAATCAAAACTGACATCAGTCTATTTAAGGGAAAATGCTATTCCAGAGTTCAATTAAAAGTATGTATTGCAAAGGACACATTTGCTTGTGTAAATGATATTGTAATGTAAAATCTGTTTTGATTGAATAATATATGCCCTTAAAGAAACTAACTGCATGTGATTCAATGTAGCCCTTAGTCACTTAAGGGCATATGCTATTCTGTTTTACGATAAAGATATTCAAATAAATGTGTATTCAAATGGACATTTTTAATTTTTAATTCTTGTCTCTAATAAAAGAGATTGAATGTAAAATGTTTTGACTGACTTGTATATAAATACTGCTTATATTTGTTTAAAAACATACCCAAGTTGTTGCATGGATGACATAGCCATCTCCATCAGGGGCTGGGGGTTTGTAGGAGTACCATTTACGCTTGGCTGAAAGGAACCAAAGAGTAGGATAAGCAAAGCTATTTTCAAAGTAAAAAGCTTAACTGCAATACGGGAAAACATGAACGAATGCTGAAAACACCTTAGAGTAATGGGACTGTGTCTCTGCTCTTCTCCCATTTAAATCTCAATTATATCCATCCAGTGGATGGATAGCCAAGTTCCACTGTATTGACTAAAGCAGGAAAACTAAAGACGGACACGGTTATTGCCATCGATCTGAGGAAAAGTGGTGTACAGGGCCCGTTGTGAGTAAATTTCATCTGTTGCAAACATACGATAAAGAGATTATTCATCTGCCATCATTTAGTGACTGTAAGCCCTTGTTCCCCTGATGAATCCCCTCCTGGACACTTCCCTCTCTGCCATCCCTAATGTCAATACTTAAGGCAGGCTTGTGTTAGTGTAATAAGTTTATTATGTCATTTTAATTTTGCACATAGTCATAGTCATGAATACTTTCTCAAGGATAAGCACTCATTACTGTTATACCCCATGGTCCAGACTTTAGAGGTGCATGGCTGATCATTGGTCATTGGTCATGCAGGTTCTCCCATTGGACTCCATTCATTTTCGATAGCATATTAAAACATTTATCCTCATATAATGATATTCAATCTTAGCTCAAAATAAAATTAGCAATCCAGACATTAAATTACAGCAGTTTGCCATTTTGTTATGATACACTTAGTTTGTTTAGTTTGTTACTTTGTCTGTTTTTAACAAATGTGGGTTCCCTGTTAAAACCATTGAAATTACCTGCAAATTGTTGACAGCAGGCTACTTTGTATATTTTTATATTTTGGGTTGGGGATAAATACTGCATAGGATGTCTGCAAGAGAATCAGTTTGTAAATAGTAGTACATTGTTTTTGTATATTAGATGGAAATGTGATTCTCACTGTTCAAGACCTATCATACACCTCCCTTTCTATGTTTAATTTACTCCATTATCATATGTGTTTTCACTATTATCTTCTGTGGGTAATTGTGAATACAAGTCTAAAATTAGAACATTTAAGTATGGTATTGTGTCATTTATTTAAGGCAATAGTGGGTGTAATTAATACTTGGCAGCTAAAATGTAAAGGAAATAGCAAAGGCTTAAAAGTAACTTGTGAAACATGTCATTGGTTTGTGTCTTTTTCTTGTGACACATGTGACACAGGAGACAATTCCGCATGCCCAGTTAGTAGCCAAAATTACACTTCCTGGTTCTGAAGTTGTCTCCATTGACTTCTATTGGAGTTGCTGTCTCTACATGTTTATATACTCTAAGCTCCACATTCCTCTCACATATTAATATTTTACCAGCGCTCTAACCTCTCTAGACTGCTGAATTATTTAGAGTGATGCTTATGAAATCTGAAGACCTGGCAGTCACTGACCTCTCCTGCCATGGCTGCAGTGTCAAATGGAATTTATTTTATAATGCTAGAAACCTCCTGAAAACTGAGGTCCGTTCTTAACAGTGCTTGTTTAGGTGATGATGTAACCTTGTAAACCTAAAAACCAGTCTTGTATTTTAAGCTATCTTTTGGGGCCCATTTAACAACTTTTGAAGGCTATTCTGAGCAATTTCTGTGGCAAAAGAAGAACTGCAGGCACTCTTTAAGCAGCTAAACATTTAAACGTATATGAAAAAAATGTCTTCAATAATGTAGTTAGCGTTTTTTTAAAACCAAGGCCCATTTGTTCTTTGTCTCACAGTTTTGGAATGTCCAAGTATATTTTTAGGTTGGCTTCATCACTACATTGTTCTCCAAAAATTCTACTCTCTTCTGTACGGTGTGGTGCATGTTGCTGCAAATTCCCAACACACAGTCCAGCATCTGAGCTATGCGGTCATTGGGTTTGAAGTGTGCACTACATGCACAGTTGGTACAGGTTAGAATGCTTGCAATGCAACAGCCAATTATATGTCATCCTGTAGGGCTGCTGGTCACAGCTGGCACTGGCATGGCTGCGATTGAACACCAGACTGTGGGATACATCCACAGATTGGCACAGTATCACAGCACAAAGCACCACCCAGCAGCTCCATTTGTTTGTTAAGAGCTTTGTTAAGAGCTGTAGATTATTGACGCTTTCAACCAGTACAGATCAGCTGCCCGGAGTGGTAATCCTTAGTTCAAAGGGACGAGTGTTCACCATGAATACATCTGTGGCATTGCAAAGCTTTCTTATTGGCTGACAGGATCTGAAGGTCAAGAAAGCTGCCATAGTCTAAAAACCTTACACAGAACAAAGGCTCAAAGACAAATATCAGGCTTAGGTCTCCCATTCACTCGCCAGGTGAAATTATTGAGAATAATTGCAACATTTGATGCTTTTGGGAAACATGGGAAGTCTGAAAGGTCAGCTTCTTTGTTTAGAGACAACCGAATTTCCCACCAATCATAAAAATCAATCATTCTCAATGGACAACCCCCAGCATGCCACACACAGGGAATGGATGTCATAAAAATGTACAAACCAATCACAATTCCCATCTATCATCTTTAAGATAAGCTTGGGAAGTGCTAGTATCATCCAGTATATGAAGTACCTTATCCAGCCCATTGGGTTAAGGAACTGTTTTTAAAGCTAAAAAAGAACTTGTAATTGGATTTTACTTTCTTTAAAATCTTTATAATATTACATCTATTTTTTCCCAGTACAGCGAGGGGTTATTATCTTCATTCAGAGGAAAGCAAATTCAGCTCACAGATCAAACTAAGTGGAAATGCTTGAGACATTAGATTCATTGAAAATGTATTTTCCAATTTTCTTTTATAATAAAACAGAAGCAGCCAGTCTCAAGGTTCTCACCCTAAAACAAGCAATATATCCATAAGAGGAAATTCAATTTTCCCACTGTCATAATGAATGTAATTTATTTTCAAATGATTCATCCTAACTGAAAACAAATGAGTGAATTCCCTTTTTTTGCTGTTATTTTGATGAGCCTCACAAGACTTTGTGCTGCAAGTGTTCTCTTAGGTGTGGTGAAAGCCATCACTTACTGTTAACAGAAATCTCCTACAGACATTCACCTGGAAGAATACAGGCCCTTTATGCTGAAGAGAATCTAAAATATATTGTCTGGTAAATCTGGGCAGTTTGCCTTTAAGCAGTATAAACTGCCACATACAAAAAGTATGTACATTTATGAAATGTAACTCAAAAGGGCTCCTGAGTAATGTCTACAGCTAAAGAGTTTGATCTTGGTCTGGTGACAAGATCTGTAGTGTGGAATTGTAGTATGCTCTGCATGCCAGTACAGACTATATGTTGAGGCAGGATTGCCAGTATTATCCAGGTGGGAGGACGTCTATTTGGTTTCCCCCAACATATTGCGGAAAACAGACTTGGGTGCGAACAGGCACCCAAAGCCTGGCAGCTCCAGTTTCATGTTAACTGTAGTGATAAAATGGCAATGAGCAGCATGCACTCCTGAGGATATCTCTCTGCTTTAGCAAATTAATGGACAATATTTCTGTCCAGTTCTGCAGAACTGGAAAAACAATTTCTTATAAAAATAAATATTTAGTACACCTACAGTTAAGAAAGCACACTAAACCTGCACTGAACTGATTCAGGAGGACGCCTTATTGAGACCGTTTGGACCGAGATGCATCAAATAGAAGGCTACATAGATTTACCCAGACAGATCAGCAAATTCCAGGCTAAGTAAGCCAGGAAGGCTATCTAAAGCACACAGACTGGCTTTGTCTGTACTGGTGGGTAATGACACATGATATTGGCATCAAGAATCCTTTGACTCAACCAGGCAGCTTAATTCTAGAATTCATTGTGCTGTTACCCACAAGAGCTCCACAACATGGCATTGATTTCTTAAAGCTTGTCACTAGAGTTTTTTTTTTTTTTTTGCCTTTGAGGTCAGACCGAGAAAGGAAGCTCTGATAATAAAACAAGAACATGAAAACTCATCTCTCATTTATTTTGTCAAATGTGGAGTGTAGTGAAATGGCTATGCAATGTTCCCAGCTAATAGTGACTGAATAAAACTTAGCCCTGCATATTTGTCACACATTAACTCTTAGAATAATCACATTAAGTTTAGTGATACTAAAAAGCAAACTACACATCAATTAAAATGCCATAAAACTGTTGATAAATAATAACTTCATAAAACTACATCTGCTATAATAGAATTGGAACTCAATACAGTTAAATGGCACTCTGTCATACAATAATGAATCAACTGTGTCAAATGCTGCCAGTAATTGCAAAGGGTAATTGGCGACAAATTGGGCTGTCGATACAAGAAATGTAGGCATATTAGCTGGCAGAAACTTGCTAATATTAATTGGCAATACTTTTTGGGATAGTTATAAGGATTGCCATTAATCAGCTCCAGATCTAATCTAAGTGCAAAGCACTTTTTCCTGTAGACTGAATAATGAAGTTAAGCAAGTGTTATGGTTGTTCGTTCTTTCATTTCACAGGCAGTATATTTTTGTTCATTCAGCAAAAAGTAAACTAATCATTTTATTGGGGATAGTATCAAGACCAAAGTGCATGAATAGACAGAATATGTGCAGTGTATGTTTTGTTTTTATCCTCTCATATGCTTATATTAGACACTCATTTTGATAATTTTATATTAATGAAGGATATTGGTGACCCGTGAAATATAGATAGGTGTTCTCAGTAAATTATATTTCAATATTTCTGCTATGTACCACATTCCAGCAGCTACTCTCCTTTCATTAAGTTAATGGGGAAACAGAATGGAGACAGGTATTATAAAAGTTATGGATAGGGGAAATGAGGTTAGTAATAGGCAATTCCAACGATTAAATTACTTCCAGGAGAGTTCTCAACAGTATTAAAAAAATCCTCCAAAAACCTTGGCATTTAAAGTATGTATTTCATAACCGATATAGCATAAAAATGTAATTTTCTCTATTTCATTATTTATTTATTTTTTTCAAATATATCATATACGAAACCCTTATTACATATGCCTACCAGAGTAGCAGCAGAAAAAAAGAAAAACAAACAAAAAAAAACTCTGACACACATTTACAAAATGGGCAGATTTATTTAAAGCAATTTTCCCCAATATAGAAAAATATGATTGATTTAAGTCGACAATAATAAATAGAGAGTCTGTCATATCACAGGCTCCATCAGTAATGTATAGTGGTACAATCAATACCCAGTTTCACAATACAGCAAAGGCACTAGCATTTACCGCACAGGCAGAATGGGACAGAAGGGTGGTTTAGGCATGGAAGGACACGGTGGTGCTAAAGTGTATGCTATGATATAATCCATTGGAGGTCATTGCGTTTATACAGAAGGGGAAAGAAGAGTAATGGTTTTCATTCTGTTCATTGAGTAAAACCCTGGACAAGTTACTTATGGACTGTGTCTTGTATTTCCTTCCTGCAGATCCTCTGTTGCTCTCCTCAAGATGGCAGGTTGCCAAATTATTTTGTGCCCAACACTAAGAATGAAATGAGTGAGGAAGGGAAGCAAGGTGATGGCACATACAGAACATCATATTGTAACTTGGCACAGAATATGTTTCCAGGCCTTTATGCATGAATATTGGCGAAGAGAGACAGACAAAACTGATGTGTTTGATGATTTCTTCAGTCAAACAAAGATTAAAGCCACATGATCACTCAGTGACTGCACCAGTGAAAAGACGGGTCCAAGTTACTCCACATGCTAATTCAGACCAAAATAATGTGCCACAAAGCATTTGATAATCATTCAACACTTCTCACAAACACTCACTCTATTAAATATGACCAATAAAATTTCTCTCCTCTGAGGGGCAAAAATATAATAAACATAAAAAATAATGCAATTCGTATGCAATTAGCATAATCAAAAATGTTTTTCTCTTTTAATTAATCATTTACATCAAAAAAGAAAATGTTTTAAATATTTTAAATATCAAGATATATGACCCTAAATGTTTCTCCAGTTTCACTGACTTCAGCTTTCCGTAAAAAGTCTCTTGTGATTGAGTTGATGCACTCAATTGTCCCCTAGAATTTTCATACAGGTCTGTGAGAAAGTACCACTCATTTCATGGTGAACCTGCATGCTTTGAGCCAGCAACTGTAGTACTAATCATTAATGGGCGGAATCAGGTTTTTTTTTTTCAGATGAAAAAGCTCCCGATTGTCAAACAGAAGAGTTTTATAATCCTCAGTCCTTAACGTATAATGGCTTGCAAAAAACCCGAAATTTTTGGTTGTTAAAGTAAAATCTGCTCAGAACTAGACAGTTTGGTCACAAATTGCTGTAATTATCCTCAGATTACTTGATGTCGATTTATCCAAACAGCGGCGTGGGGTGAGGGTAACCGTAAAGAGAAAAGGGGAGCAACAAGAGACACACTACACTTCCCACTGTCCTCCAAGGTCAATAAAGCTCCATCCTCAAGCCTGACTTCCAAACACAGTTTCAGAGTTCGTATTCCTAAACACTGTTTTCCCCACATGGGGATGGTATGAAGGCTGGCCAGGGCTTGGGTCTAGATGTTCCTTTCAGCAGTTAGGTATTTGAGAGCGGCGGCCCCATACTTTCGGGACAGGTCCTGGTGGAACTCTTCTTTGAGTGTGGTCAGACAGTACCTGTAGCTCGAGCTGGACCGGAACTTGGAGATGTCAAAGCTGGGAGCATGGGGCATGTGGACCATGAAGGCGTTGGGTAACACCGTCAGGTCATATTCCTGGCACATTAGAAAGGTGGAAAAAATTATTTAACACCTCTAAAAATTGAAAAATCCACAAAACAAAATCCTGGCAACTCAGCCCTTTCTCAGTCTTTATAAAACAATGATTGCTTCAGTTGAGTGGGTTTCCATAAACATCTGTAAACCCCACTCATTGAGCCATGAGACATCGCTTGCCTATCTCTAGTTAGGCCCTCCAGTACAGCTCTTTAGCTTACCTGTGCATCCAGCTCCATGATGTGGGACACTTTGTTCCAGCCAAAACCAACAAACCTCTGGTCATACTCAGGACAGTCCCGCCGCACCACCACATAGGGCTCAAAGTCAGATTCCCACTCCACCTTGTAGGGCGTGGTGGCCGTCCTCCACTTGGCGTAATTAGTCGGTGCATGTCCCTTGGTCCAGACGTGGTACCTTGTCATGCAAATAGGGGATCATCTGCATTTCAGTTCTATTGAATTTATAAAATGTCATATCTTTCTTACACTTCTGTGAAATTGTCATGCATGGGATAAATGTGAACTGTTTTTGATAAAGCCCACACATTCATAACAACTCAAAAAACATTACAATGAAAGATGCCATTTGAAACTTCAGTTCTATGTCCTGTATGCCACTGCATTAAATGTAAATTAAGTTTATTTTCATAAGAGAACTTGGAAACACAAGTATTCATTAGCGATGTGACTACAGGCATGAATACAAAACAAGTAATTAAACAATCTTTTTTTCTCAAGGAAAAACAAAAACAGGTTGTTCTAACATTGCTTTCTTGGACAGTAAAATGGTACAATTACTTCCCATACGGCCAAAAGTTTGTATTTGCCAAACTGAAAACAAAGAGTAACAATTCGTTTGGCAAGAAACAACATCAGATTTAGGTATTTGAATTGACTCTCCTTTTATAAATAAAAATGCTAAATCAGTCTATAAATGTTTAATAAACAAATCATTGTAATACTAATTAGTTGTAACTGAAATAAAGTGAATAACTGATTAATAAACAGTTGGGTTAGTTATTCAGTTAATACTAAAACATTATCTTTCTTGCATGGTTATGGTGTTTAACCTCACCACAAAGCATCATTTCATCTGTTCACAGTCAAACGCTTCCTCCCTGTCCTCCTTTGATTTAGCATTACAGCGTACTCACGCAAGTACTCATAAAAAATGTATCATCTCACTCAGCACAGATACATTACTGTTCCTCAAAAATATGCAAGTAAATTCAATTGTTAAATTATGCATTTCTATTGAGGTCACTGCTTATCGGTAACCCCATAATAAGCTTTTTTTGGGGGGTGGGGGCTGGGGGGTAGTGAATACCAGCTGAGCATTAATCATTAAGCACTAAGCACTTTGTTCATTAAAATAATTAATGTGATGAAGGTCTGAAAGCTTTTTGTATGTCATGATCAAAATGTTCTCTGGAGTCAGAGGAATACGTAAAATGGCAGTTAAACTGTGATCACACCAAAAGGTCTTCTAAGACAGCGCTGGAATTACAAATGATGAGCATAACCCAAATGATACATGAATAGATACTAAATGTGAATACTGGGCGCTTATAAAAAAAATGTGTTGAACAGGCCATATTTTCAGTGCAACTCTGGACTATTGTTGTCAGTATGTTTGCATAGTGTCTAGGTTCTAAATGATAGAGAAAAATTGAAATATTACATAAAGAAATACTAAATAAAGACATTCTGTATTTTAATGCATTGTGTAACGTGGGCTCCAAACATGGTTCTCACCTGAAGGTATAGAGGGTCCCCATGTCCAGCATGGAGAGCAGCTCAGCTTTGGATTTGGGGAAAGAGAGGCGGTAGCGGAGAGTTTCAAAAGCTGGCACCACCAGAGCCTTCTTGGTGTTCGCCATGTCCAGTTGGACCATGGATTTTCTGAGGAAGAGAGAGGACAACCATAATGGGTGCAAGTAAACATTAATGGCAGAATCAAAAACTCAGGAACGCTTATTCACATTTTGCATAGATTCCTTGTTCATCACAGCATAAGAATTAAACAGATTTTCATTTATTCTTCTCATAGTGCCAGTGAATAAAATTAGAAGGGTTGACATTTTCATGATGATAATTGCATCTCTGTATTGTAACTCATCTGCAATTCATACTGTGGAGTATAAGATAAAACAATTAATACAAAACATGCATAAAGACAAGATGTGCCTCTGTATTCTTGTCGACTGGATACAATGAAAATCTAATGTGCATAAATCTTGTAACTGCAGCATGTATCTCAATAAAGTACTAAAGAAACAATGACACCACATTGAATGTGAGACTGAGAGAAATGTCATGTATTGTAATCAGCTATAGCATTAAAGTCATTGTGAAAGTAAAAGATCACCCACTTTCAATGTTAGCATGTGTGGGTCTTTGTTGTCATTGTAATACATGCGTAAGGAAGCAGCTGCACAAGGTTTTGTTTTCCATTACTGTCCCCTGAAAGATTTAGAAAAATACAAATGTTGTAGAATAATGTACTGTCCTTGAAGACCACTGATGCATTATGGGTCTTCAATGTGAAGAGATGATGATAACAATGGCACAATGCCTTCTTTCAGCCAAATTGCACAAATTATTGGCAATGTCGATGTGACATGCAAGGATTACAGTAGAAAGGCAAGTTTAAGTTTATGTGAAGCATTGCCATAGAAAGCCTTCAAAAGTATTTCAGATTAAGCAAGTTTTGTATTCCATTCCTTTCCCTGTCTCTGTGCTCCCAGAATTTCAGCATGTAACTTCACCAGCAGTGTTTGTGGGATTTAGTGAAGCCTTCAAAAAAGTATATGTTTTTGTAAAATAACTCAGTGATTTGCTTGTAGCCTGCCAGTTAGCCTTGAAAACCACCCCAACCTGCTATTTCGCACTCCTCTCCTTTAATTACCCAGGTCCTCAATGTATTGGAAAGTACAAACACACAACAGCATAAAAAAAGATGTCTGAAATCATAGCCAATACCAGTATCAACACAGTAAGCTGCTCATCATAAACAGTTACATAGGTATTGCCTTCGTAAAGAGTACTGACTGAGAAAATACAGCAGATATTTGGAAATCAAATACTTTGATTGGACAGGAAGCCATTGCATCATAACCAAAGCTGATGCTCCGGAGAGTAGTGGCTCACCTGAGGTAATCGTAGAGGCCATACATGGGCAGGAAATCCACGTCAGTCAGGAACACGTAGGGCGTGTTGGCGTGCCGGAGGGCGACGTTCCGCAGCAGGTTGACGGGGTAGAACTGGCCCTCTTTGTAGACGATGTGGTATCCCACATTCTTGCGGTTCTTCAGCACCTCTGAGGCCTGAGCGTAGCGCAGGAACTGCTGGGCCTCTGCATCTGACATGTAGAGAGCCAGGCTGATGGGGCCCTCCCAGTGGTTGCAGATCGCCTCCAACATCTGCAGTCTGGAGAGAAAGAGGAGAAACCCTCAGTCTTAAGTCCAGGCTTTATGCAGTGCTGGATGCTCAGTAGCTTGTAGGTAAATGGTGAGCTTAGTTGTGCTAGGTCTTTACTTGTTCTTGTACTTATGTTTAATTTATATGTTCTCATCTCTCTGAAAAGGCAGCTGTCTGTGCTGAACATTCAGGTCCTGCATGCATGAAGCTACTGTAGGGAAAGGTGTCACCATTTTCATCAAGGTCATGCACATTCTGAGTTCTTCTTCAACCAGGTCTCTTTGATTCTCTCAACAGCTCAGCCTCATACTGCACAGATTAAATCCATACAGTTGTAAACAGCATGCAGAGTCAATACACCCTTTTTGCTACAAGCACATCTAACTTACTGATTTCCGGCAGTTTCAAAAGCCAGATACACCTTGATGTATCTTCCCCTCATGGAGAGGAATTCAACACAAATGAAATGGACAGAAAACTGCTCTATGTTAACAGGATTGTACATCATAAATTAAGTGACCGCTCTCCTAATGCCCACCAATTGGAAGCTCAAATGGAATTTCTCCAAGGGAGGTGTATTCCTTCCTATGTTGGTGTTGTTTTACAGGTGCCTTTTATTAATTGTGATGGAGCTTATTCTAAATTATCTGAAGAACTGTAATAAATTCAGTTTTTTTTTTTATTTTAAGCATCGCTCACATAACATATTATTGGACACACAGGAATCTTTGTTGAGCTTGAACCATAAATTGCTGAATTTAAAAGGCAAATTCCTAATTAAAGCTAACTCTGTGCTATCTGTCATTGGCTGAGACCTGGTACACTGCCACAATTTGTTCTGTGTGAGAGTTTCCCAAGTGAATTTGATGGAGCATCAGGATGACTGAATGGATTAAAAAAGTTTGGAGCAAATGAACCCACCAAACCCAAGGAAGGAAGGGCCAGGGGGCATAACATGCTGAATGAATCTAATTACTGGCCAGGATCACAGGCTGACGAGCCATGCTCTTTTCTTAATGAGAATGCCAGATTGGCGCCTCTGGAAATCCTTAAGCATTGAGCTGAACTCTAAAATCCATGCAGAAATCAAGCTCTTAATTGGGTGCAGAAGTAGCTTAATTCTTTATCAAAATAAATCCTTGACACTGCCTTTCATTTTATTGGAACAGTTCCTTCTCCATTTCACGGTGACGTGGGAGTGTTCGGAGTGATGTGGACCGTCTTTAATGCCTGACCTGTCCATTGAGAGCTGGGCGACCAATGTCACATCGTATTCGTCGTCTGTGGGCGTGTACTCGTACTGCAGGAAATAGAGGTGCATCCGGTGCACAGTGATCCGCTCCCGGCGGAAATCGTAGCACTGGTCATCCTCGTCTAACTCCTCAAGGGCAGCCTGTAGCTGCAGCCAGAGAGACAGAGAGAGAAACAGAGAGAGAAAGTGAGAGAGAGCAAGAGTGAATAAGCAAGATAGAGAAGGAAAGAAACAGAAAGCAAGAGACAGATACACAGAGTGAGAGAGCAAAAGAGAGAGACAGAGATGTGTAAAAACCCTGACATTTACAAAACAAACAGCTGTACATTTTAGAAGATCAAATATTTCCTCAGCACTTTTCAAATGTTACAACATGTCCAATAAACACCTGTTAACCACAATTCTACCATAAATGTCATGAATTTGGAATTTCTAAACTTTTGTTGACATACTCCGAATAAGCAATTTATTAATTTTAGTTTTAAAAATTAACCACTTAATGCATGCAAATCTTCAGCTAAACTGGCTGTGATGGTTTAGGTTGAAAAAATACATGTTACATTCCGGATAGGTTAGGTAGGCAAAACTTTGAGCAAGACAAGCTGAGTGGCACATTGTAAAAGGAGAGCAGAATTCAGGGAGTGGGAGGATGAATGTGGAGAAGCATCTGGGAAAAACAGCAGAATGCTTTCGCTCTGCTGTCCAAATCAGTCAGGATTATTTTCTGCACTTCAACAACGCTTCAAGTGAGCGCCCTTTAGTCTCTGCCCACTGCGTTATTGCATCTTGGTGGTCCCTGGCACCACAGATTCAATTTTGATTTTGCTCAATGCTGGCACCCAGAATAAGCTAGGCTGTTCTTTGCTTTTTATTGTTGCCATAAACTGTGGGCAGCTGAGAAACGTTCACTATTAACCCCATTCTACAATATCAGTAATAAAGCTGACTTCTACTAGATCACTTTTTAATAAAAAAAGAAATAATAAAAACTGACTACCTTTTTTCATACACCAAGTACAACAAGTACGTTTTTACCAGATATTTATGAATCTGCTGAGACACATCGTGTCCAATAGAGAGAGCTGGTCATCCCTGTTTCTTTACATTACATTTCGCTGACATTCTTATGCACAGCTTACATTTCACATGTGATTCATTAACACTGCCGGACATTAACTGAAGCAGTTGAAGTATCTTGCTCAAGAGTACAATAACAGTGCCCTACCAGGGAATCGTACCTACAACCTTTTAATTACATGCCCAGTTGCCCAACCGTGATACTACAAATGACACCTGCCCTGGGGCCAGTGCTCACCCGGACACTCTCAGAGCTGGGCTGGCTCGGGCAGCCGAAGAGCTCTCTGCGCAGCAGGTTTCCATCATATTCCAGGAAGGTCAGGTAGAGGTTTCGGAAAAACTCCACGTGCTTGTTTTTCACCCGAAGCTTCTTGGGGGAATTCCAGTGGATGACCTGATGTGACCCCATTACATCGAAACCATGACCCGCAGCAGAGTCATCAACACAGACAACAAGAGAAAAAGAGAGACATCAGTGACCTTTTGACTTTTGTCAGTGTTCTTAGAGGCATCCTGTTTGCAAGGGTCTTTCAGGTAGTCATGCCCCTGAAACTGCCCTAACACTCTAAGAGGTATACCACTAAGATTTATTCTCTGTTTCAGAAATAGCCAACCCTAGTCATGAAGAGCTATAGTGCATGTAGGTTTAGTCTTCAGCTTAAAATTAAGCAAAATCAGATGAGGTGAATAAACTGTGTAATAAACAATCCT
The DNA here is from genome assembly GCA_022829145.1 of Albula goreensis. Lineage (NCBI taxonomy): Eukaryota > Metazoa > Chordata > Actinopteri > Albuliformes > Albulidae > Albula > Albula goreensis. The sequence continues at coordinate 10,245,813 of CM040755.1, forward strand.
AAATTATCAATTAAGTGCTGCATAACAAAAACCCAGGACTCCATATTGCTCTCCAAGGCCATGGATCGCTACCAATGCTCTATTCACACAGTTACTGTATCCATGTCTATTGGATTGATTCTTGATTTACTTGATAACAGAACAGGTGGTGGATGGATTGCTGTGACAAGCCTCCATTTTATCATAGGCCTCAAAACTCTGACGTATCTTCCCTTACAGCACTGGACTCTGGACGCACCTTGAGATCAGACACCTCAGTGTAACACTGCTCAGAGCGGGTGTGGTCAGACAGCTGAACATTCCAGAAGCATGGGAGCTGATGCACCAGTACAGGGTTCTGCTTGATGAAGGCATTGAAAATGTCCTGCAAAACAGTTCAGACAGCAGTTAGATATAAAGGCATGCTTATGCAATATTTACATTGTGCATACACAATCTCCAAAGGCAAACGGAAAGAAAATGCTCAACAATGATCAATCATGTCTTGAGGTGTCTTGCAGAACATTATGTTAGAGTACAAACTGGTTGAAAGTTCAATAAAACATGGCATTTTAAAAAGACAGTTTCTTGATGAGATGGGTGATTAAATCAGACAGTGCCTCTGGGTACTGAAGAAGACGAACTGACCTGGTCAGCCAATGAAGTGGAGAGCATGCTCATTAGCTCCCTCTCAGCGGTCAACCTCCACATCTGCTCCCAGCCAATCCTGCGCAGCCTTTCCAGGAGGAGGAGGATGACCCCTGCGACAGAGACACGGAAACGCCCATGAGACCCAAACAGAACCAAACACGTCCTGCAAATCAGTGTACTTTAATCTGGCTCTTCTCTTTTGTTCTGTCTGCACCTTCCACTCTTCTTCCCCCTGCAGCCATGTGATGTTTGCCGTTTGCATTAGCATCGTGTTACAGCAGGAAATCAGCTACTGGTTTCACATGCAGATTTTAAGCAAGTATGTGGGTGTATGAGCTACATTTGATTATGGTGTGTAAATACAATCGGATCAAAAATGAATTGTTCCAAGTAAAAGTTGGTTTGACAGCATACGCCTTAGAAAGATAATAAAAGCTCTGGCTTACATCAATCCCATTATGGTTTCAGTAATGATGGATTCAGCCTAATTTAAGTACAAACCTGTGTTAAACCCTCGACCTAAGGCAGGCCAGGGTTTGTGGTTCTTCCAGAGGTTCCCCAAGTACCAGTCGCTTTGGTTCTCCACGAGCCCAATCACCTGCTTGTCTGGGAGCGCAAGGTCATAAGAATAATGAGGACCTCGGTGCAATAGGCACCACACAGATCTACGTGGCATTGTATGAAATTCCAGTCTTATGTGTTTCACTATCATCAGCAACACATGTGCACCATATGTACTTGTTTGGAAAAGCTACAATAACAAAACATGGAAAAAAAAATTGGCACTTTTCTATATAGGAGATGCTTTACAGCCTTTGATTGTGAATAAATCAGATAAATAAAGCAGCAATATATGTGCCTCTCATTTCTCTTCAGCTAAATTTATTCTGTCCTGTTGCATATATCAGAAAAAACTAAAGCCTTACATGATGTCACAGGCAGAACATCAATACACAAACAAGCATTTCACATCCACAGGGCTGGGCATGCAGCCATCTGACTAGCCAATACCTGTGAATTTCCTGAAAATGGCCCACAGCTCGGCAATATCGGTGGCAAAGGTGATGTCTGTATCCAAGACAATGACCTTGGTGAGGTCAGAGGGGAGGGCTTTGGTCAGGGTCAGCTTCATTAAGCCGTATATCCCAGAGTAGTGCTTATTAGGGATCCAGGCCACCTCAGACTGCAAGCGAAGGGAGATGGGAGATCAGAGCTCGGCTGTTCACATGAAGCAGAGATTAATTTTACAAGATGAGACATTTCAGAACTAAAAAGGGCCTTTGTCATAGCAGAGAAAGTAAAACCTTGAACATCCTCCTGGGCAAAGAGCCACGTAACATTCTGCCCAAACTAAAAAGCACCGGATCTGCTTTTTGAAGAAAATCTATTACTGTGGAAAAAGCAGTCACTAATGCTATTGAGTCACATTTATTGAATGACAAACAGGAAACACACATACTTAGCATTATAGGATATTGAAAACAAAAGTACTAAGAATATCCTAAGCAGAAGGTAATTTAAGGTGAGCACTTTTCAGATAAGCTCTTCTTTATCCAAAGGTAGGGATCTGGCTGTGACTACAAAGGGAAGGAGAGGATGGTATTGGAGAGATTTCTGTAGTTCACATCAAGCCCTAAGTCCAAACACAAGGAGCGAACAACAGAAGCGTCCATACCTTCAGCTCATCCGCATCATAGAAGCTGACTTGCACCGACGGCACCATCCAAGACTGGAAGAGGGAGCTGAGGATTTGATTAGCCACGGCGTCAGTGATGAAGTGGAAATGGAGAGGGTTTCTCCTGGGAAATGGGCAAGGAACAATCAGCACTTGGATTGGATTTTATATCATGGGTTGTTTCTCTTGGGTAAAACCCAGTCCTAGGAGCCTTTCAAATGTCTACATCAGGGTAATACAACTCTGTTTCTAGGGGAACTGCAACACACTAATGTTCTTGGAAGTGTAATCACCAAACCAGGTCTACTGTAACTGAATACATGAGGTGAGTCTCCACCAGCATTTCAGGACAAAGCCAAGCACCCTTGCTTCTTCTAGCTCTTGCCCTCTCACCTGTGGAACAGAATGGATTTGACCAGAGTGACCACATCTCGACTGGCGTTGTGACCGGCACACACGCACGCCACGTGGATGAGCTAGGGAAAGAGAGAGACAGAGAGAGAGAGAGAGAAAATCATGTGGTCAGCATGTTTAGTATAAATGGAATGTTTACACAGAAACTCAGTCACTCATTCACAGAAATGTTTTTTTTTTTTAGATCAAGATTGACAAAATTACAAGCATATATTGAATACTTGTAATTCTTAAGACTAGGGTCTGGACTTAGTCAACATCTTGCCTTAACGTTCACTTGCAAATAAGTGAAAATATCAAACAGAAAAACTTGTTGCAAATGTCTTTTTATGTCAGTTTGCTAGGATGATTAGTGACTTCACAGGTCATCAAACTGTATTTACTGAGGAAAATTGCAATGCTTACTGATATTTGTGAGACAAATATTAAAGGTGTTACCAAGCAAAAAAATAATTTTCAGTACTCAAATGAAATGCCTCACGTGAGGCCCTCACCTCACACCTCTCCACCATTGGCTGCCGGACACACTCTGTGTGGTTGCCCCCCTCCTCTGCCGTGTTCTCTCCATCCTCAGGCCCTGTATCCGCGGACGCCACCCACTGCTGATTGCCATAGTTCCCTTCCTGGGCTGGCGCTGGTGGCGCTGCTGCCCCCGGCGATTGACTGAGCTGCTGTCGCAGCTGCAGGTTTTCCTCCTCCATTTCTCGCACCCGAGACTCCAACACATACCGGTCCAGGTAGCGTGGCTCGGACTGGTCAACTAGGCAGGGGGAGAGCAGCAAGGACCGCCCATCTAGAGTGAACAAACAGCATTATTATGGTTAGGTTACTTCCTGGTTTTCTTCCAGTGAGAGAAGGCATCACTGCTCTTTGACCTAATCCCATTAGAATCCGAAGCAATGGATAAAGACCAGGAAATCAACATTTCACTGTTACTGAGAAGAGACATTGGTGATAATGGGTTTTATCATATCTTTTAAAAAGGTATGTGAGAATCGATCAGTATGTAATATCTTTCTATGGGTTTATTAACTGTGTTCTCTCTATTCTCACTGGATACCAAGGAAGGGTACATTCAGCAATGACCTCTCAATAAAAATGCCAATGATTTTTATTGATGCTATTAGGCAACAGACTACTCTTTTCCTCAGATGGAAAAGTCATTAAATTGCTTGGTCTCCTGTACCCCTTAATTTTGCATTCCAGATCAATTTCACATTCCTGCTCTCGCATACCCCTTCATTTTGCGTTCTAGCTCAAATTCTGGTTTAGTGGCATGACATGGGGATGACCACAGTGCTGTGGGCTGATTGACAGTTACAGCTGTTTGCCATAAAAATGTTTTATGTGGATTGTTGCATGGACCGAGCTTCCCCTCTCCTCTCCCTCTCCCTCTTTCTGTCTCTACTCCTCTCACTGTTTCTGGAGGGAAAGCATCGCTACATTTATGGGAAGCTGCTGAAAAGCATTACCCTCCTGACCCCTGGAGAAAGTGGCGATGTGAAGGAATGTCCACGACCCCTTCTCAGCAAATTCAGGACATTCACTGCCAAAATGGCAGAGGACAGAGAGGACGCTGTGCCACTTTCAAACTGCTAGTCCGAGACCCCTTTTTACGATAAAAAAATTATCCAAGAAAATCAAACCAAACTGGTTGGATGTGTTGGATACCAAGATGGGTCTCTCAATTGACTGGTTCCAGCATTAGGCTCATGACATATTGAATAATGTCCAGCACGGACACTCTATTGACTTAGGAGGGAAAGGGGGCAGTGAAAAGGCTGTCGGGGCCAAGGACAGTGTAATCTGCCTTCCACTGGTGCCGATGCCAAACAGCGTCCCCCCGCTGTATTTTGTAAATCTTGTACTACTTAACATTTCGGCCTGACATTTTCAAAGCAGTCTGCATTGTGTGTGCGCTGGAGGAGTCCTGAAAAGATCAGGGATTTATTCATGTCCCCATGAACAGTATTCTGTGTCCAGCAGTCAATAATGCCATTCATGCATGATAACCTTAATATATACAGCACTGGCTCTGCTTAGACAGGAAACCTGCAGAGAATTAAAACAGTATAAAAATAATTGGCCAACCAGTGAGCTATTCTAGCTCTATAGATATGTTCAGTAACAGTACAGGCCAGCTGGTGGTCAGCTGGGCTGGAAAGACGGCACAGTTAAAAGAAGCTGTGTGAGTTTTAGAGGACACACTCACTACTTATGTATGACTGTGTGCCCTCACAAACTGACAGAGGACACTGCAGCAATGGGACAGGCCTGCAAAAAAAAAAACAAAGAAGAAGGAAAACTGAATACTCACTCTCCAAGTTCCCAACTATGAGGTACAGCCACGTCAGAAGCAACACAAATGTCACAGATGCAACCAACAGCTTCAGCTTGGCGCGGCAAGGGCAGGGCATTGTGGGAAGGTGAGGGTGAGAGGACAGAATGGTGTTCAGGTGGGGGTCAGTCCCACACTGGCTAACTGCAGCATCCTATCATCTGCAGAGGAAGGAACAGAAGAAAAGGAGAGGGCAGGAGGTTAGCTGGTCAGACAGTGTCACTTGATACTGAAAAATGTCCTGCCAGTTTTGTCAGATGACTAATAAAACACATATTAAAGAAAGACTCTAGCATCTAGTTTTTTATAAAGTAGTCATAATTGCTTAATGGAGGTTATCCATGATATAGTGTGAAGTTTAAGTATCCTATAGTCTACTGATAAAAACACATTGTTACAAACACATCTAAAAGAAAAGTGTAGCTCTTATAGCATTCTTAGTGCTTATGAGCATACACACACTTTATGCCCCTGCTCAACACCAGTGCCACACACAAGCTTTGTAACAAGCCACTTTTCCTCCACAATACAACATGGCTGAAATGAATTTCACTTCATGTTTCAAAAGTGGAAATATGAAACAGGACAGGGATGTGACAGAACATCTATAAAATAAACGCTGACTGAAGAACACACCTACAGTATGAAAACAATACTGTTTTTATTTTGAGAATCACTCAGCCATCACAGCAGCCAGAGACGTAGGGGGGATTGAGAGCTGGTTGTTGATCAAAGGGCTCCACACTTGGACATTATGCGCCATGGGAGGCCTAATTTAGCTCACAGGTGTTTGATGATTGCAGAATTTCAGTTTTCATCATGCACATTCATTTCAGCAACCTTTGCAAAATCCTTTTTGTTTCGTTCTATTTTGAGTAGACACATGTCGCTTGTGTGTGGTGCCTCACAAACATCAGGGTCACCATAAAAACCAGGCCGAGGGGAGTGGGGACCATTGATTTAAGAGGTAGGATTTGTTTGTTTGTGCAAAACCTACTAATATTCACTAACACTAACATTCAAATTAGCATTTGCAAGAGGAAAAGAGTCAATCAATGACTACAGTGTCAATAAACAATCAAAAATGGAAATAGTATTTTAGTAAAATGTGAATGAGAGTCTCTTAGTAAAAATCATAACAATGCATTGCATTCTTACAGAAACACTTTGCTGCTGATTACATTTTAATCCAAATTTTATACAGTCAGCCCGCCTCATCCTCATGTTTGGCATTCGTGGTTTTGACCTGGATTTGAAAATATTAAAACAAAATCCAGAACATTCTCAAAAAACAATTTGAAATTCCCGTGCGCAGCGTATGCTAGAATACTGTAAGTCAATATGTTTTACGTGGGTTTTAGCAGTTACGCCATTTTATATAAGTGTCCTGAGCATCCGTGGTTTTTGCACATCCGTGGGGGTCCTGGAACCAAATACCCATGGATAAGACAGGCCGACTGTATTGTTAAAGTCTAAAAAATTCCTTTCCCTCTTGCCTTAGCCTGTCTAGACCCACGGAAAACTCGGCCAAAGGCAGAAAGGTATGAATATGTGTATACAATGGGCACACCAGCCCTGCTCAGAAACCAACACCAATATAACCTTCCCCTTTAATCTAATTTTTTCAATATCCTCAAACAATTAGAGGAGTAAATTCCAGGGCGTCAGTAATAAATTGGCTGTAAAAACAACACAAATGCATTTAGCCCTCAGGACCTTAGCCTATCCCTCCTACCATTCATGCATGGTTTGCCACCTTATTCTGATCCAAGGAGCCATATCTGAGGCAAGTGACAAGGAGGCAATTATTAGGTGGCATTTACCATCATGTCACAGCCCTCCTCGCTTCCCCACTAGCTCTTCAGATGCCAGTCTACAGTAACAGGGTCCTTGCGCCATTAGCGTCTGACAATGTTTTCATTTGGCAGCGTGTCACCTTCCCACTAACACTTCAGCGACCAGTCAATAGTAATAGAGTCCTTTTTGTCACAAGTGCCAGACGGTGCTTTTTTTTTTTTTAAAATTGGTATGAGAAAAAAGCATATGTACAAGAAGGTCACCCATGGGTTGCCTCCCTGCCAACAGATCACCTCGACGTCTGAAAAGAGCAAACACTGCATGAATGTACTGTTACTGTCCACGAAGTGACAGGGTTTATAACTGTGTTTACTGCAGAACAGTGGTTACGAGGGCAATATTTTAATTAGACAGAGCAGTACAAAATCACCCCAATGAATCTGAGGGCCAATGGTTCATATTAGCATGCCCTGTTGTTTGACAGTAGAGACAAATTACAGTCCAGCTGTTACAGACTTTGTCTGCCATATCATGGATGTTATAGATGCATTTTCCATATCCATAAATTGAATAATGCCCTTACCAATGGCATATGCAAAGTAATCCATCTATTTATGTGAAGCCTGCCCTCCACTAACAGGAAAAGGATGGGCAAGGACTGTCATGTCTGTTTCAGGACTTCATGCTCTTTTGCTCTTAACTTATTAGTTTGCCCAACCAATCATGTGATCTGACACTGAATTTGAATTTTGGGATAAGCTCATGAGTGACAGCTGGAGGCTGGTCTAGCATCCCAGTTTACTGTGGTGTTATCTACGAGCAAATCGGTGCTGGCACATAGAGATAATTAGCTAATAGCTCCAGGGTAATTGGGTGGAAAAAAACAGACCGACCCCTCCAAGAGCAGAACTGGCCACCCGTTACAGAGGGTGTGTCCATGACAGGAAACGCATGGTGTGCATCTTCCTGTCGCTGATTCTTCACTGCGCTCAAAAGTAATTCCAGCCATTTCCCCTGCAGGCTGGGAGAGTTTAGCATTTTAATCCAAGCTCTGTGCTTTAAAGCGTGAGGTGTAAAATGTCACCCCGGAGAGGAGGGCACGAAGATGGGGTGGCCTAGCTGCTGAGGAAGTGATAACAGCCAGCAGCAGGAAATGGGCTGAGTGAAACGCGTGCCCCCAAATCCTAGCACAGGTCACAGAGCGTCGCCGCAGTTAGCCGCCTCTCCTGGAGCCCATCACTGCAGCCTCTAAGGAGCCTTTGGGAGACAGTCCAAGTTTACTTTGTAGGCAAAACTTGCTCCAAGACTGGAATTAATTTATAGAGTGTAACTTCAGAAAAGTCTGCAAAACTGTCATCGTTCCCTCTTTTGCCATATATCTTTCTCTCTTGGTGTGAGGGTGTTATTGCACACATTTCAATGATAAAAATGATCTACTGTCTTTGTGCTGACCTGATATTACAGAAACTTCACTGACGTCCAACCATTTTACCAGAGTAACTGTCTGTTGCACAACCTGTTTTGGTTAACAGCATTTTTTTATATAATACATCGGTTAATGGAAGCACTGGACAAATTAATAATCATCATACATTGACTATTACATTCTTAATGTAGATAAGCCAGTTTTCCACTGTGGTACCTGTAACCACAACCTTTTTTTTAGCACAGATTGATTATATAACCTGCCACCTTTTGTTTGCTAAGGTGACCAAAAACACACTGGGGAAGTGTGAGAGCGGCAGATAAGCCCCAGCAGGCTCAGTCCAGATTGTATCCTCTCCTGATTGTTACTGACTGCACTGCAGCATAAGGAAGCCCAGGGTCTGGGCAGAGGGGAAACAGCCAGGTGGGAGGCATTGATCTGTGACCATGGGCATAAACGGCTCAGAGGTGAAACCAGCCATGCTTAACTGCCAGTAACTGCTATAGGGCCAACCACAGGGTTCACACACTCCAGCAACACTCTCCAATCTCTGACCATTGTTTTAACAGTCACCAGCTAACTAGTCAGTTTCATTCTAACATCTCTGCTTACTTGATCACCTGTAACTGTAACTGAACAAAAACACATTGTAGACTCTAATGGACAATTATGGGTGCATTACAAGAACATGCAGTACAAACTTATAATAAGCTCCCATGTACTCATACATTATAATGGCTTCCAAATGGTTTGGTAACAGACTCAGTACATCAGTACATACACAATCACAGACTCACAGCTGCAAGGTTAAGCTTCAGTTCTGACATTGTGGCAAATTTAAAAGTCCACAGCAGTGGAACAAACACACACACAGACACACACACACTTGTCTATGCTTGTAAAGCAATACTGCTGATTGAAAAGTTGCCCAGGAGTACTAAGGTTACGGTTACATTAGTCCTCACAAACAAGCCAGGTATTGTCAGGGAGAAATTCCCTTCTGCTCCAATCACTGCTAGCTCTCTCCCACAGTGCTCTGTGGTCCTGTAGCATGTAAACTATCACACTGACTCACGGGCTCCAGAGAAAGCGCATCAGCCTGCCTGCACTACAGCTGCAGTGCTCCTGGCTCATACAGGAGGGTGCGTGTAGTCAGCAGTAAATTGAGAGGAAAATGTGTTTTTAAAAAAACTGTGGAGAAAAAGACAGAAGGAGAAATATGTTTTAAGTAATATATTATCAAAGCACCATTGACATTTATTCAAGTGCCTCTTTTAAAGCATAAATCTTGCAAATAGTCAACCAAAAAGTCATCTAATGCTTTACTGCATTAACCTGATGTTTGAAGAGACTTCATAAGTCAATTACAATGGCAGAGTACTGTCTGGAGTATGCACCGCAAAATCATTTATGTTAACAGCAAGAAAAGCTTAGAAATTAATTAATGGGAATAATACTGATAAATGGTAATACATTTTAAAAGCATTAATGGAGCCTAAATATAAATTGTTATCAAAAAGAAGATGTATGATATATCGCAGGCAGCCATAATTCTGAAGCTATTTCTCCCGCTGTCCCAGGGCTCATCAGCCGCACGCTACTTTATGATCCTTCACAAGTTGTTTGTATTTCACAGTGCTTTCCCCGGATGGACTCACACATGTGGGGATACGTCTGATTTATGCATTGGCTTTGTGTTATTTTGTCAGTGCAATTAGTTTGAGAGCTTGCGCTAGTAAAATCTGGAATGCATTCAAATGATACACTCCGGAAGGCCTGAACTGGCATAGTGCCCCACTTCCTACAGAAGATCACTTTGCTGGAAGAAAAAGAGAGAGGCACTGCTCCCATATACAGTAATGAAGTACAATATCGCAAGGAGGATTAGTGTTATTTTTAGGCCTTCAAGGGCGAAGAACAATGGCCAGGACATCAGAAAGGACAATAGGAAGCATTGTGAAGTGATAGTTAGGGATATAGCTTGTATCCAGAATGACATGGGTTCAAATCTCAAGTGTAGCCAGACTCTTCGTATCTTTGAACAAAAAACAAAACCTGAATCAGTTATGATTAACTGGAACTGAAATTGTAGCTATTAATGAGTCTGATCCTTTCCCGAAAAAATCAGCAATATTCTAAAAAATTATATTTGATTGAGTCAGAGCTTATTGTGTGCAAAGGCCTCTCGCATTGACTGCCTTATATCTTACTGGAAACATTTTTAATCAGATCCACAGTGTTTGCCTGCTCTTGTTTGCACTTTTTTTGTTTTGTAAACAAAACAAAGGGTATAATTGCATATTGAGCGAGAAATTCAATTTGAGCTTGACACTGTGGAATCACTCATCCTGAGGAGAATAGATGGTGTCAGCTAAAATCATTGCTTGGCTTGAAACATTTATTTTATATTACTTATCTTTATTTATCCAGGTAGGGTAAACCTGAGAATTCAATTCTCTTTTACAGTGGGAAACCAAGGAATTGAGTTTGGAAGGGAGTACAAGGGTTTGTGTGGTCAATCAGCTACAAGACAGTGGCTCAGGGGCCTGAGGTAGAGAGGAATACTTTTTGGGGAAGTTGACCAGGACACTGGGCTATACACACCTATGCCTTCAAATAGTGTGGTGGGATACTTAACAACCACAATGAGTCAGGACTGTGGTTTAACATCTCATTTGAGGGATGGCAGCATCACCACAACATCAGATCTTACTTACATCCAAACAAAACCTCTTTCACTACCAAACTGGATTTCCGATCCAAGCACTAACCAACCGCAAACCTGCTCACCACAGATGATGGACAGCAGGAAGCCAGAGATTTTCCCCCATTCAGCCCACACTTTGCTCTGTTCATTTTGATATGATCCCCATTCAATGAGATTTTTTCATTAATTGTATCAGCAGGCAGTCCGTGAACTAATGAGACAAGCTCAGATTGGAAGCCAACGTTGAAAATCACCTTAACTTGATAGACACAGAACATCATCAGCCTAGGTTAACAGTGTGAGGCTTTTTAGTTACATCATGCCCAGGCTTGTATAAAATTAAAGGGAACACACAACCTGAATACACAGTTCTTCATAGCTGAGGGAATGGAAATATGATTCTATCGACTGGTATAAAATTCAGCAATTCGACAAACAATGCAGCCATGAGAGATGAAATAGGACATGGGCAGAATAGACAAAACAAAACAAGGACTCAAACCTGCTATCTATGTTTACTTTTCTCGTGTGCCATTTGTAGATAACTAACATTTTCATTTGTGTATAACAACCAATGTCAACGTGACAAAGTTGTTAATGTGTGCAAGGAAATGGTGTGCTGTGTATCCAGAACTGATTTCTCTTGTTGACAAAAAATTATATTTCTTTCTTTCGCTGCCTGTGTGTCATCTCCTCGAGACAGGAATGAGTACAAACAAGCATATGGGGCATACCATTTTCAGCATTATTTGTTGAATATAAACAGTTCTGCCAGGACAACAACGTGGCTGGTTTTCAGTTTGTGTTTGGAGTTTAATAATGACTGATATTTCTCAGAAACATGCTATTTGTATTTGCTCTATTTTTACCCTTGTAATAAGCATGCTTTCTGTTTTTGTTTTATTTTTTCCCTTGTAATCGCTCCCATTAGAAAAGAGTGAATGGAGGCAAGGCTTAGGAAAACATATTTTCACACGGCATACTCAGATAATGACTTCCATCCTCGGTTTTCTCAGAACTGGTGAGAACGTAAATTAGTGTGCTCCTTTCACTCACTCGGAGGGAACACACTGTGATCTGACTCTGATGTAACAGTTCATTTCTTTGAACTGAACGGACTGTTACGTTACTGTTTTTGTAAAATCCAGCGGATTTTACATTCAGGTCCTAGAGGAGGCATAGTCTCCTACCCCTGAATGAGCTGAAACTGAAGTACATTGGTGAAAACCCTGCCACATAATTGGAGATGGAGGTGAAAAATCTATTCCATCAGCTTGCACAGTGGCATCTGTTAGGATTTTTTAAATAAATAAATAGACATTTTTATGAGAGCAGAAAAATTATCCTCTCTCTAGATTTAATATTTCAGTCAGGGAAGCTGCCTACCTGTTAGAATAAAAAGGAATTTTCCCTTATTGGTACCAAGGCCAAGAAGCATAATGAAATGATCAACCTAAATCACTGCTTTGGAAGTAGCCTCCTACAGCAGAGCAGTGATAAATCTTGATTCATCCTGTTTTTCTCCCCATTTAGACTTCATCTCCTCATCACACAGGAGGTTTTTCCTCACACACACAGCTGTTGGAGTAGCTTCCAGGGGCATGTAGTACAAGCAGGGACCCTTGGGATATTCCGCACCGGGCGAGACATAGTGCCAGATACTCAGCAGACAGCAGGCAAAATGACAAGCTTACATGGACTGAAGGTAAGCCGATTTCATCATCAAAAATTGTTATGTGCTTCCCTCAAATCAATAACTCAGTGTTTACAGTATACTGCTCCAGAGATACACATCTTCATTCATGTTCTGATGCAGCTGTGTAAATTGATTTACTGTAATCTATAAGCTACAGTTTGTGCATTTGTGCCCTGTACACGGGCATTTCAAAGCATGAAAAATAAAGTATTGATGTAATGTGAAGTATAAAACATTTCTTGAATAATAATTCTACAATCAAATAATTTTACTCTGACATTAATGTAGCTGTGCCATAGTTAATATTTCATGATCATAGTCATCAACGTATATTAAAAAAGAGAACATGATGAACATTTTAATCAGTCACCTCCATATGAATATCCCCATGCCTCAAAACTACTTAAGGCACTGGTGTGAGAATCCTCTCATGAATGGCCACTGGGTTTTGGTGTGCTTCCAATGCGGGCAGTCTCTGATTGCTCGCGTTTAAGGCAGAGTTCATATACTTTGCTTCTAAGTCCAAAGTAAGCTGCATGATGAAACGAAACCATTAAAAACCTACTGACACTGGGGCCCTTTCTCTTTAGTCATTCTGGATAAATTAATATGATGAATGACTAAAATTTAAAATGATGTGTGTTGAAAAGCAATAAAATCTCACAAAATTGTTGGTTGCATTTTTTTTGAGTTCCTTTTGGCAGGACATCCTCTTGGTCCCTTAGCATTTGGAGCAGAGCAGCTGCTGCTGACATCAGGTTCAGAGGATACTGTTTGGTGGTGATTCACACATTTAGAACTGGGCTAAGTGCTGCTAGTCACTAATCCCTTCAACAATAAGTCACCTGTAAGCACCCACTGGAGAGATTTCTTCCTCTCTTAAACAAATGTGTCATTAAAACATCTATGTGTGTGGTTGACACAACATAATGATAATAACTGAAAACATACTGCTGAGATGGGGGATGGATTGCTCACTCATACTGTGGGGGGATTCAGTGCCCCGCCTCAAGACATGTTTGTAAAGGAAAATTGCTGATTGAAAAATGACATCCTGGAAATGTTTATCCTGGAGGTAAGTGATCTGATAAGACGGGTGAGGTGCAGACTCAAACTAAAACATTCCATTCCAATTTGTCAGGAAGCTGTCCTCCCTCTTCACAGGTACAGTTCTGCAGAATTCCAGAATGTAAACAGAGAAGCTGCTTCAAGTTCCTGTGCATGTGTCACCAAACAAATGAGACTTTTTTAAGCCTCCCTTTTTTTCTCGCTCTCTCTTTTCTCCTTACCTTTCTCTCACCACCCTTTCTTACTGACATCCATAATCAAGGCCTGTCTCTACCTGCTTTCAGAATGCCAAACATTGACTTTCCAGAATTACACTTCACAAACACCAGGCCTGTTCAAATTTCAAAAACAACATGGGCCTGGTGTCAGACCATTCATTTTGTCCCTCTGTCATCATACACTAATCGTAACCGAGTGAAGTTATCATCCAAGCTCTCAAAATCAAACAAACACATTTGCAGGGCTGTGGAATTTAACAGAGCAAGAAAGAAGTCTAGATGCCACCAGTCATGGATGATATAAAAGAATCCAAATAAAATTAAAGATTTCATTAAGATTATATTACTAGAAATCTGAAGAAAAACAAAAAATAATAAAAGGGGATGATAAAACCCCATAAAATGAGATAAACAACAATTCAGTGCAGCTTTTTATAAACAAAAACATTTTTGTTGTGGGACCAACATCTCAGTAAGGACTACGTCCTCTCAGCTGGATTTGCATGACAGTGACATTCTCTAGGAATTGGCAGTTGGGTTTTTTAGACTTATTAAATAATTAAAGCTATCCGTTAACATCTTGATACAGTGGCTTTTCAATGAGTTTGCTTTCAGTGAGGTCTAGGGGAATAACAAAGGCAAGCACAGTCGTAAGCAGTGTTTTATCTGACGAATAACATGTCACAGAAAATCAATTTTCTCTCCCTAGCTACCGTTAGTACCAGCTCTGAGAACCTGATCTGGGGAGATAGACTGTATTGCATGTCATAAAAAGTTCTTAAAAGCAACAACAACAACAACAACAACAACAACAACAAAAACCTAAAGAAAAAACACACATAATATCAAGCAATCGAGCTCTTCAGAATAAGTCCTGCTAATGACCTGATTCCACAAATGGTGTTACACTGAAATGAAAGGGTTGACAAATCATTTTAATTCTCTTGGCTTGGCTTTGCCGGCACTTCCTCCCTTTAAATGCAGACCTTACCTTTTTAGGGAGGCATTAATCAGAGACTGAGATTCCACTGATTAAAAAATAATCAGCTGCACGCTTTCACCGTTAGAGCAGCTTCTGATAAGTGTGACTAAGATAATGAACATCCTTCCTGTTTTGACCTTGGGAATAGGGTTTCTAGTCACCATTCGCAAGGTACAAGAGAGTAAATACCTGACATCAGGATACACTTTCCCTTGCCTTGCTGTGAACTGACTACTGGCAGAAAAATTATACACATGAAATGCAAATTATGTAGACGACTTTCATAAATAGTTTGCAAGTGCCACAGATTAAATGAATGGTCCTCTGTATGACCCAAATGAAGAAATACCAAAGCCAGCCTTAGACAGTCTGGCAGTTTGTTCTTCCTCCTCCTTAAAAATCAGGAGATAGGTGTGTGCATCAAATTCCACTGAAGAAACAACCCGTATTGTATTCTGCATAGCTGCACAAAGGAATACAGTCAAATCTCTAATTACACCAGAGGGATGTGGGCTAGTAGGATTGATGGGAGAAACAAGAACAAGTCTGTACAACTGAAAAAAATATTGTTTAGAATGACCAGCATAATAATGTGATCTAGGCCTCAGTGTAGTCCCTCATGGAAAGGTAGTCTGAAGCTAGAGTTAGGGATGAGCTACATTAGCCAAGCCCAAACCCTTTACTTTCTCCTGTCTTGGTACCTCAACATACTGAACAAAAAAAGAAGGAAGGTTAAAGAGAGGATGTTGGATTTTTGCTGTTGAGGAACAAGTGAGATCAATCAGAGATCTCAGCTCTGAGCCTGTCCCTGTGTGTGGCAGGAGAGCCACCACCGACATAATCTTCAAACCGCTGAGCCCCTTCAGTTCTTTATCTCACTCCCACATGGTCTACTTGTCCTTTCCACTGCAAAACCCTGCCTAATCTACTTCTGCTACTCTTTCAGACGTCCAAGAAATCTACCCCATCTTCCAAATTCCCTGTCACACCAAACAGCTCCTGCACATACTTACACTGGAAAAATCCAGCTGTGCACGCTTTTTCAGGTATTATTTCCCACTGCTACAAAGACAGTCTTCCACTGTTAACATACATCTGCAAACCTAGGATGACTTTCCCAAATCATCTCAAAAGTTATATGGCAATATTTTTAAGGCATGGTCACCTGAGTATGGGGAAGATGATCACACTTTCGGTGTATTCAGCTTGCTGCATCTGTTTATGTGTACTCATACTGCGTGTCTCCAGGCTTCACCACCAATATTCCCATGAGGGAGAACTGCAGGGACGTCAGTGCAGATAACTGTATATTCATGGTGTGCATACTTTCTTTCAGTCATAAATGTGCAAAGAAATTAACAAGATTAACAAAAGTTCAATAAAGATGACAGGTCATGTGTTTATAATCATTTATATATATGAAAAAAGTGTGATAAGAAAACTAAATGGGAATTTAGATGCCCTGAAAAAGGCTTATGTTATTGATAGCAATGAGCTCTTAAATTGGAATCAGTGGTCTCTCCGTTTGCAATTGATTGGAGGCTACATAATCAGCATGTTGCAGGCCACATTGTGCTCTGAATGCTCTACCCCCAGTTTTGGCTGCAGTTTTGCAGTCAAAGTTTCTTCTTATGTTGTAGTTTTTTGGCTGTTCTCTTCCAAAATGCATCTCTGTCCCCACTGCATCTGGATCACAGTTGGAGTACAGCTATTCCCTTTCTCTCTCCCTCTCTCTCTCTTTTTCTTTCCAATTCCCTCTCTCTCACTCTCTCCCTCTCTTTCGCTCTCCCCCTCTCAGGGTCTGTCTATAATGCTCTTTTAACGAGGTCACTGCAGAGGATCAGACCAGTAAGGCAGTTAGAAGACGCCAGAGGTTTTCCGCGTGGCCCCCAAACATATTAACACCCCAAAATCTAAGGCACTTTCTCCAGCTTGAGCAGATGGTGGCATGGACATAAAAACGAAAGGGGCCAGTCTAATGGCCCCCCTCTGCCCTTTTTGTTGTTCTGTTTATGTCCCCCAATCTCCTATCAAATACCCATAATTCCTCTGTTCACTGTTTTCTAGACATTAACATGTGGGGAAAGCCTGGATCACATTTTATCATAGTATCATTTACTGGCTAACTGGTCTGTTATCATTAATCTCTTCATATGAATTCACACAGGAGAAATATGAGTCACTTAAGTTATTTAACTATTACAAGGGCAAACTACACCAACGTTACCTAAAATGCATTCCATATGGCTTTGACTATATTGGGATTGATGTGTTGCCTGTGCACAATCAATGATGCTGTTTAAAACTTCTCTGATAATAATATTATTATATATTATGATATAATAATATTTTCTATTTTATTTCCCTCCCCAATTTTAAACTATGAACATTTACATTACAATCCAGGCATTTAGCAAACTCTCTTATTCAGTCCACACAAGCCAAGCTGGATCATATGCAACACTAACAATGCATGCAAGCCAGAGACTATTTTGCCCCTTAGAATCTATATCATACTATATTAAAAAAAAAAAAAAACTAGTTCTGGTCCATGAGGCGGACCATCTCTCACTGTGTCTAATGGAATCCTGTGTGCTTGCCTTATGTGTCATTGGCCTGCAGCTGAATTTAACTCAGCTGCATATTGATTTTTGATGAGAATGAAGCATCTGACCCATGTCTCACCCTGTAAAATTTCAGTGCAATTTACTGTGTGACTGCATGTACCGTATATTACCCTTCTAATTTAACATATACCAAAATATGATTTTATGAGGTAGGGAAGACATTGCCAAGAAATTATACAGCTAAAGTCAACTGTTGCTTGTTACCATGGTGAGACAGGGCATGCAGAAGTGCCGAAGGCTCCCAAGCATGTCAGGCATAGATACTAAAGCAAAGAAGCCAGGTAAAATCAGGCTGACCTTCTTACTCATGATGTCAAAGCCTGCCATTATGACCTTGCTCTCATCTACAGTTAAACAAAAGTCAGGCTGCCATTTACAGCTGGTGCTGTGTTTAAATGAAGTGCAGGGAAAACAGACCCAAGCACCGTCCCTCAGAGACTCTGAATAGCAATGACTCAAATAGGCCCACTGAGGCACTGAAATGACCCCAAATGAGCCACAAATTTAAATTCATTGTATAAAATAAGATGATCGGCCAAACTGTGCTTCTGAAGAAAGAGTAAAGTAAATCAAAAATTTGCAGTTAGTCAGAAGTTAAAGTTTAAGTTAAGTGTTCATTGATTTCACAGAGGATTCTTTTCAGGTATTTGCATTGAGTACAGTGTGAAAATGGCACTCCACTTGCTTCTCAGATGGATTGATGGGTATTAATATCATCCTGAGTTGAAATGAATGGGAAAGTGCTTACTGACCACACTGCTGGGTAAGAGTTACTGGGAAGAAGCAGGATGCTGTTATAAAGTGAAATTGCTGAAGCTCTGTCACTGCTCCTTTGTTAATCTCAGATGACCCATCAGGGTCATCTCTTTATGTCCTGTCCTTCTGTGACTTACAGCACAGCTAAAATCTTTTTATTTTTAAAGTTCTGCATAAAACGCAGAGTACAACTTAAAAGCCAGTGTCCTATTGGAAAGCCTGACACCTGCTTTCATAGATTGTTTTTAAAAAATAATAAAAAAATAAAAAAGCCAGCATGATGAAACATACGGTCTTTACTTCAGATGTTCCATCTGTTATGCTAGCCCGGTAAGCAGACTAAAGAGACCAGCGTGTCCGGTCATTCATTCTGCCCTGTGTGACACATTGCCAGGGGTGCTGAGTCATTTCCGGCTTCATGGGTGACACAATCAAAGCACCACTTAGACGTTTCCCCAGAGCTGCAGGGAAGATGGAATGTAAGCACACCTGCAGGGAGGGCTGAGTGGAGAACAGGCATACTCAGATCCAGCCCTCTTGTCCTATTACAATTCACTTGTGTGCTGAGGGTACTGAACTGCAATATTTTCTTTTTTACGGGGGAAGCATTTGGGAATGGATCGTTGAACTACGGAACAAGCTGCCAGAATATCCTATGTCCTAAATACATCCTGTAGGCATATCTCACTTCTCTTTTGAATAGGGATCCTCCAATTTCTGGCTCCAATGAATTTGACAGTGCAGAAAAGGAAACTCTGGCCTGTCTACTTTGCACTGGTCTCTGAGCGACTATTGCAAGGTTATTTCAGAGCTCTTTAAATGTCGGCCAACTGATGATTCTGCCCTGGAACCCTCGGATCTCCAAGCGACCGCTCTTTGCCAAGTCCTAAAGTCGCACAGATGCTGACAGAGGGTGAAGACCAGAATGATCTGACAGATCCACATATCACTTGAGTAAAAGCAATGCTCAAAGAATATGCAAAGAAAGATCAAATGATCGAGGCTAAGTTTTGTCAAGGCAGAAGCTTTACTGGGAGGTCTTTAAAGCATAAAAGCAGTCAAATACTCTTACAATTTAGAAACCACTTTGACACTGGAAAACAAAACTGAAATGCATTGCATGTACTGTGAGGATGAGGCAACAAAGTCCACAGCTCAGACTACAGCTGTTTTCTTACCATGTTACCACGGTGCCATTTGTTTCAATGAAATGAAGATTAAATGAAACGACAATATTACATCAAAGCACCCCAAAGAAAATCTGATCAAAGGCTGTGGTTCTTATGAAAATAAGAGGCACGAACAGAAAACAATGGCTCAGACACAAAGATATCGTAAAGCTCAAGTAAATGTATGGTGTGTAAATAAGTCGATTCACACAGAATAAATAGTTTGTAATCTGCAAAATTCAGCAATATACAATTAATTGGCTATACACAAAAAAATCTGCAGGCTTTGGAGCTGAAAATTGCGGTTTCATTGTGGCTAAACCTTACAATTGGTAGCATGAGTGTGCCTGCAGAATTTTTTGGAGGATTGAATGTAATGGTAGTCAGTGGAAGCCGGGTCCACTTAAATTCACAAACTAACCCTGATGGGATGGGGTCAATTATGCCCTGCTGCTGTACAACTCACGATCATAGTTCACTAATGACAGAGCCAAGGCCCGAGTCTGAAATTATCCCAGTCAAACCTATGCTCATGACAAGCCACTTGAGAGCCCCTATATAATTAATAACCCTGTAGAAAAGGAGAATTCAGCCAATCTTGTTCAGCTCTTCCCAATGTATCAGTGAGGTGAGCTGGCCAAGATGTAGCACAGATATTTATCCCTTTGCCTAAATGCATCCACACTAATCACACTAATGATTTTTGGTAATTAATAGGAAGATGCATTTGACAAATTAACATGGAGGGGCTGGGGGAGGTCCACATGAGCAAAACATTCTAAAACACTGTCTGAGTCCTACGGGTGATATTTTAACTCTTAATTGACTTAACGAGCATACAGCACTACACAGGAAGTAGCCAGTGGGCATAATTTTGCAGGAAAATAATTTAGAGAATAACACACTGACCAAAAAGCAAGCCATTTGAATGTACGAATACACTTTTTATGTAAAAACTGGCATTGGCATTTTATATGTACTTTTAGACTATGATTAATAGGGTTAGAGCAGCCAGCTCCAAAGGAATGTGGACATTATTAGGTCACAAAGTGTAGTGCTAACTACAGGGCTGAAGCTAATATGGTAAGCAAAACTCCTTATTGAAGTTTTGCTTACCATTTTAGCTTCAGCCCTGTAGTTGATGAATTTGCTAATTCATTTCAGTAATTTATCATCATGTATTTTTAAGTTCCATCCTGAAAAAATATTGCAACATTTTCTGCATGTCTCAATGAATTTATTGCAGTAGAATGTTTTTTTTTTTTTTTTTGCAAATGCACCATTGCTTCCTCTAAATGGAAGAATATCAGCAGCCCACAGTCTTTTGCTGTATGCCAACCAAAAGAATCATTACAGGTGATGACTTTCCATATGAAATTCATGTATATGTAAACATGGCCATTAAGGTAATAAACAATAAATGGATTCAATTAGAAGTGTGATTATGTAGCAGACAGGTGAAATACATTCCTTTGGAGTTCACACTCCTCCCATTCCTCCCACTTTTCCATTCTTTACCAAATTCTTCAGTTAAACATGATGTTTACATACAGTCTTCCATTGCTTGTGCTCAATTAGCATTTAACTATTTTAACACTCTTTGTTAATCCAGCAGCTGCAAGGAATTCACCTTACTCTTGATATAACCAGTTTTAACAAATATAATGGATCATTTGCTACAGAAATGTACACAGCAGTCCTAGAGTATAACACTGAGTGTCATTCCAGGTTTTGCTGGAAGTAATAAGTAGAGATTTGAGGCCACAAATTGGCAAATAAACATGCATTCTCCCCTTAATACCTGGAAAGATACAAACTGTTAAACACTAGTGCTATTGACATCCCTGCAGTCATGGCATGATTTTTCAGTATTCCAAAGGGACTTTAGTGCAGGGCCTCCACCGTCTGGTCACAAGCAGCTCAACGAAACTCAACAGCTTCCTGTCAGTGTGACATTCACCCATTCACACCCCTGTCTCTCCAATTCACACTTCTCCCATACACAGTCAATATATTCTGGCATGCCGCTTAAAATTCACACTTACTCCTGCATGCAAAAACTAGGGCTGAGTGGTGTTTTGTTCAATCAACCATGGATGACAAAGATAAGCACCCACGTATCAAAGGGCCTTGCATGCTGGTGAATTACAGTGCATTCAGACATTTGATCAGCAATGTAGAGACTGTTCCTTCTCCACAAGGCAACAGTGGCCCGCTGCTGAGCAGCTGACTGTTTTCCAGCGGTGTCATGGCCTGGGTTTGTCCAGAGAATATATTGATATCTATAATAGCTTACATTCCCATATCAGGTTTAACTTTGACGGTTTTAATGCAGCAATCCAACAAAAGATGCTTTTTTGTTTGTTCTTGCTTCTCACAATTGTTGCTGACATTGAGCATGAATTGATTGGTCACCGTAGCTCACTGACACTAAACAACTGATGTCAGCATACTCCAGTTTTATTTCCAAAAACGATGGTCTATTTCTATTCCTTGCTTTATATGTTGTTTAATGACATGGTTTTCGCTGTTTACCTGAAATCCCAGCTATGCCAGTTATACACCTGTAGAGAGGGACTGCAGCTGAACTGATATGCCTGTCTGTTAGCTTGTAACTGTTTTCCACACAAGAAGCCAAGCAACATTCCACAGGAACGCTTGCACCATTATTAACAAAAACACCGCTATTAAGAAAAACCTTTCACAGATGCTAACATGTCAGCTATAATAGGAGGACCATAAAGAGATAAAATGAGAAGTCTCTCACAGATTTGTTGCAACCAATCAAAAGGAGCTTTTCATACACAGAAAAACACAATGGTTTATTCAAAATAGCTCATCACTAAAGCATTTGGTAGCACGACTCTTTTGTTGGTTTCAAGAAGGACAATTCTTTCATCACTATCTGTAGTTGCCTGTTGCATTACTAGGGGGCGCTAATGTAGCCGTAACCCAAGGTTCCCTGGCTGGCTTACATCTGCCCTACCCTGGCAGGACACGACTGACCTGGTTCTCCTGCAGACTCTCATAAAACAATGATTAAACAGACTGAACTTTACCTGTGGGTGAGAAAAAAGGAGGGAAGAGAATTTCTTTCTCCATTTCAGCAAAATATTCAACAATCTACATTTTTGCCTCTCTGTATTTTTCATTTAAGCTATTTAAACACATTCACATAAATTGTTCACCAAGTATGTCGAATTATAACATGAAATGCAGATCCTATCGGGAGAATATTTTTACCAAACATACCAATCAGCCCTACAGTATCTGCTAATTTAGGAGAATCTTTCTTGCTGCATCTAACCAAACATTCCACGAGCTCAACTATCTCACATAGTGACCTTATGCACCTTTAAACCTACTGAAAAACACACAAATTCCTGCCAAATGAGGTAACACCTGACAGGAACACTGTTCCAAAGGAAACTACAACAAGAACAGGAACAAATCTGTCTAAGGAATTATGTCTCTTAAGGGCTTGGGGGGGGGGGGTGTCAGACAGAACTTGCTCAAACAGTGTGAGTTTTTGTCTTTGACATGCTTGTCTAATTATCGCCTGGGTTATTTTTGATCTCACAGTGACAGGATCATCTCAAGCCCCAAGAGCCAATAGATGCCGAATTATGAACTGCACAAAAAAGGGAGAGCCATTTGTTCTTTCATATGAGTCGGCTCACAGTGTGTGACTGTAACAATGCTTTGTGCAGAATAAGCATCAGCCAGAGCCCCCGTTCATCAGTCCAACAAATCAAACATTTTACTACTTGAAAGGATCTGAGGTGCCTGAACATGTTCCATCAAGAGCTGTGTGCTCAACCTTAATTGAACCCTTACAGTATAAAAAATCAATCTTGTATTTTTCCTATTAGATGACAGTGACAACATTTGCAATGAAGAGAGAAGAAGAAGAGGCCAGGGATAATTGTTTCAGTGAGCACAGTGCTGTGGCCACAGAGCACAGCTCTCACCTCAGCTGACATGAGAAACAGTTACGTGGGACTGAACTAATGTACATGCATTCAATTCTGCCTCCTTGCACACGAGACTGAGTTCACACGTGCACATTGCACACCATTACCGCACAACTATGCATATAGTGGGAGGGGGGAAGTGAATGGCAATCTCATGCACAACATATATACATGCACGTAATACAAAAAGAGACCCAAACAGAAGAAAATGAATGGGTTACAATTTTCATTACAGCAAATGGAATTCTGTACGCTTGATGTTTAACTTATGGTGTTAAAGGTAACATTAACATCATTGTCAGAGGTGAGGGTGACAACCGCATAACCTTTTGTTTATGGATTTCCAGACAGATTTCCCCTCCCCCCCAAACCCTGGATAATTGGTCTGCCCTACCTGCTCATTTCCTGTTTCTCCTCTCCCGCTCCTGTACAGCTGCGAGTCGACTTCAAACACCCGTTTGCTAACGTACGCTGACAGAATCGTCTTACGCGGTCACAAAGTCAGCCCTGTTTCCCACTCCCTTCTCCGTCTCTTATTTCCATTCTCCAAATCCTTTCTTCGGTAAAATAGCTTTCCCCCGGCAGAAACCTTTAGCTTTAAAGGTTCCTGTTCTGCTGTCCTCTAGTGACTTTCCCCCGACTGACAAGAAACTTCCAACTCCCTCTCAGTAAACACAACGGCTCAGTGCACACACCCCCTTCAGTGACTCTCCAATTTCACTGTTTTTTTCCTCCTTTCTCCTCTTTCTCCCTGTTTCTTGTACATTCTACTTCATGTCTTCCAGCTATAGGCAGATGGCAGGGGGGAAGGGGAGGAGGAGGGGGGTGAGGGGGAGGTGTGGGGGTAAGGGTGCAATCTTGCGAATGATTATCCATCCATGACAAAAGACAGAAGCCGAACTTTGAGAGCAGGTCTCGGGGAAGAATGCAGCCCGTCTCTGGAGCCTCCTGCAAGGTCAGACGGAGTCTGGTTTACTTTAACACGATACAATGTGACCTCCTCCAGTAATGATTAACAGGGAATGTGCACACTTAATGAATACTTAAGGGGAAGGGGTAAAAAAAAAGCAATGTAAATGTTTAAACCAGCATTCCGATAAGAGAGTACAGGAACATAAATTGGGTTTCTATTAATAATTTCAACTATACTGGCCACTTAAAAAAACAAAAAATGAAAAGAAGTACTTCAAATGAATCACTCTCAAGATGAATTTAAAATTCTGAACACAGTGTGCGAACAGCAATGAAAGTGATTACACAGTAAATGGAGGTTTCAGAGAATATCTGTATTCATCCATTTGGTCACAATAAGTAATCTGACATTCCCAGAAATAGATTTTTTTCACAGGTTGTAATCCTGCACAAGACTTTGCCTTGATGAAAATCTAATGAAGCATGCAAACAGAAAGTGACCTCAACAGAGAGTGTGATCTTGTGACTGTATCCCACAATGCCACCTGTGTTTTACAGGAGTTGAAATTTGAGAGAAGAAAAAGCCTAACACAAGGCCTCCCGCCTGGCTGGACTGCAGGCCAGAGCGATGCACTCTGACCCAACCGGTGCCGAGGTGCGAATCACATGCTGTGATAAACCAAAGTGAGCCGTCCTTCCCCAAATATTCTGAGGATTAACACCACTGCTTTTCATGTTAGAGGTCATTCCATTTCCCTGCTCCTGCAAATCCAGGGAAAAGCAAACGTGTAAAAAAAGCAATGCAGCTACAGCGAAACAAGATATCCATTCTGAAACAAAGGAAGACAATGTTTGCAGGCATTGGGTTTCCCCAACACCTGTTCTTTCCACAATCCCCTCCAGGCACTCAGAGAGAGCGGCACTGATATATTACTGCAAACATTCCACAGCTGAGTTATGAATACAGTGCCATGGCAGACCTGGAGCTCAAAATCCCGGATCATGGGCCCTCTACCCTGCATCTCACTGTTTGCTCTGGTTATTGGCACACAGGGTCCTGCAACAACAAACTCCTCTACCGCCCACGGTTTGCTTTGGTTATTGATATCAGTTATTGTTCTGGCAACAGCGGCAGGGTAAACATCATCCTACAGAGCCACCTACATTTATTCCATCACCGAGCTGCTGAATGGGAGCACATTATGGGTAATGTGTGCCAATGCCAGGCCCTGGGGAATGGTAACGGTGAGGACAAGTATCTGATCCCCACAGTAGGAGGGAATTTAATTTCCAAGAGGCCTGGGGTGCAGCAAAGCTCTAAGAATGTGAGAAAGCCATCCGCTATGCTGCTCAGTCATCATCCTTATGTGATGCACACCTATCCGTTTTGGAAAGGGACCCTATTCAGATGTATGGGTTTACGCTGCTTGCAGTGCTAACGACACTTACCCAATTTCTTCTAGCTTGGGGATGGCTCTAAGGAATTCACATCAATCCTGCTGAGAGGTCATTAGTGTCTCTTTCATGCTGTGCCTTTTGTACAAGGGACAGGAGTGACTCCTGCGTCAGTCTTAGAAATTATGCACATGTACAAAAATCCAGTGACCCAGAAAGTGAGGCTTGAATAAAGGAAGAAAAAATGCAAGAGGCAACCAGGTTGTCAAAATGGTCCATAATGACTTTAACTCATGTAGTAACCAAGATTAACTACAAATGTGATCAAGGTGGAGACTGCAGGCTGTGGTTGCCTGAGGATGAGGAAATAAATGCATGCTGATGTGACAATAGGAAACCCAGTTTTGCCCCATAGAGTGTTATGAGGCCTCTCTTGGAACACTCCGGAGAAAACCATATTCAAATCCGACAATTGGCTGAGGAGCAATAGATGATGCAAGCTGGAGGTAAACTTTGAAAACTGCTTAAAATCCTCCACTTTCCAGGTGCCAAAACCTAGTCAATCCATAATGGCAACACAATGCTTTTCCCATCATGCTTTACCAGGGACTGTAAGCAGTAAACAAGATGTGGCCGGCTGCGCACAGTCCAGAAAGGAGCCCCAGGAGATGCAGATGAGCTATCATATGCTAATTTATTTTGCCTTCACACCTAAGCTTGTCTTCCGTCTCACACTGAGCCATTCTCTACTTAATTCGTGACTCTGTGAAAGAGGGTGTATGAGCGTCAGGGGAGAGCAGAGGTGGGAACAGCTGAGGCTGAAGGTCACAGCAGGAGCTTTTGAGATACATTCCAGTGCCAGTAAGTTCCTGCTCACCTCAGATGACCATGAACAGTACAGAAATCTCAGTGTTGCAGACTGTGATGTAATCACAGTGTGACTGCCGTATTCGATAAGCACACATAGGGAAGCTTGGCAGAAGCACAAAAAGAAACATCTCATTAACATCGCTAAATTCCATAATTCCCCTTTATTTTATAAGTCAATCTTGAGGAAATAATGGAGGCTGACAACTTTTACCACTTGGTTAGGTTTTTTTTTTTGAATGGTTGGGTTTATGAAGTTCATTACAGCCCTACAAATTACTTCAGGGAAACACAAGCTTCAGTTTCCAGCATCAGACAGTTGAGGTTCAGTCATGCAGAACCAATTGGCCCAGATGTGGTGTCAGTGACTTCCTCAATTAAGAATTTGTTAGTTTTTATAAGTGGAAAACTAAAATTTGGTAGGCATTTCAGCATTCTGGATTGGTTTTCTTTTAAAAATACAATGGGAATTATTCGTCAGTTGAGTTTGCACAGTTACTGCAGTGAAGCAGACCTCTATGTGTGCTGCTTATTCAAGCAAACTGTACATGTTCAAATGATCAGAGGGGTCATTTCTGCACAACAGGACCTGGTTCTCACACTGAGTTACTTTGTCCCTCCCAGGGCAACACTATGACCGATTAGGTGTTACCCAGCACGAAAGATAGATACAGTTATGAATTTGATTCCAGACCATGGGGACTGTGTTCAAATCATAATAGCATGTCAATAGGATAAACCCCACAGCGTCCCCCACATGCAGAATTTATGACAGTAAATGTGTTGACTGTTTTTCTGCTCCAAGTTCCTGACAAAGGTGTAGCGTCGGATTTTTGAACCAGACCTTGGGACCAGAGCCACAGACCTCTGCTCCAGGTACTGCCTGGCACATTGAACATTCTCTCTGGGGGAGACAGGTGAATAAACGTGGTGGCTGCCTTCAAGTTCAGCCAAGATGGCTCCAACAAGACAGGCTGCAACAGATTCCCCCCGGGAATCTAGACTCAACCTGACATCATACCTGAATAAACTATCAGAATGGGGTCTTACCTTAGCTGCTGAAAAGTGGAGACCAGCTCCTTACCTCCTGAGGAAAAACCCATCATTGCTCTCTGTCTGATCATAACACATAACCCTGCCTACTCTCCCAGGCAGGGAATCAGACAAATTTTGCTTGAATAATTTTACTTTTAACTCCTGCACTGTGGATTTGCATATGGACATATCACATCCAATTTCACAAGTAGCCTGGAGTACTCATTAAAGATCACAGCAAAAGTCATACATATTCTAGTGTTACATGTAATACAGTATGTCTCATGTGGAATTATTAGGTTTTTATAAAACATGTGATTCCACAGCACTTGTTCCACAGGTTATGGGATTGGTCAGGGATTACATGTGTTTCACAAAATTAAGAAAGTCATGAGACAGGTGCAAAAGTATAACACTCCTCAGTGCGAAGTCAGACTTCTACAGTGATATCATCAGGAAGTGGGTGTGTCCTGGCACCTTGGAACAGCTGTGCTCACAGCTTACATAAGTTACAAGTAAAAGTTTAATTAAATCAGGATACATACACATGCAAATGCATGCATGCACATACACACACATGCCAACACACACACACAAAATACAGACATGCATGCACCCCCACACACGCTAACAAACACATGTATGCATACACACATTCAGATGTACAAAGCACATCATTACTCAACTGACCAGCCCATAAATAATTATGACTGAGAAAGAAAAAATACTTCCGTGTTACAGAACACCGTTTGTGACACAGTAAAATTCTGGAATAGTTTAGTAAGTTTGAGAAAGACGCTGATTAAAGGACAAGAAAGAAAATCTCCTCCAGGATTTTCACTATGCCTCATTATTCGGCCCCTTTCTGGACAGTGACAATGGACATTCTGTTCTCCTTTGGGAAAGTCAAAAGCTCCATTAGCAAGGTTCAGATGACAGGTTATATAAGCTGTGGCTTTCAGATTAGGGAGCACAGCCGGTTTAAGTCTAAACAGACAGACTGGTCTGTGTTCAGTTCCATGGCCATGACACCACTGATGAAAAGGGTTCAAAGCATGACTTCTTTTTCTACATTATCTTTGCTCTCTCCCTATCTCTCAGCTTTGCAGACTGCAGGTTTACCTTTTTCTTCATTTCTTTATCCAAATCCAAAATGCAGGCTACCCGATTTTCAGCCAAAGGTTCTGTACAGAGACTATTTTGGGACCTTGGTACAAAGCCTGGGCCCTCTATGGGGGAACTGTTTGGAATGTCTCGTAGCACTTGAAGGTTTGTCGATACGAGCGCGATCAATAACACATTTGCACTCAGCTGTGTAATTTCCACTTCATAGTAGAGAGGATTTTGAGTTCCGTTTTATGAGGATGGATCTTGCAAATTGCTCTAACCAAATTAAAGCCATTTACAAAACAGCTTATCGAGCAAAAGTGTAACTTCATATTTTGATCTAAGACAAGATATTCAGGCGCATTAACCCCCGTTTGCTTAAAGTGCATTGAAAAAACACAATAATCAACACTTACAATCCATTTTTCGTCTCTCTAATTACTTTAGTAAAAGGTACAATGGCCATGTATGCCATTTTTGTCTCTAGTGGATTAGTTTATCTAAATCCTAAACCGCTTTAATCCTTCTAGATAAGAAGAGGAATCACTGAAGAAGACATGTATATCGTAGTTCTGTTTCTGAGGGTCCAAAGTTACTCATTTGTGCCAACATCTTGCACATTTCAAGGCCTTGCTCCATAACATAATCCATGTTTTAACCTTCAGAAGAGTATGTATTATTTATGATGCAATACATATTTTGCCCTCAGCAGGCAAATGGTAAAGGATATCTGTCAGGAAACATGTCATCTTGTCTTTGCAGTAAGATTAATTCCAGTGGTTGCTAAACCACAGTTATTTACAATGAGCAATCAGGATAGGAATCCTTGGTAAAATGAGAGCAGATGTACAAGATCATTAGCTTCACAATAATATACATCTGTAAAATGTGTGCAGGTGTGTGGAAAAAAAAACAAAATGAGAAAGTAATAGTTCTAATTATGCTCCAAAGTAATTTAGTTAATTTAACAAATAAGTAGTTCAAATGTTTTAACCATATGGCTCTCAACAGGTAAGGATAGTTGTGTCATTAGATGCTGCATGACCATTTCAGGGATTACTTTAAAGCTAGTCCAGATCGATTTGTTTTTTCTCCCAGATTTAAAAGTTTCACTCTGCTGGTCACATTAGCTTCAATGACCCTTCTATCTGTAATGAGTAGTCCTTCCATTATGGAGTTAATAATATTTACTGACCTAAGGATTGCCAGCTGTTATTTTAAAACTGATTTAACAGTTAGTTAAACAGCAAACTCTGTGGTCCAGGCAGCATAAAATGGATGCCCTTGGATGGCTTACATGGATTTTAAAGTAATGCTTGTGTGCATTCATGTCAAAACACTCACCTGGAAGTGAAATGAACATAAAAACAGACATTAAAGGAACGCACTATGCTAACTTCGACAAAACACCTGACAGTTGTCTCATGAAATCATTATTTACACAGTAAGGGTGGAATCATGAATGGTGAAATGAAGGAGTCTTTGAGAAAGTCTCTCCACTCCCATTCATCACACAGTGTGTCTGGGATTCACTAAGGAATCACCCATGCTCAGTGGAACCAGGGTGCACAAGCTGCACTGTTGCATTCTGCAATGATGACAGAAAGCAACAAAAGAAAAGAAGTGAATGGAGCCCTTTTAGAATCAGGAGGCATGACATTTCTGTGTGTGCTGTTTAACCAGGGTTCCTGTTCAAGGGTCTCGGCTGAGGCCAAGGCTTTCAGCTTTTATTCTTAAGTGCAGGCAAGATTACTGCACCAGGAAATCCAAATTCCATGATTTTCTGCTGAGCTTGAATGCGGTCAATCTATCTAGTTTTTTTTTCTTTTTTAACCATAAACTTACTGATTTGGCTGATTGTATCTCATGGCTCATGTATAAATAAAATTAAATAATCAGAGAGCTTACAAAAAAAACCACCTGGACTGATCAACGGTATTAACAGTAAAATGGCAATCTGTATTTTCCATTTGTTATGTGGAGTAACCCTTTTAAGAAAGATGAAAATGATGAATTTTGGAAGTAATGCATTTTTGAACGGAATTCGTGAAGTGACACTCTTCAACATTTTTGCTTAATATCAAAGCCTGCAAAATTCTTAATATTGGATAAGAACAGGGAGAATAAGCCAGGAAGTCACAGAATTTTTCCAGTCAGAATAAAGGACAAAGAGCTTAATGCCAGGCCCATTTCCTCTGCTCTCTGACAGGAGTAATCACTTATTTTTCAGCGCATTACCCGGAGTGAGACAAAATCTAGCACTTATAAAGAGAGACAATTTTTCAAGGGGGTGATGGCACCATAATTAGGAGTCTCTTCCGGGGGTTTCAGTTCTAGCTGTTAACTGAATTAGGCAACACATACTGTAGATGTGTGTCACAAAGCACTTTAGGGTCGAATGACTTTTCAAGACGCATGGTGGATCTCCCTTTTATATCACCCCTGACTGTTGTCTGTCTGCCTGCATTTGAGCTGAAGCTGAACTAGTCTATGGGAAAAGCAGCAGATTATAAGAATGTAGCTTGTAGGAGTCAATCAGTCTTATATGGCATGAAGACTTCATGCTGCTTGTGGAGCTTTCACCCAGTGCTCTTGCCATTTGCAGGAATGATCACATATGTGAAAATCTCACTTAAGTTGGTCATGACAGTCCATATATTATTTGTTTTGAACCCTTTGAGGTGCATTTTGCTGGGTACTTGTGGGATACCTCATCCTGGATCCATGCAGTGTCCCAAACGCTGCATCACATAATTGCCAAATATTGCAGTGCCAAGGTTTTGACTGAAAGAGTTCAGTAACCAATCAGATCAAGCACCAAGGTCATCAGCGCACTGACGCCAGTGTGGAGTTACATAAGAATCCTCTGACCATCTCAGATGGTGAATAATACAAAATGACCTGACTGAGCTGCTTAGGGCTCCATTTAAGGCAGGTTTTCTGATCACACTGTTGTCCTGTCAGTCTGATCTGGCAGCAGCTCAAAGGTGTCCCCACAGGCAAAACAATTAGTTGTTTAAGCCCCTCCCATCCCTCGTACACTTCAATAACAGGTCATGGGACTGGAAAGAAAAAGAGGATTCTGGGAATGACTCCTCTTCCCCATGGGTCAGCGCTGCAATAGAATAGCTGGGTCCTGTGGGCAAAGGTCAACAGGGGAAACCTGACCTCCCTGTGTGACAATTCCTCTCATTCCGCCCAACATTCCTTTCATCACTCTCTCTCTCTGCCTCCCTGAAGGAAGGTCAGCACATTCTCCTTGCTTGAATTTCCCACGCAACAGGCCTTCATCAGTTAGCTTAATAACGAATGTGCCACAGATAAAAGTCATTGGCATGTTTTTAGCAATTCAACAACATCACTATAGCCCTTTTCACACAAACCACCAGCTTCCAGCTACCAATTCTATAGCATCAGATTTAAGTGACACATGAAAATGTTTCAGCCATTTTGTTGTCACAAACATATAATAAACCTATTACGTTTGGTTGTGGAGGTGAGTACAGTGCATGAACTGCATGCAGTTAGCCAGGAGCTGTGACAAGGTTTTCATGCGTGAGCATTTACAGGCATGGGTTAAATCAGGAGCTCTGATTGGTCTGCTCATGGCAATCCATACAAACAGTAAAGAGCACTTCAGACGACGTACATTTCTATGCACTACAGCACCCACTCTGCCTGTCCATTTTCATCACCATTTGGACATTAAACATTTAATTATGGAGATGTATAGTGCACCACTTGTCATATATGCATTAAGTGTGTATGTTTTGAATTTACAGAAGAGTTTGAGCCTTTGTAGGATGTGAGAGGATGGTGCCAGAGGATTACCTATAACAGGATGTTCAGAAACCCAGACATGCATGATAATGCATAACTAAGGAGTTTAACATGATCACCACGGGAGACCTAAGGCTCTGCATGTTTACATTTATGTGTGCGTGCATGAGACAGAAGAAGAGAGAGAACTGTGTTCCAGTCTTCACATTTGAAAATACCTTTTGTTTCATGATGTTTTTGATGAAACAAAAGCTTTTCATGTGTAATGAGCTTATAAACATTTTCTTTTAATTTAGGCAACTAAATGTAAAAATACATATATTTTGTGGATAGCTCTGTGGACACAAATGGGTATTGTTTGAGTTTCCGGCATATCTATTGCATGAACTAAATACCTTAGACTGGGCAGACCGATCACATTTCATTTACTCACACACATTCATAAAAACACACACAGGAAAATAATCACTGTGTGTGCAGACACACAACCTCAGGTGGAGTGTTTAAACATTTTTGCTGAATTTGTTTTCTCTGAATATTTAATCTCTTTTGCATGTATTTTATTCATTCATTCAGGCAAGCAGAACTAACTGAGCCGGTGGCTTTACACCTCTGAGACATTACAAGTCAACTGGACAGGTCTATAGTACTGAAGAACAACACAGATCAAGGGAAGCACATACGAACTCAAAGTGGTTCACTAATAAAAAACCGGCACCCATCCCTGCTGAGCCACTTAAAATGGTACATTTATGAAAACCATGCTCTGCTGCAGCCTTTTCATGTCCAACAGAGGATTTTATGTGTTAAGGGCACATGGCTAAAGGAGCAATTATATACAGTAGAATTCAATTTTAGGGTTCGATAAGAATATGTTAATGGAGACTGGAAATAGCATTTTTTCTTTATGTAAACCCTTTGCTGTCATGGGTAAGATAAGAACAAAAATAACATGGATAACTAATATCCCTTAAATTCACTGCCATGCATGTGAGGTATATTTACCTTAGCAACCTGACAAGAATGTTATTTATAGACTATGATCAGACTTGCTATACATACAGGGCACACTGTAAAACTCAATAAGCACTCACCAGGCTTATTTTTGAAATTCGTCTTCGAGTATTCCACGGAATTATGCTCACGTTGAGATTTCACTGGCACTCCCTCCTTAGTCTGTTGGAGACAAAAGAAAAAATGTTGCATGTGCTCATGTGCTAATGTTATGAAACATGATGAAAATTGTACCCTAGGGGCTCCTGCATTAAAAAAATAATAATGATAAAATATAATCTGACTGAAACCAAATGATAGGAGAGTTCATTACATACTATTGCAAAAGACAGCGAATATTCATGGGGGGGGGGGTGGTGCTCTGTACTTATTTGAAATCACAAGGTAGTGATACTTTGTAGAGTTTTTTTCATAGATTGATATTCCTCCTTACTTACTGACCAATAACAAACACACTTGAGCTCTGGTTTTTAGTTTTCACCCTTGGTCTTTTCAGATTGCACATTTTTATTATTAACGGTTCAGGTGTCTTGGGCCAA
Source organism: Albula goreensis (assembly GCA_022829145.1). Lineage (NCBI taxonomy): Eukaryota > Metazoa > Chordata > Actinopteri > Albuliformes > Albulidae > Albula > Albula goreensis. The sequence continues at coordinate 10,279,939 of CM040755.1, forward strand.
ACTCAGAAATGGCCAATATGGTTGTAATTTTTTTTTTTTTACAATGACAGGCAAGTCAAACTCACATCATTGCTTTATTGGATGCAAGTTTTGGACATTGTTTGCAATTATACCATGTTTTTTTTTAACTGGCCACGATCATAAGCCCCAAACATTGTGGCTGTTACTACAATGACTGCATGTAGAATAAATCAGCACTAATTGATTCATCTTACATTTGAACCATCTCTCAGACATTGTCTCAATATGTACAGTACCCTTGACCATAGCCCCTGCTTTTCAGAATTAAAGCCCTGTGGTTTTTTGTGTTTCCTTTCCTTGTCCTTTTTCTTTAAATTGCATTATCCAAGCTTAGCCAAAAAAGCACTTTCTTTAAATTTGAACAGTCTATGACGTATGACGGCATTTAGTCTGGCAAGAAGACGTCTCAGTAAAACACAGCTCTTGGGCCCAGCTGGTAATTAGACATGACCTTTTGAAAATCCATTAGTAAAGAGAAAAAAAAATTAAACAGCTAAAATAACTGCTTCAAAGTCACAGGGAAGCAATAGAAAAGACGAGAGGTTCCTTCCACATGTTCATATGGCCGCAGCAGGTTTTATGAAGGTAAGTGTTAACATACACAGCTACATTTTCCTATAAACACTCTGTACTGGGGAACATGAAACTCTGCATTGGGGAACATCCATGCTTTTTTGGGATGGAGATGGGGGTGGGGAAACTTTCAGGGACCTACTCCTCCAGCACAATGGAAACAGAAAGCATTAAACAGCAGGGAGGGTGGGCTTTTCAGCCTAATCTAATGCTCCTTTGAAAGGGGTTATGTTCTCCACCATTATGAAGCGGCTGATCAATTAAAGCCACAAGTGCAGTGGAGGATTTTTACAAGGGTGTCCAACAATAGACACCCAGCGATGCTTTTCAGATTCACATGTAATTATTTCAACTGGGAAGGAGACTACATTGCTCAAGGGCCAAAGAGCCAGTGTGCAGAGTGCAGTGTATCGTTAGTTGCATGTTTAGGTTATCTTACATTATTGTGTTCTTCTATTATGAATGTAAATTATGTAAGCTTATGTAATTTTTTGGATAACATCTCCAAACAGAGAGACCCCAGGATATCTAAGCTTCAGAGACCAGAGGCACTTAAGGCCCTTTCACACTGAAAGCCTTACATCCCGATTTCTTACTTGCATACAGTTATGAAATATTTTATTCACACTGGTTAAAATCTATTTACTTCATGCCCTAGAGATACATGCCACACAGAGCTGTTGCTTTTTTTCAGTGTGTCAGATCAAACGCCATGTGGAAACAGCAGGTAACAGATGGAAGGCTGAAATCCACAGCAGAAAATGGCACTCGGATACCCAGACCTAAAGAAATCTGCTGCATTTCCATTTTTTTTTAGTTTACTGGTTTATCCTTCATCATGATGTGTGCCAATTCAAAACAACTGGTGTTACAACTGACATTACACAACTGGACAATTTTTTAAAAAAACTCTAAAACAAAATTCTATAAATGTCTTTATGGATATCAGTCAGAAATAAAATATAACTGAATCCTTATTACCCTGAGTTATGTATAAATCCAGTTTAATTTGATGATACTCCTGCCAAAGAGCACATGAACACTGTGACTGGAGGGTGTATGGGATCTGCCTCTCCAGACCTGGCACACAGGCACATCGGTGACTGACATGGTTTACTCCTTTGCTGTCTCTCACTCTTATTGACACCACATATTCAAGAAGCCCTTGCCAGCTATGAATTGTATTTTGTATCTCACTGTATCAAACCTATCCCATGCAAAGAATAGTGTCTTGTCTGTTGCTTTGCATTGGTAGCTTTCAGGATGAATGTGTTGCTTTAACTATGTTAAATAGAAACTAAGATTAATAAGATAACTTGTGTATTCTACACTCTACAGGGTAAGCTGTTTTTAACAACATATTATCTGAGTCCAGATTTGAAATGTAATGTGTCGTAAATGTACGTTGGCCTCCAGTACCCCACATGCTGACTAACTCATAAGCCCTCTGGACCACAGTTGTTTGCCTGGAAACCAGTGTTTTACAGTTCAAATCAGAAATGTTATTGCAGTTTAATATGACAGAAAAATCTAGTCAAATGTTCTTTTTTCATTGCATCAGTACATCAAAGCCATTACATTGGGCTTTTGTGCCCTCAGAATGAAGCAGGTTTTTGAATGGCTACTTCAGTTTTCACTCCAGTCACTACTCTCAGTTTGACTACATATTGTAATTACCCTTGTGGATCACAACAGTTTTACATTTTTCATTTTTGGAGAGGATTAAGTAGCCTGTTGCTGGATTGGTCTTGTGGACTTTAGTTAAAAAATGAGAACTGTAGTGCAATTCATTTGCTAGATATACATTTGATGCACAGGGGAGAATTGTGCATATACTGTAGCTACTTTAAAGGCTAATTAAGTCATGAGAATTAGCTGGAACCAAAACAAGCATACACAGAACCTCATGGCCCCGAGGAATGTATCCTCCCCGCATCATTTAGTGCAGTGATCTGAAGTTTTCTCTCCAAGTAATTGTTGAGGTAATGTGTTATTTGTTTACCTGTCTGTGGCAGCCCCACCCTGTTTAA